>OX463235.1:52241759-52935509 GCA_949820135.1 Sylvilagus floridanus | reverse complement strand
TTGCTGAGGGGAGGGGGTAGGGCCCGCAGAGACCTTCCAGATGGAAGTCCACGCCTCCTTCCCGTCTGGAGCCCACCGCGACATCCCCACCCCAGCCCCGAGCACCTAGGCGGGGACATTCGGGGTGTATCCGGAAATCAAGCTGGAGCCCCTGTCTGGCCTTGGGGGATGGCTGTGGACAAGGCGGGTGGGATGGGGGAGAAGTGGGCAGAGGCAAGGGGAGTTCCAGAGGGGATTAGAAGGAAGGGAGTGGAGAAGGGCTGATGGCGCCTGGGTGGTAGGACTTCAATGAGTCAGGGAAGGAAAGCCGGGCTGGGGGTCCAGGAAGCTCAGGTGTGGTTAATTCAGTGCCAGGGTCCTGGGGCTGCAGGATATGGCAAAGGTCCTGGGGCAGGGCTTGGGGTAGGAACGCTGTGGCAAAGGTAGAAGGCAGGCCCAGAAGGGGAGAAGCTAGGCTGGCTCCATATTAGCTGCAGAATCTCCCCTGTTAAGAGGGAAGCACCTTGCTAATCAAAGTAGCAGCTTGGGTAACACTGATGGGGCTCCCTGGGGGCCCAAGGTGGCATGGAGGAGAGCCACTTCCAGCCAGGGTCTCCCTGCTGGTCCCCATGAGAGAAACAGTATAGAGAGGAGGCAGGGAGAGAGGAACCAGGCTGGGGAGAGCCACTGCAGTCTTGGGCTCTGTCCCTGACTGTGCACCCAGGCCTGCCCCCATCCACGCATGCTCTGCAGGTGCCCTCACAGAGCCTCCCTGAGCTGCTCTATCTCATCGCTCCAGCGTGTTCAAGGCCCAGCAGGTCTGGTTGCCAGCAGGCAAGAAGGGACTAGAAGTTCCCAACACAGAGGCAGAGAAAGCATGCTCCAAGTGACAGTGGTGAGCGCGGAAGGCGGGGCTCGGCAGTGTCGGAGGAGGTGGTATCCAATCTGGCCTCACTGAAGAACCTTAGGACCTCAGCAGGCAGCAGCTAGCTTGGGGTGAGGCTGAGAGTGGCATCTGAGGCAGGAGGCACATGTGGACAGAAGGGACGAAGACAGGAGGATGCTGGGGAGGGCGGCACGTGGAGGTGACAAGGTAAGTGCCATCAAGAGCCAGGGCTGGGAAAGCAGGTTGGCAGGGCAGGAGGGCCTACTGGGAAGGGCTTGGTTTGCCTGAAAGGAGGAGCAGGAATTTCCGCTCTATTCCCTGGGCAGTGGAGAGCCTTGGGTGGCGTCTGGTCTCTGGAGCAGAAGTCAGAGCTGTGGTTTGGGGTGAGTACAGTGCATGGGGAAAGGCTCAAGGAGGTGGTGTGACCAGATGACACTTTACTCCTGAGCTTGGCTGTCTCATGTCCTTGGGGACATCAGGGAGGGATGAGAGAAGAAGCCCTCTCCAGGGATGGTCCTCACCCTCAGTCACTTGATCTCTGGAACTCCGTTTCCTTCTAGATTTCACCCCAGAACCCTAATCTCCCCAGGCCTGCAGCCACAAGGGCTCCTCTGCCAGTTGCCCCAGTGGTTCCTGCCGTGATGTGTTGAGGAGAGGGAGGTGGCTTCATGCCTGTGGCTGTGTGGGTGCTGGTCTCCTTGATGGGCTGTGACTCATGTGTTCTGTCCTGTCTAGGCTGAAGGGTCACGTGGAAGAAGGTGAACAGCAGCAGGTGATTGGAGTGGCGACGGGTTACAACGCGGCACCTGGAGATGCACACCACACCAGGGAGGTGACACTGCCATGCTTCTGCCTCCAGAGCCTGTGCCCTCAGATCCCAAAACCTCGAGAGCCCTTAGGGTGGGGAGAGAGGGCGAGCATTTGGTGCAGGGGTTAAGATGCAGCTTGGGATGGCTGCATCCCATATTGGAGTACCTGAGTTTCAGTCCCAGCTTTGTTGCTGATTCCAGATTCCTTCTAATGCGCACCTGGGAAGCAGCAGCTGATGACGGCTCACATACTTGGGTCCTTGTCACCCATGTAGGAGACCCAGACTGAATTCCAGGCTCCCCGTGTGGCACAAGAGCCTGGCCCAGCCTTCTTGATTGTTGCAGTCACTTAGGGAGGGAATGAGCAAATGGGGGCGATCTCTCTCTCTCTCTCTCTCTCTCTCCTTTCTGTGAGTAAATACAATGAAAGTCAATAAACAAATAAATTTAAGAGCCCTTGGTGAGGATTCCAGGGTTGCTGGGAGGCCCCAGAGGGTAGCCCATCTTTTCTCCACATTCTCTTCAGCCCCACCTCACACCACCCAAGTCATCCTTCTAGCTAAACCAGACAAGCGCGATCCACAGTGACGTTCTGGGCTTGGTGCCAATGCGACCCTCACGTCATTGCTGTTGGGCACCAGGAGGGCCTGGGGCCTTGGGGTGGGGTCTCCTGCCCTCCCACATAGGAGTTCCTTGATTCCAGCACCATACAGGGAGCTGAGGTTGTTACTGGAAAGTCACATCTGGCCACTGCTCCCAGGTAAGGTGATTCCTCCAACCCTGCAGCCCCAGGGCAATCAGCAGTTGGGTGGGGGAGGGGGTCCCCTGCACCCCTCAGAAGTGAGCAGGTCTTGGCAGTAGAGCTAATCAATCCACAGGTGCAACTAGAGAAACTACAGACATCCCTACAGTCTCTGCCTCTCTCCTTTCTCTCTCTCTCTCCACATTATCTGTGTAGCCATCCATCTTGGACATGTACAACATGCCCAGCTCATAAAGTTCAGTGTGTACCCCAGTCCACGCATATCCAGGCAGGCATTCGCAAGGAACAAGCATGCACAGTCACGTGTGCATGTGTCTCTGCAACGTCTGTCAGTGTGAGTCAGTGTCTTCTGGTTGTCACACCGTCCAATTACATGTCAGTTTCACAAGCACACATGTCACAAGAACACACATGAACACGTATATAAATGCATGTAGTATGCACTTATAGGCACATGAAGAACGCCTCCTGCCAGTCCAGCACCCCGGGAGGTCATGTAAAGAAGAGGAAGCAAAGAGGAGCAAGAACATGAGGGGGACCCCTCGGGGATGGTGAACGTGGGCGGGGGCAGCACTTGAAATTGCGGGAACTACAGGGGAGTAATGAACTGAGAAGCCCAGGCCCGGCTCCTGCCTGCCCCCACCCCGCCACAAGCCCTCCCAGAAGGACCCGATGCTGCCGTCCCCTCACCTCCCTCGGAGCCCGAGTTTTAATTTGGGCGGTGTAATTTTGGTGCGAACGGTTGGGCGCCTTTCGTTGGGAAATTGGGAGGAATGCAAACAAGATTTCACTTCATTAAACAGGGGCAAACAGTAGAGAAATTGCACTTACTTATGGAAATGACTTTTAAACATGCACAGCATTTACTGGCACTGCCCGCACGGAAATTCTGCGAGGATTATACATGTGAATAATTCACCGCGGGCCAATTAGAGCTTGGTCTGCCCCTAACCCCCACCAGCCCCCATCCCGCCCCCTCCCTCTCTCTGGTCCCTCTCATTCCTTCTCATATCCTAGTCCTTCACTTTGGAACCCATGTGGATGCCGTCCCGGTTGCCCCTCTTCCAGGCCAGCTCTCTGCTGTGGCCAGGGAGTGCAGTGGAGGATGGCTCAAGTGCTTGGGCCCTGCACCCCATGGGAGACCAGGAGAAGCACCTGGCTCCTGCCTTCGGATCAGCGCAGTGTGCCGCCCACAGCGCACCAGCCGCGGTGGCCATTGGAGGGTGAACCAACAGAAAAAGGAAGACCTTTCTCTCTGTCTCTCTCTCACTGTCCACTCTGCCTGTCAAAAACAAAGAAAAAAAAAGAAAGGAACCCATGTGGAGAAGTGGATTGTCACACGCACTCTAAGAGACACCTCAAACATGGCAATACACAGTATTGTAACACCCCAAATGTGTCCAGAGACACACATCCACACAGGGCAAACTTAACATGGCAACACGTAAATGCATTTTGACAACCCGAAGATGTTAATGCACATTATGATGACTCAACGATTGTGACAAGCCAGCTTTGTAACACCTTAAACAGGGCAATGCACACTGTGACAGTGATATTCACAGACACGCCTTATCACACTGTAACATAAATACAGCCCCATAACACATATAGGGTAATAAACACCCATACACTGTGACCATTGAGACACAACAGTTCACACAGACACACACTGTAACAACATGAACAGCTGATAACTCAAACTCAATGATGTATACATTGTGCCAATTCAAACAAAGAGAGACGCCATGTTGTAAAATGCAAATAGGTTGTCACACAAAGATAACCCATGCCCATGACAACTCAAACTGGGAGTCATACACAGAGACGTAGCCTGATCATTCAAACCTGTTGATACCCTCATAATTTGGGGGAAGTTTTTTTAAAAAAGTGATCTAATTGCCTGCATGTGTCAACCCCAAACTGACTGCATACCATGATACCCCTAAAAACCTGGCAGCGAACACAACTTTATATCACCACAATGCAAATACAATGATATGACAGCTTACACATAATGACTCACTTCTGCAGACTGAAGCAAGAAAAGAGAACTCAAAAACAGCAACACACACGGGAACCATTCAGACACGAAGGCATAGATTTAGGCACACATCATATCAATACAGACATCGTAATTCCAGTGTGATGGCATACACATTGTGACAATGCAAATACAGTAACACACAAAGAACACGTTGTAAAAATTCTAACATGCTTATACTCACATTGTGACACATGAATATTAAATATTCACTTAGTCATGTAGTATTTGTGGGCAAACCCAAGGACACACATTCAGTAACAACTTGAACATGCTGACTGACACACAGGAGATGGTGACTTACCCTCAGAGAATTGGACACATTGAAATACCTCATTCTGCATTGACCTAGAAATTATAAAAGGAAATAGCAGACACAAACATACTCTAACCCATGCATGGGGACATGCAAATGGAAGATGCCACCACTCACAACAGGTACACAGTAACACTTAAACACAAACGCACCGCCACTGCCGCACCTCGGTGACACCTGATCCCCCCACACCTGCCACTGGCGAGCCACTCTGTAACTGACAGTGCAGAGCTGTCACCACAGGAACAGGGCCCTTAACTCCAAGCATGAAAACGGGGCTGAGAAAGCAGAGTGAAGACGCCATCTGGAGCGAGACTGCAGCTATGTGGAGAAGGCAAGTGAGCACACAACAGCTGATGGCTGCGGCACAGCGTTTAGAAAATGCAAGTGTGGGGCCAGTGCTGTGCACAGTGGGCCATGCCTCCACCTGAGGTGCCGGAATCCCACATGGGCACTGCTGGTTCGTGTCCCTGCTGCTCCACTTCCTATCCAGCTACCTGGTAATGCACTTGGGAAAGCAGTGGAAGATGGCCCAGGTGCTTGGGCCCCTGCACTCATGTGGGAGACCCAGAAGAAGCTCCTGGCTCCTGGCTTCAAATCAGTCCAGTTCTGGCTGTTGCAGCTATTTGGGGAGTGAACCAGCAGATGGAAGATCTCTCTCTCAGGCTCTCCTTCTCACTGTCTGTAACTCTACCTCTCAAATAAATGAGTAGATTTTAGAAAAAGAAAAGAAGAGAAGAAAGTGCAAGTGGGAGCCTGTGCTTTTTCCCAGAGAGCTGCAGAATGAGCCGGCGCTCAATCAGGGAGGGGACAGGCTCTGGCCCCACCCACCTCTGGGCACAGAACCCATCATGGCTCTGCCCTGCTCACACACTGGCCTGGTCAGCTTCAGGGAGCTGCTCCACCCCTGGGACTCAGATGTGACTCCCTGAAACACTCCTGAGTGACTCTAACCAGTACCCAGTGTTCGGACAAGAGTTTCTCTTTTCTAAGATTTGTTCATTTATTTGAAAGGGAGAATTACAGCAAGCGAGGGAGAGACAGAGAGAGAGAGAGGGAGGGAGAGAGATCTTTCCTAATGGCAGTAGTGGCTGGGCTGGGACAGGAACTTCATCCGGGTCTCCCATATAGACCCAGGGGCCCAAGTGCTTGGGCCATCTTCTGCTGCTTTCCCAGGCCATTAGAAGGGAGCTGGATCAGAAGTGGAGCAGCTGGGACTCGAGTCCTTGCCCATATAGGATGCCGGCATCGCAGGAGGCAGCTTTACCCGCTACACCACAGCACTGGCCCCTGGAAAACAGTTTTATGGCCTGGGTGGTCTTTCCCTGTCACTTGGCCCATTCTTCATACTACGAAAGTCCTGTCACAGTCTTTGTCCAGATTCAGTTGAGAGCAGGGCCGGATCTTTACAGCAGACAGAGCCTCTCCACTAGAGGAGACGCTTGTGCCCATCGGGGCTTCCTGGACCACTGAGTTGGCTGGGAGAGTCAGTGAGAGCATGTCAGCGTCAGAGCATGGGCCTTGCATGTTCACACATCAGTACTGGCATGTGTTTGGCCGCAAGCATCCGCACATGTTGGGGTGTGTATACCAGTAGCAACCAATGTCCCTGGGGCCCACATGTGTCCAGGTGTGACACTTTGAATATTTTATGTTTGGGAGTGTGCACCTGCGTGTTTGTGTCTATGTAGATTTCATGCAGGTCTCCAGGAGTACCTGGTCTAAGTCTGCTAATCTCACAGTGTGATCTCTATACTGTTTTAAGTATGTGTGCGACTGTGTCGTCTGCACCACAAATGGGTGTTTTATGTGTGTGGTGAAATGCCTTCTGCCAGGGCCCCAAAACCAGTAAGGATAAAAAAGCCCATCACATTTCCCTGTGCCACAGGTCACTGCCCGGAGCTGGGGACTAAGAAGCTGACCTCTCAGAGGACTAGGCTCTGTCCTGCTCTCATGGATGACCAGCCACTCCCATTTCACAGAAGGAGACATTGAGGACAAGATCAGCAAGGCCATGCTGAATATGTGGGGGCGGGGGAGAGAGAGTAAAAGGCCAGAGGCAGCGTGTGAAGCTGCCACTTGGACACCCACGTCCCATATTGGAGGGCTGTTCAAGTCCTGGCTACTCTGGTTCCAGTCCAGCTTCCTGCTAATGCCCTTGGGAGGCAGCAAATGGTGGCCCCATGTACATGGGTTCCTGCCATTCACGTGGGAGGTAAGGATGGAGCTCCTGACTCCTGTTTCAGAATGGCCCATCTCTGACTCTGGGGACTGAACCAACAGACGGAAGATCTCTCTGCCTCTCCCTTTCTCTCTCTGTCACTCTGATGTTCTAATAAATACAAAAATAACTTTTTAAAAATAGGGGCCAACGTTATGGCATAGTGGGTAAACTCATTGCCTGCAATGCTGGCATCCCGTATGAGCATTTGTTCATGTTCCGGCTGCTCCACTTTGGATCCAGCTTCCTGCTAATGGCTTAGGAAAAGCAGCAGCAGATGGCCCAAGTTCTTGGGCCCCTGCCAGCAATGTGGGAGTCCTGGAAGAAGCTCCTGGCTCCTGGCTTCAGCCTGGCCCAGCACTGGCCATTGCAGTCATCCGGGGAGAGAACCAGTGGGTAGAAGATCTCTCTCTCCCTCTCTCTGTAACTCTGATTTTCAAATAAATAAATAAATAAATATTTCTGTAAAATGGCTGGAAGCAGAGAATACGAGGGGATTGGCCCTCACCCACCTCTTCCCGCCCATGGCAGAGAGCACAGGGCAGCAGCTGCCTGTTGCCTCCCAGTACCCTGCCTGCCTCTCCCCCATGGCCAGGCCCCAGCCCACCCCCATCCTCCTCCCTCCTCTGTCCCCTCCTCACTTTCTCCCTTGCTCTCTCTCTCCAACGGGCACATGTCAGAGAACATTATGTGCACCGCGGATTTGCATAATTCAAGAAGCATCAAATTAAATTTGCATAATTCCTTTGATTACACTTGTTATTAAATGTAAGTGACATTGATTTACAAAATGGCCCAATATAAGGTTAATAGCAAATGTCACCTTCCAACAGGGTGAGTGTGTGTGAGTGTGTGTGTGAGTGTGTGTGTGGCAGGGGCAGGGGACTGCGAGAGGATGGCCTGAGCGGCTCTTCTCTGCAAGGCCCAGCCCCTCCCTGCCTGCTCCTTCTGTCCTTCCCCTCGGGGCTCCAGGCCCCTGTCTCCCCTCCCCGGGGCTGAGTCCCATGTAAGGGAAGCAGTTCCCCCTTTTCTTCTCCTTTCTGCCTGGGCCGCATCCAACAAGCTTAGGGCAATGCTGCGAGGCGGCGTGGGGGCGAGGTTCAGAGGTGCGGGGTTAATGGCCAGGAAAGCTCTGAAGGGGGGAATGGTCTTTGGGATTCGCTCCAAAGCCGTTTATGCCACAGGGACAGTGGTGAAGTGAATGTGTGAAGTGAACATGGGTGGTCTGACCTGGGTTGGAGCCTGGCGGGAGATTCAGCCCAGGTTGGTGGCAGAACACGGATGGACTAAGTTGCCGAGGCTCCGGTTCAGAGCAGACTCGCTTCAAGACTTGGAGGACTCAGGAACCCGGCGTGGGGGATCCTAGTGAGCAAAGGTTGCAGAGGCTGTCAGAAATGCATGGGTGTTTGAGTTATTGCAGCCTGTCTTTGAGACCCGCAGAGAAGGGGGGACATAGGGTTTCATCCAGCCATCCCTCGAAGGAGACACCAGGCCACTTCTCAGGACACCGGCCATGGGGCATCAGGTCCCCACCCTTGACCTCTGTGAAGGGCAAGAACACAGCAGGACACAGACCTCCCCCCTGCCCTGCACCACACATCTGCAGAGGCACAGCCACACACACAGACATACATGTTCCCAGCAGGATGCGCACGTGATGTGGGCAAGAGGGAATCTGGGGGGGACAGGACATGGTGTTACATGTAAGGACATATGCATGGCTGGTCACCAGAGTCCAGGCAAATGGGAACTCAGCGACACACGTGTGCTCTCAAGTATGTGGTGCTAACTAGACAGGTTCTCCACCGCAGAAAGGGGCTGCTCTCGCCAGGGGTCACGCTGTTGCCTCCCAGAGCCTGGAGGAGCTGGGAGGACAGCACTGGGCAGCAGTAACTGGAGGGGCTCCTTCTGCCTGCAGGCTACCACCTCTGTGCCAGCAGTTAGGGGGTCCCAAGCAGAGGCCCAGCCCTGCCCTATAAATCCCCTCTCTGCAGGGTCCCTTACCTCATCCTTAACCTGCCACAGTGTGTGTATGTGTGTGTGTGCATGTGTGTGTGTGGGTGTCAGGGGCGGGGGCAGAGCCTCGCCATCCATCCTCTCCCCGGGTGAGAGTATCGACAAGGCGGTAACTAATCATTAAACCCGCTGGCCCCTTTAAACAAGGAAGGAGAATTATGGGCAGGACTGTGGGGGGCAGGGACCCCGTCATGGGCCCTCTGAGAGGGAGGTGGGCTCAGGGCTGAGCTCTGGACACACCTGAGAGCCAGCGTCAGCCTTCACTGCCCCCAGCAGAGATGACTGGGGGCTCAAGCCTGGGGGTGGGGTGTGAAGTGGCATCTGTAGTCATAAACCTACAAGGACCCGCATTTGAACAGTCACACCATTCACACAGGGACACACACACACACAAGGATATTTAAGTGTCTGTTTTTGTGGATATCCCTGCATCGTGCAGGGGCCGGCGTTGTGACACAGTGGTCAAGCTGCTGCTTGCTACACTGGCATCCCATTTTGGATCGCCGTTGGAGCCCTGGCTGCTCTGCTTCCGATCCAGCATCCTGCTAATGGCTCAACCTCTTGGACTCCTGCCATCCACGGGGGACACCAGGGCGGAGTTCTAGGCTCCTGGATTCAGCCTGGCCCAGCCCTGGCAGTTGTGGGTGGCTGTTTGAAGTGTGAACCAGCAAATGGAAGATCTCTCTCTCTCCCTCTGAGGCCCTGCCTGTCGAACAAATAAGCAAATCTTTAGAACAAAATAGATGCTTGATGTCGCAGGACAGACACACCACACACCCTCAGACTCAGGTCCCTTACAGTGTAAGCATCAGAATGGATTAGGAGGGAGGGAGGAATTCCAGGGATTGGGGGAAGGTTCATAGGAGTCTGGGTTCAAATCCTGATTTTACCATTTCCTAGCAGAGTAGCTTCCAGAAACCTACTCGGTTACTCCTTATCTGTTAAGTGGGGCCAATAAGTGTGCACTGGCACTGCTGGGGGCGTGGTTACGGAACCTGTGTGAAGGGCCTGGCACAGGGAAGGTTTGTCAGCTTGCACGTGACTGGGAGATGCTGATTGAATACCTTCCACGTGCTACACTCTGATCCAGACCTGGGGGATCCAACAACAGGGGGAAGGGGGCAAGTGCCAGGACACAGGGACAAGTGGCCCCTGGGGATCTGAGGGCTGGGCGGGGCTCGGCTGTCATCTGCCTGGGGCATCACTGCTGTCCACTCTGCATCCTTAGAGAAGATTCCCGAAGCACTAAGATTTACTCTCTCAGTCCTGAGCTGCCTCTGTTTCCTCTGGGGCCAGGCATTTCCTTCCACGCCAGCGCTGAGTCCTGGTATGAGCGCCCCACATCCCCATCATGGTTTTGTTTTGGTTTTGCCCTCTCTCTCTCTCTGTCTCTCTCTCTGACTGACCGGGTCCTCACCTGCACAAAGACTGCTCTTGAGCCCAGGCGCAGGTCCCCACTCTGCTCTTAGTCCCCCCCCCCCCGCCCTGCCCCCTCCCTGGGTAGGCTCTCCCACACCCCCTGCCCTCACCAGGGGAGCACGCTGCTGCCGGCCTCCTAATTAGCAAATCCACAGGCTCCTCTCTGTCTTTCCTCTTCGACCTCTGCGGCATTTGGCAGCGCTCCACCCTCCTCCTTGAAACTGTCTCCTTTCTTGATTTCCATGACATTGCACCTTCCCGCCTCCCCTCCTCCACCTCCCCAGTTCCTGGCCCGGCTTTCTCCCACCCCTCCCTGACCTGTGCCCCTCCTCTCCCCTCCCTGCCTCTGCCCAGGCTCTGCAAACCGCAGCTGGACTGGCAGTCTCTCTGGGAATCGACACCCAGTTGAGGTTTCTGACCCCAAACTCTATCTCCCCCACGGCAGGCTGGGATTTCCACTTGCAGGTTTCAGTTGGCCCATCAAATTCACCATGTGCAAAGCTGCCCTGCATTTACTCCTTTGGCAAACGTATCTCAAACACTTACAGTGTCCAGATACTGGGCCTGGCATTGAGGATACCAAGGGAGGGGCACAGCCCCTGCCCTGGGAAAGCTTAGAGTCCTTCGGATGTCTCTCCTCGTTCCTTTATCTCCCATTTTCCCAGTCACATGGACACCCCCTCGCCTCCTATCCACTGTCAGGTCCAATACATTCTTCATCCCTTCTGCCTCTGGCGTGGCTCAGATCCTCCTGTTTCCTGCCTCCTGTGCAGCCCGCTCAAGCTCTGTCTCTCTGGTTTGTTGCACTTGTTCCTACTGAGTCAACCCAGCCCCGGCGCAGCTCTGATTTCACATGGAATTGCGTTCTTACTGAAGTCTCAGACTCTGGTACCTATCAGAGTGACCTCTTTTGGAAAAAGGGTCTTGTCAGGTGTAGCTAAGGTGGACGTTAGAAGTCAGGCGAGGACCCAGAGGCAGGAGGGCCAGGTGAGGTTGGAGGCAGAGAGGAGAGTGATGCAGACTGAAGCCAAGGAGCGCCAGGGGCTACTGGAAGTTGGGAGAGGGAAGGAAACCCTGTCTCTGTTGCTCTGCCTTTCAAATAAGTAAATAAACTTAAAAAAAAAAAACCCACTGGCCACAAACTTATCATTTCCAGTTCTTTTCCTGTTCTTATTCTAAGCTTTGGCCAAACTGGTCTATTTGTTGTTCCTTCAAGGAGCAGGTCAAATGCCACCTCCCTTGCAGTTCGCCTAATGAGAAGTGACTGCTTTGTGATTTCTTTCTCACTGCACGTGACCCCTGCCTGACCCACCGCTGACTGCCCTCCCCCTTCCACATAGTGCCTGGCCCCGGAGGAAGGTGTTTCACAGTGACTTGTAGTCCCTTTCTTGTAAGAGATCAGCATCACACACCAAGAGCACCAGCTTTGGAGTCTAACAGACCTGACTTTGGAGCCCAGGCTCCAGGGCTAATTAGCCGGAAGTGGGGGATGATCCCCATTCCTACCCTGCAGCGTAGGAAGATCAGAACCGACAAATTGTAGCAGACATCTGGTATTGCTGGCTAAGCCCCACGGGAATGGTGGTCTCTCTTTTGGAAACCAACACGAGGTCAGGGAGAGTCTCCTAATCCTACCCCAACCCTGGCCAATGTGGCCTGGTTCTAAACCGAGCTCCTGACCTGCGGGGACCCTTCCAAGGCCTTCTCTGAGACCCTGAGAGTGGATTCTTCTCTGGTAATGGCACCTGCCCGGGAAAGCCCAGAGCGGGAGGCTCCGGTGGCCATGCGGGTCCTGTTCTGTTTCTGAAGCTCACTGCCTCCTCCCTCCTTCCTACTCTTTGGTTGCCTGAACCTCGCTTTGATTACCTGAGATGCCCCCACCCCTTCCAGGAGACTTCCCTCACTGCATAAACCCATGCAGATTGAGTTGCCATCACTCACAACCCAATAATGTAACATCCAAGTCCAAAGGGACTGAGGCAGAGGAGGGCCCAACCAGTGCAAGTGCCCTCGACAGGCAGACACTACTGCGCACCTTAGTCCCAGCTGGGTGCAGAGCCTCTGTGTGGTTTTCACGTTGGGAAGATGGGTGCAGAGCCCGTCCAGGACCTGGTGCTCAAAAAGCCTCCTGCCCCTTCATGTCACCTTGCAATTATAAACATTCTATTCGTGCCTTTTGATTAGTGGCAAAAATAACTGATGAGCAAAAACTGAGTCACATTAGATTTTAAAGACAGGAAGGCGGCCGGCACCGCAGCTCAATAGGCTAATCCTCTGCCTTGCGGTGACGGCACACCGGGTTCTAGGGTTCTAGAACCAGTCGGGGCGCCGGATTCTGTCCCGGTGGCTCCTCTTCCAGTCCAGCTCTCTGCTGTGGCCAGGGAGTGCAGTGGAGGATGGCCCAAGTCCTTGGGCCCTGCACCCCGTGGGAGACCAGGAGAAGCACCTGGCTCCTGCCTTCGGATCAGCGCAGTGCAGCAGCCATTGGAGGGTGAACCAATGGTAAAGGAAGACCTTTCTTTCTGTCTCTCTCTCTCACTGTCCACTCTGCCTGTCCAAAAAAAAAAAAAAAGAGAGAGAGAGAGAGAGAAAGGAAGAAACTTAGAAAACTAAACATGAGGCTTCACATGAATTTTATTTTATTTTTCTAATTTTGAATTTATTTATTTGAAAGAGAAAGAGAGAGAGAGAGAGAGGGAGGGAGAGAGAGAAAGAGAGATGGATCTTCCATCTGGAAGATTTGGTTCATTTTCCAAGTGGCTGCAACAACTAGCACTGGACCAGGCAGAGGTCAGGAGCTTGGAACGCAATCCAGGTCTCCCGCCTGTTGGCAGGGACCCAACTACTTGGGCCGTCACTGCTGCCTCCAACCACGTGTATTAGCAGGAAGCTACAGTCAAGAGCCAGAGCTGAGTGTCACACTTGGGACATAGGTGTCTTTCTTTTTTAAATATTTATTTTTATTTATTTGAAGACAAGAGTTACAGAGAGCTAGAGGCAGAGGCAGAGAGAGAGAGAGGTCTTCCATCTGCTGGTTCACTCCCCAAATGGCTGTAACAGCTGGAACTGGGCCGATCCGAAGGCTGGAGCCAGGAGCTTCTTCCAGGTCTCCCACAAGGGCACAAGAGTCCAAGCACTTGGGCCATCTTCCACTGCGTTCCCAGGCCATAGCGGAGAGCTGGATCGGAAGTGGAGCAGCCAGGGCTGGAACTGGAACCCATATAGGATGCCGGCACTGCAGGCAGCGGCTTTACCCACTAAGCCACAACGCCGGCTTGGGACATAGGAGTCTTAACCACTAGCCCAAACGCCTGCCCCAGGAGATTTTGAACATTCTTGGGAGGTGGTTAAGTTTGGGCAGAAATGGAATCATTACGGATAACTTAACACCTGGAATCACTGGGCACGGGCGGGCAGGGCTATGGAAGTCTGCTCTAATCTAGCCACCTCCACACTCTGTCCAAGGAACATCTGGCATTGACCCAGCAGTGGAGCCGCCTGGCTGGTGGCAGGTCCGCTGTGGACTTACCACAGAACGTGGCCTTTGCTTAAAGGCACGTATTAAAAGTAATTATCTCTGAGAGAGGAAGATGGAAGGGCTACTGGCAACAGGGGACTTTTCACATGTGACTTCTCTGTTTGTTTGCATCGCTTCCTTTGGAGCATATTACTGGATAATGTAAAAACATGTAGAGAAAGCGGAAAGTGATCTTGCTGTGTGCGCGCGCGCCAGTGCCGCGTCTTCCCGTCGAGGGCCCGAGCGGGGATCCAGGAGTCAGGACTCGCCTCCTCCTGCTCCTTTTCCTGCCGCCAGTCAGCGGGCTCATCTTCCAGGGTACAGCCGGCCCAGGCTGGGGCTGGGCTGAGCGCGATGCCTGCTGCCACGGAGGCCCCAGGACCGAGGGGGGCGGGGCGGCTCCGTCTGCTTCCCATATGGGGACATTGTCTGTCCCTGCCTGAGGGCCACCTCCCTCCTGCCTCACATTGTCCCCTTGCTGTCTCCTGCTGGCCCCAGCCCGGGCCTGCATCTTTCCTTTTCATTAGCCTCCTAGTGGTAGCCCTGGGCAGGACACGGGGGGAGGGGGAGACCTGGGACTCTGCCCACTCTTCCCCAGCCCTGGAGCGCACCCCCCACCCCCGCCTGTTCACCCTGGACTCTTCCCAGCCCTGAGCCTCGGCCTCAACACACCCTTGTGTGCACGGAGCGGGCAGCACGCTGCCAGGGCCTCGTGGGCGCCAGAGTGTCCACTGGCCCTGGTCCAGGCCTCCCAGGCCCCTTGTTGAAACCCCCCCCCCCACTTTATGAGCCTGGCCTGACAGGAGGGAGGCGGGGCGCTCCACAGTTCCTCAGAGCAGGGGGTTGCCACTCCGGGTGTCAATCCAGGGAGTACAGGGCTGGGGAGCATCTCCAGCCCCTACAATACCAGAGCCTGCAGGGGGAGGGCATTGGGCTTCATCTTTAGAGACAAACCCCTCAAGCCTCCTTCCAGAGCAGGTACAGGGTACAGGGTCCAAGAGCGACCAAAAGACACACGCAAAGGGTTCTGCTCAGCTCCCTCCACACCCCAACTTGAAAGCTCACCCCTCACCTCCTCTCCTCAGGTGTTCATCCTCACCTCTTCCAGAAGCTTCACCCAAACCAGTCTGTTCTGAACTTTTCCAGCATCGGGGCTGCCCCCCCACCCCGTCCTGCCCGCCTGTAGTTTTTGACTCAGTTGCAGGCCACCTGAGAATCTGCATTTCTCATGGGTTCCTGGGTGATACCGACGCTGCCACAGGGCTCTACTTTGAGGCCACTGGTTCAGACCATTCCCCAGGGGAGGTGGTTCTCTGGGGGCTGGTGGGAGGGGTGAGAGAGGGCTGCCCCCCCATCAAAGGCAGAGACAACCTTCCCGGCACACACAGCTACACGCATGCTCTGGAGTCCATGTTACTTGGTGAACAGAACGTGGAGTTTAGAGCCAAGAGGTCTGGGATCTTCTCCACCCACTAGCTGCCAGGCTGCACCCAGATCACTCCTCTCTTCCGGCCTCAGTTTCCTCCTCTGCACATGGGGATGGTGCCGCCGGCCAGAGGTTGTAGAACTGACATCGTCCAAGCGAAGATGCTATGCAAACCCAGGGCACCACACAGGAAGTAGTTTCCAAGGAGGCGGGATTTGCCTGTGTCTCATCCCTCAGTGCTTTAGCAGTATGAAGGGTCTTTAAAAAGCTCATTGGAAAATGCAGATTATGAAAAATATGTGTGAATTTCAAAATACGTTGCCCCAAATATATTTTTAATTCTGTTTTTTCCACCAACTTTTTGAGGTAGCCACATATTTAATTTAAACCTTCACAATAGTCCTATGATTGAAGAATTATTGCTACTACTATTCCCATCGGCTAGATGGGAAACCTGAAGTTAAGGAACTTGTTCCAAATGACAAAGCCAGCGAAGGGAGAGCTTGGAGCTGCCCTCCCTCGGGCTGCCTCCTGAGCACTCGCTAGGCTGCTCTCTCCAGGCTGGCTTTTGCTTCCGCAGCGCATGCGTGTTTGCTCACGTGTGTGTATTATCTAAGCTTGGGAGAGGTTCTGATTTCCGTAAGCGCTTGCAAAGGTGTGCCGAGTACATATCGCGCAGTGACAACGGCAGCAGCACTGACTGACACTTAGGCGATGCCAGGCGCTGTGGTGGCTCTGACTGCACGGACTCCTCACAGCCCACAGCGCAGACCCTGCTAGTATTCTTGTGGAACAATACTGAGCAGAGTTTGTAACTAATGTATCCAAGGTCACACCTCCAAAGATAAGGGGAACCAGTACATTGAAATGGAGCCCATCAGAATCTTTGCTCCTAACCTCTGGGCCGCACTGAATGGGTCTGTGTGTTCGCTTGGATAGGCATGTAGGGGTTTGTACGTTATGCATGTCTCTTTATTGGTCTGTCTGGACATCTGTCTACCTCTCCATCTGTCCATCCATCCATCTCTACCTATCTGTCACTGGCACCTGTGGCCATTGCCTGGGTCGAGGTTTGGGAACTGAAGCAGGGGACTGGAGGGGAAGTAAGCCTCTTTCTGCTGGCTCAGATGTGTCCCCTTGAGTCCAAGGTGCCTGTGAGGTCAGAGCCCTGCTTTGGTGTGCAAGGGGAGGGGTCTCCCCCCAAAGGCTAGATGCATCCTCATCTTCATTCTTACCACTGCAGCCCAGAGGGTAGGCACCTGCTGGACCCAGAGAGACCCAGAGGGACTGCCCCATACCCCTAGGAAGACGAACTGGGAGCTCCAAACCTACAGCTCCGTGTGGTGGTGCTCCCCAGTGGGCCAGAATCTGCACACTGGAATTCAAAGTAGTTATATCTTCAAGAGTGATTGCTTTTGTGTTTCTCCTTAGCATTTATTGATTTTGCGAGGTGTGTGTGTGTGTGTGTGCGTGCTTGTGCACGTGTGTGGGAAATCTGGTTTTAAACAGGTAGAGAGAAGGCTGAAATGTCAAGCTAAGTTGATGTTCAAGAAAGGTAATACTGGTGGGCAAAAAGAAGAGAAAGATTTGGGAGACACGAGGGGACTGGCCAGTGTGACTAATAAGTTTCTTTTGGGAGTGGGGGTCAAATTACCTGCATGTGATGGAGTAAGTATTATTTTCTATCTTGAAGAAAAATGTGTGATGTTTATACTGTCTCGGAACAAATAGGCCAGTGACTGATGGATAGTTTACCATTTATGTAGCTGCTTTCATGTACTTTTGACAGCTCAATCAGGATTCCAACAGTTATAAAAAATGATTTTCTTCTAGGAAGTTACAGGAGGGGAGCGTGAACCCTGGCCCCCACCCCACCCCCGTGCCCGCTGGGTGTTGCACCTCCGTGTGAGGAGCAGGAGTGGCTGTGCAGAGTGGTGTGGACGGTTAGAAGAGGCCCGCAGGCGGCCCCAGAGTCTTCCCAGGGTGTACATGGGGTGTCTCACTCCTCACCTGTCACCTCGGGACTCCTGGATGGCCTGAGACCTGGCAGGCCATCTGGAAGTCCCGGAGCTCTCACTGTCTCCAGGGCTGGGATGGGGCGGCACTGGACAGGCGGTAGAGCAGGTAAACCCATCAGAAAGCCGGGAGACTGGACCCAGATCCAGCCTGGCCACGGGGCCATGTGGGGGCTTTGGGCCCGAGTCCGGCTTCTCCACAGAGCCAGGCTGTGATCCTCACCGTGCAGGCCTGGAGAAGTGTTGTGGCTGTCCTGGCCCTCAAGTGTGGCAGTAAAAATGACAGTAGCCAAAGGCGGAAGGTGGAAGGGAGGAGGCAGTAGTGTGCCTCTTTGCCAGGGGCGATTTGGGCCTGGGGTCACCTACGTTAAAGAAGCTTCAATGTAGAAAAGCCCAGATTCGCACCAAAGGCCGGGGGAGGCAGAAGTCAGGAAGGTCCCAAGCCTGGAAGTTTTGCCCATCATGGGGCAGGTGACAGGCCTCAGAGGTACTTGGAGCCAGTGCTGTCCATTCATCTGGCACACACCCACGGCTAGGGGTGTCCTCAAGCTCCTGGCCTACAACTTTGAGCATTAGAGGGACCGTCAAGGTTACTCTCAAGGAGACAGTGTCCAGGATAACTGACCCTGCCCTGTGGACACAGACTTAAGGGCAAGGTGGTTCACATATATTTCCTGGCATCATCCACAACAGGCTCTGGATGCAGACCGTCTTCAAATTCCTTCTCCTCTACTTACTAGCTGTGTGCTCTTGGGCAAGTCACTTAACCTCTCTGTGCAAAATGGGTACACATTAGAACAACCTCACAGGGTTGCTGAGAGGGTCCAGTGAAGTGACACACTGCACATGCTCAGCACAGTGCCTGCACACTGCACACATGCCCCAAACAGTCACTATGTCTCTTCTCTGCCTTTTTCATAATTACCACTGTGTTACCACTGACTAGGGCCTGGGCATAGCTTTACAAGGATTTCTTTTTAAAATGCGCATCAAGAACTATAGCAGATGATGAGGACATGGTAGCAGGTGATGATTACCCAGCATTTATGAAGCAACCGGTCTCTGCCAAAGGTCTGCTCTTCCTAGGGAGACACTGTTGCCTCCATTCCACAGATGAAGAAATTGAGACTGGGGGACACCCAGCAGATGGGAGACAATGGGGCTTAGAAGCAGCTGCAGCTCTGTGGCTCAAGGCCGTGCCGTGCGCTGCCCCACCTCACTTTGCCAAACACACTCGTGGTCGTGTGGGTGGGCGAGTCGGTCTCAGGCTGTGTGCTCCCTGCATCTGGACATCCGAGCTGGGGTGATTTTCCGTGACTGGACGCCTTTGTTGATTGGGTTGGGGTGGGGGGTGGGGATCTGCGTCCCGTCCCAGGGGACTGTTGATGTGATTTTGTGGGGTTGTGAGTAACGCAACCACTGTGTGATGACTGGTTTGTGTCCTCCTGTGTGATTGTTCAAATGAATGTGGGTCTGCGTGGCTAGGATGGCGCAGGTCGTGGTGGGTGGTGTTGGTTTGCGGCTCTTCTCCCTCCCTTTAAAAGGAAGGGAGAGAGGTGCTGGGAGGTGCGTGGGGGTGGCCTGCTGGATGCAGATCCTCCCAGGCCGGGGTGCGCACCTGCTGGGCCTGGGTGGCGCCTGCTGGCCGCACTCCTGCTGCTGGCTTCCAGGCTGCCAGACGCAGGCGCTCATTTCCCCTTACACACGCCGAGGAAGGGCTCGCAGTGGGCATGGGCGGGAGGGCGCGTGCTGCTCACGTTACAAATCAATTCATTACCGGCGCTCGCAGTCGCCTCCGATCTTCAAGGATCGGGGGTTTGATGAAGAGGATTCATTTCAAGAAATAAACCTTTTAAATTAACCACGAGATGAGGGAAATTTCTTTATTTAAAAAATGCTCAGGCCCTGCTGGCTTTGTTTTCTCTCTCTTATTAGTGCTGTTATTAATAAGCCCACCCTCTGTCTCCAGGGGACAGTCCCCCCCTGCCCCGCACGGCTCAGATTTGGGATGGACCCCATCTCAGGCACTGCTGACCAGGTCTGTCTGCTCTAAGGTCCAGCAGGAGACCCCCCCACAGGCTCTGATGCCCCAGGCAGACTCTGAGGCAGGTGGCCCTGAACCTGCCGTGTGACCTTGCCCAAGTCACTTGACCTCTCTTCAATAACAAAACGAACACCGAATCTCCACTCTCCACAGCTGGACCTTAAAGTTGGGAGGTCAGCAGACAAACTGGCCTGGAGAGGGGAAGTGACTTGTTCAGGTTCACACAGAATCCTCTTGGCAGAGGTGGCTTTCACATCAGCCTAATTCTTGGCCTAATTTCAACCTGGACACAAGCCTTTGGACTTGTGACCTGTAAATTGCAGAGCAGCACAATACGCATTATCTCCTCGGATGTGAACAAGTAACTTGCCAGGTGTACGGTAGCACCTTTGTTCTACAGAGGGGGAAACTGAGGCAGTCTGGGAGCAGAGCAGTCAGAGTTTGGCAGGAAACACGCCATGCTCTGTTGGGTCGTCAAGGGGAGCTTTATGTAGCAACTCTTTACAGAGGACTGGACAGGGAGTGGGAAAGTGTGGGTGACGGTGCAGCATCCTGGGGCTAGGAACAGCTGGAAGCCACAACCACAGGGGACGAAGCTCAGTGGAGAAGGAGACAGAGCTGGATGGAGAATCGTTGAGGGCTGTGGCCTCTGGCGGGAGACACTGCTCACTGGCAGCAGCCTGGGAGAGAGGGAGGCCGGGAAGTCCTCCCTTGCTCTTGCTGGTGCTCCTTTGGCCAGTCGATGTGGACTGTGCAGGCCGGGGCAGGGGCAGGGTGGACAAGGAGGAGTGGATCTGGAGGGGCAGACACTGGCACAGGGTGGTGTGACCTGCAGTGATAGCACAGAGAGGATGTGCCCACAGGACTCCTGAGGGCAGGGTTCTCCCAAATGCAAGCCCAGTCTTACGCTACCCTGCTCTGCCCTGACGATTCCCGGCCCCGCCTCTCAGGAGCTTTGCACAGCTGGGCCTGGGGTAGCCTCGTGTGAGGGCCAGCTGTCCACCCCACTCCCGGCCACTCCAGGAGCAACCAAACTTCAGCAACCAGTGATGATGCCTTCCACAGGGCTCGTCCGCATCACAGCAGGGACCTTACAGAGACCCAGGCGTTCCCCAGCAGAGGAGCCTGTGGGAGACTTGGCCCCCCTTCCTCAGGCCCATGCTGCAGACAACGGTTGGCCCAGAAAGAGCCTGCAGACAGAAGTGCAGCCCGGGGATCAGGCCCAGCAGCCCCTCTGCTCCAACCACACACACGGGGAGGCTGTCTGAGTCCTTCTGGGCCGCTATGAGCAAGCACCTTAGACTACATAATTTAGAAACAACAGAATTGGTTCTTGCCAGTCTGGAGGCTGGGAAGTCGAAGGTCAACGTGCCAGGGGCTTTGGTGTCTGGTGCTTTCTCTCTGGGTCCTCACGGGTGGAAGGGGCCCCGCCAGCCTCTCCTACAACAGCACTCATCCTGTTCCTGAGCTCAGAGCCCCCATGACTCCCCCACTTCTTCAGTAGCCCCACCCCTTAAGACCATTGCACTGGGTACTGGGAGCACACCTACATCCAGATAATAGCAAGGGAGGGGTAGGGCTGGGTAGAACATGGCCTACAACTAGCTTCCTGTGGGGCTCACTTCCTGCTTGATGTAGGATGGGTTGGGGGATCCCAGGGAAATCTGGACTAGGGTTCCCTTTTCCTTCCCACACCCCCAAAAGCAAAGCCAGGCTGATAGATTAAGCTCATGGGAAAATTGAGAGACAGTGGGGCCCAGAAGAACTCCAACACCTGGGGCACCCACAGCTTGGGGAACATTGGGGAACTTGGGGTGTACAACCCAGGAGAAGGGGGTAAGGGAGGTGTTTAAACCCTACTGTCCAGACTCCACCCCAAATGGTATGTGAGTGCTGTTTCCAGGGTGGGCTCTGGATTCCTCCTTGGGACAGGCCTCCCCAAAGGCCAGGACCATGTTTGTCATGATCAGGTCAGGATTTCTGTGAGCGGGCCCCCGGGCATCCTGTGTGTGGCCTCTGAAATTCAGCTTAGGGCTCTGGTCTCACGGGGGAGTTCAGCTCAGACCCAGCCTCCCAACCCAAGGAGATACAAACCCCAACAGCACCCCTGCCTTCATGGGCCCCCTCCAGCCCCATGGCACTGCAGGCTGGGGGAAGGAAGGAGGGGAGGAGAGAAAGGCCTTCCCAGTCTAGGCGTAGACCTGCCCAGGTGTGTGGGGGGAACCAGCTCACTATCTCATTAACGTGGAATTGTTTTTAGGTTAATAATCTTGCGTTAATTTTCCCTTAAAATATTGTCTTTGACCGTTAAATGCTCACACTGTTATAAAAAGAACGTAATAAATGATCTTGAAGCAAATTCTCCTGCCAAATGTCATAATTTATTTGCATAATTAGCTCTTAATTTTAATTCAATATGCAAATCCACGCTTCCTTTCCATTGCAGCCGCCTGTTTCCCAGCCGGGCGGCCATGAATTTACTGTGACGCTCTCTCCACGGTTGTCAGAGGCGGGGGTGGGGAGGCAGGCACCTTCTGGGGCTGGTGCCTGGAGGAGGGGCCCAGACACACAGACTCAGATGGACAGAGCCATGGGCCCTGTTGCACAGATGCAGGCACCCCCAGACGACTGTGTGGATCCCAGAGTAGTGACAGAGCGACAGACACCTGCAGAGACGCATGGGTCATATCACAGGCAGAGGTGAGGCATGTGAACAGACTTCTAGGCTGACACATTAGGGAACCATGGGCACCCACTGAGACTCATGGCCTAGGCAGAAACACTGTCACCCATCACTACAGACTCCCGTGAAGTCCCACAGTCTCACGGCCACAGACATCGGGACTGATGTACAGAGGTAAGCATACCAGAGGTACCCACAAATGAAGACAAACACACAGTGGTCCAGCCCATGAGCAGAGAAGCACAGGCAGCCTCAGAGGCGTATCTAGGCCAACCCGAACACGCACAACAGAGAGGTGCATGGGCCTACACACAGACGCACAGCAACACACGTACTGAGACACGAAAAGCTGCTGAGGTCACAGCCCTAGATGTGCACACACGTAACGCAATGTGCCATCCCAGGCAGAAACTTGGCAATGGGGCTGCGCCTGCCAGAGCAGTTAAGATGCCACCTGGGATGCCTACATCGCATATCAGAGTGCCCGGGTTCGAGTCTCATCTCTGCTCCTAGTTCTAGCTCCCTGCTAATGTAGATCCTGGGTGGCAGGAGATGATGGCTCAGTTAGAACCTGGACTGAGTTCTAAGCTCCTGGCTTTGGCTTGGTCCAACCCTAGCTATTCGGGGCCTCTGGGGAGTGAAAGAGCAGAGTCTCTCTTTTTCTGCCTTTCAAACAAATAACATTCATAACAATTCAAAAGAGAAACTTGAGTACCCTACAGAACCGCCAGGAAGCTTTGTGCACACCCACAGACCCTTCTAATCTCCATGGCCAGTGGAAAGAGCACTGAACTTAGAGTCAAGGGACCAGGGTCTAGCTGGTACCAGCCCCACCTCTCACTTGCTGCGAGACCTTGAACAGGCTGCTTCACTCTTCAAAATAACAGCTTTATTATGACCCAATTTACATACTTCAACATTCACCTATCTAAAGTATATGTCAATTTTTAGTATAGTCACCATATCCATCAGAAAATTTATTTCCTTTTTCTTTCTTTTAATCTGTTATTTTTTTTTTAAAGGGAGAGAGAGAGAAAGAGAGAGAGAATGGAGGCAGGTCTTCCATCTGGTAGTCTACTCCACAAATAGCCACAATGGCCAGTGCTGGTCCAGGCCAAAGCTAATAGCCAGAAACTCCTTCTGGGTCTCCCACATGGATGGTAAAGGCTTAAGCACTTGGGTCATCTTCCACTGCTTTCCCAGATGCATTAGCAGGGAGCTGGATCAGAAGTAGAGCCACTGGAACCTGAACCAGCACTAATATGGGATGCTGGCGCTGCAGAGGCGGCTTAACCCGTCTGCAGAAATAAGAACATAAGAAATTTTAGAAACATTTTAATCAACACCTAAAAATCCCATCCCCATTAGCATTCACTCCTTTCTTCCAACAGCCTCACTCCCAGCCCTAAGCAACCAATGATTTATTTAATTTAAACATTTTTTTATTTATTTGGGGGAGAGAGAGAGAGATGAGAGAATGACCTCCCATGAAGTGGTTCACTCCCAAATGTCTGCAAACGCTGGGCTGGGTCAGATAGAAAACAGGATCCCAAAACTCAACCCAGGCCTTCCAGGTGGATGGCAGGGACCCAAGTGTTTGGGCCATCACTTCCAGGCTCCTAAGACACTCATCAGCGGGAAGC
Organism: Sylvilagus floridanus; assembly: GCA_949820135.1. Classification (NCBI taxonomy): domain Eukaryota; kingdom Metazoa; phylum Chordata; class Mammalia; order Lagomorpha; family Leporidae; genus Sylvilagus; species Sylvilagus floridanus. The sequence continues at coordinate 52,911,728 of OX463235.1, read as the reverse complement.
TGGAATGGAGAGTGGAGACAGGACTGGAACGCAGGCATCTTAACCTCTGCCCCTCGTTTAGTTTGTCACTAAGTATTTGCAGATTGTGAGCTTTACATATATAGGGAACAATACAATATGCAGTGTTTTGGTGACTGGCTTCTCTCACTTGACCTAGTGCTTGCAAAATCCGCCTATGTTGTGGCAGAGTCAATACTTCATCTCTCTCTGTGGCTACCTGATGGGAATACTCCACATTCACTCATGCGTCCAGCAGTCACCCGACACTGGGCTGTCTCTGCTTTCTGACTGTGGCGAGTAGCGCCGCTGTGAGCACCCACACACTGGTGCTAGTGTTCTTCCGTGTTTCCACTTCCCGCGAGTGTATTCCCAGGCAGGAAACTCCATCTTCTTAGCGCTGGGTTTTCCTAGTTGGGTTCACCCCAATGGACTCCTCACCGTGTCTCCTGCTGCCTTCGCTTTTGATGAGCTTGGCTTTCCGCAGTGGGACTATGCCCTTTCTCACACAGACATGCGCAGATGCTTGCATGCTCACGTGCACTCATGCAATCACACGGCCCCTTCACACACTCCACTGCCAACGCAGACACCTGTAGGACCCAGTACCATGGACAGCCTCACAGCCACGAAGGCGCAAACACATGCACCCAGATGACCTCGACCTCCACAGGGACCCGAGGGGGCAGCCACAGCGGGAGCCAGTGTGATAGCTACAGGCAAGAATGGCCTCACTCGGACAGGTCCTGTCATGGCAAAGGAGGTGAGGCCTGCACTTTGAGAGGAACGGGGTCAGCAAGATGATGGGGAAAAGAAGCCGGGTGGGAGGCGAGGAGTGAGAGACGGGGCTGTGCAGGGAGACTGTGGGGTTGGGCCATGGTCTGCTCAGAGTCCCAGGACACAAGGGTTCCCCTTGCTTCCCATCCATGTCTGCCCTACCCTCTCCCTGACCAGGGTGGCCTCTGTCCCCCTGCTCCCCCAGCCTTTGAGGAAATGTGACCCCTCCCCAACCTTTGCCTCCCACCCCCCACAAGCCAAGGAGACAAAAGGGATCCTTTTCCAGGATAATTAAGCCTCAAAGACAGCAGCTCCTCCCAGGAAACTGATCTGGTTTGCCCTGAGAGTGTGGGAGGGCAGGGGAAGGGAGCTGGGGGAGACGGAGGCCACCAAGGACCAGAAAGTGAGCTGGCGCCACGCCGGGCGTCTGGGCGCTGGCTCAGGGGCCAGGGGTGCCCATCCCAAACGCTCCATCCCAATTCCCCTTCTCAGGAGAGGCGGGTTATGAATCGGGCGGTCTGATTGGCAGCACAGTCTAAGATGGACTCGGCCACAGTCTCAGAAAACACCGGGTGCGGGTGAGCGGATACACGTGTGAGTGCCGGATGCCACTGTTAGTGGGGACGCGTGCTGATGCTGCGTGAGTCGGTGCCTGTCCCCAGCCCTTGGGGCTCCACCCCCACCATGCCCCCGCCAGGGACTCTCTGTGCGGCCTCAGCGGAGTTTCTAACCTGGAGTGATCGCTTTCCTGATTTGCCACTTTAGTACTCTTGTTAATGAATTTTTAATCTTCTTAATGACATTAAACACGGAAAGTAATTAAGGAAAACAAGTTTGAAACTGCTGACTTCAACCCTTTATTCACAACTATTTAATGTAGAATTAATTTGATTTTGCCCATTATTCAAATGAACGCACCACCTTCTCCTCGGCCCCAGGGCTGTCCCCTTGCCCCCTCCCTGGCATGCCCAAGGACCCCCCGTCGTGATCACCCAGTCACCACGGACATAAGGTTTCTGTGTGACACGTCATTCTGGGGCCTCGGGGTGACGACGTGACAATGGCGCTAAGCCCCACTGGCGAGGTGGGCGGAGTGGCCCCCTGCAAGGCTGGAGAATTGAAGGGAGTCAGGAGGAGGCCCCTGAGGACCACGCTGGAGCTGGCGGCCCCTTCCTCCCACCGCCCTTCCATCTCCGATTTCTGCCCATGCACACTCAATCAATAGCCCCATGACCCGTGCACTCAAATGCCTGGGTGTCGCATCGGGTATTCAGATGCGGGGACACAAGGATCCAAGCGTGCTCATGATCAGAGCTCAGATAATCAGGTGTGCAGGTTCAGCCGCAGCTTGGACACCCTGGTGGTAAGGTCCCAGGGTGTCCACGTGTGAGAGTTGTAGATCTAAAGAAATGAGCTCCTACCCGGCCCCCAACCAAGCCCTGGGCCTCTGGCTACCATTGGGATGAGGCCGAAGTGGGCAAATCACAGCTGTGGGAAGCTGGGCTTTAAATGGACCTGAAAACAGGACCCTGGCCAGAGCCAGCTTGTCCCTGAGCCTCAGGGGCTTGGCTGCCTCTGAGCCCTGGTAAGGGGGAGGGCAGGGTTCAAAGGAGCCCCTCGGGGGTCAGTGCCCAGCCCTGCCCCAAGTCTGAAGGCCCTGGCGAATGCCGGAAGCGCTGCAGGAGGCCCCAGCCCCTGGCTCCCGCCCTGCTGCGCTCTGGGCCCCGGACGCCATGTTGTGTGTGAATGTGTACTTGTGTCTGTGCAGGGGCCAGGATGGGCGGCGTGGGGTGGACAGAGGGGAGTGGGAGGGGCGCAGCCGGCGGCCTCAGTCAGACCCCACTCCCCCCGCCCCACTTGGACACGTCCCTCATCTCCCCTCCTCGCGGAAGAGGAGAGACCGAGGCTTCCTTCAGGAAGTCGCAATGAGGGGAGGAGATGCCAGCGTCCTGGTCCTCGCACAGTGCCTGGCACTCGGGGGCACGCCCATCAATTCCTGCCCCATCCGTCCCAGCCCCACCAGTGAGCAGAAAAGAGGCGGGGCCTTGGGGGCGGGGTGCCAAAGGAGGCTGTGGGAAGACCTGGCCAGGCCTGATGGTGAGAATACAGAGAGAGCGGGACTAGGGGTGCTGAGGGGCAGGCGTAGGCACTGGGGGGCTCCCTCCCTCCCCTGGAGCGTCCCCTGAAATGTTAACCGGAGTCCTTCCCTGAGTAGGAGCCCTGGGAGGGGTCTGCTCGCCCTGCCTCCCTCTCGCTGCCTCCCCTGCCTCTTCTCTCAGACAAGCCTCCCCCAGTCAGTGCACGCAGTCCGGCTGCTGGAAGGGAAGCGGCCCTCACCCCTGCCCCCGCCGCCGCTGCACTGAGCCGTGACTGGCCCGAGCCCAACCAGTCTCCCTTGCTCCTTCCTCCCATTCCGGGGACTTTATGGGCTGAGACGCCGCTGGCTGGCTCCTTCTCCCTCTCCTCTCTCCATCATTCGCCATGCCTCTTCCTCCCTGCCCGACTTTCTCCCTCTCTGTCTGCCTCCACCTCTCTCTGCCTTGCTCTCTGTCTTCAAAGACCACAGATTCTAGAACATTTCCACTTCTAAGTGTCCAGGACATACTCTCAGAAAGCAAACCCAGGCTGAGCCCAGGAGGGGCAGGGGGAGGAACCCCTTTGAGAATGTCTTGGGGGAGGTGGAATCCTTGCAAAGAAGGCCGGAGCTGGGGGGCGGGGTCTCCTGTCTCCCAGGCGCTCTGCCCATTTCCCCGCCTTGTGGACATCCTGGGCAGAAGAGCCTTGGTCAGTGCGGTACCTTCACATCACCTCCCTCACAAAGACCCACACTCAACACACACGCACATGATAGATTCACATACAGACGCCAATGCGCCCCAACACATGGATGCAGACACACACAGATAGACACAGGCCCCCCCATATGCATGCACGCACACACAGCACACACACAGACGCGTGCCTGCACACACACATACACACACAGAGATCCCACAGGCGCCCAAAAGCACAGGGCAATGATTAATGTCCCCTCAGAAAAAGAAATTATATCGAATAAATTAAACTACTGTGGCAGCAAATTGAAAAATAAGGATGTAAATGAGGTTTGAATACTTAATATCGAAGACAAGGGGGGAACGAGAAGGGACCGCTGGGTCCCTGAGAGGGGAAAGCATGGCCCCTGGTGCCCCCTGTTCCACCCTGACTCCCACACCGAGGCCTCCGAGTCCGGGCAGGGGTAACGCCGGGTTCCCGTCAGCACTGCGGACCTTCTCCCCTGTGGCCACTGCAGAGAAGGTCCCAGAGTCTCTGCAAAGACTGAGAGAGGGTGCCGGGGAGGAGGTGGCGTGAGCCCCTCGAGCCCCCAGCACACGTGGACACTGGCTTCTGGGGCCACATATACCCCAGCCCTGCCACCCCGGGACCCCAGACTTGTGGCTCTGCCTCGCTCACCCCTGCCCCACCTCCCTCCAGATAGCCTAATTCCGATGCACTCCCAACACAGCCTGGACACACCAGGGACCTGCGTCCATGTGCCCACCAGCACCCCAATGCCACGCTGACACGGTCCCCTCCCCACTGCAGGTCCACATACCCCAGGATGCATGACCACACACACGTGCAGCCTCTCTCTCACACAAACTCCAAGTCTTTCCTTGGGGCACAACATGGTGCAGCCTGCCGCCCCACTCACAGCCAACACCCCCCCACACACAGCAGGGGAGCTGCCTTGGGTCCCAGCCCCCTCAAAAGAGGCAGAAGGGTTGTGAGGGGCTTTTCCTTCCCCAATGTTATGCAGCACACACATGCACATACACAGAGACACACCCATACACACATAGTGCACACCCATGCACCTGCACACACAGGTACACATGAACACAGAGACACACACATATATACACACACAGACCTGCACACACACGTGCAGCTATGCACACACAACACACATGTGCACACACACACCAGCATGCACAGGTATACGTACACACAGCACACCTGCATGCACATAGATACAGACAGTTGCACACATGCACACACATGTAAAGATATACATGTGTACACATAGTTTATGCATGCACCTGCTGAACAGGTACACATGCACATGGAGACACATGTGCTCGCACAATACAGGCCTGCATACACACACAACAGACACCCAGATATAGACACACATGCACAGGCAAACAAAACACACATCCCTGTGCACAGGCACATGTGCACACAGACAACACAGATGCACACACATGCACAGAGATACACACATTGTGACACACATGTACATACATGTGCACACATAGTGCATGCACACAGCTGCACATGCACAGAGACACACGTGCTCACAGGCACACATACAGGCCTGCACACACACAACACACACATGATACACAGACACACACACACACCTGTGTGTATAGGTACATGTGCATATGCACAGACCTGCATCTACACACATGCACAGAGAATGCACACACAGCGGCACACATGTACAGATACACATGTACACCCGTAGTTCATGCACACATCTGCATGCACAGGTACACATGCAACCAGAGACACAGGTGCACACATACAGACACACATACAGGCCTGTACACACACAACACCAAGACCATGTGCACAGACACACACACACAGGTTCTGCCAAGGCGCCTGTTCATGCCTTCGCCTTGGCGGTCTCGGCTTCCCTTCCCCCTGCCTGCCGCCGCCTTTGTCTCGGACACCCCAAGCGTCCTGCCTGCCCCTCCTCCCCTCGGGACCCTGGCCGCTCCCCGCACCCGGTCCCCCTCCTCCGCGTCGCTCGCTGTCGTCCCTGTTCATATATATTTAGTATTTATTTACAAGGCTGGGTTTTTTCCCTGGGCGGGAAGCCAGCCGTGCACAGAAATCCTTAAGATGCTATAAAGCTGGTGAGGTATAAAATGGAAAGTGGTTAGTGCGCTGTTTGGAGATAGCTCACCGGCGGCCGGCCCGGCCCGCGCCGCCGCCGCTGTAAATCTCCCGGAGTTTAGCGCGCTTGTTTGCGTCGGGCCCGAGCGAGCGAGAGAGCCTGCGAGGAACAGCGCGGGCCGGGTGCCAGGGCGCCTCCCGGCTCGGCCGAAGGGACAAGGCCGCAGTGGGACTGGGAGGACCCCTTTGGGGGCCACAAGGGCTCCCTGCAGACAGGCCCGGTCCCCCGTAGGAGCAGGTGCAGGGACAGGCACCAGGCAAACTCCCCTTGGAGCGGCGGCGGGCCTTCTGCCCAGCAGGTGGCTTCACCGACCCCTGCAGTGGGCTTGGCGGAAGGGGGCGCCAGGAGCTGATCCTGCCCGGAGGTCACCCAAGGACCACGCAGAGTTCAGAGAGACCCCCTCGGGCGAGGGACCGAGGTTCAGCCACTGCCGCACACACATTAGGCACCCCCTTGGCCCTCAGTTGCTTCTCGCTCGATGACATCATAATAGTTCTAGCATATAGGGCTGCAGAGGAGGGTAAAGGAACTGACTCCAGTAAAAGGATGAACCGCCTGGGCGCCCCACGCACCGTGGGTGCTCAGGGGATGCTCCCTAGCGCTATCTATGTTGGCGCTTTGTACACCCAGGAATCTTTGCTCATTGCCTCATTTATTTATCCGCCCGTTCCTGGCCTCCGCCGCTCACTCTCAGCGGGTTTAGGCTGGGGTGATCTGGGCTCTATAGTGGAGTCGCAGTAGGCTACACGGTGCCCCATGGGGGCTGGGGAGGGGTAAGACCTATGCCAAAGGCACGGAAAGGCGCCGCCTCGGCAGCCTCACATCGGCTGGGAAGAGAGGGCTCGTTCCAGGCGTCGCTGTCCATCAGTGGCCACCGCAGTCCTGGCACTCCTATGTTTGAGAGTCACAGGAGGAGCAGCCCACTGGCCAGCAAGGGGCAAGCAGACTGTGAGCCCTGAGGCCAGCTCCCAGCCCCCCACCCCGCTTGCCCCCTCATCCCCTTGCCCCAGCAGAGCTGTCCCTAAGTGCCCTTAGATGGATGAGTTGCGAAGGCTGAACTCTGCCACACTCCCTGCGGCTCTGGAGGGATGCCACACCTGCCACTCAGCTTGCACACAGGCCTCCCAGCACACCCAGACACACGTCAGAAGGGCCAGGAGTGAGGACAGGGAACTCGAGGTGGTCGCTGACCCTAGCAGCATGCTCAGAAGAGCTAAGCCTGTGTCGCGTAGCTGTGTCCTAGCCAGCTTTGCTGTATCGGCTCACCTGCCCACTAACCTTTCACTCATTCGCTCAACAAGTGTTACTAAGGCTCTTGGGCAAGGGGCCCACAGGGGAACATCACTTAGTCCCGGCTCTCCAGAAGCATAGAGTCCAGGATGGCTGTAAGGCCAGCGTACAAAGTGGCTTCAAAACGTTCATGGTGGCATAGCAGGTTAAGCCACGGCCTGCTGCTCTGGCATCCCATATGGGTACCGGTTCAAGTCCCAGCTGCTCCACTTCCAATTCAACTCCCTGCAAATGTGCCTGGGAAGGCAGTGGTGGATGGCCCGAGGACGTGGGCCTCTGCACCCATGTGGAAGACCAGGGTGGAGTTCCTGGCTCCCGACTTCAGCCTGACCCAGTCCTGGTCATTGTGGCCACTTGGGTGGTGAACCAACGAATGGATAGAAGACTTCTCTCTCCTGTCTCTCCTTCTCTTTCTCTGTAACTCTGCCTTTCAGATAAATAAATCTTTAAAAATTCATGGACAAACTGAATTACACGAGAATTGTGCGTGGATGTTTTGAAGCTCCCCTCGTACAAGGAGCAGCAGCAGAGGAGACAGGGCAGGAGCCAGGCAAGCTGAGGGGAGGGGCCCCGCGGTTCCCAGGGCAGGGGAACCTTGGGCGGTGCTGTCCCGGCGGGGAATGATGGCAAGCGCAGCAGCAGCAGCAACAGGCACCTTGCTGGCCTTCTACAGGCGTCCTGGAGAGACAGCGTGACTAGCATTTCGTGGTGGCTGAGGGCACGGCAAGCAGAGAGGAGCTGGGGTGTGGACGGGCATTCCAGAAAGACGCCATTGCAGGCAGAGGAAGATGAGCAAGGAGCCAGAGGTGGGAATTGCTAGGTGGGGAATAGTCAGAGGAGGCACTCGGAGTCCAATCTGGCCGGCAAATGTGAGCGTGAAGGAAGAGTAATGGGAAGGCTTGGAGAGAGGGACGGGCAAGGGCCAGACCACCATGGGCTATGAACATCAGAGTGAGGAGTTTGTGCTTTGTTTAGTAGGCAGTGGGGGGCCATTGAGGGTTTCTGAGCAGGGGAGCGACATGATCAGAGCTGTGCTTTAGGAAAATTAACCTGGCAGTAGCAGCAGAACAACAGGAAGCCATGGAACTTAAAAGCACAGGCGGGGGCTGGTGCTGTGGCATAGTGAGTAAAGCCGCCGCCTACAGTGCTGGCATCCCACATCCATACGGGCACAGGTTTGAGTCCCAGCTGCTCCACTTCCGATCCAGCTCTCTGCTATGGCCTGGGAGGGCAGTAGAAGATGGCCCAAGTCCTTGAGCCCCTGCACCTGCATGGGAGACCTAAAGGAGACTCCTGGTTTCCTGGCTTCCTGGCTTCAGATCGGCGCACTCCGCTGTTGTAGCCACCTGGGGAGTGAACCGATGGATGAAACATCTCTCTCTCTGCCTCTCTGTAACTCTGCCTTTCAAATAAATAAATAAATATTAAAAAAAAGAAAAGAAAAGAAAGAGAAAAACATAGGAAGAAGCCTCACCTGGTGACTGTTTGGTGGAAGAGGTTGGATTTGTTCCTGGAACTGAAGTGACCCAGGGGAGCTGGAAAAAGGGTCTTCAGGGAGCCGTGGTGCTGGCGAGGCACAGGTGGGTGCCAAAGACGCCAGGGAGAGCCTCTGAATGAGTGACCGATTGCAGCAGCGACCGGGAGGGAGGAGGCAGACTCTCCACGGCTTCCGCCAGTCTGCAGGGCCGTGAGTGGCAGAGTCATTAAGAACACAGGGGTCACAGCGGAGGCTTTGGAACATAGCAGCCCTGAGGGCCCAGACTTGGAGCCTAGGGGAGCCAGAGCTGGAGGCTGCCCCGCCCATCATCTGCTGAGGGGGCCAGGGTGGGGGAGAGGACAGCAGAGCACTGAAGTTCAAGCTCCATGTCAGACTCACTTGGGGGAGCCTTTGCGGGGCAGGAGAGACAGAGGAGGAAGGTTAGAAAGAGGGGCAGTGGGCGAGAGGGGTGGCGCGTTCCCAAGGCTCCTGGAAGAGTCGCACACATTGGTCAGGAGGCAGGGGCAGCCTGGTGGAAGGACGTGCAGGTGCAGGGGAGGCAGCTGTCGCATGGCAGGAAGGGGAGGCTGAGAGCTGGGGACACCAGCATGGAGGTGAGCCCCAGCCAGGCATTGCCAGACACTCCATCGCCTGCCCACCGCTCAGACCAAGCCCCCAGATCTGCTCTGTCCCTCTCCTGGATGGAGTGGCTGCAAATCTGGCCAGGAAACAAAGTGGGAACCAGTGACACGGAGGCTCCAGAACATGGAAGCCCAAGACCCTGGATCTCAACGCAGCTGGGGGCTGCTTGGGATCCTGTTCTTCCTCAGCAGCAAACCGCATGGCCCCGCCCCTTCTCACGCAGGCCACACCCATGTCAGGTCATCCCCTGCACCTGCTTGGCCTGGGAGATCACACCGGTCCGCAGTCCTCGGCCACACTTCCAGCCTTGGAGCTGTTGATGACTGGGTCCCCCAGGGTGCCCAGAACCCCGGGGGGGACAGGAAACGACTGGGGATCAAGGGAGCAGAGGGGAGGGAGCCCAGAACCTTGCCTCCCGTTTAGAAGGAGCAAGGCACAGGAGGTGTTGTGGGCCCCCACCCCCTCAGTGGGGACCCGCAGTCCTAAATGCCCCCGCGCCTTCTCCATATTGTGGGAAAAGCTGCCGCATCCATCACTGTCAGGCACCGAGTTTGAATAAATTTGAATGCACTGAGCCGTGGGCTGCAGTTTCTATAATATCACTTTCCAGTTTGAATATTTCACTTACTTTTTTTTTTTTTTTTGAATTTCTTTTTATCCCACAGTTTCTCCTCCTTTTCATCTACCCCCGCTGCAGCCAAGCTCTGGATGTAGTGCGAGGACAGTGCCTCGGGGGTATCTGAGATGGGGAGATGCCAGGCCCTGCCAGTGTGGGCACCTCCAGCCTCCTACCTTTCAGAACCTCCCCCACACACCGCGCCGCCCTGGCCCCCACCCAGCACATGTCCTCCCTGGGCCCGGAGCCTGAGCTCCTCCTGCTCATGTGGATGGGGAAACAGCAGCTGAAGACCGAGGCTCCCTCACAGCCCCCTTGGGCACAGGCGAGGCAAGTCCGCCAGGGCCCTGCTTCGACCCCGGCCCCTCCGCGGCTGACCCACCATCACACGCACGCGCACACATCATCTGCTGTATTAATTGCCGCAGAGATGTTAAAGGCACTTGTACTTCCCCGCTAGGCAGCTTGCTCTAAGGCCCTCTGGCTCCCCAGTTCTGATTCCTTCGCCACCTCCCTCTCCAGCTCTTCGCTCTCTATGTAGCCATGCATTACCGAGACAGCCTTGCCTTCTGGGTGAGGGCTGCCGACACGAGGGAAGGACTGGGATCTTGGGGTGCCCCTCGGGAGAACCCCCAGATCCTGGCCAGCAGCCTGCCATTGGCCATGCCATGGTTGGGGCCACCTCTGCTCCTCACCTAGAATTCAGGAATGGGCAGAGCTGAGGGGCAAACGAGGGATGAGACCTCTGGGGACAAAAATGAGCCAGGACTGCGACAAAGTGTAGTTCAGATGGGGAGGAGAGGAGGGGGTCGAGAGGTGTGTTAGGGGCCCTGTCAGTCTGTGAGGCTCTCCCCATAGGGAGGGCTGGTGCAGCGCCCTGTGGCCACCCGCAAGGCACGCCCACCACTCTGCCAGTCTCTCGAAGGCGCTGGCCACCCATGAGGCCCGTGGCATCGCTGACCTGCGGGGAGGACACAGTATGGGCCACACTCCACACTGACCAGCCAGGTGGATGTTGAGTCCCCCGGCCTTCCAGAGCTGACTCATGACTTCGGCCCGTGGAGGTCCTTGACCCTCCAGGGAGGCCCCAACTATCCAAGTGGTTTCCCATGGACACAGCTTCTGGAAGTGATGGTTGAGAGGATTAGGAAACACATACACACACTCCCAAAACTGTTAAAGCAGAAGGAGAGAGGATCTTTGGAGACCATTTACAGGCAGGATGGAGACCGGAAGAGCTGTGCCCTGGTGGTAGACGGTGCGTACTCTTAGCTCAGTGTTGGTCGCTGCCAACATTGTGGGATGGGCCCTTGCTGGAATCCGTGCACCTTTCAGGGACCTCAAGTAGTCCAGGAAGGCTTTCTGGAGGAGGTGTAGCCTGTCCGGGGATTGAACAGATGGCAGAAGTCCGGACAGGAAGAGCAAACGAGAGCAGCAGTCCAGCTGCCAGAATCCAGTGAACAAAGCAAGAGAAATGGGGCTGAATTCCAGGCAGTGCTGGGCCTGGGCCGGGCAGAGTTGGCAACAGGAGTGGGGAGTCTGGGGTACCGGGAGCCTGTGGGAGGCACGTGCTATGCTGGGGGGACAGTGAAGAGATGGAGAAGCCTAGGCCATTGATGGAGGGGTGGGGGTGCTCGGGGTCCTGGGAGCAGTTAGGAAGTGTCTCAAACCAGCCTGGCCCCAGCCCACTACTTCCTACCCCCCACCCAGGACCCTCGCCACCCCCACCCCCACCATGAGCTCAAACTCAGCATCCCAGTGAAGACAGATCCTGCCAGAGAAGGGTGAGCTGTCCAAACTCGGGGCCCCGGAGGGATGGGGGGAGGAGGTGCCAGTCCCTCGGAGGGGGGCCTCCCCCCACCTTGTGCGCCCACCGGGCCTGCGCGGGAGGGAGTGTGGTGAGAAGGGAGAGGCTCTCCTGCCGCACCATGACAGATGATTGACTCGAAACAATATCTAAGGCGATCAGGATAAAGTGCTGGCCATTTCAAGGCTCAGCAGAATTCAGATTCTAATTAGACTTCTCACCACATTCCAAATAAAAATGGTTCCCCTGGTATCCTCTTTGCCTATCAGGTGTCTCTCCCTGATCGCTGGAACAAAACGCATAAAGAAAGTGATTAAAGCCATAACAAAGGCATAAAATTGGAATTATCGCTGCCACCACATCTGGGAGCACAGAGTGTCACCACACCGCCCCTCCTCCCCAAACCAGCGCGCACACACAGTGCTGCCCCATCCCCGCTCCTGGCTGGGCACTTGGCAATGGCAGTGCCCAGAGGGGTGAGGGGCAGGGGCTGGGGAGGGACCTCGGGGGTCCACGGAGCCAGGGCTTGGCCATCAGGAGGTAAGTCAAGTGGGCAAAAGACGGGCTCTGGGCCCGGGGAGCAAGGGGGTGGGTGTCCCAAGGAGTGAGGCCAGACAATGGCCCACGGGCTGGAACATCTTGAGGTATTTACCAGTGGGGAGGAGCTTTGGGGCCCTTGCCTTAATGAGTTCACACTCCCAGGACACACACACAGACACACACTCACACTTACACAACATGCTATGAACATTCTCAAGCACCCCATGTGGTGGCAGTCTCTGTTGAAAGACCCCTACCCTGCCAACAGGCCCAAAGCTCCCCCAGCTGACTCACTGCCCAGGCCCCTGCACGCAGTACTGGGGCTCAGTCCCCTTTCTCAGCCTACATCCAATAGGGGGCACCTAGCCGTGAAGACTGTAAAGTCCCCATAGGTACCCAACATGGGTGCACACAGCCAGCATGCAACCCAGGGACTTGTGTACACACACACACACACACACACATACGCTGTGCCTATAGCAACACTCTTTCACAGCACACTCGCTCTGGGAAGACAGTAAAGGCACCCATCTCAGAGGGCGCTCCGGCCCCCGGGGCTTCTCCCTCCTCCCTCGCCAGCCCCCCATCTGCCCCCTCACAGCCAGCCCAGGACCTGGGACCAGGCAGCCTTGTTCCCTGCGTGGGGCGGGTAGGCGGGCGGGGGAGGTCTAGAGGAGGGTGAAGGAGTGGGAGCGGGGCTCTGAGCGGGGCCGATATAAAATTAAAAGGTAAAAAGCAGGAACGCAAATGGAGGGTGCTTTCAGCTTTCACATTATTAATGACTCTTCAAAAAATCGGCGAGTTTTCCAATCTTCTCTGAGAAGCGCTTGAAGGAGCTCACAGATGAAACTGACCTTCAAAATGTTCTTTGGTCTTTAGTTAAGAAATTCGCTCGCCATTATGGCATCATTAGGGAAACAAGGATAAAATTACTCCATGGTTAATGACCTATAGTATCTCCCCACCAAAATTTGTTTCAGATCTAATAAAACTGTGCTTAACACACTCGGATGAGTTATGAGGACTGTTCTGCAGGGTATTAAAATGTGGAAAATAGATTTTCCGAAGCTGGGGGGACTGGACTTTTTGAATCAGATAGCAGAATGGAATTTTCTGGGCAATAAATTCTTCCATGTCTCAATTTCATCTCGCGCGCTCTCTCCTGCCTGCCTCTGCCCCTCTCTCTCTCCCTCTCTCTCTCTCCCTCACTCTCCATCTCTCCCCCACTCTCTCTCTCTTTCTCTCTCTGTCTCCCTCTGTCTCTCAGTATTTCCTAAAATACTGAAGCAACGCAGAAGCCTTTGGAATTTGATACCTACATAAACTTTGAAAGACACAGGGTGGCAAGGGTGCCTGAGGGAGGGAGGGAGGCTGCGTGTGCATACCGGTGTGCATGGGTCCTGCCTGGCGCACAGCAGTGGGGGCAATGAGGGAACTTCCTCCACTACTGCACCAACTGTGCACACCCACGGTGCGAGTGACACCCTCCTGTCTCTACTGCCGGCCAGCCCCGCAGATCAGCCCCCCTACCTCCAAATCACAGGTTGCACCTGTGCCAGTGGTCCCTTCTAGCACATCCCTTCACCCAGGGCCTAGACACACACCACAGTCAGGTGTCAGCATGTGGCAGAGTGCACCTGTCCCTGCCCACCCCAAACTTCATGTGACGGGGGCGGGGGTCAGCCGCACTGGCTGTGTGAAGGGTCAGAGTGCTGTGTTGTGCACACGAGTGTGCACCCAGGCACATGCTAATACTAGCCAAAGGGCGCAGCCACATGCCCCGGCCAGCCGGGCTGGAGGCTGAGGCCCAAGCCCTGGGCCTAAGCAGTGGCCAAAGGTTTTCGGGGGCTGGATCCTGCCGCGGAGAGAGGTGGCTGGCGAGGTAATGGCATTTTGCTCTCTTTAAACTTTAATCTTTCCTATTAATTCCCTGCAACTGGAGAATGTGTGAGAGTTAATGTTCCGTGAACGTGTTTCGCACTCGGCAGTCTCTTCGAGCTAATTACCTTCAGGTGCTAAATGGAGGGAAATTGCAATCCATTTGGATGTGAAAAAATTTCGCCTTCCCGTCCCCTGTGAGACATCCTTTTTCCTGAGTGCTGCAGAAAGAATGCTCTCTGGGTGGGAGTTTTTTTCCTAATGTTTTTTTTCTTCGCCCCTCTCCCCCGCCCTCTTTCTCCAGGAGTCTGGGTCTTGCAGGACCATGGAGGTTGGAGACTGGAGGAGGCTGGGCCTCTGCACAGGCCCCCCACCCCCACCCCCCAGGCTGGGTGAGGCAGGTGGGCAGGGACTTCCGTGCAGAGGAGACACCGGGCTGCGACGCTGGCCCCCGCCCCTTGGAGGCCCTGGAGTGGAAGTGTATTTACACGCTTAATAACACGCTTATTACCAGTGTTCCTCAGCTGCTAGGTTTTGAATACAGATATAATAGAATTTTACAAGCCACATAAAAGCTGTCCTTCTCCTGGACCCTGGACTGGGGTGGCTGGTAGGGTGGAGGACGGGGAATGGCGAGCGGAGGTGAGGTGGGGCGAGATGGACTGGAGACAGGCCCGAGAGCGAGAGGAGAGGAAGGAGAAGGGGCAGAAGATGGGCCTTGGGAGGCGGCCGTGTGACGGTGAGAGTCGGGGAGGGCCGCAGGGCACCTGGGGCTCCGAGGAGGTGGGCACACAGAGGGGCAGCCTGCTCTCCAGGAGAGCACGCCCACCCCATGATGCACGCATCCCTCCAGCCTGTCCTTGACCTCTGATCTCTGCCCCCGACCTAAACAAAGGCTCTCCAAAGGTGACATCTAATTTGCCCAGCTCCCTCTGCTGTGGTCCAACCTCCCAGGTCTTGCCAACCCCACTCCTTGATCTTGGGTGGGGCTGGGAGCTGCCCAGATGTAACTCGGGGCTTCTCCCACCTGCCAGGGAACAGTCTTGGCTTAAAAGACCCAAGACAGAGGCCTCCGGGGAGCAGCACGCCACGTCTCCGTGGTGGCCCTATGCTTTCCCCTCCCTGTGGGGTTCTCTTGCTGACCTTACGTGTGCCCCACGTGCAATGGGACAGGCATTTTTTTTTTCAACAAAGGAGAGCCTATTTCAAGAAAATATATTGGGAGACTATTGAAGTGGCTTGGGTCAATTTATTTTTTGAAAGGTTTTTATTCTGGAACATTTCAAATATGTATATTTTTTAAAATTTCCATAGACCTAGCACCCAGCTTCACAATTATCAACGCGGAGCTGATCTTATTTCATGTACGCCTCCACTTGCTCTCAGGATTACTGGGAATCAAATCAGTTCATCCACAAACACTGAACACACAGTTGTAAAAATGAAGGACTCTGGGGTGAGCACTAGGCCTAGCAGTTAAAACCTTGCCTGGGATACTCACATCCCAGATCAGAGTGCCTGGGCTGCCGTTCCTGCTCCACCTTGGATTCCAGCTTCCTGCTGATGAGCGCTGTGGGAGGCAGCGGATGTTGGCTCAAGTAGTTGGTTTCCTGCCACACCCCAGTGGGAGACCTGGATTGTGTTCCTGCCTCCTGGTTTCCACGTGGCCATTTCAGGAGAGAACCAGCAGATGGGAGAGTTGTCTGTCTCTCTATATTTCAAACTAAATCAATTACTCCAACTCATAAAAAAAATTAATCATTAATCATTGTAATCATATATGGTCATCTTACCTAATACAAATTAACTACAATCCCTTACTCTTATCAAATATCCATTCAGTGTTCAAATGCCCCCGTATCAGGTTCTGATCAGGGTCCAAAGTTATACACCGTGGATGTGACTCTTCGGTTTCTTTTGCTCCATGATTATATTTGCCTTTTTTGTTGTTGAAACTGCTTGTCCCATGGTATTTCTCTCATTGTGGATTTTGCCAAATGCGCCCCTGTGGTGTCATTAATGTGTTTCTCCGTCCTTTTAAATCGGTAGATGCTAGAGTTGCTTGACTTCGGACTTGAGTTTTGGGAGAGCATATCTTACAGGTGCTGCGTCATCAGGACCACGGAAATTCTCACGGCCTCTCCTTTCATCATCCTGAGGCCGCCAGCGGCACGGCTGCTGTCAGGCTGATCTGCCCTTTGTAAGTCCACATCAGCTGTTTCCCGACATCGGCTTTGCACCTAATGGTTGAACAGCCATTGAGCTCATTGACTAGATCCACTCTCATTGAATGGATTTGTTTAACATTATTTTCTCCAAATTTTTATTTTGAAAACATTTAAACCCACACAACAGTTCACCGCTTCAGCGCACACTCAAAATACACCCTGCCACAGATTCACGGCCTCAGAACCGGTTCCCAAATTTGCTTTCTCTCTCTCCTCTTTCTGAAACGTTCCTGTGTTGCTTTGCTGCTAAAATGTCTCACCCCTAAACACATAACATTTCTCTGTTGAGGACAAGGCCGCTCAATGATCACTTCCAGGACTTCACATCAATCCGACACAGAGCCGGGCATCAAAACCCTCCATGGCCCCAGTGGTGTCTTTCTTAGCTCCCCACACCCACTTGCATTGCATCTCGGTTTTTGGTTTCTTTAATCTCTTTTATTCTGGGATAGTTTCTCAGTCTTTTAGAAATCTCTGCAATGCACTTGGCAGATTGGTAACAGCCAGGCAGGATGTCCCACTGTGTGGACTTGTCTGATGCATCCTCACAATCAAATTCAGCTGAAGCACTTTGGCCATAAACGCCACCTGGATGATACGTACTGCTCACACTGGGGACATGGCGCCACTTGCTGCCGTGACAGGCGACGGTACGTGTGAAGGTGGCATCGTCTAGGTCTTTCCCTCGTAGGCATTCTTTTCCCCTGGAGGATTAATACGTTACCTGGAGGGGAAATTCTGACAATGTGGGGATGTCGTGCTGAGTGTCTTTCATCCAGTATTTGTCTTTTAGCACCCATTGACCAACTTGCCTAGATCAGTTAAGAATGCAGTGAGTTTTCTAATTCTATAATTTCTTTCACCTTTATTCACTGGCAGTCTTCTGTAATGGTGTTTATTTTTAATAAGGAAAGCTACTCCCATGTGGGAAGACTTGATACGAAGGGGAAGCTGGGGGCTGGTGTTGTGTGCAGCCGGCTGGGAGCCCTGGCCTCTGGGTGCAGCTTCCGGTTGCACAGAAATGCATTGCCGGCTATGGCTCTCCCCTGGTTGGTTCTGTCATCATATGGGGTCTATAAAAATTTATGGGAAATGTGCTTGTGAAAAAACTATGTATTTATTTCAAGATTTTTAAAAAGCCAGGTTTTCCTTAAAGTTTATTTTCATGTATCTGAAAGGCAGAGCAAGAGAGAGAGAGAGAAAGATCTTCTATCTCCTGGGTCACTCCTCAAATGCCTGGACAGCGACGGCCAGGCCATGCCGAAGTCAGGAGCCGAGAGCGCCATGTGGGTCTCCCATGCAGGTGGCAGCAGCTCAAGCACTTGAGCTGTCATCTCCTGTCTTCCAGGATGCAGTAGCAGGAAGCTGGGTTGGAAGTGGAGCAGCTGGGACTCAAACTAGCACTGATTTGAGACACAGGTGTCCCAAGTGGCGGCCTAAACTGTGCTACATCTGCCCTTCGAGACTGTTGTGCACCAGAACAAACTAACTTTCAACTCTATTTTCCATGAACTTTTTGAAGTAACCTCCTCATATTTTTAATCCTGGAGTAGTTTACCAATTGCCTGGCCCCAGCACTGCTAATGAGACTTCGGCATATCTCCTGCCTCTGTATAACAGGAGCCCAAGCTGCCTACCAGGCAGGGAAAGCCAAGGTCAGAATCTTCCAGCTACTGTTCCTGGGATGAGACAAGACAGTTCTACTTGGGGGAGACAGGCAGACCCAAGACCAGCCCTGGGTGGGCTGACCTGCCACCATCCTGGAGCCTTTGCCCCACAGCTAACCACTTCTGTAGGGGTTGCTGAGAGAAAACACTGCCCACTGAGGAGGGGACCAAGCCATGTGGCCAAGGCAGCAAATGGCAGAAAGTGGCCCAAGCCGGCTTAAGCACATAGGGCTGTTTACTGAGCATAACCAGGAACATCACACACAGCAAAGTCTGCCAAGGGCAGAAGCCAAGAGCCCGAAGTCCACTGGCCTGCTCCTACGTGGTGCCATTAATAGGATTTTGCTTGTGAGTGTGGGTTTCTGGCCCCACCATTCAACTTCCCACCTCTCGTGAGTGGGAATCTGGCTCACTATGCGTGCAGTATCTCACCTTGCTTCAATCAGCTGTGATTAAATGTGGCCTCACTGGCATTACGGTGTAGTGGGAAAAGCTTCCACCTGTGACGCCAGCATCCCATATGGGTGCCTGTTCATGTCCTGGCTGCTCCACTTCCCATCCAGTTCCCTGCTAATGCACCTGGGAAAGCAGGGGGCCTCTGTACCCAGATGAAGCACCTGGCTCCTGGCTTTGGCCAGCCTTGGCCGGTGCAGCCACTCTCTCTGTAATTCTCCCTTTCAAGTAAATAAATACATCTATTTTTTTTTAAAAAAATGTGGGACCTAGGAATCCACTTCTGTGGGTGAGGACTTCCCAAAGATGTTTGGCAGATACCCCAAGAGGTAGTTGCCATGGAAATAAATTCACTCTCTAAAGGATGGGCAAATACAAACTCTTGAGAGGTACATCTCCATCATCAAGGGCAAGGCCTTGGCCCCAGGGCAGGCTGGCCAGAGTTGAAGTATGGGATCAATAAGACACCTCTGCCAAGTCCCATGGGCCAATCACAGGGTAATAGGCATGGAGGGACAACGTATACAAGGGGCGATGTGTCTAGATGGTTCAGTTTGAGTGCCTGTTGCTACCTGGTTAGGTTGGGGCTGGGCCATCAGGTTCTGATTCAGCTTCAGAAGTGGCAACAGAAAGACTCACTCAGCTCCCTGCTGTCTTGTTTTCTGGCCACCTGACCCATTAGACATACCCCAATCTCTCCACTTCGGCCTCAAATCCCAGAAACCCTTAGGAGCCGCCTACTCGCAGGCTGAGTTTGAGAGCAGCCCCAGGCCCCAGCTGTGGCAGCGGACATTTCAGAGCCTCCAGAGGATCAGTTCTTCCCAGGCTGTTCGCCTTGCATGCCAGGAAGGAGCTCTGTATGGCGGTTTCTTACCCCCAGACTATGCGAGATCCAAATACTAAAAGCTCACAATGAACGTGGACCTAAATCACATGACAACCGGAAGCCAAACATGAGAAAAATACGATGTTTATTTCCAGAAGCGCCGCGTTTTGGTGCTCACAGGATGGGCTGGGGACCCTCTACCAGGCAGGTACGGCTGACGCTAACACAGAGCAGAAAGCTCTCTCTGGGCTCCGGCCTGTGCCAGGGCAGAGGAGCCTGCACTGCATACGCAGGCCGTCTGGGCAGGGTCTCCCCAGTCTGCTGATAACTGGCAAATCTCCTCACTGGCTTGCAGCTTTTATCAGTAAGTCATGTCCTACTTCAACCCCATTTATGCTTTTGCTCATAAATTCTTGTCTGATATTAAGATCGCTAGCCCGGCTTCCTTTGAGTTAATATTTGCCTAGCATATCTTGTTCTATATCTTCATTTCCAAGACTTTCTGTGATTTTATGTTTTATGCAAGTCTTTTGTGAACAGACTAGATCTGAATTTTAAAAATATATTAAATTAGCTATTTGAAAGGCAGAGTGACAGAGAGAGAGGGAAAGACAAAGAGAGAGAGAAAGAGATCAATCTTCCATGTACTTCACTCCCCTAAATGCCCACAACAACCAGGGCTTGGCCAGGCCAGAGTCAGGAGCTTAGAGCTCCATCTTGGTCTCACATGTATATGGCAAGGGCCCCTCTGTTGTTCTTCCCAGGGCATTAGCAGGAAGCTGGATCAGAAGCAGAGCAGCTGGGACTGGAATCACTGATGACATTCTGAGCAGTGGCTTCACTCGCACCACAATGCCTGCCCCTAGACCTGAATTTTTAAAAAATCCAATTTGAAATTTCCCTTCAGTGCTAACGTTAGCTATTTCTACTTTTTGTGATTAATGCATTTGGACTTCTGTCATCTTATTTTGTGCTTTTTGTTTGATAATTTTTAATGTTCTGCTATATTCAATTTTATTCTGTGTTTCCTAACCTTGTTTTTCCTTCCTAATTTTTTTCCCTCTTTGCTTCTCCCCCTTTCCTGTCTTCCATATCATTTACTTTATTCTGCATTTTATCTCTGTGTTTAGTGGTTTGGAATTTAAACATTATTTTTAGAGAAATAAGAGTTAAATTTAACTTTTCTTAAACATGCTTATTTTACTTAAAAAAGCTAAGGTCAGTTTATGTTTTCATTGTCAATAGAAAGATCTTAGAGTGCAAATCAACAATTTCCATCTTTCATGTAATTTATTAATATTTTAGTTACATCATATTTTTACACGTTTTAAAAAGTCATAATCAGTATTATTTATATTTATCTCTCTTTGTTTTTGCTTGCTAATTCTTCTAATAGCCCAGTTATTCCTCTTGGGCTCAATTTCCTTCTTGTTTAAGGACTTGTTAGAAATTCTTGTGAAAGGACCTGCGGATAGTAATCTCTACTTTGTATGAAATTGCCTCTGTCTCACTCCTCCTGTTGACTAAGTTATCTGGGTATAGGACCTGAGGTTGCCAAGCTTCTCGCAGCACTCTGAGGTCTGATTTCCGCTGTTCCTGACCGGAAGGCCAGGGTCTGTCCCAGTGGAGTCCAGGCCAGTGCGGAACCCGGGTCCTGGGGCAGGGGCTGGGGGCATCTTAACCGCGTCCAGACTCCGGCTTCTGCTTGCTCAGAGATGACTCTTTTATCTTAGGGCCGCAAAGATGACAAGACTCGCTGATGAATTCCCAGCATGAGCAGAGCGTCCTGACTCTTCCTCTGTGAACACGTAGCACCCGGTGCTCCCAACTTTGCGACGCGCGCTGTGCCGGCTCCCGGGGTGCCGAGGCCCGGGGCTGTCTTCCGCCCTCGTCGCTGCCCGCCCCTCTGGCCTGTCGCTGGCTCCGAGGTCTCCGGGAGCTCTTCCAGCCACGTCGAGGGTCGGGTCCTTTTCGTTCCTGGCGCTCAGGGACTTCCAGAAGGTTTCTGTTTCTAGGGGGCGCTATCGTCCGCGTTGGCTCAGTCGGCCGTTATCTGAAACTCCCTTAAGGTTGTGTGTGTACCACGGGGCTAGATTATGAACTCTCTCCTACTAGGTTATGATCTCCTTCAAGGACTGAGGACTTTCTCTTTATTTATTTATTCATTTGTTTGTTTATTTTTGAAGATTCATTCATCTATTTGAAAGTCAGAGTTACAGAGAGAGAGAGAGAGACCTTCCACCCACAGGTTCACTCCCCAGATGGCTGCAATGACTAGGGCTGGGCCAGGCCAAAGCCAGGAGCCACAAACTCATCCCGGTCTCCCACCCGGGTGGCAGGGGCCCACACATCCAGGTCATCCTCCGCTGTCCCTCCCAGGCCACCAGCAGGGAGCTGGGTCAGAAGTGGAACAACTAGGACACAAACCAGTGCCCACATGGGATGCTGGCAATGCAGGCGCGAGCTTGACCTGCTACACCACAGCGCCTGCCCCCCCCCCCTTTTTAATGTTTATTGACTTTTATTTGAAAGGCAGAGAGAGAAAGAGAGAGATCCAAGTCTCACACATGAATGGCAAGGACCCCAGTACTGTTGCCTCCCAGGATGTGCTGGATGGGAAGTGGAGGTGGGACTTGAACCCAGGTACTTTGATATGGGCGTGGGCATCCTCAACCTCTGTGCCACAACAGCTGCCCCCAGACAATCCGCTGTTCCTGTTTGTGTGCCACTCAGCTTAGCCCAGCGCTCTGCACTGAGCAGGTCCTCGGTCAACGCTGGTGCTCTCTTCATGTTATTCCTGTTCTACTCCTTCCAACCTTAACGGCCAGAAGTGACAGAAAACCAGATTCTGGATCCGTGATGAGCAGCTGAAGTACACAGTCAGGCTGTTCAGCTTTTGGCATTTTGCATCTGAATTTCATTATTCATGAACAACATCTTCCTCAATCAACTTCAAGGACAAGTCATCAACTATTAGACCAGTGTTTCTCGGAGCACAGGTTGCAATCCATTAGCGGGTCATGAAATCAATTTAACAAAATAGAACCAAACAGAAAATAAAACGCCAAAGCGCAGCCGCTATGTAAGTGCAGGCACTGCTCAGCGAGACTTTGGAGCCAGGTGTGTGTGTGTGTGCGTGTGTGTGTTGAGGGGTGTGGACGCTGGGTCACCAGGAAAAATGTAGTTCTGGCTGTGGGTCAGGAAAAAAGTTTGGGACTCACTGGTTAGACCAGAGCCCTGTCTCCCCCAGATGCCCATCCCACCCCCGCCCTTTCCAGCAGGCTGACTGAGAGCAGACTCCTGGCCAAGCCAGGGCGGCCTCGCTCTGCATGGCCCCAGGGACATTCTTAGAGTGCGGCAGCCACAGGTGGCCGGGGCCCCCTCGGAGTGCGCCCACCCTGCACCAGCAGCCCCACGAGTGCTCCGTGAGTCTCCTTCCACAGAGACAAAGGGCCCTCGAAGTTCATGGAAGACGCATGCTAGGAAAAAGCTGCGCCTAGATAGCCAGCTACTTCTGCATCACAGTAAACTCATCTTTTCATTCCTCCCCCCCACCCTGGCCCCACAAACTTTGAAGCGCCCTTGTGGTTTCTGTGCTCTGGGCTCCTGCACCTCACCCTAACACTCCCTCAGCGCCCTGGACGGGCCTTGGAGACCTGGAAATGCGGCTTCCCCAGGGTCTTGACCCCAAGACAGCTCCTTGCATGGGGCACTCCAGGGCGCCATATGATACCCACCCAGGAGGTCCCCTGGTGCTTAGCTCCCAGGGGAATTGCCCTTGGCAAAACTGCCCTCCGCCCCAGCCCACAGAGGGCAGTGTCCCGGGTTACCTAGAAGGACTCCAGCACCTGTTCCTACCCTATACCACCGTGAGCGTCTACGGATCCCTCAGAATCAGCCCACTTCACGTACAGTGACCCCGCTGTGAAGGCACGTGAGCCTCATTTAATTCCCACATCCAGAGGATCCCACGGCTCCCAAATGAAAGGAAGCTGTTCTCTGCAGAGAGGTCAGCTACATGGACAGTCGTCCGTTCTTCCTCGGTGCTGGACGATTTCACATCGTTGCGCTGCTGCAGCCCCTTTAGGATGGTCTGATGATCTGGTTTCTGAGACAGCAGCGGAGGCTCAGACAGGCTCCGTGCCCTGCTGGGCAGCCCTCACTGGTAAGCGATTTCCAGGCTGGGATCTGCGTGCAGTGACCATTCCTCATGGTCTTTCACGAACGGGACCCTCCCGCGGGAGAGGACACAGGCCCAGGACCCGCTCGTGCAGAGCCCATGCCCTTTCCTGCTTGACTGGCCCAAGACGAGAAGGGCCCGAGGTGCGGATGGCTGTTCCCTGGCTGGCTCGCTGTGTGCCGCTGGGCAAGTCACTTACCTCTCTGAGCCTCAGATTCTACACCCGTACCACCTCCCACAAAGGACAGTGAAAAAGTGTTTTATAAGCCATCAGGTGTACGCCAACGAAACAGTTTATTATAAAAACCTTATAATGGATTAACTGTATTTGCATTTCCCCTCTTGCATTGGGAGCTCCTTCATTGGTTCCCACTGGTCTTGGAATAAAATTCAAACTGTCAACTTGACCTGCAGGATGCAGACTTTTGTTCACTGCTCTTTCCTCATTGTGTTCCAACCCTATTGGCCTTTCTGTTCCTGCCCAGAGCCTTTGCATATGCTGTTTTCGCTGCCTAGAACATTTGCCCCACTTCTGTCCACAACCCACTCTCCACCCCCACTCTGCCTGCCTCACTGCTCGCCCTGTGGTGGCAGTTTCTTGGGGCGGCCTTACATGTTTTGCTTTGCTTTGCTTTGCTTTGCTTTGCTTTGCTTTGCTTTGCTTTTCTTTTAAGACAGAGTTACAGAGAGAAGTAGAGCCATAGAGAGAGAGAGAGATCTTCCATCCGCTGGTTCACTCCCCCAGTTGGCTACAATGGCCAGAGCTGCGCCGATCTGAAGCCAGCCAGGAGCTCCTTCTGGGTCTCTCAACACGGGTGCAGGGGCCCAAGGACTTGGGCCATCTTCCACTGCTATCCCAGGCCACAGCAGAGAGCTGGATCGGAAGTGAAGCAACTGGGACTAGAACTGGCGCCCATATGGGATGTCGGCGCCACAGGCCTGGGCATTAACCTGCTGTGCCACAGCACCGACCCCTCTTCTACTGCATTTTAAACTATATTCACTTCGTACACACAGTGGGGGGCAGTTGCTGTGGTTTACTATGTGTCTTTCTATCTATGACATTAGACACAGCACTTGGCATGGAGTAAGGGTTCCACAGTTATTTGTTGAACACATTTTTAAAAATTTATTTATTATTATTATTTTTTGACAGGCAGTTAGACAGTGAGAGAGAGAGAGAGAGAAAGAGAGAGAGAAAGGTCTTCCTTCCGTTGGTTCACCCTCCAAATGGCTGCCACGACCTGCACTGCACCATCCGAAGGCAGGAGCCAGGTGCTTCTCCTGGTCTCCCATGGGGTGCAGGGCCCAAGCACCTGGGCCATCCTCCACTGCATTCCCGGGCCAGAGCAGAGAGCTGGACTGGAAGAGGAGCAACCGGGACAGAATCCGGCGCCCCAACCGGGACCACAACCCAGTGTGCCGTCACCGCAAGGCAGAGGATTAGCCTATTGAGCTGCGGTGCCGGCCATGTTGAACACATTTTTAAAAAATGAATATAAGCCAAGACTGATGGGTTCCTATTTTGTTGCCTATTAGCTGTGTCCAGCCTCTCTGGACCAGTCTTTCTGGGCATGAGGCTACTCAGGCTTGAATGTCTGCCCCAAGGTTCAGGGATTGGGATCTTGCTTCCCAGGCAGCAGTGTCAGGAGGTGAGGCCCATGGGAGGCATCTGGGTTGTTTGGGCCCATGAATGCATTAATGCCACTGTGGAAGGAGTGGGTTTATTATAAAGGGCTTTTTATAAAACCATTTATTTATTATTTAAAAATTTATTTTATTTATTTAAAAGAGTGACAGAGAGAGGGAGGGAGGGAGAGAAAGAAAAC
Organism: Sylvilagus floridanus; assembly: GCA_949820135.1. Lineage (NCBI taxonomy): Eukaryota > Metazoa > Chordata > Mammalia > Lagomorpha > Leporidae > Sylvilagus > Sylvilagus floridanus. The sequence goes on along the minus strand of OX463235.1, from coordinate 52,886,570 downwards.
GACCTTCCACCCACTGGTTCACTCTCCAAGTGGCTACAATGCCCAGCCCTGCCGGGGCCAGGAGCCTGGAACTACATCCAGGTCTCCCACATGGGTGGCAGGGGCCCAAGCACTGCTTTCCCAGGTGCATTAGCAGGGAGCTGGATTGGAAGCAGAGCTGCCAGGACTCAAACCAGCACTTGGACACGAGATGACAGCACCAAAGGAAGCGGCTCAACAACACCATCCCCATGCTAGCACCTTGTTCTCGGGGTCCCCGGCCTCCAGGACTGGGAGCTGCACATCTCCACTGCTTCTAAATTTCCGAGTCTAAGTATCTGGTTACCGCAGCTGGAACAAGGGTGCATGGACTAAGACAGAAGAAAATATGGTATGAGAAAGGGTTCTGTGGTCAAAATATTTGGGAAACAGAAGGTTAAATAAATGTAAACAGGATTCTAATTTAAGAAGAATCCTCGGGCGGGCGGCATCCCGGTTCGAGTCCCGCTGCTCCACTTCCAATCCAGCGCTCTACTGGCCTGAGAAGGCAGTGGAAGATGACCTAAGTCCTCAGGCCCCTGCACCCACTACATGCTTGGGCTACTGAGGATTAACTGAGCTGGTTTGTGGTTCAGCTGTTAACTATTTGGGTGTTATTAGTTCAGGCACTGAAAGTGTAGATGTGTTGTTTTTCCTTTACTTTGTAATTAAGATTTTAAAATTCCAATCAGATTGAGTTGAAATAAAAAGGCAGGAGTTAGCCTGGCAGTTAAGCCGCTCGTGTCCTACCTTGGAATACCTGGGTTCGATTCCGGTTCCAAGTCCTGACTCCAGCTTCCTGCTAATGTGCAGACCCAGGCATGCATAATTGGGTGCCGATCTTGCGTGTAGGAAACCTGCATTGAGTTCCTGTCTCCCAGTTTGAGCGTGGCCCAGCCAGTGCTATGGTGGGCATTTAGGGCTCCACTCAGCAGGTGGGAGCTTTCCTTCTGCCCCTCAACTATGCTAAGAATGAACGAATGAAAAAGGAGGGAGCTACAGGTGACAGAGCTGAGTGTAGGATGGGTGTGGAAGACAGGGCCCATGCATCCCAGCACAAGCGTCGTCTTCCTCCGCCATCCCGGGCCTTCCCCGGCCTCCCAAAACCCTTTCAAGGATGCCCAGCCCTCCCCCCCCAAGAAACCCTCCCCCCACTCCGCCCCGCTGAGAATGAGCCACTTGGTCTTCCAGGGACGCTTTCCCATGACAGGAAAATGTTCTCCAGCTTGCAGGCCTCTCCCTGGCCTCGGCACACTTGCCAGCTTCGTCTGTTCACGGCAGCGTGGTGGACCAAAGCACAGATTTTGGAATAAGCCAGGAACTTGGCTCTACCACCTAGTACCGCTGAGACCTTGGGAAAGTCATGGAGCTTCAGTCTTCTCATCTATAAAATGGGGATGATAAGAATTTCTTCAGGTAATGTTTAATTGAGGTATGCGGGGAAGCATTTAGCACAGTGCCTGGCACTGAGCAAGCAGCCAATAGGTTTTGTTGCTAGAATTGGTCTTATGAAAATACCCAGACACGTTGCGCCTGCCTGGCTCGCTGACCGAAGCGGCACCATCCCCTGCGAGAGGTCAGACTCGCACTCACACCTCATCAGGTGTTCATGGTTAGGCTGCTGCGCGAGGCGCTCTCCTCGTTGTGTAGAATGGCATGCTTATCAAGAGTCTTATCAAGAGTTTGCTTTTAACGCAGCCTGCTTATGCCAGCTGCACCGAATATTCTTACACAGTGTAACTGAATGTTACACAAACCAATAAAATATGAGTGCAAAACTAATGTTGCTGTTTGCAAAGACTCTAACAGCAGGTTGCTTCAAATTTGGCTATCAAATTATGTATTGGAGAGACAACTGGAAAAGAAGGGGGACATCATAAAAAACATGGAATCCCTCCCTCAGATTGTTTCTCAAATCCTGGCCCGTTCCCTCCGTGTGCTAAAGAAATGAAAGCTGGGACTAGTGTCAGTGTCTCCCGCTGTTGCTCATATAAGAAACAGAGAGTGGAATGCCAGCCAGCGCACCCTCACCCAAAGGAAGGTCTAGGCCCTACGAGTAAGAAGCGGAGGGGAAATAAAATAAAAACATTTATGCTATGCAAAGGCGGACTGAGACACGCGCTCTCAGTCCTCATGAAACACAGTTTGGAGAGACAGACAAGTAAGTTAGTGATTGTACTGGATTAGAATGGAAATTAGTAGGGGGCGGGGGAGGGGAAGCCGAATTCTGACAACTGAGCCGAGGATTGAGGGAGCCCTGGCTTCTAAGTTGGCTCTGCCTTCCCTCACACCGGCCCTCAGCGCCTTTCAAACCCGAGACTTCGGTTTCTCTCCTTCCTCTTCCACTCCTTTCCCCACCCCTCCGCCTGGGTATCCCACGTGCCCCAGCGCCCTTTGGTGACCAGACTGTGTCCTCCGGGCAATTGCTTTTTGCACTTTTCCAGACTATCGTTGGGTGTGTTTGTGTGGGTCTATCTCTGGGCAGTCTGTTGTGCCGGTTAATCTAGGTGTCCAGCCTTCTGTCAGCAGCACTCATCTCGGTCAATGCAGCTCTGTAATACCCGTGAAGTTGTATAATCAGTTCTTCCCGCTTTAGCCTTCCTGCGTTAGTGTGTTTTTGTTATTCTAGCTTCTTGGCCTTTACATACCAATTTTAGAATAGCGCTATCTAGGGAATGGGCGTTTGGGCTGAGTTAAGACCCACGTAACAACGCCTGCACCCATATCACATGCCTGGGTTTGAGTCCTGGCTCGCACTTTTGTGCCTTCTCTCTCTCGCTCTCCCTCTCTCCTCTCATGCTCTCTCTCAAAAAAATGTTTAGCTCTATCTATATTTGCAACAAATCTTACTAAGATTTTCAGAAGAATTTTGTTACAACTGTGTATCAACTTGGGGATAATTCCTACCTTTATTGTGCTGGGTCCTCCAAGTTGTACGCCTGGTTCTCTCTCTCCATTTACTTGTTTATTTGATCTGTTTCTATTTCTTCCCTCAACAGTTTGTAGTTTTCAGCAAACAAGTCTTGAACATGTCTTGTTAGATTTACATCTGAGTATTTCAGTTTTGAGTGGTGGTAAACTTATTTTAATTTCAGTGTCCACATACTCATCGCTAGAGTATGGAAATACAAGTGATGGTTTTGTATATTTACTTTATATCCTTCAACCTTCCTGAAATCACTCATTAGTACTGGAACTTTTTTTGTAGACTTATGGAGACTTTCTATGTAGAAAATAATGTGTTCCTTTCTGATCTGAATGCTTTGATTCCCTTTTCTTGCCTTATGCTTCTGGCTAGTTGAGTTTTGTTGAATGTTTTTCCACATTAACTGATAATAGCATGTGTTTCTACTTCTATAGCCTGTTAGTAAGGTAGAATACATTGGTTAATTTGTGAATAATAAACCAGCCCTTCTTCTCTGTAATATATTTCTTTTTTTTTGACAGGCAGAGTGGACAGTGAGAGAGAGACAGAGAGAAAGGTCTTCCTTTGCCGTTGGTTCACCCTCCAATGGCTGCCGCAGCCGGCGCGCTGCGGCCGGCGCACCGCGCTCATCCGATGGCAGGAGCTAGGTGCTAGGTGCTTTTTCCTGGTCTCCCATGGGGTGCACATGGGCCATCCTCCACTGCACTCCCGGGCCACAGCAGAGGGCTGGCCTGGAAGAGGGGCAACCGGGACAGAATCTGGCGCCCCGACCGGGACTAGAACCTGGTGTGCCGGTGCCGCAAGGCGGAGGATTAGCCTGTTGAGCCACGGCGCCGGCCTTTGTAATATATTTCAATTGATCATGGTTACAAGTATAACTCTACTTATTGTTAAATTTGACTTGCCAGCATTTTGTTGAGAATTTGTGTCTATATTCCTGGGAGACACTGGTCTGTAGTTCTGTTTGGTTTTGGTATTGTCTTTGTCTAATGGTATCTGGGTAACACTGATTGTTACAAAATTAATTGGGGCATGTTCCGTCCTCTCCATTTTCTGGAAAAGATTTTGCAGCACTGCTGTTCATTCTTCATAACATATTTGGTAGAGTTTTTCAATAAAACCACCTGGGCCTAAAGATTTCTTTTTTGGAAATTTTAAAATTATATTGGGGCCAGTGCTGTGGCACAATGGGTTAATGCCCTGGCCTGAAGCACCGGCATCCCATATGGGCGCCAGTTTGAGTCTGGCTGCTCCACTTCCAATCCAGCTCTCCGCTATAGCCTGGGAAAGCAGTGGAAGATGGCCCAAGTCCTTAGGCCCCTGCACCCACGTGGGAGACCCAGGAGAAGCTCCTGGCTCCTGGCTTCAGATCGGCGCAGCTCCAGCCATTACTGCCATTGGGGAGTGAACCATCAGTTGGAATACCTCTCTCTCTCTCTCTCTGCCTCTCCTCTCTCTATGTAACACTGACTTTCCAGTAAATAAATAAATCTTTAAAAAAATTATAAATTAAATTTCCTTAATATTTAGAGGGTTAAAAAAAAACCCAACAACTTAGAGGGCTGTTCAAATTATCAGGTTGGGTGAGTCCTGGTAGTTTGTGTTTTTCAAGGATTGTTCATTTCATCTGAATCATCAGATGTATGTGTGCAGCTTCTCTTGTTATTTCCTTATCTATTTCATTGCATACATCATGTTTGTAGGGTTTGTGGTGATATCCCGTTTCAGTCCCAGTATTGGGAATTGGTGTTTTCTCTGTTTTTTTCCTTTGTAGTTTGTCATTCTTGCTAGATGATTGTCAATTTTATTGATCTGTCAAAGATCAAATTTGTTCACTGATATTTCTCTATTTCTGTTTTCAATTTCATTGATTTCCACTCTTTATTATTTCTTCCTCAACTTGCTTTATTTTCCTCTTTTTTAAAATTCTTGAGGTTTGATCATAGATTATTTTGAGATTTTCTTTTTTCTAATGCATAATTGAGTGCTATAAATTTACCTGCTTTAGCTAGAGCCTACAAATTTTGATATATTTTTATTTTACTTGGCATATTTTAAATTTACTGTGGGACTTCCTTGGCTTACAGATTATAGTAAATGTTTTATTTTATTTCCAAGTGTTTTATTAATATTTTCCTATGGGGCCGGCACCATGGCACAGTGGATTAAAGCCCTGGCCTGAAGCACCAGCAACCCAAAGGGGTGCTGGTTCTAGAGTCCTGCTGCTCCACTTCAATCCAGCTCTCTGCTATGGCCTGGGAAGGCAGTGGAAGATGACCCAAGTCCGTGGGCCCCTGCACCCGTGTGGGAGACCCAGAAGCTCCTGGCTCCTGGCTTCTGATCGGCATTACTTTGGCCATTGCGGCCAACTGGGGAGTGAACCAGCAGATGGAAGACCTCTCTTTCTCTATCTCTCTCTGTAATTCTATCTTTGTAAATAAATAAAATACATCTTTTTAAAGAAAAGATTTTCCTATATCTTTCTGCTATCAATTCCACTTAAAAAATTCCATTTGTGGTTAGAGAACACATTCCATATCATTTCAATTCTTTAAAAAATACTTTATTTACATGAGAAATGGAGAGATACATCTGTGGTTTATTTCCCAAAGTCTGCAATGGCTGAGACTGGTCTGGGCTGAAGCCAGGAACTGGAAACTCAAGCCATTCTCCCACCTAGGTGGCAGGGACCCAACCGCTTGAGCCATCACTGGTGCCTCCCGGGTCTGCATTAGCAGGAAGCTGGAGTCAGGTATTGAACTCAGGCCTCCAACATGGGAGGGAGCATCCTAACTGGCATCTTAACCGCCAGCCCAGATGCCTGCCTCTGATTTCAGTTCAATAAATTTATTGAATTCGTTGAATGGTCTGGGTTATGGTCTATCTCAGTGTATATTCTATGGATGCTTGAAAAGAATGTGTGTTCTGCTGCTGTCAAATGTGGTGTTCAGTTAATTATATGTGGTTGACTGATGTTATTGTCGACTTCTAATTTTCTCTCATTGTTCTTTCAGTTGTTGAAATTTTCCGTTATAATTGTGCTTTTGCCTGTTTCTTTCAGTTCTATAAGGATTTGCTTTACATATTTTGTAGTTTTGTTGCTTGGTGCATAGGCATGTAGGATTGCTATGTCTCCTTGGTGGACTGACACTTCATAAACGTTTATTTTCATTTATTTGAAGTGCAAAGTGGGAGCAAGAGTGAGAGATCTTTTATCCGCTGGTTCATTTTCAAATGGCTACAATGGTAAGAGCTGGGCCAGGCCAAAGCCAGAAGCCCAGAACACCATCTGGTTCTCTCAGGTGGGTAGCAGGAGTTCAAGCTTTTGAGGCATCATTTGCTGCCTCCCAGAATGCAGTAGCAGGGAGGTGGATTGGCAGCACGGGGGATGGGACTCAAACTGGCACTCTGATACAGGACGCGGAGGTTCCAAGCGGTAGCTTAACCCGCTGTGCCACAACACGTCATTATATCATCCCTCTTTGTCTCTGGTGATTTTTTTGCTCCAAAGTCTGCTTTATCTGAAATCAGTGTAGCCATTTTTTGCCTTCTTTGCTTGTGTGATATATATGTTCCCATCCTTTTGCTCGCAGCTTGCCTCTATTGTTATGTTGAAGTGAGTTTCTTTGAAACAGCTATAGGCAGGTCATTTTTCTTCAGTTCTGCCCATCTTTGTCTTTTAATGTGTGTACACAGAACATTTACATTTAATGTAATCACTGATATGTTAAGACCTATGTCTACTGTTTTATTTTATTGTTTTGTTTTGTCTTTCATTTGTTTTTCCTGCTTTTCTGTGCATTACTTCAACATTTTTTAGAGTTCTGTTGTTATTTCTCTATTGTGTTTTTTGGTATATCTCTTTTTATAGAGGGTTTTGTTCAAATATTTATTTTTATTTATTTATTTGAAAGGCAGGGTTGCAGAGAGACAGAGGTAAAGAGAGAGAGAGAGAGAGGCCTTCCACTCACTTGTTCACTCCCTAAATGGCCACAACAGCTGGAGCTGGGCAGAAGTCAGGAGCTTCTTCTGGGTCTCCCACTCAAGTGCAGGGGCCCAAGCACTTGCCATCTTCCACTGCTTTGCCAGGCCATAGCAGAGAGGTGGATCAGAAGCTAGCACTGCAGGCAGCGGCTTTACCCACAGTGCTGGCCCCTGTATAGTGTTTTTAGCGGTGCCTTAGGGATCACATTACGGACTTGTAACTTGTCACAGTCTACTGGTCATCATAACTTTATCAGTTTAAAGGAAGTTTATTCCTTTATCCTTACCCATTTATATTATGATCGTCTTAAATACTGCCTCTGTGTACACCAGGTAGCATTATAATTTTTGCTTCAACAGTCAAACGTAATTGTCTTTACTCATAATTTTGCTTACTGTGTTCTTTCTTCCTGATGTTCCAAGGTTCCTTCTTTTATCATTTCTTTTTTATTTAGATAAGTTTCTTTAGCCACTTTTTATTTTAAAAAGTTTTTTAAGATTTATTATTTATTTTAAAGGAAGAGTTATAGAGAGACACAGACAGAAAGATATTTCATCTACTGGTTCACTCTCCAAATGGCGTCAATGATCAGGGCTGGGCCAGGCCAAAGCAAGGGGCCTGGGTCTCCCACATGGGTGGCACCAGCCCAGGCACTTTGGCCACCTGCTGCTGCATTCCCAGCACGTTAGCTCAGAGCTGGATCAGAAGTGGAGCGGGACTCAAACAAGCACAGGCACTCAATGGGATGTCAGTCTCACAGGTGGCTTAATACACAACACTCACCCCTAGTTTAAATTTTAATAATTTAATTTTTTGAAAGGCAGAGAGAGAGAGAGAGAGAGAGAGAGAGAGAGAGAGAGAGAGAAGAGAGGGGAAAAAAATAAACAAAGAGAGGTATCTGCTAAAAGAGGTATCAAGCCCCAAATGCACACAAGAGCCAAGGCTGGGAATTCAGTCTGAGTCTTTCACATGGTTGCCAGGGACCCAACTGCTTGAGCTATCACCAGTACTTCCCAAGATACACATTAGCAAGAAGCTGGAATCAGGAGTAGAGCGAAGACTTGAACCAGGCGTTCCAACATTGGATGAGGCATCCCAACCAGGGGCTTATGGGCTGTGCCAAAAGCCACCCCTCTTTAAGCCATTCTTTTACGGTACATCTGCTGGAGATGTATTCCTAGTTCGTGCACATCTGAGAATGTCTTGATATCCCCTAATTTCTCTCTCTCTCTCTCCCCTCCCTCCCTCCCTTCCCAATTAATGAAGAAACATTGACACATCATGATCACCCCAAATCCAACATTTTCATTAGAGTTCATTCTCAATGTTGTACATTCTGTGCATTTGGACAAATGAGTAATGACAGGGATCCATCAATGGAGTGTCACACCGAGTGTCACTGCCCTAAACACGCTCTGTGCCCCACTGTTCAGCCCTTGCTCCCTAGCCAGTGATCGTCTTGCTCTCCCCGTAGCTGTGCCTGTGCAGAATGTCAGAGTTGGAACTTGGCAGTGTGTAGCCTTTTCGCACTTCTTCACTGGATAACACACATTTCAGTTTCCTCCGTGTCTTTTCATGGCTCGAGAGCCCATTTCTTTTTAATTCTAAGTAATATTCCATTGTTTGTGTGTGCCCCCATTTATCCGGCCATTCAGTTTGGGCAATTACTAATAAAGCTGCTGTAAACATTTAGTGAGGGTTTGTGTAGCCCTAATTTTTCTGCTCCTTTGGGTAAACAGCAAGGAGCTGACTGAATGTGCAGTCCTTTCAGTTTTGTAAGGAACTGCCAAACTCCCTTTCAAAGTGGCTCTGTTCCCCTCATTGCTGGAAGATATTTTTACTAGATATTCTAAATTGGCACTTTCTTTTATAAAAATGTGCTTTTCCTTCTGGTCTCTGTGGTCCCTGATGAGAAATTCACTGTCAATTCGACCTTTTCCCCTACAGATAAGGTATCAATTCTCTCTCACTGCTTTCAAGAGATTTTTATTCTTCATTTTTCAAAAGTTTGCCCATTATGTTCCTGGGACAGATGTCTTTGAGTTTAGCTGGACTGGAGTTCCCACAGCATCTTGAATCTGTAGTTTCTGTTTTTGCCAAACTTGGGGAGTTTTTGTTCCCCTCTTTCAGTGCTTTTTCTTTCTTATTTTTTAGGATTTAATTATTTATTTAAAGGCAGAGTTATAGAGAGGCAAAGGCAGAGAGAGAGAGAGAGACAGAGACAGAGACAGAGACACAGAGAGAGAGATCTTCCATCTGCTGGTTCACTCCTCAAATGGCCACAACAGCCAGAGCTGGGCCCATCCGGAGCCAGGAGCTTCCTCCAGATCTCTGGGTGCAGGGGCCCAAGGACTTGGGCCATCTTCTACTCCTTTTCAGACCATAGCAGAGAGCTGGATCAGAAGTGGAGCAGCTGGGACTTGAACCGCCGCCGCCCACATGGGATGCCAGCACTGCAGGTGGTGGCTTTACCTGCTACGCCACAGCGCCAGGCGGCCCCTCGGTGCCTTTTCAGTCTTGCTTCCTTTCCTTCTGAAACAGTGACACAAATGTTAGAACTTTTATTGTGGTTCCTCAGCCCATTTTCAGTATATTTTTTCTCTGTTGTTCTGACTGGGTAATTTCCATTATTCTATCTTCTGGCTCACTAATTCTTTCCTTTGCCCTCTCCATTCTGGTTTTGAATCCCATTGACTGATGTTTTTACTGTGTTTTCTCAATTTAAATTTTTCTACTTGTTTCTTTTTTATCTCTTGTATTTATTCGCTGAGACTTTTGTTTCATTTGTTTAAAATCTGTTCACGATGGTTTCTTGAAGCATTTTTGTAATGGTCACTTTAAAAGCCTCTGTCAGATAATTCTGACATCTTTGTCATCTCAGTGTCTTTTTCACAATTGTCTTTTTATTTTTTATTCACTTATTATTTTTTTGACAGGTAGAGTTATATACAGTGAGAGAGAGACAGAGAGAAAGGTCTTCCTTCTGTTGGTTCACTCCCCCCCAAATGGCCGATACGGCCGGTACTGTGCCGATTTGAAGCCAGGAGCCAGGTGCTTCCTCCTGGTCTCCCATGGGGTACAGGGCCCAAGCACCTGGGCCATCCTCCACTGCACTCCCGGGCCACAGCAGAGAGCTGGCCTGGAAGAGGGGCAACCAGGACAGAATCCGGTGCCCCAACCGGGACTAGAACCCGGTGTGCCGGTGCCGAAAGGCGGAGGATTAGCCCATTGAGCCGCGGCGCCGGCCAAGTACAATGGATTTGAAAAGTTTCCATAGCCATGGCAGCTCATGTCAAGAGCCTTGGGTGATCATTGTCATCATACATAAGAGTGTTAATTGTTAAATTAACAACAGGAGGCTGGCGCCGTGGCTCAACAGGCTAATCCTCCGCCTTGCGGCGCCGGCACACCGGGTTCTAGTCCCGGTCGGGGCGCCGGATTCTGTCCCGGTTGCCCCTCTTCCAGGCCAGCCCTCTGCTGTGGCCCAGGAGTGCAGTGGAGGATGGCCCAGGTGCTTGGGCCCTGCACCCCATGGGGAGACCAGGAAAAGCACCTGGCTCCTGGCTCCTGCCATCAGAGGAGCGCGGTGCGCCGGCCGCAGCGCGCTGTCTGCGGCGGCCATTGGAGGGTGAACCAACGTCAACGGAAGACCTTTCTCTCTGTCTCTCTCTCTCACTGTCCACTCTGCCTGTCAAAAATTAAAAAAAAAAAATAAATAACAACAGGAGTCACTGTGCACCAACTTCCCATGCAGGACCTCTGTCCTCAATGAGTTGCATTATGATAATTAACTGTAAAACTTGTTCTTTTTTTGTGTGTGAGTGTGCGAATTGTTGAAATCTTTACTTAGTGTGGAGTTGGTCTTCTGTGTATAATGTTAATTGAAAATGAGTCTTAATGGAGAAAGGGACTGAGAAAGGGAGAGGGAGGAGGAGAAGTGGGAGTAGGGGTGGGAGGGTGGGTATGGTGGGAAGAATCACTATAGTCCTAAAGTTGAACTTGGGAAACTTGTATTCCTTAAATAAAAGGTTTCTTTGGTGGGGGAGGAACACGGCTTGGGATCAGAGATGACTGAGTCCCAGCTCTGGTTGTGCCGTGCTCAAGCCCTGTCACCCTGGATAAGTTGGGTAAGTCCTTGGAAACTCAGTGTGCGCCCTGGGGGTGGGGAAAGGCTAGGACCAGTCTCACACACTGTTGGTGGGTTACAGTAAATGAAGTACTGCAGGTAAATCATTGGGCATGGTGCTGGACATACTCAGGATTCAGTAAATACTAGTTGCTGGTCTTACAGGGCAGGCAGGGTCAAATGTAGCAATTCGCCCTTAGCCTTCTTTTTGCACACAGAGGCAGCATCTTGTGCTACCCTGTGCCTGCTGCCTCTCTCTTCGCCTTGAACAATGTGGCAACTTTCTAAACCTCATGTTGTGTCCTCAGAGGCGTGGAGCCGGATGAATGCCTGGGATGAGAGCAGAGTGTCGCTGTTTGCATTCCTCCCTTCCTTTGATTGTTCATGCATTACTGTATCGAATCCTTACTGCGTACTAACCCTGTGCTTGGCATGGTACCAGGGAGCTCAGAAGCCAGCAGGACAGGCTCTGAGTACTGATGACTTGGGGAAGACTCTAAGTGCTAAAAACGATACAATCTAAATTTTCTGAGTTTAGAAGAGGGAGCAATCACATTTGGCTGGAAGAATCAGGGATTTGTGGAGAAGGGGGCACCTGCATTTGACTTCAGTAGGTAAACATGGAGAAAGAAGTACTAAGAAGTACAAAAATAGAGACAGGCTGGTACAAACCGTCTTTAGGAAACAGAAAATAGTGTGGGTGGGCTGCCGTATAAGGTATTTATGGGGGGGGGGGGGTCGGGAGGGGACTGGAAAGTACTCAGGGGCTAATATTTAGAGTTTTGAGTATCTGACGCGTCAGGCAGGATTAGGGGTTGACTCCAAGCGGTCAAAGAACAGTAGCTGAAACCAGTACAGTCTCTTTTACTCTAAGGAAAAATAAATGCCGAATGTGATGATTTGGGATCGGTATGGCACCTGTGCTGTGCTGGGGACGCAGCTTCCTTAGACGCTCAGGGAGTGCCTTCATCTTTAATGTTGCCTCTTAGTCTCGGAGCCCTATTGGAGCTCTAGCGTAGCAGGCGAGGGGGCCAATGAAAGGGAAGACAGGCAGCTGTCCAACTCGCTGTCCTCTTTCCGGAACTTTTATGGGATTCTCCAGGAGGTGGTACCCAACAATTTGTATTTACATTTTACTGGCCAGAATTTAATCCCTTGGACACTTATTTGTAAGAGATATTGAAAAACAGAGTTTGTCCAAATCTGGGCATACTGCTCACCTAGATAAGGTAGGAATTCAAAGATGAAAAAGGGGGATGGATATTGGGTAGGCTACTGGAATCTGAAACAACAGAATAAGAAGTTTAGACTTAATTCAGAAGGCAGGAGGGACCCTTGTGTGTGTGTGTGGGGGGCGGTTATTTAGTGGGAGACAGGCAAGATCCAAGTCACTAAATAGAAAGATGAGCCTGGGATTGTGGAAAAAAGACTGTAGGATGAAGGACTCAGGGGCAGAGAGATTCGTTAGGAGGTGATTTCACTGGTCAGATGGAGAATTAGTGTGGACATGATAATCTAAGAAAGTGAAGGGGCCAGCGCTGTGGCGTAGAAGGGAAAGCCAACGCCTGCAAGTGCCAGCATCCCATATGGGCGCCAGTTCGAGACCCAGCTGCTCCCCTCCAATCCAGCTCCCTGCTAATATGCCTGGGAAAGCAGCCCAAATGCTTAAGCCCCTGCACCCACGTGGGAGATCCAGAAGAAGCTCCAAACTCCTGGCTTCAGGCTGGCCCAGCCCTGCCATTGAGGCCATTTGAGGAATGAACCAGCAGATGGAAGATTCTCTCTTTCTCTCTCTCTCTCTCTCTCTCTCTCTCTCTCTCTCTCTCTCTCTCTCTCTCCTCTCCCCTCTCTCCTCTCTCCTCTCTCCTCTCTCCATAACTCTGCCTTTCAAGTAAGTAAAAAATAAATCTTTTTTAAAAAAGAAAATGAGGAGGACAAAGGGGACACACGTTCAGGAGTGTATCATTAGGGTGGCAACTGATTTGATGTGAGGTTGTAGGTTGACCTTTCTTTTTAAAAGATTTATTTATTTGAAAGTCAGAGTTACACACAGAGAAGGAGAGTCAGAGAGAGAGAGAGAGGTCTTCCATCCTCTGATTCACTCCCCAATTGGCCACAACAGCCGGAGATAGGCCAGGAGCTTCCTCTGGGTCTCCCATGCGGGTGCAAGGGCCCAGGGACTTGGGCCATCTTCTACTGCTTTCCCGGGCTACAGCAGACAGCTGGATTGGAAGTGGAGCAGGTGGGACTTAAACTGTGCCTAAATGGGATGCTGGCACTACAGGCAGTAGCTTTACCCACTACACTACAGTGCCAGCCCCAGGTTAACTTTTCAATGGGAACCTTCATCCCTTCATCCAGTTACCAATGAACATGGAATTGGATGGTGGGGCCATTTCTGGAAAAGAGGAAACCAGAACAGCTAACTTAGGGCCAGGTGACAAGTTTGGTTTAGAACAGAGCTTTGACCAGAACATTTGTGTCAATACTTAAGTCTCGGCCGGCTCCGTGGCTCAACAGGCTAATCCTCCACCTTGCGGCGCTGGCACACTGGGTTCTAGTCCCGGTTGGGGCACTGGATTCTGTCCCGGTTGCCCCTCTTCCAGGTCAGCTCTCTGCTGTGGCCCGGGAGTGCAGTGGAGGATGGCCCAAGTGCTTGGGCCCTGCACCCCATGGGAGACCAGGAAAGAGCACCTGGCACCTGGCTCCTGCCATTGGATGAGCGCAGTGCGCAGGCCGCAGCGCGCCGGCCGCGGCGGCCATTGGAGGGTGAAGGAAGACCTTTCTCTCTGTCTCTCTCTCTCTCTCACTGTCCACTCTGCCTGTCAAAAAAAATAAAAAAAAAAATACTTAAGTCTCAAAGAGCATTCCTCGGGGGTGGGCATCAGGCATAGCAGTTAAGAGGCTCACATCTCATGGCGGAATGTCCAAGTTCAAGTTCCCGCTCCACTACAGAGTCTAGTGATGACTCAAGTAGTTGGGTTCCTGCCCACTTCCCCCCATCCCCAGATTGAATTCCTCCCCCCTAAATTGAATTCCTGACTCCCAGCTTTGGCCTGGTCCAGCTTGGGCCATTGCAGGCATTTGGGGAATAAGCCAGTGAATGGCAGCATTTTCTGTCTGTCTGTCTCTCTGCCGCTCATATAAGTAAATAAATAAACAACTTTTTAAAAAGAGTATTCCTCCGGCCAGCGCCGTGGCTCACTAGGCTAATCCTCCACCTGCGGCACCGGCACACCGGGTTCTAGTCCCGGTAGGGGCGCCGGGTTCTGTCCCGGTTTCTCCTCTTCCAGTCCAGCTCTCTGCTGTGGCCCAGGAGTGCAGTGGAGGATGGCCCAAGTGCTTGGGCCCTGCACTCCATGGGAGACCAGGAGAAGCACCTGACTCCTGCCTTTGGATGGGCGCAGCACAGCACACGCAGCACCAGCTGTAGCGGCCATTTGGGTGATGAACCAATGGAAAAGGAAGACCTTTCTCTCTCTCTCTCTCTAACTCTGCATGTCAAAAAAAAAAAAAGAGGTATTCCCCCAAGCAGTTTCAACATCATTTGGGAAGTTGTTAAAAATACAAATTCTTGCACCATATGCCAGTCCTTATTATGGTGCAATGGCCTAGAAAACTGTTTTTACAAGTACAAATTAATTGTGTTTCCTTTAAAAAGTATTTATTTGAAAGGCAAAGTGACAGAGAGGGAGAGACAGAGAGCTCTTCCATTTGCTGGTTCACTCCCCACATGGCTGCAATGGCCTGGGCCGAGCCAGGCTGAGCCAGGAGCCAGGAGCTCCACCCTGACCTCTCACATCAGTGGTAGGAGTCCCAAGCACTTGGGCCATCTTCCACTGCTTTCCCAGGTGCCTTGCTGGGAATCTGGATCAGAAGCAGAGCAGGGGGTTGGCACTGTGGTGTAGCGGGTAAATCCACAGCCTGCAGTGCTGGCATTCCATATGGGTGCCAGTTTGAGTCTTGGCTGCTCCACTTCTAACCCAGCTCTCTGCTGTGGCCTGGGAAGCAGTAGAAGATGGCCCAAGTCCTTGGGCCCCTGCACCTGCGTGGGAAACCTAGAGGAAGCTCCTGGCACCTGACTTCAGGTCAGCACACCTCTGGGCGTTGTGGCCAGTTGGGGAGTGAACCAGCGGATGGAAGACCTCTCCCTCTCTCGGTCTCTCTCTGTCTCTCCTTCTCTCAGTATGTAATTCTGCCTTTCAAATAAATAAATAAATATACCTTTAAAAAAAAAAAAGCAGCAGAGCACTGGGACTTACCTGGCACTCTAATCTAGGATGGTCCCGCTGCACCACAATGCTGGCCCTAAATTGCATTTCTATTTATAACTGATAAACAACAGGAAATTGAGATTTAAAAACATACTATTTACAGCATCAAAAATATTAAATAGTAGAGATTTATTTGACCAAACATGCATAAGACATATACGTTGAAAATCATAAAACATTGCTAAGAGAAATTAAAGAAGGCTGAAATAAATGGAGAAATAATCTGTTTATGCATTGGAAGACTCAATATTGTTATGATGTCAATAATTCCCAAACCGATTCATAAATTCAATGCAATCTCACAATCCCAGCAGGCTTTTATTTGTAGAAATTGGCAAATAGATTCTAAAATGCATATGGAGATGCAGGAGCTCTAGAATATGCAAAACAACTTTGAAAAGGAATGAGGTTGAAAGGCTTGTGTTACCTGACTTCCGAGCTTGGGAAGGTACAGCAATGCAGTGTGCTGTGGGTATAGGGACAGGAGAACGGATCAGTGGAGCAGAATGGAGAGTCCAGACGTAGACCACACATAAAAGGCCAATTGATTCTTCACAAAAGTTACAGGGCAATAAAATATGGGAATGGATAATCTTCAACAAATGATGGTGCTGGAACTATGTAAATTAGCCAAATCCCCCCAACCCTGCCAAGAAAATAATTTTAACCCTTACTTCACACCATATATAAAAATTAACTTGGAAAAGATCATAGACCTAATAACATAAGAGACAAAACCATAGAACTTCCATAACAAAACATAGTAAAGTTTAAAAACTTGGGTTTGGAGAAGATTTCTCAAATATAACCCCAAAACCACAAACTATTAAAAAATCAATAAGTCGGACTTAATCAAATTTAAAATGTTTTCTCTTATGGAGATACTGTTTTTAAAAATAAAGATAACCCAAATAAGGGGAGAAATTGTTTGTAAAACATACTGAACAAAGTACTTGTGTTCTAGAGAACACAGTGGAATAGTCCAAAGACAACAACCCACTTTCTAAAAAGCAAAAGATATGAACACTTAACCAAAGAAGATAAAGTACCTGGAAATCTGCTCAACCTCATTGGTCATTAAGAAAATACAAGGTAGGGCCAGCGCTGTGGCACAGCAGGTTAAAGCCCTGGCCTGAAGTGCTAGCACCCCATATGGGTGCCAGTTCTAGTCCTGACTGTGCCTGTTCAGATCCAGCTCTCTGCTATGGCCTGGGAAAGCAGTAGAAGATGACCCAAATCCTTGGGCCCCTGCACCTGCATAGGAGACCCAAAGGAAGCTCCTGGCTCTTGGCTTCAGATCAACGCAGCTCCAGCCGTTGTAGCCGTCTGGGGAGTGAACCAGCGGATGGAAGACCTCTCTCTCTGTCTCTGCCTTTCTGTGTAACTCTGTATTTCAAATAAATAAAATAAATCTTAAAAAAAAAAAGAAAGAAAACACAAGGTAACGGTGTACCACTATGATGGCGTAGCACTGCAACATATACTACACTTTCATCCCAGCAGCCCGAGTTAGAAAGACTCATGTTAGTAAGATTGTGGAGCAACTGGAATCTCATACATTGGTGTAGGTGTACAGCGAGCAATCTGGCAGTTCCTTATAAAGTTAAGCATGTACTTGCCATAGGGCCCAGCCTTTCCACTCCCCAGAGAAATGACAGCATAAAGGTTTTAACAGCTTTATTTACAAAAGCCCCAAACTGGAAACAATCCAAAGTCCACCAACAGGGGAATGGAGAAATAAATTGTATATTCATACAATGGATTACTACTCAGTAATAAAAAGGAATGAGCTACTGATAAGTGCAACCACGGGGGGCCTTCGCCTGGCACAGAGGCTCAGTGCAGCCGTGTGGATGCATCTCACATATAGAACTATGCAGAGGGAAACAGGAACATAAGCAGCACATACAAGGGCACTTCAAACAGTTTGAGGGAAAATGTTGTTAAATGGTGTTTACTTTGGTGCAAAAAATTGAAATTCGGCCAGCGCCGTGGCTCACTAGGCTAATCCTCCACCTGTGGCACCGGCACACTGGGTTCTAGTCCCGGTGGGGGCACCGGATTCTGTCCCAGTCGCCCCTCTTCCAGGCCAGCTCTCTGCTGTGGCCCAGGAGTGCAGTGGAGGATGGCCCAAGTGCTTGGGCCCTGCACTCCACGGGAGACCAGGAGAAGCACCTGGCCTCTGGCTTCAGATCAGCGCGGTGCACCGGCCGTGGCGGCCATTGGGGGGTGAACCAACGGCAAAGGAAGACCTTTTTCTCTGTCTCTCTCTCACTGTCCACTCTGCCTGTCAAAAAAAAAATTGAAATTCATGCATACTGTTTTATTTTTTAAAAAGGATTTATGTGAAAGGCAGGATTACAGAGAGAGAGGGAGAGGGGGAGAAAGCAGAGGAAGAGAAAGAAGAGATCTTCCACCTGCTGGTTCTCCCCAAATGGCCGCAACGGCCCAGCTTCTGACGTGAGGAGCCTGGGACTCGGTCCAGATCTCCCAGATGGGTGGCAGGGGCCCAGCCACCTGGACCATAGTCAGCTGCCTTCCCAGGTGCATTAGCAAGGTATTGGGGCAGCCAGGACTGGAACTGGTGCTCACATGGGATGCCGGAAGCACAGGTGGTGGCTTAACCCACTGCACCCCAATGCTGGCCTCCATAGTTTTTCTCATGGCACATATTTGCCATGAAGTTTTTGCAAACACCTTTGTATTAAATGGTTCCATTTACAAAACTTCTGGAAACTGCCAACTAATCTATCACACAGAGA
This sequence comes from Sylvilagus floridanus, assembly GCA_949820135.1. Lineage (NCBI taxonomy): Eukaryota > Metazoa > Chordata > Mammalia > Lagomorpha > Leporidae > Sylvilagus > Sylvilagus floridanus. Next base: position 52,868,479 of record OX463235.1, on the reverse strand, counting down.
CAGGTTAGGAGCTGGCTGGGGCTGGGGCTGGATGCTGAGGGGAGGAGAGTAGGTTTTATGTGAGGGCATCTCAAAAAGTTCATGGAAAGATGCAATGAAATGAAAAGTTTATTTTGGTGCAAAAAATTGTGAAATCTATGCATACTGATAACAATGGAAGAAGACGGGGGGCAGTGGTGGAAAGGTTCTTTGTCTTGTTTGTGGTGCTGGTTTCACGGGTGCATTCAAAACTGATCACACTGTTTACTTTTTTAAAAAAGATTTATTTACTTGAAAGTCAGAGTTACACAAAGAGAGGTGAGGCAGAGAGAGAGAGAGAGAGAGAGAGAGAGAGAGAGAGGGAGAGGTCTTCTACTTGCTGGTTCACTCCTCAGATGGCCACAGATTCACTCCTCAGATGGCTGATCCGAAGCCAGGAGCTTCTTCCGAGTCTCCCACTCGGGTGCAGGGGCCCAAGGACTTGGGCCATCTTCCACTGCTTTCCCAGGCCATAGCAGAGAGCTGGATCAGAAGTGGAGCAGCTGGGACTTGAACTGATGCCTGTATGTTCTTCCCAGGAACAGGGTAGACTTTCATGGTATGTAAAATACCTGCATCAGATGACGGCAAAGTTGCAAGTTTCCTAATGCAACAGATTTGCTACAGATAACGGAACTGAAACCCAGAGTGGGTGAGTGATGTGTCCAAAGTCACAGCACTGGCAAACACTCCAGGTTTGGAAGCACATTCTTGCCTTGGGATCCAGGGACCCTTGGTAGTGTCCTGGGAAACTTGGCGTCCCGTGTAGCCTGGGCCCCAGCATGTGTGTTGTCCTACAGCAGGCGCTGGTTGTCTACACTGGCGTCTCCAAGGAGGCCCAGGTGTTCCCTGCCACGCGTCTTCCCATCACACGTCTCTTCAGATAGAGTTCAGGTGTCCCCACTTCTCTTGCAGACTGCCTGGTCTTCGTGCTTCGTGGTCTCACCTTGGATCACTCGTTCACTCATCAGCAACCGTGAGGACCTGCAGGTCCGGTCAGCCCCACGCCTGACGCTGGATGGACCCAAAGGTGGAGTTTCGAAGAAGGAGAAGGTAGGGCAGGGACATGGAGATAAGTGCAATAGATGACAAGGCTGCGCATGTCTCAGAAACAGGAGATGGCACACAAGCCAAGGTCATCTAGGAAGACTCCTGTGACTGCTGAGCCCTGAACCCTGAGGTTCTCTCCACCCACACTGCTGTCCACTCAGAGGTGTGCACTCTGCTTCGTCTTCACGCTCCACACAGCACAACCTGCCTCCCTCTCCAGGTAACCCCTGGGAACCTCCGCCCCCTTCGGCACCCTGCCCCTGGGTCTTGCCATGGCCCTGAGCTGTGCCTCTTCACACTGACCCGGGCCCTGCCCCCTCTCCTAGTCATCTTTGCTATTGTGGTGGGGAGGGGGTTTCCCATGGAAATACCTCTTTCCCTGAAGCACCTCTCCTGCCTGCAGAACCACCAGAAGTTCAGCGCTGGGCGGGTCTCCTCTGGCTGCCCTGTCCCCCCGAGCTTGGGCAGGTGTCTGCCCTGGACACATCCATGCCACCCGGGCCCCCTCACTGCTAGGAGAGCTAGGAGACAGTCCCGGGCCAGCAGCTTCCGTGGAAGAGCTGCCCAGCCACATCCTGGGCCCCACCCTAGAGCAGATAAAACTGAGCCCTCCAGCCCCAACTTGGGGAGAAGTCGCAGGGTCACCTCCAACTCCAGAACTCCGCTGGGCAGGGGCGGGGTGGGGGCAGGGCTTCACCCAGTTCCGAGTCCTCTGGTCTTTTCTGTAGACTGTTATCCCTAGAACCCATTGCTCGCTAACCTCCACCTCCGAATCGCTTCCTGGGAAGCCCCTGGTGCCCCTGTCTCCCGGGCCAGGCTCTGAGCTCCTCCTAGAAGCCCCAGGGACTGAGGGCTGGGCACTACCGGGGGACGGCAGCAGTGTCCCGAGCAACTCTGGGGGTGTGGAGCTGTAAACAACTCCCTCTGCCTCCACCGATCCACCTGGGCATGGCTGCCTGGCCAGAGCTTCGTCTCCAGGGGGCCCTGGACTTGCTGAGCCTGGGTGGCTCTTTTTGTCCTTCAAGGCTCACCTGAGCAGGACCTGCCCCGGCCCCATAGCCTGCAAGGCAGACAGTGAGCAGGGCATTATCAGCAGAAGGTGGGGGCGGAGAGACGGTGGCCGTGAGGCTCCCGTGCCCGGCATGCACCTGGCCTGCTCCGACGCAGTGGCTCATATACACCTTGAGCCGAGAGGAAGAGGTCGCCCAAAGCACTTGCACGCTCAGGCCCCAGGGCTTTGAACCACAAGCTCCAAGTCCTCACCCCCGGCCCTCAAATCAGAGCCGCAGCACTGCGTCCTGGGGAGAGCACAGCTCGGGAGTGAAAGGCAGCCGAGTCCCATGCCTGGATCTGCCCCTTGTCGGCCACGCGAAGGGAGGCGATGGCGGTGCACCTCACGAGGGTCTGTGTTGGTTTGTGGCTCATGGAGACGCAACACCCCAGACCCTCAGCACACAAGGGCCACTCGCTCTCTTCCTCTGAGCTTGCAAGCCCTCAGCCACAGAGCCAGTCGCTGCACTTTTATAGAACTGCCTGTGTGCTGGGGATGGGTCCAAGCGCTTGTGACGTCACCCTCGCAACGCTTGCCCATGGGCCATGCGCTGGTACCAACCTCACTTTGCAGGTGAGGACCCGGGACCCCGAGAAGTTAAGCAGTTTGTGGAGGTCACAGCGCTGGGGCAGGGAGTGGCGATCAGAACACTAGCTGGCATGTGGTTCTCTCCCGGGCCGAGAGGCACAGCCACACAGGGTCGGCCCTAAAGGAAGCTTGCTGATGTCAGGCAGGAGGAGGACGAGGAGGACGTCACTGTCCAGGCAGCTGAAGAGGAAGGCTGGGGGGACACACCAAGGCCTGATGGGGGCCCAGGAGAGCCTGGAAGGGTCTGGCCTCAAGCCAGAGGAGGGCCAAAGTGCAAGACATGGTCGTGGAACTTCTGTGCTGAGGTCCACACTTGTTGCTGGTCCACAGGTCAGTATGCGTGCATGAGGGGACCTCAACAAGTTCATGGAAAAATGGAGCTAAAAGATAGGTTTTGCAAAACATCTTTGAAATCCATGCATAGTTTTTTCCTAACACACATTTCCAATGAACTTTTTGAAGACCCCACACACATCAGGGCCTGCTTGGTTCCTATGGGTCTGGGCTGGAGTCTGTCAGAGACCTGCAGAGATGGTGGGCAGTCCTGAAGGGCTCGTGGCAGGAGGGGCTGGATCCATGCCATGCAGAGCTCTGAAGGCCACACGGGGTCACCTTGGTCCATGGGGCGCTTGCTTGGAGCAGTGCTTCCCAAAGAGTCAGGCAGCAGAGGATGGAGATGAAGACGAAGAGGAAAGACTCTAAGAGCCAGTGGTGGCCTGGGGCTCCCCCTCTGCCTGCCGCCTCGCCTCGTTGTGTCACCTCCATTCTCCTGGTCCCCTGACAGATCAGTTGTCCCTGGGGAGAAGGGTGGGGGCTGCCAGAGCGTCAAGCCCTCAGGGTCTCCTGCTCTTGGAAAGCGCCTGCCACGCGAAACTCTCATCACTCTGCCGTGGGGTCCGTGGGAACTGCAGCCCAGCAGTGTAGGCCGGGGCGGGGTGGCAGCAGGCAGGGCTAGAGAAGGGGAGAGCCCGTGTGCATGGTGTGCACGGTGCATGGGTATTTCCTGATTGCTTGCCTGGGAGAAAGGCAGACACCCAAAGGGAGGCGCAGAAGGAAGGGGAGACGAGAGAGGGATGACCTCCAGAAGAGAAACTGCCTTATTTCCCATTTGCCTCCCGTTGCACCAAACGGCACCTTGTGTAAAGTAGGAGTTCAGGGGGCTGGCACTGTGGCATAGCAGGTAAAGACGCCGCCTGCGGTGCCGGCATCCCATATGGGCACCGGTTCAAGTACCAGCTGCTCCACTTCCGATCCAGCTCTCTGCTATGGCCTGGGAAAGCAATGGAGGATGGCCTAAGTCCTTGGGCCCCTGCACCCGCATGGGAGACCAGGAAGAAGCTCCTGGCTCTTGGCTTCAGATCATTGCAGCTCCAGCCATTGCAGCCATCTGGGGAGTGAGCCAGCGGATGGAAGACCTCTCACTCTCTCTGCCTCTCCTCTCTCTGTGTAACTATTTTAAAATAAATAAATAAATAAATCTTTAAAAAACAAAAAAGTAGGTGCTGAGGAGTCAGTGGTTAAACTGAAAGACTCAGAGCTGATTCAAAAAGTGGCCAGGTAGTGGAGGATGGCCCAAGTTCTTGGGCCCTGCACCCGCATGGGAGACCGGGAGGAAGCACCTGGCTCCTGACTTCAGACCGGCACAGCGTGCTGGCCGTAGCGGCCATTTGGGGAGTGAACCAACGGAAGGAAAACCTTTCTCTCTGTCTCTCTCTGTCACTAACTTTGACTAATAAAAAAAAAAGTGGCCAGGGAGGAACTGAGATGAACACAAGGTGGACAGAACCAAGATCTGGCCGGGGAGCTTTCCAGACCTCCCTTCCTCGCTACCATCTGAAATTCCCAACTTCCAACGCCATGACAAACGTGGGCCTGGCAGCGGAACAGACTCAGAGTGTGACTCACACTGGAGCTTTAACCCCAGGTTCTCAGAACCCTGGCAAGGAGGGGGAAGGGCACTCAGAAACAGAGCTCTAGGCCAAGACCTAGTTGCTGGATTTGGTGGAGACGGACTGCTCGGGGGTCCCGGGAGTGGGGTGGGTGGGTGCAAGGAGGATCTCTGCCTTCCTGTGGTTACCATTCTCCTCACCATCCAAAACCCAGGCCCTGCTCGGAGGCAGCTTCTTTCACACAAACCATGGGCCGTGTTTTGGGAGGCACAGCACAAGCCCCAGGTATGGGGACCGACTTTGAGACAGAAGCAGGTGAGAGGGGGAGGAGGTGGCAGACAGGGAACATGGGAGAAAGGGAGAGGGAAAAGAAGAAAGAGAAGGCAAAGAGGGAAGGGGAAAGAGAGATGAGAGGGGGTTGCGGAGAAGGACCGAGGGCTTTTTCCAGATGAGAAAATTAGTCAATGGAAACAAGTCTCTGCCAGGTCCTGAACAGAAACTCCAAGGCCTTCCCAAGCACCTGCCCTTCAGGCTGTCCGTTTGTCTCTCTGTCCAGCTATCTATCCATCCATTCACGTACCCATTTCTCTCTCGGTTTGTAACAGGTAACCAGCCGTATGTCTACACGTCTTCGGTTTGACTGCATTGCCTGTCCATTTGTTGGCTTTTCTACATGTTTTTGATCTCTCCAACCATCTGGCTGGCCATCCATCCACCCGTCATACCTGCCCGCCTGTTCGTGGTCTTTCATCCATATTCTCTCTCGTCCACCTGTCTGTGTACTAATCATTGTTTCTCTGTTCATCTGACTGAAATCGCATGTCGGTACATACATGAACCTAACTCTCAGTCTGTCTCCCTGATGGCCTGTCACCCTCCTTGCCAAGTGATCCACCTGTTCATCTAGTGGGAAGCACTTTCTCCACTTTCCTATCTCTCCCCCGCATCTTTTCTTCTGTCCATCTACAGAAAGGGTAGGGAATATCCAGCCTGTGAGCCGTGTAAGGCCCCTAAAATCACCTGGTCTGACCCTGCCAAGGAATCTGTAGGTGGGATTCAAATTCAGTTAATCTATAGTAGGCTAATTTTTAAGTTGATCATTTTGTATGGTCTGTGAATGAAGTTACAAATATCCAAATGGCCCTTGGCAGAAAAAAGAGTTCCCCACCCCTGATCTATAGCCATTCATTCCAGAAATATTTGTTGAGCACCTACTGTGTGCTCAGTTCTGTATTAGTCTGGCAATATTAGAGATAAGATGTGATTTGTCTCTCCAGGGAACGTGTGACCTGGAGCTCATCCTGAAGAATGACAAGGACACCGATCTCACCACACAGCAGGCAAAGGCTGGGACAGTGTCATTCAGTCAGGTGGTCATGGGGACAGGGAGGAGGAAAAGTCAGGCAGACTGGGGTCAGGGAAGGTTTTCAGCGGCCTGTCTACCTGCGTCTCCGTCTGCCAGTTCTTCCATTTATCTCATGTTCCAGCCCTCTTTCCACCTCTGCTCCTCTGTCTGCTTACCTATCATCCATCCATCTACCACAGTCTCTTTATTAGTGGAAAAATCTGTTCATTGTCAGCTCTGGTGTGAATATGGTTTGAGTGTTCCCCAAAGGTTCAAGTTTGGGGGCTTGATTCCTGGGGTGGTGGTGCTGGGAGGGGGCGGGACCTTTAAGAGGTGCAGTTTGGTGGGAGGTCCTCAGGCCACCGGTGGCCCCGCCCTCTGAAGGGAACACTGGTTTCCCTCGGGAGTTCTGACAGCAGGCAGTGATTCCACCTGACCCTGACCCCACGCAGTCTCTCCTGGCTCTGGGAGCTAGGAGCACTGCTCCCACATGTGCTCCTGCCACCCGTCCTCCATGGTGGGATGCAGTTGACATGGCTCTTGCCAGAACTGAGCTAATGTCACCACCACGTCTTGAAGCACAAAACTTTGAGCTAAATAAAGTTCTTTTCTTCATAAGTAGTTATCCTTGGGTATTTTGTCACAGGGACAGAAAACTAATACGTTGTCTGTTATTACTATTACTGTCAATCTGTTACTCTCTTATTGGCCATCTTCTTATCTGTGTGTCTTTCCATCTGTTGGTTCTTCCCTCCACTCATCTGTCTCATTCCTTATTTGTTGGCCAATTTGCCAGTTGATTTGTATAGCAATTAGTATGCTTTTGGCCAAAAGTCACAGATGACCTTACCAAACGAGGCTTATAAAATAAGAACAATGTTCTCTGACGCACGATGCTTGGGGACAGGGAGGTTCCCAGACTGGTCAACGTGGCCAGGTGGCGTCAGCAGCAGCATCTCGGCACATCGGCTTTTGAACTCGGGCTGTACCTCAGTATGCCAAAAAGGATGCAACAACTCAACATACTACATCTTCACACAGCAAAGCCCAGAATCCAGAAGAGAAGGGCACAACCCTTCCTAAGACTGAAGTAACGTTTCCCAAAAGGCTCCTTAACCGTGCACCTCCTGCGTTTCAGTAGTCCGAACCGTATCACATGGCCATTCCTAAATCGATCTCCTGGTTCAATCTTTCCCAAAGCACTTGGACAGCAAACAGCAAACAATGGTGGATCCCACTGGCAGGAGGGAGAATGGAGTGCAGAGCACGGCTATTGGAAAGGAAGGCCACCGTCAGAGCCTGCACCATTCCACAGACCGAGCAAGGCATCCCTCTTCTCTGCCATCAGCTGTCTGTCCATCTAGCTAGCTATCGACTGGTCTGTCCGTCAGTCTGTCGAGTCACTGCTTGGGATTGTCTGACTTCCTGCCTATCCTTGTCAGTCTGTGTGTCTGTCTGTATACTTATTTATCTGTGTCTCTATTTGTCTTTTGGTCTGTGTAGAAATCAATCCATCCGTCAGTTTCCCTGTTTAGTCCAGACGGCTATCTGTCTCTCTCCGTCTTGAGTTTCTGTCCGCTGCTGCCTTTTTCTCTCACCTGTCCATGTGTAACACATGGGCCGCTCTCGTGTCCTTTTTTTTCACCCACAGATGGTCTGAAGTAACGTCTGAAACTCAATACCCTCGACAGAGCACAGACCCCGGGCCCCCAACTCATAGCAAGCAAGATGGCAGCAGGACAAGATAGCCAGGGTTACCTCTCCACGTCCTGGGCACCACGCGCCCCCTGCCAACAGGCTGGGCTGCACAGTCTCTGCCCAATGTGCTCGGGCCCCCCAGAGCTGAGCTCCCGGAGTGACTTGGTTCCTTCACTCTTGACCAAATACTTGCTGAGAACCTACAATGTACCAAGCTCCTTGTCAAGTGATGGAGACACAGAGGTGAATGGCACAAAGTCCCCGTCTCCACGAGCCTTACTGTCCACCCCTCCCCTGCTGACTCAGGCTTACAGACCATGGGGGACGCCCCGTGTGCTAGCACACACAGGCTCTCAGATACACGCCCCACCACACTCAGGCTCTGCCTCACAGATGGATGGGACGCTAAATAGGTACTGTCAAAAAGTACCTCTTTCTCTCTTTCTCTCTCTCTCTCTCTCTCTCTCTCTCTCTCTCACACACACACACACACACACACTCATTTACTGCCTTGGGGCCCCAAATGCAGGGCACAGCGAAGTGGCACAGGACTCTCCCTGCCCCCACATCTAGCCCCGACTCTCCCAGGACCTCTGGTCGCCATTCCTGGCCGGTGCAGTGCTCCCTTGAACACAAAGGGGCGGCGCCACCTTCTCTTGAGCCACTCTGCTTCCGTTTCCTGGTGGCGAAGCTGCCCACGATGCAATGGCATACACGTCCCTCACCTTCCTCCTGTCTCTGCCCCACTCCTTTGTGTCTGGTGGGGCTCCCTTGGTCGTGTTCTAGGTTCTGTTGCCCATCAGTGTGACCGAGTCCCTGGGGACAGGTCTCTGGCTGTGGCGGGTGTTCTGGTCTCCCGAGAGAGGTCATTTCTGAGCGTATGGTTGAGCTGCTGTGTATCTGTGTGGCTGCTGTGAGTCTCTGTGTTTTTACCCGTGTGTGTGTATGTGTGTGCGCACGTTCGCACACACGCACACACCCGCTTGCCTCCCTTAATATGCTGAACGGGCCATTACGCCTCTTGCATGCGGGGCTGGGGGCGGGTGTGGGGGGGAACAGAGGGAGGCAGCAGGATTCTGTAAGAACATTAAATCCCAAATAAAGTAGAAAATATTTTTTAAAATTACCGACTTCCCGTTTTCTCCGAAATGGAGTGAAACGAGGCTGGTCCCGAGGCAGGGGCTCCGCAGGGCCAGCCACTGGAAAGGGGCAGTGCTTTATTTTTTATTTTTGTGATAAGAGGAACTGAATTAGAAAAAACGGGGAAGGAAGAGCAGAGTCAGATTGTTAAAGGATTCAATGAGCTGTGGCCAATGTATTCGAAAGGTGCTTAAGGCAGCAGAGCCGCTCACCAAACACACACTCGCACGCATGCACACACACACACACACTGTCACACACACCACACCAAGGCCCCACACACCGCCATCACACCCACACGGCCAAGACAAAGGCACATTTGGCCGCACTCTCACTGGGACCCACAGACACACACACACACACACACAGGACACAGACAATCCAAGGCTGTTCCCACACAGCCAGCGCACACTGCGAGGGCACACATCCTGCGAGAGGACCCAGGGCAACTCACATGGCCCCTGAGAGATACAAAAGAACTGAGTGTGAAGGGACACATGCAACGCCGAGGACACACACGTTCACAGGCACCCGAAAATCTCCACCCAGGTTTGTTCATTTCCTTCTGTCCTGCTACCAAATACACAGCCGCACCCCTGCACACCCACGAGAGACTCACAGCAAATAGGGCTCACACTCACTGACAGCCTTGTTCTCTGCCCAGACACTGCTGTGACTGATCCACGAAGAACTCCAGGCCCCCACGCCGCCACACGGTCCCCTGGCACATCCCACGTACAGCCATTCACAATGATACCACGCACAGACAGCGTGACTCACAGTGGACGTTCCCACGGTTTCAGGCTCTCGGTCCCCCTGTGCGACAGACACCCCTATGTCTACTTTGGAGACCAAGTTCCAAAGCTCAGGGAGGCTAACTGACCTGCCCAGGGCGATGGGCAGCAGGCCAAGTAAGGATGCAAGCCCTGTGGGGTAGACTTCAAATTCCTCTGCACAGAGCTAGACATGTGTGCACACACACGCATGCGCACACACATGTACACATGCAGTCTGGATCAGTCTCATGAACTCCAAGCCTCACGTGCCTTTATTTACTCAGGTTCAAATTCATATCTTAAGACAGACCTACGTGTGTGTACACAGATATAAATGATCAGACACACACACACACACACACACACACACACACACACACTCCTATCTACATCCCGTTCGGCTTCTCCACTCAGCCTCCCCTGCAGGGACTGAGCTGAGGTCAGTCTGGACCGGAGGCCCCCAGCCAGCCTCTCCCTTGCAGTCACATCCAGACATGCATTCCTCCTCCCACCCCACCCAAACCCCACTTCGGGCTCCCCAGCCCCTCCTGCAGGGCCTGGGAAAGGTGAGCTCCAGCTAGCCTTGCCCCACTCCTCCCACACATTCTAACCAAGGGCACATTAAAAAGTGCTGACAGGGCAGGGGAGAGGCCACCTGCATGCCTGCCAGCCGGGCCACTTTCATCTCCGCCGCCAGCCTCTGCCCCAGCCGCCGCCCTGCCTTCCCTCCCCCACGTCCCTATTTATGAATCTGGCCCGGTCTGGCCAGCCCAGCAGCCCAGGCGCCCCATCTCCTCTCTCCCCTCCAGCACCACATGGGGAGGCCCCTGTCCCCAGCATCCTAGGCCGGATCCACTTCCTGCATTAGTCATCTCAGGGGCAGTGGAGAGCACGGGGGCAGCTCATTCTCCCCAGGATTTACAGCAGGAGCCTCCCACGCCACCCCCTGATACCAGATACATGGCCACATCACACCAGCTGTGCCCCACTTGGTTGGGGCCCACATGCCACACACAGATGGCTATACTTGTGCAGTGACATTGCACAGCAACACACATCACCTACCACTGCAGCCACACCTGAAGCCACACAACACCCACAGAAACAGTCACACGTGATGACACGTGGAGGAGACTTAGCTACACAAGGATGTTGCTGCCCACGGGGCAGTCACTTACAGCATGCAGTCACCACTCACACACTTAGTGACCCGATGCCCTGATGTCACACGCAAAGGGACACACACACACACACACACACACTCGTTATGTTGGTTGCCTGAGACATTGGAGCAGTACCTGGCTCTCAGTGGCCCTTACTCTTTATTGAATAAATGAGAACACGTCAACACATCCACACACAATGATACACACGTCTGCACCTTAGAGTTGAGATAAATATGCCACCAAAGGGGGACAAGCCCTAGCAGAGAATGTCCCAGGCAGCATGCACCTTAAGTCCACAAAGGAGGCAGGAGAAGGAAATGGAATGAAAAGAAACCCAGCTGGGCCAGGGTTGGGGACGGGACATTTTCTGACCCTTTGCAACTGAAGACATCTTTTCAAAACACAAATCTAATCCCAGAATAAAGGCCCAGAACTCAAGAGCCCCCACAGCCCTGACTGGTATGTGACCCCTGCCTGCCCAGCTTTCTCCAAACGCCAGCACGTGTGCCTTCCTGCGTTCCTTTATCCCATCTTGCACCCTCCTGCCACAGGGACTTGGCATATGCTGCTCCTGCCACACCATCACCCTCCCCTCTTCTCCTGGTTTATTTCTGGCTATCGGCTCCTGGGCGCTTCCCAACCATCAGATCCACCCTCCCTCCACCAAGCCCTCTCTGCCAGTGTTGCTCTCTCCTTTATGACACTCCTCACAGTCGCAAAGCTGCAGCACTAGGCTGAAAGCCCCAGGAGGGCAGACAATGTCTGTTTTCTGTCCCCACTGACTCACAGGACTGGTCCCCGGGAGCCCCGGGGCCTACTGTGCGCCCGGCACGTTGGGGGTGCTCAGTGAGCACCTGCTCTGTGAACAGATGACAAAGTGCTTGAAAGCACAGCAGGGGCAGGGCGCAGGCAGAAGCGAGTCCTAAAGTGCTGACCTGGGAGGAACTGCAGGGAGATCCCCCCGTTTTGCTCTTGCTGTGTGACCTCCAGCGAGTCCCTTCATCTCTCCGGGCCTCTGCGCTCTTGCCTCTAGATGAAGGAACCACTTTCAGAACGCGCTCAGGGTTCCCAGGGCTGGCCAGGCTGCGAGGTTAGGAGCAAAGGCGAGCAGCTTTGACTTGTGTGACTGTGCGTTTATGGGTTCAGACCCGGATAGATGGTTCTAAGGTGGAAAACAGCCTCTGAAACCCCTGGACTAGGTGATCTCGGGTTCCTGCTCAGAATATTACAATGGAGGGCAGACAAGAATGGTTCTGGTGAGAGCCCAGAGCAGGTACCGCTTCTGATCTGCACAGTTCTGTACGTGGGACCCCCTCCCACCTGCAGACTCAGCGGAAAAGAGAAGTGAGAAATGAAGGCACCCAGGGAGGGCCCCTGCAGGAGAGGTGCCCCCAGCACCCCAGGCCTTCTTGCTCTGTGGCCAGGGGGCTGCAGGCGAGGAGGGGTTAGGGCTCCTCTGCCCGGAAGGGTCTGTAATCAAAGCAGTAGCCAAAAACCAGGCCAGCCAGGCCCCACTAGGAGTAGCAGAGGATGACAGATGGTGGGGCAGGGTGATCCTCCCCCCCAACACTGATGCTTGCAAATAGGAAACACTCTGAAGTTGTCACCCTAAAGGAGCTGACTCTATCCTGAGAAACAGGTCAAGGAACCCTGGGATGTGGAAGACAGGGGCAGAAAGCCAGCTGAATGACGGCTGCAGGAAGCCAGTTCATTTTCTGCCTGTACCTTGAGGCTGGGGCAGAAGTGGTAGCCTCAAGTGTTGGTTAAGTGTGTTTGTATGGGGTGGGAGGAGGGGATGCCAGAGACTTGAGCCTGCTGGGTGTGGCTCCCTGTGAACCCTGTAGCTCACAGGTTCTCTCCTGCCCCCTTAGCCCTCCAACCCCTGCTCTCTCTTGCATACCCACTGCCTCTTCATCCTGCCTCCTGAACCATAGCTTCCTCCCTCTCCCTGAACTCTCTCGGAAAGCCAGGTGCTCTGGAAACAGCTCCGTGCAAGCAGCCTTCGCTGCAGCCCCTGGTGCTGGCGGTGCCCCGCAGCTCGGCCCTCCCCCCTCCCCCCAGCAGCTGTGCCCCTCCTTCCCTCCATGCGGAAAGGGCCCAGGCCCGGTGGGAAGGTGTGCAGCGCCTCCCCCTCCACAGTCTCCTGTGAACTCTTCTATAAGCAGGATTTTAAATTCAACTAGCAACCCCAGAGGAACGAGCCTCCAAGGGGTCCTATTTTATGTGTACTGAGCTTAGGGGTACTGAATGGGCATGGATTAACGACTCCCAAACCGGTACTTCAGCCCTGGCTTCCGATGACATCTCCAGCTCTTCACTGGACATCTCTCCTTCATTGCCTTAAAAGCACTCGGACTCCCTTGAGTCACTAGCCTGTCCACCTCTCCCAGAATTCCTCCCCAGGTCACAAGCTGCTAGGCCCCACCCATTCTCCACTCACCCATCTTCATGCTGGGAGTCTTCCTCTAAATGTCCCCAGTCTTGCCTCTTCCCCGCATGCTCCAACCCCAAAGCCCAGTGCAGCCCACCTGCCTTTACTGCAGGGCGCACCCCACCCTAGCCAGAACGCTGCCCCAGCAGCATGAGCACCATGCTTCTCCGACTCTCCCGCTCGGTGGCTGGGGCCCTCTGCCCGCTGGGCTCCTGGGGTCCGGCCCAGCCTGCTTTGCAGCCTTCCCTCCAACAGTCGGATTTACTCCAGCCCCTCGTGAGCCTCCAAGCTCATTTCAGACCCCAACACTTGCTCAAGCTGCTGTCTTGGAACTTGCTACTCTGTAGGAGTTAAATCCCAGGCATCGTTTTCAGCTGCTTCTCGGGCACATTCTTACCGGGGCTGGTTACTGGCTGCTGGTAACATTCTTGGCTTCCATCTACCCAAAACCAGTGGCTCCGCCAGGCCACTGAGACAAGAAAAAATGTCCCTGGTTAAGACCCATCATCGGATGCTGCTTTCACCCTTTCTCCACAGGGACCAGGACTAAATGCCCGAGAACCTTCCTTCACCTTCTAACTTTTGCTTGTAGGCTCTGAGGAGTGGTAACGGCAATATTCCCTTAGCTAACACTTTCTATGTATCCAACACTGTTTCAAGTTCTCCACATACATTAATTCATTTAATCCTCAAAACAACCCTATGATAGTATTTTTATTTATTTGAAAGGCAGAGAAACAGAGAGAGGGAGAGAGTTAGAGAGAAGAAAGAGATAGAAATTTCTTCCATCTGCTGATTCTCTTCCCAAATGCCTCCAACTGCCAGGATTGGGCCGTGCCAAAGCCAAGAGCCCAGAACTCCATTTAGGTCTCCTACAAGGGTGGCAGAGACACCATCATCTGCCTTCCCAGGATGTGTATCAGAAGGAAGCTGGAATCCAAAGCAGAGCCTGGACTTGAACCCAGGCAGTCTGATACGGAAGTAAGAGCGTATTAACTGCTGTGCCAAAGGCCAACCCCTTTCAAATAGGGAAACTGAGGGAGAAATTAAGTAATTTTCCCAAGGTCACTTACCTAATAAATAGCTGATAAAATGGCATAGCAGTAAGTGAAGACTTAGAAGAAAAAAAATTCAAATACCAACTCTCACCAACTAGCTATGTGATCTTGGCAAAGTCACTTCCTCTGTCCTAACCTCCCTGTCCTTATCTGTCAACGACCACGCAGAGGACCATTCCCGGGGGTTCTGTGAAGAGGAGTGAGTACGGCCAACGCTTGGCACAAAGTGCACGCTCGCTCCCCTTCTGCACCTCTTTTGTTCTTCCCACTTGGGGCCAGCTAAGATACTGAAAAATAACAGTGATAACATCTCATCTTCAACTCGGGCCCGTGCCGCCCATGCTGTATGGCCAGCTGCCCCTCTGCCCGAGTTGGGGGTCCCTCGCTGTGCTCAGGTGTCCTGGCCTGGCCCAAGCCTGTTCTAATTGGATTAGGGAAAGGCTCGTGTGCTCTACCCTGTTCGCAGCCGTAGCCAACCTGGCCTGAGACGAACCCTAGCCTAACCGCTGCAGGGGTGCAGACTGCTCCTCTGACTCCCCGCGTTCCCTGCAACAGCAGTCCCACCCCACCCATGGCATCCTCCAGCCCAGCCCCCTGCTGGCAGGCCTAACTTAGACTTGACCGTAACTTTGACTCACGCTCCCTTTCCTCTCATCCCACTGAGGCTTTGACCTCTGCCAGGCCCTGCTCTTCCTCTCCCCCTTCTAGAATTCAGCTCCTCCAAGCAGCTCTTCTTTGTGGTTTCACTCTCCTCCCCTGTCCTTGGTCTACATATTTGCTCCTCTGCCCCGGCTAACAAAGCTTTGCTGCAGCTTTTTTCTCAAAAGGCAACCAACAGTTGTCTGCACTGCTGCCCCCATTTCTGCTCTACCAACTCACCCCCTGAGCCCTCCCGTTCTCCTGACTCCGACTTGCCATTTGCCAATTCTGATGACCTGCACTGGGCCCTCACCCCATCTCCTGCACCCAGACTCCTCTCCAGAGTTGACCCCGGTGACCACCCCTGCATCTCCACAACCGCCACTCTTGGCCCCAACTCTCACCTGGGAAACGCTCCTGGGGGCGTGCTGGCCCTGGACACTCTTTTCTCTCCTTTGCTCCTTGTGTGCTCTCAGCTGTCCAATCTTCACTGTTCATACCAAGCTGAGCCCAACCCCTAGGTCCTTTCCTCTGGGTCCCTGTCTCCCATCTCCTGCCCACTCAGACCTCTCGGCCCCTCTCTCATTCTGCCCAGCCACGGTCCCTGCCCTCTAGCACACCGGTCTCTCACTGTTCTCCAAACCTCAGGCAAGGTCAGACCTCTGCAGTTTTGCTCTCCTGCAGACAAACACGTCATACCTTCCTATCCCAATAAATGTTTTTTACTTTTTATGAAATCGTAATCAGAAAACGAATTACGAAGAAATGCTCCCCCTTTGAAGGTACAGCTCTCACCGCCCTCCTCGGGGGGACTTTCTGCTGCAGGCTCTTGCCCTCCTGTGGCACCTCCTAGGTGTCTGCCAGGGTGACTCGACTCCACTGTGCCCCCCTTTTCTCTGGGTAATGCATGTATCTGGGCTCCCACCATGCTCTGGGGTGCTCGAGGACTACAAGGCTGGGTATTCACACAAGGCATTTACTCCCCAAGATGACAGCAGCAGAGTCATATCAGATGATATGTGAGTTCCCTTCTAGCTTGTGTTCAAGGATTGGGAATTTGAGGATTCTTTCTAGAATGTTCCTGTAAGACGGTCTTCAGTGTTTTTTGAAGGTATCTTCAGTTAACAGACGATTTCACATGTTCATGAGCTGCTGCCAAGTGTCCTCTTTTTGTGGAGTTGAGCCCCAAGAGAAACCAGAAGAGTCAGGCTATTCGGAATGTGGAGGTGGTGGTGGGTGGCTGGGTGCCTGGAGACTGACTCCCTTCTCCAGTAGATCAGACACCCAGGAAGGGACTTGTGAATGTCCCTTACATAAACTACCCTTCCTGTAAATACACACACTTCGCCCGTGCTCACTGGGGCAGGAAAGTTCCCCTGCCCGGGTGCTTAAGAAGTGTCTGCCTCCTCTCTCAATTCCAAAGTCAGCGTGCTGGGGCTCAGCACCTCACCGCAAATCACACGGCATGGCTGCCCCCACGGGGCTTTCGTTAGCATCGCAGTCTCATTACCACCCTCGCGGCCCTGCCAGGACACAGCCACCTCCCTCCCCTCCTTTCCAAGCTCACTGCACTCAAGGTCTGAAACACTGACACACTCCCATCGCCCCACCTGCCCACTGGGCAGTGCCCGCTCCCTCCTGCCGGCTGTCTAAGGCCTCAGGTTGCAAACCTCCACTTGGAGTTTCTGTACTGTCCCACCCCCAGATCCTCCTCCCCCCGTGTCTTGGCTAATCACTTGGAGAACAAGCCTGTGTACCCTGGTCACCCCAGCCCCATGACCACCACACTGTCCTCACCACGTGCTGTGAGGACGAGAACTAATGCATGGTAGGTAGCGCTGGGTGTCCCACGTCAGTTTCTCAAAATGTGGTCAGAGGGCCATGGACATGAGAATCACCTGGGTCGGGCAGGGCGTTTGGTGGTTAAGATATTTTTTGAGACATCCAAGTCCCCTATCAAGGTGCCCTGGTTCAAGTCCAAACTCTGCTTCCGGGTCCAGGTTCCTGCTAATGCACACTCTGCGAGGCAGCAGGAGATATATCAGAGTCGCTGGGTTCAAGTCCAGCTCTGCTTTTGACTTAGCTTCTGGCCAACGCACACTGAGGAAGGCAGATGACAGTCTGAGTGCTTGGGTCCCCCCCACCCAAGGGGGAGAGCTGGACTGAGTGCTATGCACCTGGTTTCACCCTGCCCAGCCCTGGCTGTTGCAGTATAGAGGGTTGAACCCACAAATGAAGCTCTGCCTTTCATATTAAGAAAAGCTAAGGGGAAAAAACATCACCTGGGAAAGTGGTTTAAAACACAGATCCTGGGCCCCACCCAAAACTACTGAGTGACTCCATAGATGGGGCCAAGAATCTTCACATCCAACTGGCTCCTCTGGTGATTCCTATACACTTAGATCACCGTTCTAGGTGCCTGGCTCGGAACAACTCTGAGGTTCCAAAGTGAAGGAACCTAAGACACACAGAGATTAGGTAAACTGATGACAGTAACTCCACCACTCAGTAGTGGACATTGGGAATTCGGGGTCTTTCAGGACCACCCGTAGGGGTGCAACTCTTGGTCCCAAGGATTCTTACCTCAGAACAGCCTGCTGTGCCACGGACTTCACGCCAGTGAAGACAAAAAACAAAGCAGCTCAGACCAGAACGCGTGACCCCTGCTTGGGTGGCGGACCAGCAGGGCCGCTCCACAGCTCCAGCCGCCTCACGCGAGCTCCTGGCCGCCCCTGCCCATGCAGAGCGGGCCCGCGGGCTCCCCACAGTGGAGAGTGGGGACAGCGCAGCTGCGGCCTCGTGGCCCGGTCCGCCCCGCTCATCGGATCAGGATCCCTGCATGGAGCGAGTGCGCCACGCTGTGGCCACGGTGGGGGCAGCACGTCCCTGGGGGAGTGCTTGAGGTCCAAGATCCTAGGTTCCCTCCCACCTCATCGCCGTTTTCCACCCATCCCCCTCTGGTCCCTCCCTAGACCCCTTTTCATCCTCAGTCCCGCGATTTCAGACCAGATATGAGACTGGCAAGTCAATGCCTCTAGGTACCCAGGGAAGTGAGGGAATGTACGCCCTGCTGTTTCCCTCCAAGTCCCACATAGAACCTCTGCCTTGGGTCAGATTAGGCTCCTGTCCTTCACTCGAGGTATCTCAGCACTAGAGTCTCTGACAGTATTCAGGTCCCCTGCAATGCAGGCCTATTGGAAACATCCTCTCATTTGTCACTGACCCCTTAAAAAAGAGACCTCAGATTTGGGTTTCCTGTTCCAGAGGTGGCCTGGGCGTCTCAGGAAGCAGGGGTTGATCTGGCTGCTGTCATGGCTAATGCTACACGAGTGTGTGTTGGGGTTTTAGCAGTCACATCACACAGCTGACTCGTATTGAGCTTGCAGCCAACTAAACCCCCCAGGTCTTTCCTTCATGAACTGCTGTCAAGCTAGGCCTGCCCCCCCACCCAGTACTTATGTCATTGATTTTGTTTTAACCTAAGTGCAGGACTCTACATTTATCCCTGTTAAATTTAATCTTGTTGGTTCCAGCCCAGTGTTTCAGCCTGTTGAAATCGTTTTGAATCCTGACTCTTTCATGCAAAGTATTAACTGCCCCTCCTAGCTCTATCACCTGCAAACTTGATGAGCCTGCTGCCTCAGTCAGTTGTCAATAAGTGTCAGGACACAGGCCCAGCCTGAGCCCTACGGCGTACTGCTGGAAACTTCCCTCCGGCCCAGGCTGACACGGGTCCATTAATCAACCCTCACTGGTTCTGGCTTTCCACCAAGCCTCATGGCCATTTGTTTCAGATGTTTCTGCCACGTCTACAGATATTGTGAGAGCCCTGTCAGCTGTGCTGCTGGAAATTTCTCTTGCCTCAAGCTGCGGCCCAGCATCACACCTACGGCCTGCCTTCTACCCTCCAACGTCATTGGCTCAGCCTCTACCTTAGGGGATTAGACTCCCAGTGGCGCCCCCTCCTGCACAGCTGAGGGTATTTCTGACCTCCTGGACATTCCCTGATGTATCTTTGCTAGTTCACATCCCATCATCCATGCCTCTTCTGAGACTGTATGCTCTGCTGCTGACTTCTCTGCCTATAAATGTGCAGCAGCCTCCCTTGCATGGAAAACCTTCTATCTACTGTATCCTTACACTGGCTGGTCTCTGCCTCTGTCCTCCTCAAAAAGCCGAACACTTTCAGACTTATCTCCCAGATCACCTGAACCATTAGCAATCTGGTTCCATCCCTCAGCTGAGTAACCACACTATCCAGGCAGTGGATGGTGATGGTGGAAGAGAGGCAGAAGGTTCTGAACCAGACCAGAAAGACCACACTTGGGAGCTTCTTCAAGCAAAGAGCATGGAACCCATCACAGACCAAACTCAGGCTGTGGTCAAACTAAGGAGTGATCAGGAAGTTCACAGGGACTGAGCCATGAGGTAGGGCCTAGGTGATGCCTAGGAATTCCTTCTCGTATTTCCTCTACGGGCTGGACTCAGTCCCGGAGCCAGGTCAGGTAGGAAAGAGGGGAGCAGGGATGATGAAGGCAGAGAGGATAGGACCTGCACTTTTCCAAAGCATTTATCCTAGATTACAAAGCACCAGCTGTTAGGAACCCCAGAGAAACCCGAGTTCAGGGGTCACACACTCAAATGTCTCTGTGGGCCAGACAGGTCACATGAGTGAGACAAATGAGGCCCAAGGTCCAATAATGAGAGGAGACTGTGGCAAATTGGAAGGAACACACACCCAAGGGGATGGCTGCTACTCAGCTCCAGCCAATTGTTGTCAGGTGGGAAATGTGACTTCATTGTTGCCAGATTTTCCAATTTTCCAGAGAAGCCAGAAATCTTTTTAGAAGAACATTCTTGTTTTTTAATGCTGTCACTTGACTTAGAAAAACTTACAAAAACAGCTCCTGGCCAAACAGAAACCCATGTGGCTCTGAGTGGACCAGTGGTGCCCATTTTCAGCTGCCTGGCACTTGGAGAGGCTGAGTGACTCAGGTTTGTGGGAATACAACATTTAGAACCTGCCCTGTCAGTTTTTTTGATGCCCATGAAGGTGTTTTGTTGTTACAGAAAAAATTATTCAAAAATTACCAGTTTTTAAAACATACGCCTTCTTCAAAGTTACAAATCCAAAATCCTAGTTTTTTTTTCTGAATTCAGCTTACAGATCATAGGAGTTTGGTATGTTTGAGCCAGTCCCTGGCCATACCACCCTGAATGCACATCTTGTCTGCTATGTTTGATCCAGCTTAACTCCTTTGAATTTTTAAATTAATATATTTGATTTCCTTAAGTATCTCATTTATCTGACCAAATCAAACCTTCCCAAGTACTTAATTATATACCCAATAAATTAAGTTTATAAATACAGAAAGTCTGAGATGATCTTAAATGCTCCAAAACTACACAGAAACTAAGCAAGATTTCAACTTAACATTTCAAGTATAAATATCCCACACCTTTTAGTTGCCATAGCAAAGCAAATCTCTTTCTTCTAATAAATTCTCTTTCTGTATGTCAAGGATGTAAAATACAAACTGCATAGATTCCTTAAAGCAAATGGTAATGACCTGGGTTTGACCTTCTTAAACACACCTCCCTTTTGTTCTAAGGCCTCTACCATGAAAAGATGCTTACCTACCGAGGAACTTTGGAGGTTAACTTCTTAGAAGGCTGAGGTTGCAAAACCACAGGAACTTTGGCTGGTCCGCTGCCCAGGTTCTGAAGGGACCTAAAGGCCTCTGAAAGCCTCTGGCACTGCAAGCGGTGGTCAGCTCACGACCCTGGGCTTGCTGTCCTGCCGCACCTCACTAAGCCAGAGTTCAACTTAAAGCTCAAGCATAAATATTCAACTTTCTAGTTAGCATTGCAAAGCAAACCTGTTACCTCTAAACAACTCTCCTCTACATCATCAAGGACTTAAAAAGCAAATTGCCTAGAACCCCAGTGAGGCTGTCATATACTCTGGTTAGTGGTAGATTTCCTTAGTTCTGAAAACACGTAAAATCTCTTTCCCTCCATTTATGCTTTATTTGCTCCCTTTCTGGGTGGAACCTTACTCTTCAGGCTTTTAAGGAAACCTGGCTGAAGGTAAGACTTCTCTCACAACTCGGATGAGCCCTTGCAACGCCCAAGCTTCTGGGGCCAGAACTCTGCTGGTCTCACCCGCAGGGCAGTGTCCTGTCCCCCGCCGTTCCCACATCCGTCCTTCTCTCCCCTCTTAGCACCCTTCTCCTGAGCCCAGGCCCACAGGACCCAACCCCGTGTCCAACCTGGTGGCCCTACCGCCTTCTCCATTCACACTCACTACCTTAGGGTGACGGCTCTCACCTCAGGAAAGGGAACTCTGGTTTTGTGTTCCCCCTGAGACACAGACAACTGACGCCCCCCTTTTCATGCTGGGTAAGCTGGATGCTTCCTAAGAAGCAAAGAGGAACTAACTCTGGGCATTTAATGGGCACTAGGCAGTAAGTTAATTTTTATTTGAGTTACCTCACTCATTCCCAATAGCCACATGAGAAGACTTATAAAGAAAACCGAGCTCAGAGACAAAGTAATTTGACCATCCCATTGTTAGGGAAAGGTGAAACTAGACTAAAATCTCACCTGTGTAACTTCAAAATGGATTCTCTTGCTCACTGCAATACTCTATTATTAAATCAGAATGCTTACCAGTCAGCTGTTGGTCTAGTGCAAGCAGAGTGTTTGGGTGGGAAATGCTGCTTTGCTGATTTTCAGGCCAGCATCATAGAGGCTGTAATCTACCAACTCCCGACACCCTGGGCATGTGCCCACACCCTACAACCACCTACACCATTCACACTAGGCTGTTAACAAAGCACTTTCAAGATACATTGTCCATAAATCCAACCAGGAGGGGAGAAGTATGAAACAATCAGAAAGATGAGGGGCCTGACATGGGCCACGTCATCCAGCCCGTGCTCACTACACCTACATTTCTTTTTAAAAGTTACTTTTTTTTTTTAAAGAATTATTTATTCATTTGAAAATTGGAGTTACAGAGAGTAGAGAGGGAGAGAGAGAATCTTCCATCTGCTGGTCTACTCCCCAATTGGCTGCGATGGCCAGAGTTGTGCTGATCTGGAGCCAGGAGCTTCCTCCGGGTCTTCCACATGGGTGCAGGGGCCCAAGCATTTGGGCCATCTTCTACTGCTTTCTCAGGCCATAGCAGAGAGCTGGATCGGAAGAGGAGCAACCAGGACTTGACTCCACACCCATACGGGATACTGGCGCTGCAGGCGGTGGATTTACCCGCTACACCACAGCACCAGCCTCCACTTCCCTTACATTTCACACTGAGATTCACTCCCCTAAATCTTGTGTTCTTTCCATACAGTCACTGTGTCTTGCACAAACACCTTCCTGCCCATTTCCTTTGTTCCTCTGGGGATTAGATGGAAACCCAGAGCCTAGTCTCTGTTCCCGGTCAAAACCCTGCCCTAGGCCAGCACCGTGGCTCACTAGGCTAATCCTCCGTCTGTGGCGCTGGCACCCAGGGTTCTAGTCCCAGTTGCTCCTCTTCCAGTCCAGCTCTGCTGTGGCCCGGGAAGGAAGTGGAGGATGGCCCAGGTCCTTGGGCTCTGCACCCGCATGGGAGACCAGGAGGAAGCACCTGGCTCTTGGCTTTGGATTGGCGCAGTGTGTTGGCTGTAGCAGCCATTTGGGGGGGGGGGGTGAACCAACAGAAGGAAGACCTGTCTCTAACTGCCTGTCAAAACAACAACAACAACAAAAAACCAGACCCTGCCCTAGTAAATTCATCTTTGGCCTGTCTTCGCCTTCCTGGAATTTTAATCCCTAGTACAGCCTTTTGCTTCTCCCACCCCAAGTCAGTTCTGTGACTCTGCTCCAAGCATGGTTATCTTCAATCATGAGCAGGATCAGAAAGGCCTTGCTAGGGCCAGTATTGTGGCTTAGTGTGACACTAGCTTCCCATATTGGGGAGGGGGGGATGAGGGGGAAGGAGAGCAGTTTGGGCTCTGTTTCCAGTTCAGGTTCCTGCTAATGGCCTGGGAAAGTATGGATGAAGGTCCAAGTGCCTGGGTCCCCGCCATGCTGAGACACCCTAGAAGCAGCTCCTGGCTTTGGCCTGACCCAGCACTGGCTGTTGTGGTCTTCTGGGGAATGAACTAGCATATGGACGATCTCTTGCTCTTTGTGTCTCCCTCTCACTCAACTTTCAAAATATCTTTAAAATAAAACAGAAAGGCCCTGCTGCCAACAGTCTCTCTCCAAGTACTAAGGAAACTTAGTCTCCATAATAAAGCCCTTCCCTAGCACCTACAGAGCTGGATGCTGGCACAGACCCATGCAGCAACGCTGCAAGCTAGATGCCATTTCCTACCAACAGGCATGGAGGTTGAGGCCTCGCAACAGCAACTTCTCCAAAGTTAGAGCTATGGGGACTCAAACCCAGGAGTCACCCCCAACGACCCCACTCTTATGTCACAGAAATTTTTTTTTTTTTGGACAGGCAGAGTTAAACAGTGAGAGAGACAGAGAGAAAGGTCTTCCTTCTGTTGGTTCACCCCCCAAATGGCCATACGGCTGGCGCGCTGCGCTATCCGAAGCCAGGAGCCAGGTGTTTCTCCTGGTCTCCCATGTGGGTGCAGGGCCCAAGCATTTGGGCCATCCTCCACTGTCCTCCCGGGCCACCACAGAGAGCTGGACTGGAAGAGGAGCAACCGGGACAGAATGCGGCGCCCCAATTGGGACTAGAACCCAGGGTGCCAGTGCCTCAGGCGGAGGATTAGCCAAGAGAGCCACAGTGCTGGCCCCAGAAATTCTCTTAAAAATGATCACTGCACTGATTGTAAAGTGGGTTGAGTTTGGCTCAAATATGGTCCAAAGTGCACAATTCAAAAAACTTGGGAAGTGACATTCTCAAGCCCATGGGCCTCCTCTAGACCAGCACGGCTGTCTTCATGCCACCGTTTCCTGTGTCCTTAACACCTCCTTCTTGCCTCCAGGTCACTGGCATACACAAACCTTCAGGGCCTCATTAGGGACCTAGCAGCAGGCCTGCTCTCTTCTTTCATTTGGGCGTTTCAGGCCCTTTTAAATATAACAGAACAGAAATTTTAGAAGAGCATTCCCCAGTGAGGGCAGTGCTGACAGGGCCCTTGTGAGAGTTCAGAGGTCACTGAGAAGTGGTAGATTCTGGTAAACACAACCATGCACACTGCAGCGCACTTGTGCTGTGCTCAGGAGCTGACAACTAGACATGCCCCAAGACTAGAAACAGGAACCGTAGTCAGAAAACTGGATGGATCCTTGGGCCCCTGCACCCATGTGGGAGACCCGGAAGAAGCTCCTGGCTTTCTGATCAGATCAGCTCTGGCTGTTGCAGTCACTTGGGGAGTGAACCAGCAGATGGAAGCTCTCTCTCTTTGGCTCTTTCAAATAAATAAAATAATCTTCACAAAAAAAAAAAAAAAAAAAAAGAGTAACCTGGATGGAGAAGATTTTGAAAGAGACACAGAAAGGCTGCGGGGTCCTGAAGCTAACGCCTGAGGCATTGCTATGGACCAGGCCCGCTGCTAAGCTTTCCTTTATGCACCCTACTTCAAATGACCCTGACAACACAGCTAACTCTTCCCACCCATAGCTGCATGAACACGGTTTATCATTTACCCAAGGTCACACAGAATGGCAGATGCAGTACACAAAGCCTTCATTCTCAACCACTACACTGCATGGTGGGCTCTATGTTTAAGAGGGAATAGAAAACCTGACCCCAATGTGGTTTACACCGTGGATGAAGGGGCAGAGCCTCCCCAAAACATGGGACTGACCTCAACAAATAAGGTTTTAAGCAAATGGAATAAAATAGCAAAATTGGCTAGGGCCAAAGAGAAGGCTTCCAAGGCCCACAGCCAGAGGAAGAGGTGACTGCAAGGAGATTACAGCATGGCCTGCAGCCCAGAGCCTGGCTTGGCACAAGGTAAAGAGGTGGCTTCTTCACCCGCGGGACTGGAGGCCAAGGTATGAAGCAGAAGGACCAAGCGGCTACATAAGGGAACTACAGAGAGGATTGGCTTATGCTGCGGGGATGGCAGGGTAGGGGGTGGCTAGGGGTGGGAGCAGAACCTAAGATCAACAGAATTGTCCTGTGGAAAGGGCTGAGAGTTTCAGTCAGAATGTACCTCGGCCTGAAGCCTGAGCAGTCTGATTCTAGTATGTCTCCCAAGCAGGATCTGGCAAAGTGGTTTGAAAGGCGGAATGCAGATGAGGACAGTGGAGGCTACAAACGAGCAATTCTAATCTGTCTGTACCACAGGACAAATCTGGGCGAGCAGCCAAAATAATTTTCAAAGATTTCTGTGACTCATCAAAGAGTTTTCTTCTTTTTGAGATCTATCATCTGGCCTTTTCCTTGGCATTAACAATAAAATCCTTTAAACATAGAAGAGCAGTGTTTTTAGACTGGAAAAAACAGAAGCTATAGGAGAAATGTATGCCTTCCACTCTTCTCCATTCTTGGCCAACTACTCACTCCAGGTACCAGCTCAGATGACACTACTCCCTACAGGGTGCCCACCGTGGGCACGGAGTTTGGTCAGGTGCTTTCTTCCAGGCATCTCAGGTTTTTCCTGGTCTGCTGTCTCCTCCCCTGAGCTGAAAGCATCATGAATAATGACTAACACAGCGCCTGGGACAGAAACACTCAACAATCAATATTACACTATTTTTCTGAAATCTCTTTTGAATGCTCTCTGCGTTCATAACAATCTCAACACTCGTGATGTAACCACATCGAAGACGATGAATAACAACTGAATGCAGGGGGCCTGATCTGCCTTGGTGTCTCGAGGTGGAAGCAGCTGCAGCTTCTCCAGGGGCAACGGGGAGCCATCCAGCTGCTCACAGCTTTCAGGGTGGAGGTCAGACCTCAAAGTGCCTCGCCCAGGGGCCCCAGGCTCGTGTACAACAGGGACGTCTGGCTGATTGCACAGGAAAGGCAGCTGACTTGGCCCCTTCCCAGTGCTCCTCCTTCTAGGCTATGTTTAGGTAACAAGACTTTGCTGCCTGCCCCTAACTCAGTTCTGGCTTTCTGCAGGCTATTTCTCCTTGTTCTTCCTATGTTTTGTCCAAGAGGGAAGGAGTCACTGTACAGACAGCACTAAAGCCAAGTTTCTAGGACAGTCACATAATAAATGTAACTACCACCACCACAGCCATTTATTGAGTGCTTACCAAGCACTGTGCTAAAGCTTTACAAACATTGTTTCAGTTCACCCAACAACCCTGAGGTAGTTATTTTCAACATGCCCCCGCCCCCACTTCTGCTATTACAGTTGAGGAAACTGAGGCTCAGAGAAGTGAAGTCATCAACCAAGGGCAAACTGAGTTAGGAAGCAGCAAAGGTAGAAATCTGAATCAGATACAGGACCCCATGCCCAGGCTTTTAAACCCCAGGATAGACTGTCACCCACTCAAAAGTTAAAGGACACACGTTCCTCCCTAGATATTAGAGACCAGGCTTAAGTGGGGCTGGGGGGTTGGGGGGGGGGGCGGAGAGCAGTTTTTAAGCCTCTGCATCCTCTCTCAGACTCAAACTCTTGGAGGAGTGGAAAGTCGGGGGATGAGCTGCCACAGGGGCATATTCTCCCCAGCCTTGGGGCCTTTTCTCTCCTCTAAGACCTCCCCTCCTGACAGCTGACTCCTCAATGTGTTGCTTCCCTTCCAGCAACGTTTACAATGCAGAGGTCAGCCAAACTGAGGACATAGTCAGATACCTGAAAAAAACGTCTCCTTACAAAACGCCCTTCATTGCTGAACTCCAAGCTGCGCTCATGAACTCAGACACAAACTTCAGTTCTTCTGCCCTAGTTTACCAGGCCTGGCACTATCCCCAAGGTCTCCTGACCAATGCCCAAGCCCACCCCCTACTGGCTCTCTACCATTCTCTAGGTCCCTCCCCTAACCCATCTCTGAAGGCCTCATTGACCATAGGCTCCTGGACCTCAAGGCTGCCCGTTAGAGGCTTCACTCCCCAAAATGCACCAGAAGTGCTCAGCAGGGCTCCACTCGGGATCCTAAGACCTGTGAGGGTTCAACAGAGCTGGCTGAAGACAGGCAGAGGGAGGCTGTGCAAACTGGCAAAGGAATGGCGAGGTTAGAGCAGACAAAGAACCAGACTAACCATGGGCAAGGAACCAGAACTCTCAAAGGTTTCAAGAGGAAGATGGACCTAAGATGAACAGGGTAATCCCAGGCAGAACCCTACAGTCCAGTCTATCCAAACACCTGCAGCCATGGAGCTTCTGAGTGCAGGGCAACTGTTTAGGAAAAGTCTGGGGTAACGGGGCTACTCTTTGAGGAGGAATCAAGGGGTGCTCTGAGAAGGGAGGCTGGCAGGAAACTTGAGAGGAAGTGGGCAAGGACTGGAGGACCAGCAGCTGCAAGTTGCAGACAAAAGGGAGTAGAACAGGCTTCTGGAATGCCCTGAGCCACTTCCAGGCACACCCATCACCTACCCCATCTGGCTAAAACTGGTCACTGATGGTCATTCCGTCACCCTTGTGAGCATCTGGCTTTGAAGCATGGGAGATCCAGAGGTAGAGAACTTACTGAGACACATAGCCCTTTCCTCGGGAAAACAACCCGACGACTGTCCATCCCTCAATTCCTCAGGAGGCCTCTAAGGAACCCAACACATACACACCCCCAAACTGAAGCACACATACAAGTACAAATTAATACTGCCCTTGAAGGCTAAAGAAACTGAGGGAGGAGAGGTAACTCAGACATGGGAAGATCCAAAGGCCTCAGTACCCTCTAGTCACAGCTGTACTGGTGCAGAGAGGAAAACCGATGCTGCAGGGAAGCCTACAGTGATGAGGTCTTCCCTGGGGAGCCCAGGTGCACAGCATATATGGGTGGCTGTGTAGCCCCTGGCTGTTTCATGCGGCTTCCTCTTCAACTAAGCAGAAGCTCCTGAGGTTTGACAGTCAGGTTTTCTTCACACCTAGCACACCTGGAGTCCAGTAAGTTCTCTTCACAAGTCAGGGCTTAGGGGTGTTATTACAAAACATTTCCACAAACTACAAACGCATGTCAAAATTCTTCTATTATCCTCTGTCCTGTAGCTCCTATTTGACACCCACCTCTGTTTGTTGAATCCTAATAGAAGATGTCTGTGCCTGTATCCCTCAGGCTGGAGACTGCACCTCTAGTTTTCATGAAGAAACACAAGCGCCACCCATTTGTAAGAACACTGAAAGGGTAGTGGCCCAGGAGTCTCCATGGGGCAGAGGAGGGAGTGTCTCTCCACACTGGGCTGGCCCACGGATAGGGAGCCTTCCCCTCTGTCTCCTAACAGATTCAGATTAATGATCGCTCATTCCTAATTGTCAAATTTCTTTTCCTTCATCCTGTGTCTAATCACCAGTGACAGAAACCATTACGCAAATGAGAGCAGACGACTTCCCCCAACTGTTCGCGTGGTAAAAACCTTGTAATTTAGAGCTCTGATTTGTAGGGGAAGCTGGTCTCCCCCAGGCATCCTGGGCATCTGCTCAACTGATGCCCAGAACAGCCCCTCCTCCATCCCTGGAACTCCAACCCCCCAACAAATATTTGACTTCACAATACAGTAGTTTTCTCTGTGGCTGCTGGTATGAACATGAGAGTTTACAACATGGCTGACCTCTACATTGGCCCAAATCGCCATCCTTCCTTGGTGTGTGCCAGCTAGGATGGGGTCTACAACCCTAGGAACCACCCTCTCCTCTGCTATGAGCACAACTTGAGCCTAAGTGCCCTAACCCAGTTAAGGAACCTCAGTCTTCATTCGCTGGGGGAAGCAAAGCAGAACATGAATCAAGATTCTTCAGCGATCACCCACAACAAGTACTTCAGTTCTGTTGATACAGAAGCATGCTGGGAGGAGTTATGGGATCTATTCAAAGACACACGTTACTAATGGATCATTTCCCCATAGCTTCTTCTGACACTCTTAATTCATAATAATGCTTCCCAAGCAGTGTTCTCAAGATATCTTTAGCTGGGAGTCCAGAGGAGTTTTCTCTCCGGTAGCTTCTATACCCTCTCGGCTGAGCCTGCCTTACAGGGCCCGGGATACATGTGAGAGAGGTAAGGAAGGACATCAACATAGTCTGGTGGAAAGGAACCAGCAGGGGGTTTGTAGCCAAATAGTCTTGGGCTTGAATCCTGATGGCTACTACTCAATCTCTCTGAGCCCACCTCTTTATTTGTAAAGTCAGAATGCCCACCTTGCAGGATATATTGAGGAACAAAGATAAAAGCACTAGGCACATATTACATATCTAAAACCCAGGGGTCACTATTATATTATTCAAGGATCAGGGCCAATCCTGTGAAGGTTCCAAAATTAGCCTTCCCCCACCTTCCCCCTTGGCCACCTTCGGTCAGATCTGTGTCAGCACAGCATCTAGCAAGGACCAGATGAGTGGCACACGCCTGCCTGCTGTGCATCACCCACTTCTTTGAGGGGCTGAGCCAGGAACGTGGCAACCTGCTGAGAAGAGTAACAATCTGCTCTTGTTCCAAGTGTGGATGTGGGCACGTTTTTCCTCCATCTGCCTTATTCTCTTTGATGCACTCCTCTTACCCCTAAGAGATGGAGGGATGGAGATCACTGCAATCCTGTTTCCCAACACTAGCTATATTTGAAAGAACTACATTTGGTACCTACCAAGTCTACACACCCACACTGCATCAGAGAACCCTAGAATGGGGCGTTCAAAATAAACAGCCTTCCCCATGATATAAACACAGGCACACACATGCATACACACATCTGCTCAGTCTAACAGGGCACTGTAAACTGAGCATTAGGGGTGACAGCCATAGTTCAGACACTGGAAGTAAACCTTTGGCAAAAAAAAGAAACAAAATAAAACCAGAGGCTTCCCATTTCCTCTTCCCTTCCAGAGACAAGGGGATGATGGAGATGGGAGTGGAAGTAAGTAGACACAGGGCTACCACACTGCCCAATTCCAGGGGCTCCATCCCCACTGAAGAGCTGTGAACAGCCCTTCGAGTTGTGCAATAGATGCTGCCCAGCTGTATGCTGCAGCCCTGAGATGGTGCCCATGAGTAGCTACCAACAGAAAAGGAAATTTTCTTCCCATGCTCTACCAGTGGCCCTGACTAATGAGGGTGCTGTGGAACACGACAATGGGGTCTGGCAGAGGCGCTGGCTTTAAGAGGCAAGGCTACATTTTTGCCCTTGCCCTGAGGTGGATGAAAGGTAGTGAGTTAGCTGCCTAAGCTTGACCCCGTTTCGTCTACTCAGCCAGGAACTCAGCAGGAGTAGAGGATGTGATCTGGGCAGGAAAGGTCATGTGCCTGGAGGTTCTAGCCAGTAAGCCTCAGGCAGGCTGCAGTGAGACCTGACCAATACATGATGGCTAAAATCCGAGTTAAAAAGCTTTACGCTAAGTCAGGTGGTTACTTCTGGGAATCACAATGCACTGTCCCACTGAGAACCTTGGTAAGCAGAGAGACTAGCCAGTGCAGACACATATGCATATGAATAAATGTGCATGTGGGTGCATGTGCACATGTACACACACACACACATAGACAGAGGCTTGCAACTCTAGAACCTAGAGGAACCACAGCTATAACTCCTATAACTCCCTGGATACCTAGCATAGGGGTAAGAGCTGGTGCTGAAAGAGAAAAGCTATGTGTGTCTGTAATTTGGAATTTCTGCACAATCCTTGGTTCTTGTGTTCCAAGGCTTCTTCTTGTGTATGGCTTGAGCTTGTAGGTCCCAACTGGAACCCTGGCTAATCCTCGCTCAGTGGAAGGCTATCTAGGCTCTCAAAGACAAGCCGCTCTCTTCATTAGAGTCCCAGTAGCCATTCCCACCTGACAATGCAAAACTTCACAGGAGGCAGACTGATTCAATGGTCAGATCTGCTACCTCTGGCCTTGTGGCCCAGATGCAGTGAGGGGTCCATGAGCATCTCCTCTCTCAGGCTGAGGCACTGAGGTTGTAGGAGATAGGGCTGAGAGCCAGAAGTGACATCCTGACCCAGAGGGAGGAAACAGATACAAACATGTGTGTGCATGGACACACACAATTCCCGAGGCTGACAGACTGACACACACACATGATGACAACCAGAAGCTGGGACTCCACACACTGAATGCAGGACTTCAGGGGGCAGAGAGGAAAAGTGTTGGGGCATGAGAGGCGAGGGTAAGAAGTCCCTCCAGATGGCAGTGGAGTGCCAACCACCCTGCCTCGCCCTGTAACACTTTCCTCCAGGGCCATGGCAAGAGTCCAGTCCATTAAGTGCAGCGTGCAATACTAGTGCTTGGAGTCTCCTGTCCTCCTCAATGAAGCGGTGTGGACGGGATAGCAGTCACCTGGCAGGAGGCCTGAACCTGGCAGGCTAGTTGTATCGGCCCTTGATCATTGTGTTCAACAAGGGCCCCACCTGTAAAGAGACATGAGGAGCCAGTCAGAACTGCCTGTTCCCTGGCCCTGGAGTCGCACTGGGTATGTCCAGAGGCATTTAGTGTCCAGCCAAAGAAGGGGACAGAGTTTTTACACAATCTTGTGAACTTCCTGATGGTCAAACCATCTGGGGCATGGCCCTCTCCTCAGGGTCCATCTTCTAAGACCTTCGCTTTCACAATACACTGTCTGGAAGCAACACGGAACTGATAAAAGACCAGAAGAGCTACTGGTCCCCAAGCACCTGAGAGTGTGTCTGTCTCCTCAGTGTGCCATGAACATGTTAAATACCTCTACACCCTCAGCAAAGGGCACCTGCACCCGGAGCAACAGTCATGCCCTAAGCCCACAGGCAGCAGAGGCTGAGTCTACCCACAGGGAAGAGGCAAGAACGGTACAAACGCAGACCTCTTCCACTTACACGGCAGGCCAGTGGCACACCTGTGTGGGAAGCAGACCTCAACACTGACTGCAGCAGCCTTGGCACAGCTGGGAGAGTGTGGGGAGATGCTTTACTGCTCACTTTCCGTTCCAAAGGAATCCCCTCAGGGGTCCCCAGCTGGCACGTAAGCCTCATGGGGAACATTACTACCAGCATGGAACAGATTATAATTGATCCGCCAGTCAAGCCCAGCTCTCCCCAGAAAACAAAGGTTTTCTGAACATGCCCATGACCTCTATGGAGAGAAAGGACAGCAGATATGGAGACAGAATAACTGTGGAGAATCTCACACCAATCCCGACTTACCTCTTGTGGGTTCCCCAAGGCCTCTCCAAGCATCTTCTCAATGTTTCTCATTATGGCCACTTTCTGATGAGCTTTGAGAGGATATTCAATTCTCTTAGGGGTGGGTGCACCCTACAAAGGAAGCAGCAGCTCAAGAAAAGTGTTTAGCAGCAGACCTCAGTGTAATCCATTGTTCCTAGAAACAACCTCCCTTCTGAGAACCCAACTTAACCCTATCCCTCTTCATCTCCCCAAAGACCTCAGAATCATTTCCAGGGATAGCCAACCACCCCACCCAAGCCAAGGCCATTTATTATACCTACCTCACCCCAGCCCCAGTTCAATCTGGAAGAAAAAAAAAATCAACTATATTCACCTTATACCAGAAGTTCACAGTGATGGTAATCCCCCCATTTAGTAATGACTCTATGTGATGCCACCTGCAAGAAACAAACAGGCTCCTGTTTACCAATAATTTTCAGGGGAGGGATGGAAAGCTAGGCAGTACCCAGTTAAAGGAAACCCTGAAGTCAGTATCTTTATGATCATCTCTGTAAAACACACACTGGGGCTAGAGGCAGTGGCAGTCAGTCTCCATATACCCAAGAGCCAAGGACAGTTTCTCCAGCTGTAAGCCTCTGGGACAGAGGTGGACTTGAGGAATTATCTTCCTTTTAGGACAGGGTTGTCCCTTCCCCCACATTCAGTATGCTGTGCGCCAACCTTCCTGTAGACCACACAAAACCCATCTTGCCACTATTCAGAAAGCTCACTGATAAGGCCCCCCAGGGAATGGGGAAGAAAGCTCCCAAGAAGCCCCCATCCCTAGCCCCCTCCTCACCAGTACATTGGGATGTAAAGAACATCACCAGGGCCAACCACTGTTTCATAACCAACCACATTTTGAAAATTGGGGAACCTTTCGTAGTCAGGATTGTCAAAGTCCACCTAAGAGGTTCAAGAAAAAAAAAAAATCAGTCATTTATCAAATCTCTACCAGTAACTACAATTTGCTACTTTGGTATTAAAAAACAGAAAGTCTTTAAAATTCTCTCTCACAGAATGATGCAAGGCAGCCCATGCTTTAATGCCCAATGATTAAGAATCCTAGGCTTCAGGTCTTTATGTTAAGAGAAATTGGGCAGACACAGATAGGCAGACACCTGCATATTCCCTCTCCTGTGTGGAAGGTTAAACATGATCTGCAAGCATGAGGCTGAGGAAGGGGGAGAAAACACAGTTAAGAGTAGGTGCCTTGAAGAAGAGCTTACTATTTCTCTTTTTAGTATTTTTTTCTCCTTAATACCATTGGTTGAACTCTTAACACAGAATTATTCTTATGTATTTAAATCCAATTGAAAATTGATCCCTGTGAAAAATAAGAGTGGGAATAAGAGAGGGAGATGTACAGTTTGGCACACATTCCCTCAGACTTACCCCTAAGAGTAAAGCTAAAACTTGCCATGGGACTCCAAATCCCATTAAGTTGGCAGGTACCAACGTCATCTTACTAAAGTGATCAATTTAAGTTCATAACTGATCATAAAGATAGGAATAAGTGTCAAAGGGATCACATAAATAAGACCAAGTGTCTGCTAATAATGATAGATAGAATTAAAAAGGAGAGAACAATCCAACATGGGAAGCAGACTCATAGAATGACAAAAGCCCTAAACAGTACTCTGGCCTCAGAATCAGCCCTTAAGGCATTTGGATTTGGCTAAAAAGCCCATGAGAGCATTCCAGGCATGGAAAGCCAAGACACTGTGGCAAAAATTGACCTACATGAACGATCTCTGAGTGAGATCTCAGTGGAAGGAAGGGGGGCCATCAAAGAAGGAGTACCTTTATCTAAAGGGAGGAGAGAACTTCCACTTGGATTATGGCTCTTTCCAAATAATGAGAGTTTGTGGACTCAAGAGGCTTCCATGGCCTTGGCAGCTCATGACAAGAGCCTTGGGTGATCACTGACATCATAAATAAGAGTGTCAATTGTTAAATCAACAACAGGAGTCACTGTGCACTTGCTCCCCATGTGGGACCTCTGTCCTTAACGAGTCGTACTATGAGAACTAACAGTAAAACTAGTCTCCAAACAGTACTTTATACTTTGTGCGTCTGTGTGGGTGCAAACTGTTGAAATCTTTACTTAGTACAGCGTTCATCTTGTGTATATAAAGATTAATTAAAAAGCTATCTTAATGAAAAATGCGATGGGAGAGGGAGTAGGAGGTGGGATGGTTTGGGGGTGGGAGGGCAGGTGGGGGGGGAAGAACTGCTATAATCCAAATGTTGTACTTTCGAAATTTATATTTATTAAACAAAAGCTTTCTATTAAAAAAAAGAGTAGGTGCCAGTATCCACAGCGCAGAGGGCAACTGTAGTTTTTATGAAGAACTGTAACAGGGAACCTCGGAGGTTCTAACCATAAAGAAAAGATAAGGAGATGGGGGTTTTAATTGCCTGATTTGACCAATTTACACAGTATCCATGTGTTGAAATATTGTACTGTAGCAAATAAAAATCTACATATATTGCATCTTCATAAAACAAACAAAATGAATCCTAGGATTCAGTATTCCTGAGGTCAGAAGACCTATTCCTTGACCTGAGGATAAAAGGAAGTAACACTGGTCTTTCACCCAAACCTTCAAAGCCTTTCTCCCCAAAACAAGTTCTAAGTAGTTAAAAAAAAAAAAAGAAAAAAGAAAAAAAGAAAACACTCTACGTGAAACAGCTAGGCAAGTTTCTCCTTAAGAAAGGAGAAGATGCATCTGGTCACAGAGCCAATCATATAACTCACTAACTCACTTAGATCCAGAAATATATTAAGTGGCATATCTCGATTTTATTTGCTTCTTCCATATAAAGAACAACTAGCATACATGATAAAAGAACCCCATGATTAAATCCAAAGGATACAAACATACTTTGTTCCACAAACTTGTAAGCCAAACAGAGTAACCCACAGTCCACCTGCATCAGTGATGGGGGTTGCCCCTGAAAATTGTATCTGTGGGGCTGTTTATACTTATAAACACAGGGGAACTTGGACAAACCATAAGAACTTGGACTATGTGAACTATATTTGGAAATTATCCTTGGATTTGTCTGTAGAACAAGACCAACCTGTAATCTAAACCTGGCACACCACCACAGGCAAGGGGAAAGACACCCTGGGCTTTGTGCCCAAAGGCACTCCGAGAATCTACAGTTCCATGCCCTGCTCAGACCAGACAATCTCACCTGGCTCTGTCTGTCACACGGGTGATGGACAGGGTATGGGTAGAGGCACTCAAACTGATCCGGAGGGAATAAGATACATCGCTTGTAGCCTTTAATCTGAGCAAAAAAGTTCTGCTGCTCATCATAGTGAGCAGGCGTCACATTTCCTGTAGGGAGAAAGACATTTTCTTACTCGGAGCAGGGGCACTACTGCACAAGCCAAATACAGAGCCCAGTGCTGGAAGGAAACCCAGTCCACCCTCCTATTCAAATTTCAGGCAGAATCAGGTAACTACGCCTTTCAACAAATTACATGTTAAACTCTCAAGGGTTGTAAGTCTAGCTCTGGGTAAGCGTCTATCACCAACTAGCAAAGGAGACTTTCCCAAATGCTGGCCACTGCCCTTATAGGAAGAGCACAACAAGATGATTGTGTATTCGTGTACCCTCCTTGATCATGCCAAGAATTCAAGGGAAGTAAGAGTTAGAAATGACTGGTATCGGGGCCAGTGCTGTGGCATAGCGGGCAAAGCTGCCACCTGCAGTGCCAGCATCCCATATGGGTGCCAGTTTGAGTCCCGGCTGCTCCACTTCCTATCCGGCTCTCTGCTGTGGCCTGGGAAAGCAGTGGAGGATGGCCAAGTCCTTGGGCTACTGCACAAGCGTGGGAGACCCAGAAGAAGCTCCTGGCTTTGGATCAGCACAGCTCCAGCTGTTGAGGCCAATTGGGGAGTGAACCAGCGGATGAAAGACTTCTCTCTGCCTCTTTCTCTGTGTAACTCTTTCAAATAAATAAATAAATCTTAAAAAAAAAAAAAAATGAAATGACTGGGACCAGCAATCTACTTTGAGGTGTTGGCCTGTCATTTAGGTTGCATGAGTATGTACTTGCTCTACCATTCTCCAGGAGCCTTAAGATTCTCTTTGCTCCTCCTTCAATGCACCTGTGAGATGCAGCACTTCTTACAGCAACACTAGGCCTCACTGAGGGGAAACTTACCAGATTACAGAAGAGTGTTATATAATTTAAACAAGCCATGTGGGGCAAATATTTACTCTAGGGATTAAGATTCCCACATTCAACATCAAGAGTCCCTAGGTACAATTTCCAACTCTGCTCCTGACTCTACCTTCTGGCTAATAAAGACCTTGGGAGGAAGTGGTGATGGCTTAAGTGAATGAGTTCCTGCCACCCATGTTATGTTGGAGACCTGGATTGAGTTCCTAGCTCCTGGCCTCATGCCAGTTGGGGGTTGTTTCGGGTATTCAGGGAGTTAACCAGCAGATGGGAGCTGTCTCTCAAATAAAAATAAATTCACACGTAAGTGTACATTATTTAAGATGTCACCTTGAATTAGTTCTGCACTGGTGTGTGTATGCTCCATTTTCTCCTTTATAACTGGGACTATGTCTAGTCTCCTTTGCACAATCTCTAATTCGAACACACATCTCCACAGAGCATGTCTCTCAGGAAAGACACTGTAGCTCTGCCCAAGTATTCCAAGACAGCAGCCGTCTCAGTGCTCAGAATCCACAGACATCCTCATAGGAGAGCTGCTCCCTCATCTCTACCCAAGGGATTCACCTCCACGTGCACTGCTACAGGAAAGGAAAGCAACAGAAAAACTCAAATAAACCAGAACTGGCTCCTTCCTGGCAGGTCAACCAAGAGCTGGTTTCAACAAGGCAAGTATCAATTCATAAACTCAACTGCTGGAAACCTATATCAGGGAAGAATCTAAATCTAAAGAAAGGACAAAGAAAAAGAGACTTCAGAACCCAGTGATAAACAGCAGTGAGTAATTACTCTGCTTCCTTGTTCAACTCAGATATTTACCATTTACTAAGTATCTACTATGGCTGGCACTAACCTAGTTCCAGAAACAAAAATAAGACAAGGATCTTCCCTCTCCTAACTGGAGTTTAAGACTTCTCCTTTTCGCTCAAAAGACAAATAAATACAAGAAGAATACAGTCACACACTTGCTTATGTATGCACAGAATCACCTAGTAGGAAACACAAGCATGTTCCCAGAAAGGGAAAGTGGTAGATGGGGTGAAAGACACGTATCACTGCATACCTCGTTAAACTGTTAGATTTTGGTAGCCATGAATTATTCTTTATTTAAAAGGTGGGATTTATTCTGGAAAAAAAATGTTTTCCCTCTTTTACCAGGAGAAAAATCTGATTGATCCAACAGGGAGTGAGAGTTTCAGAAAGGTCCCCAATACCCCAATATATGCAGTGACAGGGCAGCTGAAAAAGAGAAATGGAACTTTGAGTGTGTAAAACCAGCTTCTCGAAGACTTAACATACACTATCTCATGTAATGTTCACAACTATGAATGTACTTCAAAAAGTCCACGGAAAATAGAATGAAGTTTATTTTGTGTAAAAAGAAAAAATCTTGAAATCCTTGCATAGAGGGGTCTTCAAAAAATTCACCAAAAATGTGTGTGGATTTCAAAATTCTTTCACATCAAAATAAACTTACCTTTCAACTCCACTTTTCCATGAACTTTCAGAAATGTCCTCATGTTTATAAGGTGTATATCATGTTTCTTCTACAGATGAGAAGGTTGAGTCCAGAGTTAATCAGGGGTAGAGGATTAAAAATCGGGTTTGTGCAACTCCAAGTTGTGCTGCTCGTCTAAACATTTCTTACCTTCCATGCCAATGAGCAGCAGGTTAGAAGTCAGCTGCCCCCAGCCACGCTTTCCCTGTTGCTTATTAATCCAGTTCCAGTTAAAACCCAAGAAGTCCATGACAATCTTTCTGCCCACGGTGTCATTGAGCGTTTGCTGCAGATACAACCTACATTCCCCAAGAAGAAAACTCCATTAGTGCAAGCACCCACAGTCCCTGGCATGGCCTTCGTAAATCTGGAAACACACCCGCATACACACACCAGCACCTCCCACAGAGAACAGCTACAATCACGCAGGTTCCCATAAAAATATACACAAAGAACTTCCATACAGTTGTACAGATTCCTAGAACCCTACAGACCCTAGAATGATGAAATCAGCTTTGTTTCAGAGACATCTGCTTTGGCCTTTGAGAGCCACTGTGGTGAACTGTATTACTGTTCAGCAAGAGCTGGTTCCTCCCTGTGAGAGGAATTCTGTACTCCCTTGAAGCCAGGCTTCCTTACTGAACTGGCATTGGCCAATGGAATGTCCGTGTTGCTTCAACTGTGGTATTTAATGGACTGTCCACACTACCACAGCAACTACCAAGTTCCAGACAAGAGCTTCTGGAGCAATTTGGGTTCCAGAGTAGACAAGACAATAGAACAAGATGATGTGACACATGATGAACATGTAGTACGAGTGAGAAACAAAACTGTTTCTGTGTCATGTTACTGAGCTCTGGCCTAAATCCCAGTTTATTTCAACTAATTCAGCCAGCTAGTTATGCACAGCAGCTTTCTTCAGCTAAAGAAAGGAAGATGCCACATCAGGTGTAGGACCCAGGCGCTCTAACTATACTCGAGGTAAGTCAGTAGTTACTCAAGGGACGTGGAAATCAAGACACATTTAATAAGGGAACAAACCTGAAGAGGAGCCAGAAGCAGCCTGTTCTGGTCCTAAGAGCATTACTTCAAAAGGCTCAAAGGTACCTCACTGCCCAGAATCATGATGCTTAGGGAGACAATATTTAGAAATCTTGACAGGGCTGACATGCAGCAGCAGGTTAAGCGACTATTTGAGTTCAGGACCTGGCTGCTCTACTTTTGATCCAGCTCCTTGCTAATGTGCCTGGGAAAGCAGCAGATGATGGCCCAAGTGCTTGGGTCCGTGCCACCTATGTGAGAGACTGGATAAAACTCCTGGCTCCTGGTTTCAGCCTGGCTTAGCTCTGGCTATTGCAACTATAATGGGGAGTCAACAGGTAATTGGAAGATATTCTCTCTCTCTGTCATCGTTGGAGTCAATGAGCAAATGGAAGCACTCTCTCTCCTCCCCACCATATAAATCATTTTTTAAAAAGTCTGTGGAAGGGGTGGGTGCTGTGGCGTAGTGGGTAAAGCCACTGCCTGCAGTGTTGGCATCCCATATGGGTGTCAGTTTAAGTCCCAGCTGCTCCACTTCTGATCCAGCTCTCTGCTATGGCCTGGGAAAGCAGTAGAAAATGGCCCAAGTCCTTGGGTCCCTGCACCTGTGTGGGAGACCAGAGGAGGCTCCTGGATCCTGGCTTTGGATTGGCACAGCTCCAACTGTTGCAGCTAGTTGGAGAGTGAACCAGTAGATGGAAGACCTCTCTGTGTAACTCTTTCAGATAAATATTAAAAAAAAAAAAAAAAGCCTATGGAATTAAAAAGTTTCTTTAAAAAAAAAAAAAAGGAGCTCTTGCTAAGGTGGAAACACTAGTTACCTTTTCTGAGGGCATGGATCCCTCAAGACTTGAATACAACCTCTGGACTCTTCCCCAGAAATTATGATATACACATTCACACAAGTTTGCAAGTAACTCTTTCAGAGTCAGGGCTAGCTCCTAAGCATGAATCTAAACAACATTCCTATTTATACCTGAACAATGCCTAAACTGCTAAAGGAGGATCCCATTATCTTTTATTCCATAATCAACAACCTGCGTAATTTAATCATACAGTGAGATTGGCTGGTGCCAAACTGAGTTGGTAAGGCAAAACTTGGGGCCACAGCCTCCAGTGCTGGCAACCCACATGAGCACCAGTTCAAGTCCCAGCTGCTCCACTTCTGATCCAGCTTTCTGCTATGGCCTGGGAAAGCAGTAGAAGATGGCCCAAGTCCTTGTGCCCCTGCACCCTTGTGGGAGACCTGGGGGAAGTTCCTGGCTCCTGGCTTCAGATCGGCACAGCTCTGGCCACTGCAGCCATCTGGGGAGTGAACCAGCGAGTGGAAGACCTCTCTCTCTCTGCTTCTCCTCTGTCTCTGCGTAACTCTGACTTTCAAATAAATAAATCTTTAAAAAAAAAATTGCTCATGGTAAAAAAATTTTCCCTGCAAACCTCTTAATCACCCATAAACACAGACTACACTAACAGGCATAACTAGGGAGACAGAATGCTCTCGTCAGGGGAGGCAAAAAGCTTCAAATGACTAAGAAACCAGATGATCCTTGCGTCTTGTCGTATGCTCATCCTCGGGCACATGTTCACACCGTGGAATCGCACACTGCACGGCTCTCTCAGTGTCTGGGATATGCATATGCACAGTGTGCTCGAACCGAGGAATTAATGTGTGAGACAACTCAACTGAAA
Source organism: Sylvilagus floridanus (assembly GCA_949820135.1). NCBI lineage: Eukaryota > Metazoa > Chordata > Mammalia > Lagomorpha > Leporidae > Sylvilagus > Sylvilagus floridanus. Next base: position 52,827,952 of record OX463235.1, on the reverse strand, counting down.
CTGTCTTGAGAAGACATAAAGGGCAGAACAATTAACAGCTCAGATCTTAGAAATTCTTTTGGTCAAAGTTTCATCATTATGACAAGTGCCAAGTGTCAGGAAGAAGAGAAAAAAGGTGTTTCAGAGCTGTTCACTGAACCACGCACTGCTGACAAGGACTCAGGCAGACAGCTGAGGCAGGAGACTAGAGAAGCTGGGGTGGGCCCCGATCGTGAATGACCAATCAGTAGTAGAGAAGTACGCAGGGAAAGCAACTCCCCAGAGGCAAGGTCACAGTGTGGGACTGAGGGCTGCCTAGGCCTCACACAGGGAGCTGTCCTCCACAGTGACAGAAGCGGGAGGAAGAATTACTCTCCCACGGGTGTCCAGTGATCACGGTCAGCAACATGGAGCATCAACACCCCCCCCCCCACCTTTTACCCCAATCTTCCACTGTCAGTGGAAACCAACCACACAACTTTCCAGCCTCACCTGTTCCCGGCCAGCACCACGCTTCAGAAGACAGCAAACTGGTACTCTCGGGGATAAATCCAATGACAGGAATTTTTGTTTGGCCCTGAAGCCTTTTTTAAACTTTTGAATTAGACGCCCACATTTAAAAGTCAGAAACTTTTAAACAGAAGTCTTGATCCTCAGCTTGCCTTGGGCCTCACTGCCAGATGGAACCCAGCGGAGGGGAGTGATGACGTCTCCCTCTGCCCAGGGTAAATGCCTTCAGCTCATCACCGTCTGCCCAACTTCACTCATGTCACTCCCCCGACTGACCCTTCTGAACAACTGCAAGTCTCGCTCCACGTCAGAAAGCCCGCAGAGCCACAACTCAAATCCTATCATTTCCTTATCCCTGAAGCCAGCGAACCGCCGCGCTGGAACCACTGAGAACACGCACCCCTGCACTCGCACGCTGGAACCGGCCATCAGAGATGCCAGTCTCTGTTCAGTCAAACAAGCACGAGAGGCAGCCGGCGGGAAACCCAGGCCTGGGAACTCACCTGTCCTCCCCGCCGCGCTGCTGTATACCCTGCAGTTTCTCCACGAACTCATGAAACTTCATCTCCTCCCTGTTGGACCTTGGCTTAAAGTTCTGGAAGTTCGCCATCTTCTTCTCGTCGTAGTACAGGAACTTGTGGGTGCTCGCGCTGTACACGGAGAAGTCTCCGTTGCCGATATTCTCTTGCAGGTAATCGAGGTCCCACTTCAGGGCAGGATACACAAGGTTTGTGTCCGTCAGCACCACAGGCTCCTACGGCAAAACATCGGATGAAAAGAAAAAGAAAACAAAACAAATGCAGCGCTGGTAAGGAGCCGGTGGGTCCCTGCCCCGCGATTTCAACCGCTTCCCAATGTCAAAATACTCCCCCCGCCCCGAGCCACCACGAACCCCTGCAACTCGCGTCTCTCCTCGCCTTCCTCCCATCTTCCCAGCGCCCGCTCCGCAGCCCCGCCAGCCCCCTCCTTTCAGTCGTTCGCCCTCCCCTCCCACCCGGGTCCCCGCCTCCTCCCCCTCTGGGCGCGGCCCCGCCCCCCACCTCGTTCTCTATGAGCTCCTCCGCCCGGGGGTCGCTCTGACTCAGACGCGGGATGGGCCGGGTCGGGAAGCTGTAACTGCGCAGCTGGGATTCATCCCAGGCGGGGCTCGGGGCTTCGGCCTCGTCCCGGGGTTCTCCAGAGCCGGAGGCCGCGGCCTCCGCCGCTGTCGCCGCCATCTCCGCCGCTGAGGACGGCCCCGCCGGAAGCGGAAGCTCCGCCTATTCCGGACGAAACCACAACGGAAACCATAGAGATGAGCCGCGCGAGGGCGCGCTCGAGATAGCGAGAACGCGGAGCCGAGACCTGGGACGCGCCTCCTAGTGGTGACTGGCAGTTCTACACCCCAGGCTCGGCTCTTGAACTGGGGCCGGACCTGGGTCCCCTAAGTTGAATTCTTTTAAATCAAGAGCTAATTTCTTTCTTTTTAAAGATGTATTTATTTGTTTGAAAGGCAGTTATAGAGAGAGAGAAGGAGAGATACAGATCCTCCATTCACTGATTGACTCCCCAAATGGCCACAATGACTGGGTCTGGGCCAGGCTGAAGCCAGGAGACAGGAGCTTCCTCTGGGCCTCTCACATGGGTGCAGGGGCCCAAGGACTTGGACTGTCCTCTGCTGCTTTCCCAGGCACATTAACAGGGAGCTGGATTGGAAGTGGAGCAACCAGGACTCCAACCAGCACCCATGTGTGATATAAAACTAAGGGTCCTTGGCTGAACCCACTGCGCCATAGTGTCAGCCCCAAGGGCTAATTTCCTTAAACATATTCCATTTTTCTGCCTATACCACCCTCTCTTTTACTTGAATAACTTCTCACCATTAGAATGGTGTTGTTATTGGTGGCCAACCATGGCCATCCCACATTTCCAAATATTCTAAATTAGTTATAAAAGATCATATCAATAACCTTACTTAGTTCTTATGGCTGGCTTTGGGAGGCTGAATTCTCTGATGGATCCCAAGATTTGCGCCCCATGCTGTACCCACCATGAATAAGTCTTGTCCCTTAAATGAAAGCAAGACTTGTGACTATGATCGGGCACCATTTCTGTAGTTATCTTACCATACATGGTAAAGACATAATTAAGATCCCCAATCAGTTAGCTTTGAGTTAATCAAAAAGGAGATTTATCCTGTGTGGGCCTGACCTTTTCTCTCCAGCCTGTTAAACTATTAAATTCAGAACCAGAGGTCAGAGACAAAAGCCTGAGAGATTTGACAGTACATGCTTTTTTGTTTGTTTGTTTGTTTGTTTTGTTTGTTTGTTTTTTGTCTTGCAAGAGCAAACTGCCACGTGGTAAGGAATGGGGTGAGTGAGCTCTAGGAGCTGAGAAAGACTCCAGGTTGAATGGCAGCAATAAAGTGGGGACTTTGTCCTACCAATGCTGGTAAGTGAATTCTGCCAGCAACCACTGAGCTTAGGAAAGGACACAAAGCATCAGGTGAGACAGTAGATCTGAACAACATCTTGTTTTCCACCTGATAAGACTCTGAGCTGAGCACCTAGCTAATCAGTGCCTGAACTCAAGGAAAATGTGAAATAATAAATTGGTGTTGTTCGAGTTTGCTAAATGTATGGTAGTCTGTTATGCAATAGAAATAAATAGACTGGTTAACTATGTAATTATGCTACCTAGTAAGTGTGTACATACAACTGATAAAAGTGTTACCTCTGTGGAAGAGTTGGGGCAATCAAGGTTTTCATTTTATCTGCAATGTTTGAATTTTTACAAGAATATATTAATTCATGATCTTAGGAATTAAAATAGATTAGATCAAGTTCAAATTACCAGACTTAAAAGTGAATGATTATGTTTGCTAAGAATAAAAAAGCATGAATGGGATACTATAAGCAATTGTATGCCAAAATATTTAGAAAACCTAGATGAAATGGACAAATTCCTAGAAGACATAAACTACCATAACTGACTCAAGAAGAAATAGAAAATCTGGGGCCAGCACTGTGGTGCAGCAGGTTAATGCCCTGGCATGAAGCGCCAACATCTCATATGGGTGCCAGTTCAAGACTCAGCTGCTCCTCTTCCGATCCAGCTCTCTGCTATGGCCTGGGATAGCAGTGGAAGATGGCCCAAGTGTTTGGATCCCTGCCCTCACGTAGGAGACCTGGAAGAAGCTCCTGGCTCCTGGCTTTGGATCAGTGCAGCTCTGGCCGTTGCGGCCATCTGAGGGGTGAACTAGTGGATGGAAGACCTCTCTCTCTGTCTCTACCTCTCTCTGTAACTTTGTCTTTCAAATAAATAAAATAAATCTTTTTAAAAAAAAAAGAAAGAAAAAAGAAATAGAAAATCTGAGTAGACCTATTGCACTAAATAAATAAATAAATAAATCCCACAAAGAAAAGCCCAGGACCAGAAGGAATCACTGATAATGCCTACTAAAGCTTTTGGTGCGCAGGTTAACCCCTTCTTGAGATGCCTGTACCCATTTTGGGGCACCTGGGTTTGGGTCCTGGCTCTACTCCAAATTTCAACTTGCTGCTCATATGCACCCTGGAAGGCAGCAATGAAGCAATGATGGCCCAAGTACTTGGATCCCTGCTACTCATGTGGGAGCCCTGAACTGCTGCAGGTGTTTGCCAGGGGCATGGAGATACAGTGGGGAGGGGGTTGGTGGTGGTGTAAACCAGTAGGTGAAAGATTCTCTCCCCACCACCAATGCCTTCTAAATAAAATGAAAAAAAATAAAAAATAATTTTGAATATAGATGCAACAGTCTGCAACATAATACTAGCAAATGGAATCCAGCACCATATAAAAAAGGACATTGGGTTGCTTCCACTTTGGACTAATATATATAATCCTGCTATGAACATTTTTGTACAGGTTTTCATATGGTTATATATTTTCAGTTCTCTTGGCTATTTATCGAGGGGTAAAATTACTGAGTTTTAGAAGCAGACAGTGGTGATGGTCACACAACTGTGTGAGTATACTAAAAATCACAGGGGCAGGTGTTTGGTGCAGTGGTTAAGCTGCTGCTTGGAATGCCTGTACCCTAGGTTTAAGTCCTAGCTCTGCTCTCATTTCCAGCTCCCCACCAATGTACACCTTGGGAAGCAACAGGTGATGGCTCAAGTGGTTGGGTACCTGCCACCCACATGGGAGACCTGGATTGAGTACCTGACTCCTGGCTTCAACCTGGTCGAGCCCTGGCTGTTGTCAGCATTAGAAGAGTGAACTAGTAGATGGGAGAGTGTTCTGTTGTTTGTCCGACTCGCAAATAAAAACATAGAATATATTTAAGAAATTTTAAATATAAAAATCACTTCATTTTATACTTTTAAAAATTGTTCATCATTTATTTGAAAGGCAGAGTGACAGAGGGAGAGGGAGCGACAAAGAGAGATCTTCCATCTGCTGGTTCACTCCCTGGATGGTTGCAACAGCCAAGCCTGGGCCAGACTGAAGCAAAGAGCCAGGAACTCCATCCTAGTTTCCCACATGGGTAGCAGGGGCCCAAGTCCTTGGGCCATCATCTGCCATTGCAAGAGCATTAGCAGGAAGGTGGATAAGAAGCGGAGCAGCCACTGACTCCAACCAGCACTTGGATAAGGCACGCTGGCATCATAAGCAGTGACTTAGCCCACTGATCCATAACATCGGCTCCTATGGTACACTTTGAGGGTGTGAATATTTTGGTATATGATATCTTAATAAAAATAAGTAAAGGAGACCAAATCAGTTTTCTGACCTGAATACAGGGCTTGCTATTGGCTCAATGCAGATGTTGTCCAATTATTCTGAACACCGATGAATGATGCTCATTTATAAGACAGCAAGTCGTTGTGAAGCCGTGACTCCCCGGATTTATGTGTGCATTATACATCCATTTTCGAGGTCTGGTATACATTTGCGAATGTCTGTAATCATGGATCCACGCTAAACCAAGCGATCCCTAAAAAATCACCGGAAATATATGCATATTCATAATGTGTAAATAAAGTGAAAACATATCTGTACGTAAATACGATGTCTCCCTTTATTCTATTGAGTTAGTTTATTCTTCGTGGGCCGGTTTGAAATCTATTTATCCAACTCCTAGCACAATGGGGCTTTCGGCTGTCTCCCGGAGCTGCCCCTGCTGATAGGTTTCGTTGCACATTTGTTGGGGTTGAGGTGACCGGGCCATTCAGGTGGAACAAACGGACTGAAAATGAAGAGCCTATTCAAGGCGGATTTGTGTGTTGTGCAGAGCACCCAAGGGGAAAAAAACATCAACAACGCGGAGAAGCGAACCCGAACCAGGAAGACTTAGAGTTGAGTTTGAAAAATGATCGCGTTCGGAGATGGAAGGAGGCTTAGGGAAGGAGAGGGAAAAGGCGAGCAGCCAGGGGAAAAAAATAAGGCAGGGTCATTCACTATCCCTGCTCCTGGGAGGTGGGGCGCGGTCCACCGGAGGCCTCAGGTTCCCCGAGATTCCTGAGTGGGTTTAAGTCAGCTGACGGAGAAAAGGGACTCAACAACCTGAAATAGGGAAAAAGCGACCTCGTTGGCTTTTCTCTGCGTCCCGCTGTCCCTCCCAGCCTCCATGAATCCATCTCCCCGCCGGCTTCCCAGCTCGAGCCTTAGAGCCCGCCCCTGCTGAACCTCGAGACTTCCCGCCGCTTTCCGCGGTCGCGTTTGGCCCCGCTCAGCCGCCGTGACGGGCCTTTGCGCATGTGCGGGGTAAAACGGGAAGAAGGTGAAGATGGCGGCGGCCAGGGTTGGGGTCCTGGGAGTGCGGTGGCTGCAAAGAGCAGCCCGGAACGTGATGCCTTTGGGTGCACGGACAGGTCCGCAAGAACGGGCAAAGCCTCAGTGTGGAAAGGGGATGCTTGAGGTTTGGTGTGTCAGGAGGGCGGGTATCATGGGCTCCACAGCGGCTGTGTCCCGGCGGGAGGACGGACGTGGGAGTTGATAGATGCAGCTAGGTGGGTGGAGGGTCGCGCTGCGGCTGCGGAGTCCCAGGATCCGGCCTCTGCAGCCACAGCAGCTTGAAGCCTTCGGGACGCCGGGAAAACGGGGCCGCCCCTGACCTGCCGCCTTTTGCGCTCCAGCGTCCCATATTACCAAGGACATGCTCCCGGGGCCCTATCCTAAGACCCCAGAAGAACGGGCCGCCGCCGCCAAGAAGTACAACATGCGCGTGGAAGATTACGAGCCTTACCCAGATGATGGCATGGGGTGAGAGACGGGAGAAGGCCGGCTAGTTTGGGGTGGCTCTTCTCTGACCCTTCCTCCTGAACCCTGTCGTGACCCCGCCTCAGCGGCAGTGGTGTGGGTGCTTTTCTCGATGGAGGGAGCTGGGAGGGGGTGGGTGAGCAGCTGCAGCCGAGAGGACTTCAATTTTCTCCTTGGCTCAGCCTGTTTCCTCAAATGAGAAAGCCGAGGTTTTAATGGCTCCCTCGAGGATCCCCAAATAGCAGGAACCTTCTTTGGCTTCATCCAGAGCGCTGGGTTTCATTTAGATTGAGCATCTGCTGGGCTCAGGTGCTGTCATGCAGGCACGTGACCAGGCTGGACCTGGACTCCTGTCATGAGAACCTTATTTGTCGATGGAGTACTCCACGCGAATTTTGTGTCTATGTCTCTTATTTAAAAACGTTTTTCCTAGTAGCAGTGGAAATCGTAGCAACTGTAAAGTGCATTAAAATGCCAACCCCCCTTCCTCAGTGGATGTTATTCCCCACTCCCGGATCCATCTAACATCCCTGCTGGCTAATTATTTGAAGCAATTACCGTCGCCTGCGTTTCCTATCCTAGCATCACGCTTTCAATCTTCGTTTCTGCTGTTCCTATTCTTCTTGTTTCCCAGTCATCTTCTGTGACACATGTCTAGTTGTCATCATTTCCCACGCTTTTTTTTTTTTTTTTAAATTGTGCCGTGGTAAGGGCAGCTCTGTGTGAGGCGAACCTCCATTTTGGTAGAAGACCCGGCTTAGCAAGCAGTCCTGTGAGCTGTTCGCTTGGCGATGTATGCCAGCCCAGTGGCTGGGGAGCGCGCTTGCCGTGAAAAGAATACTTTTCTAATCTGTACCCTTGTTTTTATTCTGATTAGCTGAGTGACTTTGGATTCAGATTTAGTTTCATTTTCTGTTTAATGAGTAAATCGAAGTACCTGTGTGCTAAATTCCCTTTCGGCTCTAACAGCATAGCATTGCGTGGCTTGCTTGCTTCTTGTTCAAAGAAGGTAAAGGAAGCTTAAATATGTTGTAATGTGTCACAGTGTGCACGCACTTTTAAAAAAATTTTTAATGGACACAAAATTGTACCTGTTTGTGAGGTACCGTGTGATGCTTGATAGGTGTATACATCGTGTAATATTCAAGTCAGGGAAATATCTACTGCCTTAAACATTTGTCGTTTCTTTGTGGTGAAAGCATTCAAAATCCTTCTTGCAATGTGACACGGACTTTTATAGTTATAGTGTGGACTCACGAGGTTCTGTGCTTACTTTCTAGCACTTGAGATCCTGATTTGAGAGTCGGTTCCTGTGTCTTTAGGTGAAGTGATTATCTCTGCCACTTGGTTTCTCGTTTCTGGGGGGCCACCGCTGAGTTGGCTGAGGCTGCTTGCAGCTCCTTCCAGAGGCTGGTGCTCTCTCTCTCTCAGGTATGGGGACTACCCGAAGCTCCCTGACCACTCACAGCAGGAGAGGGATCCGTGGTATGACTGGGACCACTCAGACCTGAGGCTGAACTGGGGTGAGCCGGTGAGAGCCATTTCTCATTTAACCTTCCTTCCTTTTCCCTATATCTTTGGGAATTCTTATTTTTAGCTTAAATGATATTGCTCTGTCCAAGTATCACTGAGCTTTTCTGCTCCAGGAAGCAGGTCCAGTGTGGTATGTGGAGCAGCACTTCTGGTAAAAATAAAAAGCCTGCATTTCATGAGTGACCTGTTTGTGGTCAGCAGAACCTAGGCAGAGGCCAGGACCTGTGGGCCAGTGTGTCCAGCTCTCAGGCTGTTGCCCTGGTGGCAGAATGCTCTGTTGAGCCCAGTGTCAGGCTCTGATCACTCTGGACTGCTTGCCTTTTCGAGAAGAAGCAGTATATGACAATCATCTGCCTTTCTTCCTTAGCTGCACTGGAACCTAGACATGTACATCAGGAATCGTGTGGACACGTCCCCCACTCCTGTTTCTTGGGATGTCATGTGTAAGCACCTGTTCGGCTTTGTGGCCTTCATGATCTTCATGTTCTGGTTGGGAGATACTTACCCCACCTACCAGCCTGTGGTAAGTATCTGACAAGCGCTCTCTTAGGCATATTTCCCTATTTCTTGAGGAAATGAAGTTTCTAGAGTGGGGATCCAGCTGATACCAATCTGTCTTCCTGCAGTGTTAGGAGATGGGAGGGCTTTGCCCGTTGGTCTGGCACAAGAACCAGAGTGCTGTTCCATCTCTGCTGCTTGGACCAGTCTGAGTGACAGGGCACATTTTAAAAGTAAGTGAGGATGAACCTGTGGAAGCCAGCTGGTCTAGAGTGCCATTTGGGCCTTGTACTGATCAGTTACGTTTCAGCAAGTGATCTTGCAAGGTAGAGTCAGTCTCGGGCTGAAACCAAACCTTACCCTTTGTTGGACATGTGAAGGACACTTCCTGTATGGTACCAGAAGGAAAGTAAATGTCTACTGAAAGCATAGTTAAATTTTGGAGGACGTAAAAGACATAGAAAATAGGTTCTCTAGCTTTAAGTTTTGAGTTAAGAGAAAAATTTAGGTAAATGACAATACTATTTGAACAGACATGAGAATTTGGCACAGTATGTGTCCATGTGTACAGTACATGTATGTGCAAGGTAGGACAAGCTGCTCTCAAGGAGAAGGGCGACACCACCTGCTAAAACAGTGGATTTTGATGGTGAGAGGAAGTTGGAGGAAGCCTTTTGGGCAAGAAAAAACAAGCAGGGAAAAGGAGTGAATTAGCTGGATTGAAACTGGGGAGTGAACCATCGGATGGAAGACATCCCTCCCCCCTCCACCTCCCTCTCTCTCTCCCTCCTGCCTATCCTCTCTCTGTGTAACTCTGACTTTCAAGTAAATATTTTTTTTTAAATGGTGTATAAAATAGCCCTGGACAGCCAGCTACATTGGTTTCTTGGAGAGATGCTAAAAATGTAGATTCCTGAATCCTTACTTCTTGGGGATGCTAACTCAGTAGCTTCACAGTAGGTTCTAGAAATCAGTATTTTTAACAAGTTCCTAGGTAATTCTGTTTTGCAATGTAGATTTAGAAATCACTGTGTTAAACAATATCATGAGGTGAGTTGATTAGTTAGGCCAGGCATCTTTTATTGCAAGGCTAACAGATTTGGATTTGATGATATAATAATGCATTAAGTCACCAAATATTTGTAGAGCCCCTACTATGTACTGGTGCAGACTGTGCTAGGGTTGGGAATACAGTGATGACTTTGCCAGCCTGTAGGCAGCAGGGAGCCATTTTGGTTTTTAAACAGAAGAGTGACATAGTGGAGGCTGGGTTCTTAGGAAGATTGATCTACAAGTAATCCATAGGATGGGTTGGAAAGAGAGGAAGGTAAAGTGAGGAGGCTGCTCTGTCTTCAGTTGGCTGCCCAGTGCTACCTTTGCAGAGAAAATCAATGACCTGGAGGTGGCTGGTGTCTGTGTGCACTGACACGAGCCTTCCTGCCGAGCCCCAGGGGCTCCATGCCGGAGAGCACACGCAGGGCTGGGCTGAGCACTAACTTCACTTCAGGAGAGCACGAAGCACAGTGTGGCTCTTCCATTTCTCAGTTCTGTAAGCACATCAGCCTCTCCTCCTCCCCTTGAGCTGTGTTCTCTGACAGCTGTTTGTTGGTAAAGCCAGCAGCCCCTAAAGCACGTCCCAGCCGTGCCTCCTCTGTGCTTTCCCCCACCGCTGCTCTTGCACGCCTCATTTGCTAGGCCACTTTAGTGGTGGAACCATTAGAGGCTGAGTGACTTAAAGGAGATTGAGTCTGTCTCGACCCCGAGAGAGAGAGTGGGATGGATGGATGCATCGTCTCATTTAGAAAGCTGGGACTCTCTCCCTTTCTCCCCTGTATTTCCCTCCCCTCCCTTTCACCCTTTCCCTCCCTCACAGGACAGGCACCACTGCTCTTCAAATTTGGGCTTTCTCTTTGCCCTGGGCTGAGCAGGGGAGAGGAGTGCTGTTCCTGCTGTTCTAGCCCCGCTGGGGCTGACCAGAGGCAACTGTGTGCCCAGTTACCCGGTGTGGTTGTTCATTCAGAGGGGTGCAGCTGTGTATTGCTGAATATGTGTTCGTGCTGACCTGTGTTTTTTCCTTAGGGGCCGAAGCAATATCCTTATAATAATCTGTACCTGGAGCGAGGCGGCGATCCCAGCAAAGAGCCTGAGCCGGTGGTTCACTATGATATCTGAAGAGGCTCCATGGGCTTTTGTGCCCTCCAACTAGGACTCCTTGGTTCCCAGAGAGAGACTTAACCTTAATGGATTCCCGAATAAAACTTAGTGCTGTGATGTCTGTGCCTCATTTACTCAGGAACGGTGGCTGCTGTGAGGAACCACATGCTTTTCCTTTTATTTGTTGCCCACTGTCTGCCTCCTCCCTGGTTTCCTGTGCTGAAATGGGAAGGCCAGGAGGGTGGGATGAGGGGGTCAGCCCCAGAAGATGTTAATTTGTTAATTTCATGGGTCTTGCAAAGATGGTTAAAGGCTCTAGCTCCACAGCAGGTGGTAAGGGTAGCTCTTTTTCCCATTTACAGGGTGAAGGAAGAAGGAAGATAAGTTTGATTTTCCACCTTGGAACACGATTTATTTCCCATAAAATTTTTTAATAATAATGGTTGATTAAAAGAAAGCTGCATTGTAATATGTTTGAGGTACATAATAGGATAGGTCAGTGGCCTAGGCTGTGATTGCTATTTTTTTAAAATATGTTATATGTATTATTCCAAATCAACATCTGAGTCAGTTTGTTAATAAGATGACGTTCTCTGTATCTATGTGAGTTAGAGGACAGTTCAAGTTACTGCTGACCCCATTCATCACTTTCAGTGCTTTAGTTATTCACTCAGACTCCTTTGTAGGCCTAGAAGGAAGAAAACCGTGTTTTCTGAGTTTCTTGGTAAATCTGTTTTTGAGTGAACTAGCCCATGTCCTTTGTGTTCCTTTGGGGACAGGTTCTTCCAATTGCAATCATATTGCCTACACACCTGTCCCATAAAAGCAAACATTTAATGTGACCTATAGAAGTATGGCCATTCCAGTTAGGGGATCCTTTTCCAGGTAGTGGGAGTGACCTTTGTGAGGTGAGGGAGTGGGTGCTTATCCTGATAACACCACTTTGAAGGCCCCAACTGGCTTTTTACATTTTAATTCTCTGCTTTGTAGCACTTCATAATCATTTAATAAACATCTGTGTGTGTAAAGATGTACTGACACAAAGGCTCATGGGGATATAAAAGGAGCAAGCCAGAATGATTGCTTTTAAGTAGTTACCAAGAAGAGAACAGTAGCAGTTATAAAAGAAGGTCAACAGAGGTTTTTTTTTTTAAATTAAAAAAAATTTTTTTTTCTATTTTATTTGAAAGGCAAAAAGAGACCCGCCTTCCAATTCAATCCCCAAATGCCTGTTATAGCCAGGGCTGGGCCAGGCCAAATCCGGGATCCTGGAATTCCATCTGGGTCTCCCACATGAGTGGCAGGGACTAATAGTTGAGCCATCATCTACTGCCTCCCAGGATGTCCATTAGGAAGCTGGATCAGCCGAGTAGCCAGGACCCTAACCAGGCAGTCTGATAAGGATGTGGGTGTCCCAGGTGGTGACTGAAGCCGCTGCACTGAACACCTGCCCCAAAAAGAGTCCTTAAGAGAGGGGAGTTGGGAAACTACTTTTTGTTTAGTTATGTCCTGACTGATCTTAATGCCTCTGATTTGGATTTCTTTGGGAGTCCTCATCAGTGACACTTCTGCCACATTGTGTAATTCTAGGTGTTGGCCAGGTTCACTTGTGAAGTCTTCTCAGGTTTTGTCTGTTGTGCTAAGTTCAAGGAATAGTTGTTGAGTTGCACTGGGGCCGGCGCTGTGGTACAGTGGATTTAAGCCCTGGCCGAAGCACTGGCATCCCATATGGGCGCTGGTTCTAGTCCCGGCTGCTCCTCTTCCGATCCAGCTCTCTGCTGTGGCCTGGGAATGCAGTAGAAGATGGCCCAAGTCCTTGGGCCCCTGCACCCATGTGGGAGACCTGGAAGAAGCTCTTGGCACCTGCCTTTGGATCGGCGCAGCTCCGGCCATTGCGGTCATCTGGGGAGTGAGCGCTCGCTCACTCTCTCCCTCCCTCTTTCTGTAACTGTCTTTCAAATAAATAAAATCTTTAAAAAAGTGCACCAAGCACTGGTGGTACCCTAAATTGTTTTCTGTGTGACTTCCCAAGTCCACATGAAAAGGAACTGCAGTAACCAACTCCCCATCTTTAGAGGAGGATCAGGCGGGAATACAGCAGAATTCGTCTTTTAAGTACAAAGTTTTGAATCAACTTAGGTCTGAAAATCTTCAACTGCCTACAGAACCCCTTTTTTTTTTGGGGGGGGGCAGGGGTTGGGGATGTCACTTCAGTCAGCATGAAGGTGGTTCTTCCCACCTGCCTCCCCCTGACCCCCACCTGTAGCTCTGCAGTCTCCCAGGTTGTAAAGCCATAGTCTTAAGCTCCTTACCTTTGCCAGTAATGAGTCTGCCCAGCTCTCCTTCCCAGTCATCACCAATGTATTAACCCAGGCTTTCACCGCCTCGTGTCGCATCCCTTCCCAGAATTCTCAGTAACTTCCAATTAACTAGAAATGAATAGGTATTTAACAATCTGCATCTGCCCTGCCCACAGCCTTTCGTTGATGGGATGAGAGACACGAGGCACCTCAGTTATCAGCTTAGTCCCTGCATCCTTGGTTGCAGTACCACTTCCTTGTGGCTCCAAGGGATCACACCCAGCTCATGTTCCAGAAACCCTCCAGGAAGCCCCTGGTTCACAGTTGTCTTACCCTCCTCACACCTTGCAGCCTTTTAATTCAACCAACAGCTTTGGGGCACCAGTCACTGCTGGGCTGCAGTGAGCCACTCACTGCTGTTATGTAAGGCCTCGATTGCTTTTTACCTTTTCAACTAAGTGGATTCCACTGAGAGCTCCTGGGGCTGAGGTCTGCTCTTCTCCCGCTTCAATAAGTAGATAATGAGTTGGCTTAGTAATTTTCCTTTTCCAGAGGCTACCCTGGGAGTCTGACTCGAGTTGAACAGACCAGAACTTACTAGTGCAGGATCTGACCTACTGCGCCAGAGCGCGCAGTCCCAGAGCAGGTGAGGGAGCCCAGGTGAAAAGCCGAGGTCCTGGCGGTGACGTTCTGGGTGGGTCTGCCCGGTTCCCCGGCCCGGCGCTCCGCGGAGCTCGTGGAAGGCAGCGCCCGGCCAGATCAGGACTACTTTTGGCCCTCCGCAGCCGCCGTCCACAGCCCCGGCTGAGCCCCGACACCCTGTGAGAGGAGCGGCCGCTGCCCCGCCTGACCTCTGACCTGGGCCCCAGCGCAGGTTGGTTTTCCCCGCTGGTTTGGGGCCCCTGGCAGCAGAGACCTTGCCGTGGCTCCGGGCAACGTACTCCCCTCTGGAGAACGCCGTGGGGGCTCGCCCGCCGCGGAGACCCCCGTGCCGGACCTCGCCCGCCGGTCCTGTCCGCCCTCGAGGCTCTGGCCAGGGCGCCGTTCAGGGACCTCTCCCTGATCCTCACGTTGGACCTGAGTCCACTCCCCAGCGCGCCGGGGCCCCCAGCCCCACGACGGTCTCCCTGCAGCGCTGCCTTCGCGCTTTCCCACTCGCCCCGGCCCCGACTGGCCCGCCGCGAGTCGCTGCGTGCTGCCCGGGCGGGAGGGCAGTGGCAGTAACCCCGCCGGCCGGGACGAGAGCGGTGCTGCCCGCCCTCCGCAGGGGCTGCACGCGGGGCCCCCTCGGCACGCCGGTCTGTCCCGCTCGCGGTGCAGTGGTCCTGGCTCGCCGGTCCCCGCTCCGCCAGCTCCCACCGCGGCGCACCCCACCACTGCCTTGGCCATTCTAACCCCAGAAGGGGCCCTCCTTGTGAACAGATGCTTCCGCACAAAACGGATTAAGAGTCCGTATTCCAGTTCCTAGGCTGTTAACGATGTAAACCGTTTATGGGGTATAGTTATAATTGGTTAAACGTTCAGGCTCTTGAAGCTGACTGGGGTTCACATCTCAGCCCAGACAGTTGTCTCCTCTGTCAAACGGGGTGGTGTGATAGTACTTAGCTTATAGAGCCGTTGAGAGGATAACGTGAGAGACGCACGTCAAATGCACAGTCGCTAATTGCAGCTCCTACTTTTGTTGTTAGGGACTGTTTCCCCAGGAACGCGAAGATGGCGATGACCGGCAGGTGGCGCTGGTGACTGGATAGTGCATCGTACAGCTGCCCCCATACCTGGCCTCAGAGGTCCCCCGGAAATCTTGGCGTGATTGGCAGCCTGAAACTTTCTTCAAACTGGAAAGTACATTAGAGATTAAGTAAAACTACTTATTGTTTCTGTAGGCGAGACTGACCTGACTAGCTTGCTCATGCCGCTGATAGTAGGTCGCAAATTTCCTCCTTCAAGTTAATTAAAAAAAAAAAATTTATTTGTTTGAAAGGCAAAGTTACAGAGGGAGGGAGAGAGATTGAGATTCAGAGAAAGGGTTCTTTAATCCACTGGTTCACTCCCCAAATGGCCAGGACAGCCAGAGCCCGGCTTGTCTGAAGCCTGGATGGAGCCAGGAGCTTCTTCTGGGTCTCCTACATAGGTGCAGGGGCCCGAGGACTTGGGCCATCCTCCACTGCTTCTCCAGGCCGTAGCAGAGAGCTGGATAGGAAGGAGAGCAGCTGGGGAACCAGCACCGCTGGCAGCGGCTTTACCTGTCTGGCCCCCTGAGTATTTTTTTTTTTTTTTAACCTTTCTGTGCCTTTGTTAGCCTGTGGGGAGCGGACTTTGAATATGCATTAGAGTTGGATTGGAAACCGCAGAGTTGAAGTAGATCCTTGCATTCACTCAACAGTATTTATGGAGCACTTGCTGTGTGCCGGCCGTTAGTTTGGGTACTAGTTCCAACGCAGTGAACAAAGGCAGACGTGGTGCTGGCTCTTGTGGAGCTTATATATTAGTGGCAGAGAGCAACAATGTAAAAGCAAAAATGTGGCCGGCGCTGTGGCTCACTTGGTTAATCCTCCACCAGGTTCTAGTCCCGGTTGCTCCTCTTCCAGTCCAGCTCTCTGCTGTGGCTCGGGAAGGCAGTGGAGGATGGCCCAAGTGCTTGGGCCCTGCACCCGCGTGGGAGACCAGGAGGAAGCACCTGGCTCCTGCCTTTGGATCAGTGCACCGTGCCGGCTGCAGCGGTCATTTGGGGAGTGAGCCAACAGAAGGAGGAAGACCTTTCTCTCTGTCTTTCTCTTTCTCACTGTAACTCTACCTGTCAAATAAAAAAAAAAAAAAGCAAAAATGTAATTAGAAATCACAAGGAATAAGAAAATTGATGCTGTTTTTGATTGAGTGGTTTGCCTCTCTGAAGAGGTGAGAAGCTGAGCCAGTAATAAGGAGCCTGTCATGAAGATGGTGAAGGGAAAAGCAGGCTACAGGGAACAGAATTGGCAAAGGCTCTATGGTAGGGAAAAGCCAAGAAATAAGGAAAGGCTAATGTGAGTTCACAGTGATTAAGAGGGAAGTACGAGAGGTGAGGTGAAGTGATAGGCTGGAGTTTGAATTTTATTCTTTTTTTTTTAAGATTTATTTTATTTATTTGAAAGGCAGAGTTACAGAGAGAGTTAGAGAGAGATCTTCCATCCACTGGTTTACTTCCAAATGGCCACACGACCAGGGTTGGGCCAGGCAGAAGCCAGGAGCCAGGAGCTTCTTCTGGGTCTCCCACCTGGGTGCAGGGGCGCAAGCACTTGGGCCATCTTTTTTTTTTTTTTTTGACAGGCAGAGTGGACAGTGAGAGAGAGAGAGACAGAGAGAAAGGTCTTCCTTTGCTGTTGGTTCACCCTCCAATGGCCACCGCGGCCGGCAGGCTGCGGCCGGTGCACCGTGCTGATCCGAAGGCAGGAGCCAGGTGCTTATCCTGGTCTCCCATGGGGTGCAGGGCCCAAGCACTTGGGCCGTCCTCCACTGTACTCCCTGGCCACAGCAGAGAGCTGGCCTGGAAGAGGGGCAACTGGGACAGAATCTGGTGCCCGACCGGGATTAGAACCTGGTGTGCCGGCGCTGATAGGTGGAGGATTAGCCTATTGAGCCTCGGCCCTGGCCTGGGCCATCTTCTATTGCTTTCCCAGGTGCATTAGCAGGGAGCTGGATTGGAAGTGGAGTAGCTGGGACTCAATCCTGTGCCCATATGGGATGCTGGTGCTGCAGGCCACAGCTTTAATCTGCTGCACACAGTCTGGCCCCAGAATTATATTCGGAGTGATGGAAATCATTGAAAGATTTGAAACATAAACTGTTAAACTCTTTTTTTTTTTTAATTTTAGAAGCTCGTCTGCTGCTGTGTGGAGAATGGCTTGGGGATGACATGAGTAGTAACGCAAGAGCTACTTGCGAGGCTATGGTAGTAATTCAAGTGAGAGAAGACAGCATCTTCAAATAGGCTGGCGGCAGTAGAGATAGAGAAAAGTAGATAAAGATATATTTTGGATGTAAATGATGAATTAGAAGGGAGTGAGGGGGAAAGAGGGATCGAGGGGTCAGGTTTCTGGGTTGAGCAGTTGGGTGGAGAGTGGTACCATTAACCAAGGTGAAGAAAACTGGAGGAACAAAACAATTTGTAGGGCTAGAGTAGTAGAATGGAGAGTTCCATTTTAGGCAGACTAACTTGGGCATCTCTTCTATGATCAAATGAAAATAGCAGTGACTAGCAATTTCATATAAGAACGTGGGGCTCAGAGGAGAGATTTCTGTTGGTGATAGAGTTTTTTGGAGTCATCAGCATTTGAATATTTAAAACCGAGGAAATGGACAAAGTCACTGAGAGATTATCTGGTTTGATGATTACCACCTTTGGATATCACTGTGGCAACCTGTGTGGTGAAATATCTTTTGGGGTTCAAAGCATTAGATTTCAGTACCTGGGCACATGGACCATCTTTAAACCTATGCACAGTCTTGTAGATGTCATCGCGTGTTGCCCTGAAATGCTGCAGCTCATAGTGGAGACAGAAACCAGATCTCACGTCCCCTGGATCCAGCCAAGAGCTTGCTATTTCTGTTTCCAATGGGCCACTGGCCATGTCAGCTTTCTGCCACCCGCAGGGCAGACCATGAAGCTGAAGGAACTCGAGCAACCAGCTGTACAAGCGTGGAGCCCAGCCAGTCAGTACCCTGTGTATCTGGCAACAGGTATGATGACCTGCGGACTAGGATCCACTGGACATATGTAAGTTGAGGGGAAACTTAGTATCTAGATTCTTAATTGAACATTTGAGAAAGCTTTCGGATCATGGAAGTGTGGGGATGGCTTACAGCACAAGCAAGGGGATATTAGGTGTTTTGGGTACCAGGAGACTGCTGGGGCACTGGCTCAAGGCTAGGCATCTCATGCTTTATTGCTCTCCTTTGAGTTGCCCTTTGAAAAGAGTTTGCCCAAATCTCTCCTGTTCCTCCTCTGCACTCCCTAAGCCATTTACACCTTATGCTGATGCATATTTTATTGCTGACATCTCCTCTTCTCAATTCTTTTTGTGCCTAGGAACATCTGCCCAGCAGCTAGATGCCTCCTTTAGCACAAATGGCACGCTGGAAATCTTTGAGGTTGATTTCAGGGACCCTGCCCTGGAACTGAAACGCAAGGGAGTCCTTTCTGCCTCAAGCAGGTACTACGTTTGAACTCTTGATGGGTATGCAGGGCAGGTCCTGACGAGGAATCCTGGGAGGGAGTAGTGTGTGCTTCTCAGGGATCACTTGGAGACAAGAGAGTGGAGAAAGAGCTTTTCCAAGTTGGAGAGAAGTTGACTCTGGGCTGATTTTGCAAGAGGATTTAAAGACAGCTACCCCCATCTTTGTGGTCAGCAGCAGCAGTGGGGTCAGGCACAATACGTGTGATGGAGATGCCTCTCGCAAGCCTGGACCTGTGTGAACCTGAGCAATCCTTGAACCTCGAGGTGTTGGCTCCTTCCTCCCCGGGGCTCTTGTGATGATAACAGCCTTACACAATGTCACCCCTTCCTGCCAACAAGGAGACACCATCCTCTCCTCATTGCTCTCAGGCACTGATTGGGTGTTCATGGATGTCATGGCCCTGGCAGACAGGGTGTCCATGACTTTTGTGGGTGACATTGTGTAACAACAGTGAGGAAGGAGGCTTTGTAGGCCTTGCCAGGCTAGGTCCTCTGTCATTCATTGAGCCCACGTGTACATAGCAGGCACTGTGTTTGGAGCTGTATTTTATTCATTCTTCAAAATAAGCCTAAGTGATGAATACCATTATTTTCACTTTACACAGGAGAGGTCACAACTCTGAGAAGCCAGGACTTAAATCTGTGCCTATCTAAATTCAAAGACTACTTTCTTTCTATTATTCCATTGTTTTTTTAAAGGTTTCTAAAGGCGAGGGCTTACAGTTTGAAGCAGGGGTCTCCTCATTGAAAAAAGAAGTATATATTTATTTGAGAGGCAGAAAGAGAGCACTACCATCCCCTGGTTCTCTCCTCAAATGTGTACAACAGCCAGGAGGTGGAAACTCAGTCCAGGGTTCCCAAAGGTGGCAGGAGCCCAATTACTTGAGCCATCGCTGCTGCCTCCCCCAGTCTACATTAGCAGGAATTGAGTCAGGAGTCAGAACTGAGTATCAAATTTAGGTTCTCCAATATGGGGTAAGAGCAGTTTAACCTGAGTCTTTACCACTAGGCTAAACATCCACTCCAGCCTTCACATTTTTATACCATCAGAAAAAAATGTGATTATTACATATATATTCAATATCTGTGTTACATAGTCAATATTTATATTGTACATATTCAATATAAGTAATATCCATATATTTACTGCTAATAAAGTATAATTTCTATCATTTTTCCATTAAAGATGTCTTTTTCTTATAGTTGATGAATTATCCTGCCTACTCTGTTTAGAGGTTATCGCTGTAGAAGGCAGCACTCCGTCAGATGATTGATGAACCCTTTGTGCATTCCTTGGTTCCTCTGAGAAATTTATTAAAGTATTTAGGCAGAGGGGTGGGCGTTTAGTCTAGCAGTGAAGATGCTGGGTATGACTCCCACAGCCCACATTGTAGCACCTGCGTTCAGTACACATCTGACTCCAGCTTTCTGCTAAGGCAGGCCCTGGGAGGCAGCAGTGATGGCTCAAGACGCTGGGTTCCTGCCCCCCATGTGGGAGACCTGGATTGAGTTCCTGGCCCCTGGTAGGCATTAAGGAATTGAATTTATGAATGAGAGCACTCTCTCTCTGCCTCTCACATAAATAAAAATTTTAAAAAAGAATTAGGTAATACCCTCTTCTTTCTTTTCTGTGAAAGGTTAGTCATCATTTCTCCTTTCCTGAGCTCTTGCAGCGCTGTGTGAAGCGTCTTTTATTTTGCATTTACGTTTCTTTGTATTCCAGCCCTTGTACCCTTTGAAGAACAGGCACTTGACCATTCAGCAGTAATCATGAGGTAGTCGCAGTCCCTAAGCAAGCGTTTCAGAAAGGGCCTCTGAAAGGGGTGGGCTACGAAGCTGGTTTATTCTCCTGGAGATAAGAAAAGGGAGCAGTGGGCAAGGGCCCTTCCAGCAAGCTGAGCACTATCTTAAGCACAGTAGTGGCTCCTTATGACTAAGGGGTCCTAAGAAAGAGGAAGTGTAATTGCTTAAGAAACCTTGAAACTGAATTCCGAGATCCATGTTGGCAGAGATTTTTCTCTATTCACTGCTTATCTTATTCTTAGAAGCACCTACGGCAATTTCTACACTCTAATAAACATTTGTGGAATGAATAAGTGTTATTGCAAACGGCTGGGTTGCCAAACTGAGCGTTCCCATCCAACTTCAGTTGTTACAGTTGGTCTTTAGTCAGTCTTTGTGCCTTAAGAGCTTTTCAGGGGCGACTGTCAGTTGTGTAGCCAGCAAGGTTGAAGGGACTCTTTTTGATGTATAGATACTGAACTTGGGAATCATGAACTTCACCTCCTACCATTCCTCCATCCCTCAGGGGTTTGGGCCAGTAACCAAAATAAATAGTACAGTGCACACTAAAAATAAATAGTACAGTGAACACTATGGATAATATTTCATGTCTACTTTTTTTTTCTACCTCTATAACTTTGGCCAAAAGTTGATTCTCATTCACAAGGACCTAAGAGGTTACCTTTGATGCAGTCCGACTGAGGCCTTTCTGAAGAAATCCTAGACACCCCTGGGGTCTATACACCTACTCCTTTCCGTTCCAGTCTGGGTCAGGTCACTTACTCAAAGGTCATGAACTCTTGATCAAGATGATCAGGGCAGACAGAGGACCATTCATCTTTTGCTTTATACTTTCTTCTCTACTTTCTTTTCTGTGTCACCTTGCCATGGTGCAGTTGCAAGTGTTGTTGGGTTGTAGTCTTGGCTGTAATGCTGATAGAGCTGTGTGGCTTTGGACAAGTTGAGTCAGTTGTCTTAGGTTTCTCCACGTATGTATAAAAGAGATGTACAAGATGACGTCTAAGCACCTGCTTAGATCTGTGGAGACCTCAGATCTGACCTTCAGTCTCTGCTTGCCTGTCTCCTTTGCTTTTCCTGTTTTTTTATTTCTCTCTCAAATCTATCTTTATTCAATGAACATACACTTTTCAAAATCTTCCCCCTTTCTCTACCTGTCCTTTTCACCAAGCGTTAACACCAAGTGTTAACTAAATTTAGGTCCTGAGATTCCCTTTTTGTTCTATCCTTGAGTGTCATAGGAACATTATCTGTCTAGAAAAATCTCACTGAAAGAGAACATGCTGAAACACTGATACGTGAATAGATAAGGAGAGCCCTGAGAGCTGTTATGTGACTGAAGAGAATGCATGGGAATGGATTTCACGCAGGAAGAAAGGATTCTGGGAGAACAATGCTTTGCTTATGTCGCTGACTGAGGGGCTAGCAGCTGCGGCTGAATGGGGTCTGAGTCCAGGGCGATCTCCATTCCACCCTGGCTGCACTGAAGTTCCAGGTCTCTGAGTGGCCTCCGGAGCCTCTGTAGGACCCATCCTCTGGTAAAATGGAGAAAGCACGTACTCACCCTCGTCACTCTATCGTTATCTCAATTCTGGCTCCTCGGAGAGCACTTGTGACCTCCCTTCGGGTCAGTCCCTTTGGGTACTTCTCTTAGTTTTCTCGTTCTCAATTCTAACCTTCTTTCTAGAGACGTCAACGTTATGGAGTAGAGAGAGCATAGGCTTTGTTGCTGGACAGGCCTAGATTCAAATTCCTGCTCTAAAATTTACTGTTCTCTTGGGTGCATCCCTGACCATATTTCCTCCAGCATAAATTCAGGGTAAATAGTAGATATATAGTAGCCTGGGGTATAATGGGCATTTGGAAACATAGTTCACCTCCCACACAGCCATGGCTCTGCTCCACAGCCTTTATTCTCCAGCTTGGAGAATGCCTTCATGCTCTGTTTAGCTTTCTTTTTTTATTTTTTTAAAGATTTATTTATTTGAAAGGCAGAGTTACAGAAAGAGGGAAAGGAAGAGAGAAAGAGAGAGAGAGAGAGAGAGAAAGAGAAAGAGAGAGAGAGGTCTTCCATCCACTGGTTCACTCCCCAGATGGCTGCAACTACCAGAGCTGAGCCGGTCTGAAACCAGGAGGCAGGAGCTTCTTCCAGGTCTCCCTCATGGGTGCTGGAGCCCAAGTTGGGCCATCTTCTGCTGCTTTCCCAGGTTCATTAGCAGGGAACTGGATTGGAAGTGGAGCAACTGGGACTTGAACCAGTGCCCATACTGGATGCCAACACTTCAGGCAGAGACTTAACCTGCTATACCACAATACCAGCCTCTCTGACTTTTTTTTTAAGATTTTTTTTTATTTATTTGAAAGACAGAGTTACAGAGAGAGGTAGAGACAGAGAGAGAGGTCTTCCATCTGCTGGTTCACTCCCCAGATGGCCGTAATGGCCAGAGCTGCGCCGATCTGAAGCCAGGAGCCAGGAGCTTCTTCTAGGTCTCCCACACAGGTGCAGGGGTCCAAGGACTTGGGCCATCTTCCACTGCTTTCCCAGGCCATAGCAGAGAGCTGGATCAGAAATGGAGCAGCCGGGACTTGAAATTGCGCCCATATGGGATGCTGGCGCTTCAGGCCAGGGCGTTAACCCACTGCGCCATAGCACGGATCCCCCTCTGACTTTCAAAGACACTTGGGTTGCCCCGAATGTTTTTGCTTATATGTGGAAAAACTTTTTCACCTTAGTTCACTAACATGAGGATAGGAACTGTACTAAGAAAATAAAAGCAAAATCTCCAAAACAAAGAAGTGAATAAATCATGGAAGCAAGGATTTATACAGCAGATATTTCTTTTTTGTAAGTTAAATATCCAATCACATTTATTTATTTTAAAGATTTATTTATTTGAAAGGCAGACTTACAGAGAGGCAGAGAGAGAAAAAGAGTCTTCCATCTCCTGGTTTACTCCTCAAATGGCTGCAACAGCCAGGGCTGTGCCAATCCAAAGCCAGGAGCCAGGAGCCAGGAGCTTCCTCCGGGTCTCCCATGTGGGTGTAGGGACTCAAGGACTTAGGCTGTCGTCTTCTGCTTCCCCAGGCAATAGCACAGAGCTGGATCGGAAGTGAAGCACACATATCAAAGTGCCCAGCTTTGCTCCCAATGCTAGCTTCCTTCAAATGTGCACCCTGGAAGCAGCAGGAGATGACTCAAGTTACTTGAGTCCCTGCCATCCTCATGGGAGACCTGAATTGAGTTCTGGGCTCCTGGCTTCAGCCTGACCCAGTTCTAGCTGTTGTCCATATTTGGGGAGTGAACAGTAGATGGGAGATCTCATTGTCTATCTACCTCTCTCTCAATCTCTCACCTTTCAAATAGCTAAATATATTTTTTAAAAGTTTCTACCTTCCTATACCTTCTGTTTGAACATGTCAGTTCCTATGTTCCTATTTTTCTGGCTAGATGTCGTTTTTTTTTTTAAACATTTTTTTCAAATTTAAAAATAATTTTACTTGAAAGAGATCGTCCATCCCCTGACCACCCCCACTAAATGCTCACAACAGCCGAGAGTGTGCCAGGCCAAAGCCAGGAGTCTGAATTCCATAGGGGTCTCCCAAGTACTTGAGCGCTCAGCTGCTGTCTCCCAGATTGGAGAATGGAGGAGCCAGCGCTCAAACCTGCACTCTTATATGGGACGTGGGCATCCCCAGCATCGACTTAACTGCTGAAAACTTCTGTCCCTTATGTTGTTTTTTTAAATTCAGATTTAGATGAAGGTTGTAAAATAGTACAGTACACAGTCCTATGACCTTCCATTGTTAACATTTTGCCATATTTGCTCTCTCCCCCCTTCCTCTCCCCCCTCCCCCCACTCACACACTCACAGCTTACAGAGAAGAGATGCTGACACTCTTTGGGTCTACTGAATGATCAAGTGCCCTTCCTTACTTAACTTGATCCAGGTGTTCTCATTCTCCCAGAATTCTCCCTCATCACCTATTTAGGCTCCAGCTTCACCCTCGCTAGTGAGATGGTTAATAATAGAACTATACTTTCTCATGCATACGGAAAGAAAATCATTTGTTACACCTCGTGTTCCACACTGCAGCCCTCTGAAGTGACTGCCTTCTCCTCCCACCCTTTGGTGACTCCCGTTCGAGGTCTTGCTTGCCTTTCCCTCTCTCCTGTATGTTGTGTGCTGTGACTGCGGCAACCTCTCCATTTCCATGTGGGTTTTTTCACTGACCATGCCCTCCCCAGGTTCTCAGGTGACCTGGAAGGGCTTCTTTAGCTACTCGGTTGACTTGCCCTCTGTCCACACCAAGATCCAGCCCACTGATGGCAGGGAGGCTCTTGAGCTCAGTGTGGAACACTCTTCTGCCCCGGAAAGATCAGTGCAACCTCAGGAAACAGCCTTTCTGGCAGTGGCCTCGTAACTGCTGTTGTGTCAGCTCTGCTGTTTGGTTTCACCTGCTGACCCGGTCTGAACTGGTGCTCAGCACTTCACTTCCAACAGGTTGGCTCTGCTCGAATAACCAAATTCCTGCCCTATTACCCCACTCAGTCCTTTGCTGACCACCCCAGGGTCTGGGGATATTTCATCGCAGTTGGAGATCTTAGGCCGTCATCTGATGTGAAATCTGGCTCTCTGGAGGACTGTGAAAATGTCCTTGGCTAGCGGCTGTGAAACAGGAGACAGATCCCCTATAAGGCTTTCTGGATGTCACATGCCTTCCCCTGGGGCTTTGCTGGAGAGACTCAAACTTGTCTGTAGGGGATCCAGGGTCCATATTTTCTTTTGTGCAACTTCTTTTGTGCAAGACACTGTTGGTATGTTGATAGAAGCATCCTCGGAAAGCAGGAGAAGTGTTTCCCAAGTGGAGCATCTATCCCTTTGTGCCTCTGTGTCTCTAGGGCTGGCCCGTTGCGGGCACATGGCAGAAGGGGAAGAGGAGATGCGTTTGTTGGCTTAGACGTCCTGCTTCTAATCTGCCACAGAAGAGTTTCCTCTCAACAGGAGGTGGCATTTTGTGATTTGAGGAGCTCAGGCTCTGCAATACAGTGGCCCTAACTTTCAACCTTGACTCTGCATTTCCCAGCTGTCAGATTGGAATAAAATTACTAGCTCCATATACAGGAATTTTATAACTTCTCGGTCTCAATCTCCTCAGCTGAAAATAGAGATGATAGTAACGCCTCATGGCATTGTTAGATATTAAATCAGCTAATACATGTCAGTGTTTAGAACAGTGCCTGGGGCTAGCGCTGTGGCTCACTTGGCTAATCCTCTGCCTGCAGCGCTGGCATCTCATATGGGTGCCAGGTTCTAGTCCTGGTTGCTCCTCTTCCAGTCCAGCTCTCTGCTGTGGCCCAGGAAGGCAGTGGAGGATGGCCTTAAGTGCTTGGGCTCCTGTACCCACATGGGAGACCAGGTGGAACCACCTGGCTCCTGGCTTCGGATTGGTGCAACACCAGCCGTGGCAGCCATTTGGGGAGTGAACTAACGGAAGGAAGACCTTTCTCTCTCACTGTCTGTAACTCTACCTGTCAAATTAAAAAAAAAAACAAAAAAACAAAAAACCAGTGCCTTGCCAATGGGGAATATTCAGTAAGTAAGTGTGTAAAATGTCCTTATTACCTGTGCAATGACGTGAGGATCATGAGGATGAAGTGACATAATCTGTTTGAATAGTTATCACAGGGTTGATGTAACACCAATGTTAATTAAAAGAAAACAAACACCCACAGAACACCTCCACACAATTCAGAGGCAGTAGACTCCTCCTTTTTTTTTTTTTTTTTTTTTTGCAGTGAACTCTTGATTTCTAGTGTAACAGAGATGGAATAGTTGTTCAGGGGAAAGGCAGTGCCCTTCTGTGTGCGGGTGGGGGAAGTGAAGGAGATAAGCGGGTCCTGGGTCAGGGTGGGAATGACTGCTTATGGCAGAGGCTGGCAGAGGTGCCTGCCCTCTGCGTACTGACCTGGACCTGAGTCGGTGCTGATGCCAGTTCCTCCTCTTTGTAGGTTTCACAAGCTGATCTGGGGGAGCTTTGGCAATGGGCTTCTGGAAGGCTCCGGGGTTATTGCAGGCGGCGGGGACGATGGCATGCTTACTCTGTACAGTGTGACCCACATCCTGTCTTCGGGGAAAGAGCCTGTGATTGCCCAGAGGCAGGAGCACACGGGGGCTGTCAGAGCCCTCGACTTTAATCCTTTCCAGGTACTACCTTTCAGCTGGTCAAACATGGCCAAGCCATGGAGCAACAGCTCTGACTGGAAGCATTCACTTTGACCTCTGGTCTGTAACTCTGGACCCCTTCCAGGTTGTTACAGGGGAAGCTTTGGATAGCCCCAAGTGGGGATCTTTGCCCCCTTTCCTGTTCTCTTCCTGGCATTGTGTGTCTCCAGACCTCTTTTATTCATGCAGAGCAACCTTCTGGCCTCGGGGGCCAGCGATTCAGAAATCTTCATTTGGGATTTGAATAACCTGAGCGTGCCGATGACTCCAGGATCCACGTCACAGGTGAGGAGGCCCTGTACCCCTACCTAGGGCACTGCTTGGAGAGTGTAGCTGATTTTTCCCTGCAGAGTGTTGCAATCGTGGAGCCAGCTGGAGCACAAGAGATTTCAGACTTTACCACTGGAGGGCAGTAAAGCTCCACAGACTAAGAGCTACCATCCAGATAAGCGCTGATGGAGGACAGGCTGGGGAGTGTGGGGTGGTTGGTTTGGAGTCATTGGCTATTCTAGGAGTTTGCAGGCAGGAGATGAAGGCTGGGGGGTGAGGAGACGCTGAGAGAAGGAGAGGGAGTGCTACTTACCACTTGGCAGCTCTGGGGAGGGCCCCACGCTCAGTGGAAAGGAAGCTAGAGTAGGGCCCAGGCGTTTGTTGTCCTTTCTGTGGGGAGCCAGCTCTGTCTCTGTAGATGGCGCTGCTGTGCCACAGGGGCCTGTGTGCCTTCAGTCTCTGAGTGTGTGTCAGTGTGTAACTGAGCCCATCTCTTTGCTTCCTGGCTTCTCTCTGTCTTAGGCTCACAGTATCGTGGGGCCTGAAAGGAGGAGCTTGGGTGTCTGTGTTTCTCTCCCTCCTTTACCTTCCTCCTTCCTCTGTCTTTGTGCTAGACGAAGGGCTGTTTTTCAATCTTGACTCTATTCTCTCAGGAAAACTTTGGGATAGGAGTAAAACCAAAATACGCTTGGCAACCCCTCGACTTCTACACTAGTACCCTAAAGGCTCTTCCCTGAAAAATCCAACTCCAAGCTCCCAAGACTGTCATGGTGTGGAGAGCCCCATGTCTCCTCTCGGGCTTCCTGTGGGTGGTTGAAGCAATGGAATAGCAGGACCATGCGGTCTAGAAGGTGACAGGTTGTCCTCCTCATGGCTCTGCCCTGCCTCAGCAGCCCCCAGAAGATATCAAGGCTGTCTCTTGGAACCGGCAAGTGCAGCACATTCTGTCTTCTGCTCACCGCAGTGGCAAGGCGGTTGTGTGGGATCTCAGGAAGAATGAACCCATCATCAGAGTCAGTGACCACAGCAACAGAGTGAGTAGTGGGCGCCAGAACGTGGGCCTGGGATGGCTTCTGTCTTGTGCCCGCAGTTGGAGTTCTGCCCTTGGCCTAGGGTCTACGTTCAGTTGTTGGACATGTAGATTCAGCCTCTGGTAATTTCCAACTGAGAGTGGAAGCTCAGGGAGGCTGAACAGAGCCGACCCGGAGGCTTCTGCCCTGCCTTCCTTAGTCATGATCATCGCTTTTTCTCTGATGGCTGTGGTGTTCCCAGTCACATAGAAAACTGACAAAATCTGCACAGGGCAGACAAGGTCTGTGACCAGGGCGATCAGGCTACAGCACCGTTGGGATCTACTTTGCTCACAGATGCACTGCTCGGGCCTGGCCTGGCACCCCGACGTAGCCACCCAGCTAGTGCTGTGTTCAGAAGATGATCGCCTGCCCGTGGTTCAGCTGTGGGACCTGCGCTTTGCCTCCTCACCACTGAAGGTGCTAGACGGCCATAGCAGGTAGCATCTCTGACTCACTTGCATCCTTCGGGGATGGTGGACGTAACTGACGGGGAGGAGGCAGTGAATGCCTCATTTTAGCCACTGAACATTCTCTTCGGCTTCAGATCCTTTCCAGTGACTACACAGTCGCCCCAGCCTAACTCCAGCCCTAACCTGGAGGAACTGCTCTAGCCCTGAGGTTACGGAAAACAGTCTGAGGGTCATCTAACTTCCAGGGGAGAGAGTGGGGACAGGGTCACTGGAAGTATTGGAGCCAGTGGATGGTATCCTTGGGAGAGTCCTCGTGCTCTGACCTGAGGATAACATTCATTTGTCTAGGCGATGAGGTTGCCTTTTCCAAGACTTTGGAAACAAAGCAGCTTGGCTTCCGTGTGTCCTGGGCCCCTGCCTGCCTCTGCGGCTTCTGCTCTGCTCCCACAGCGGAGGAAGCAGCTCTGCACTGTTGTTTCCAGCCAAAGTGTCATGTTGCCTTTGTACCTCGTAGGGAACTTGGAGGGTTAGGCCTTCACTACTCTCCTGGATTGAGCACACCTGCAGGGACGGATGTTTGTGTGACCGACACTGACTCATGGTCCTTCCTCTGTGCTCAGGGAAGAAGCAGGCCACCCTGCCGTGACCTAGGCGAGGCAGAGCACAGTTTCTGGAGTTTGACCTGGGTCTCTGGGGGGTTTAACTTGGGTTCTGACTGTGCAACTATCTGAAAGTTGAGTTTTCAAAGATTCATTTTCTTTCTTTCTTTTTTTTTTTTTTGAACAATGGGGGTCACCTGGGATTTTGGGCCTCCTTTCCTTTTTTTTTAAAATTTATTTATTTGACAGGTAGAGTTACAGACAGTGAGAGACAGAGATAAAGGTCTTCCATTTGATGGTTCACCCCCCAAATGGCCACAACGGCTGGAGCTACACCAATCTGAAGCCAGGAGCCAGGTTGTTCCTCCTGGTCTCCCTTGCGGGTGCAGGGCCCAAGCACTTGGGCCATCCTCCACTGCCCTCCCGGGCCACAGCAGAGAGCTGGACTGGAAGAGGAGCAACCGGGACTAGAAGCCGGTGCCCATATGGGATGCTGGCACCGCAGGCGGAGGATTAACTGAGTGAGCCACAGTGCCGGGCCCCTCAAAGATTGATTTTCCTCATTTGTAAAGTGAAGAGAAACCAGTTACTTCGTAGGGCCAGGATTCGTCTGTGATATATAAGATGCCTCCATCACAGTCAACACTTCACACGTGTCAGTTCTTTCTTTTCCTTTTCAGGGGGATCTTGTCAGTGTCGTGGAGTCAGGCTGATGCTGAACTACTACTTAGCAGTGCCAAGGACAACCAGATCTTGTGCTGGAACCTGCAGAGTAGTGAGGTGGGCTGGCGGGCGGAGATGAGATGGTCGAGGAGCCCCAGTTGAAGATGTTGCCTTCCCTTCGTCAGCGTCTTGTGAACTGTGTGGTCCCTCATGGTTGTGTTCCCTCACATTAGGTGATATACAAGTTACCCACACAGAGCAGCTGGTGTTTCGATGTGCAGTGGTGCCCTCGGGTCCCTCCGGTGTTCTCTGCTGCCTCCTCTGATGGCTGGATCAGTGTGTACTCTGTGATGGGTAGGAGCTGGGAAGGCCAGCACATGAGTCAGGCTGACAAGGTTTGAAGGGCTCAGTGGAGAATTCTGGAGGGAAGGGGCTGTTTCTCTTAGTGGGGAGAGAGAAAGACACGTGGCCTGGGAAGAAGTGGGAGCTCTAGGCTGGGAGACCAGAGCCCTGGGTCTGGGAGGGCTGCATCTTTGCTTTGGTGCCTGTCTCCTGGGGAGGATGTTAGTTTCTGCCACAATAAGGAGGCCTTCCCCTTGACTCAAGTTATTGGATGTTCCCTGTAGTCGAAGAGACACCGGCGTCTGTGCTGGGACCAATATTTCAGGAGAGCAGACTTTCCCCCTCTCTCCTGTGGATCAGTTTTCTGTCACACTCCGTTGTAGACTGTGACTGTAGCAGACTTTCCAAGAACCTACAGCATGGGAGTCCCACCTCCCAGCGTCATCCCTGTGCCCTGCGATGTGGGAGACTGGCCTTTCCAGGTCACATTGGGTAGTGCAAGGATTCTTCAGAGTGGGGCTTATGGGTGGGATTCTGGCTGAGCTGCCACTTCAAGCTGGTGATACAGGTGTCCTTCCCCTAGATCTCCTCTTCCTTCAGCAAAGACCAGCCTCTCCCACCATTGCAGGTCCCAGAGCAGGTGGCACAAGCATCACTGATACCTCCCCTGAAAAAGGCCCCCAGGTGGATTAGAAGGCCAGCAGGCGTCTCATTTGCTGTAAGTGTGTATGTGTGTGTGGTTGTGCATGTGTGTGTGTGTGTGTGTGTATGTATGAAGCCTCCCATGAGACCAGCATGGAGCCGAGTGCAGTGGATTTATTCTCACTGCCTCTGTCTCAGATCAGATCTCACTCTACCTCTCAAGCCACAGGGTTACTCCAGTTCGCCTTTGTGCCCTGTTATCCCTCTGTGCCCTGCTTGCTCAGCCAGTCCTGTCTAAAAGGAATGATTGCTTTAGACCTGAGAGAACAGGTTGGAGAACAACCGGAGATTCCACCCGAGTCTTCTCTAGCCCTTCCAAGTGAGGAATACAAAGGGGAAAAGTAGATTTCCTCTTGTCATTCCTCTGCTCAAAACCTTTGGGCACCTCCCCTCACTGCCTTACAGACTCGAGGCTCACCGTACACAGAGCTCCACTCACCTTTCCGGTTCATCTCCATCACCTGCTCACGTGTCCCTATGCTCCAGCGACACAACTCCTTCCTGTTCTAGTCGTGACTCTTCACCTCGCCTGCCTCTGCTTGCCCCTACCCTTCAGCTTCTCTGCTGGGCCATTGACTCCTGCTGCAGCCCTTTGTGGACCCCACTTAAACACCATCTCTTCCATGATGCGTGTTTTTTTTTTTTTTTTTTTGACAGGCAGAGTGGACAGTGAGAGAGAGAGACAGAGAGAAAGGTCTTCCTTTGCCATTGGTTCACCCTCCAATGGCTGCCGCGGACAGCACGCTGCGGCCGGCGCACCGCGCTCATCCGATGGCAGGAGCCAGATGCTTCTCCTGGTCTCCCATGGGGTGCAGGGCCCAAGCACTTGGGCCATCCTCCACTGCACTCCTGGGCCACAGCAGAGAGCTGGCCTGGAAGAGGGGCAACCGGGACAGAATCCGGCGCCCCGACCGGGACTAGAACCTGGTGTGCCAGCGCCGCAAGGCGGAGGATTAGCCTGTTGAGCCACGGCGCCGGCCAATGATGCGTGTTCTTAACCCCAGGCCATATAACCTCCATTCTATAATGCTACAGAGTTATATTCCTGTGATGTGAAATGTCCTAGCTATACTGAAGTTACAAGTATTTACATACGTGTCTAGAGACCTGATTAAAAATTGGGTCCTTAAGGAGAGGGACCATGTCTTGTTTATTTCTATATTCCCAAAGCAGTACATCTCAAACCTTAATGTACATACAGATCATTCTGGTCCATTTGGTCTGAGGTAAGTCCAAGATTCTGATTTTCTAGCAGCTTCCTAGGTGATGCTCTTGCTGCTGCTCTGAGCGCCTGAACTTTGGGGAGCAAGGCCCTGAGGCATCTAGAACAATGCTTGAGGCACTCAGCAGGTTAAGCTGTGGAGTTCCACCTCTACTTCCGAATCAGCTTCTTGCTAATGCACACCCTGGGAGGTAGCTGGTGATGGCCCAGGTACTTGGGTCCTGCCACCCATATTGAAAACTTGGGTGGAGTTCTTGGCTCCTGGTTTTAGCCTGGTCCAGCACTGACTGTTGTGGGCATTTGGGAAATAAACCAGTGGATGGACGATCTCTTTCTATATATGTATCTTTTTCTCTGCCATCTGCTTTTCAAATCAATAAAAATAAGTAAACTTTTTTTTTTAAAGATTTATTCATTTATTTGAAAGTCAGAGTTACACAGAGAGAGGAGAAGCAGAGGGGAGGGGGGTCTTGCATCCGCTGGTTTACTCCCCAATTGGCCGCAACGGCTGGAACTGCGCCAATCCAAAGCCAGGAGCCTCTTCCAGGTCTCCCATGCGGGTGCAGGGGCCCAAGGGCTTGGGCCATCCTCTTACTGCTTTCCCAGGCCATAGCAGAGAGCTGGATCAGAACTGGAGCAGCCAGGTCTTGAACCAGCGCCCCTATGGGATGCTGGCACTTTAGGCCATGGCATTAACCCACTGCGCCACAGCGCAGATACCGAAAATAAGTAAACTTAAAAAATAAATATGGGGCTGGTGCCGTGGCTTACTTGGTTAACCCTCCACCTGTGGCACTGGCATCCCATATGGGCACCGGCTCTAATCCCGGTTGCTCCTCTTCCAGTCCAGCTCTCTGCTGTGGCCCGGGAGGGCAGTGGAGGATGGCCCAAGTGCTTGGGCCCTGCACCCGTGTGGACCAGGAGAAGCACCTGGCTCTTGGCTTCGGATTGGTGCAGCGCCGGCCATGGTGGCCATTTGGGGAGTGAACTAACGGAAGGAAGACCTTTCTCTCTGTCTCTCTCACTCTGTCTGTAACTCTACCTGTCAAATAATATATATAATATATATATATATATATACACACACACACACACACAAGATTTGAACTTAAAACCTAGATGTATAGAAATGGAGATTCTTGTTTTCAGCACCAACAGTTTTATTATGGAGGCAAAACTACCACTCTCAAGAGGCAGTGAGGTTAAACAAAAAGTCAGGGGAGTTGTAAGGTGAGGAGTCCCGAGGTCAGGAGGTCTGAATTCTTAGCCCTGGGCTGCTGTTTGTTAGCTGAGTAATCTTGAGCAAGTCACTTAACCTCTCAGGACTCGAGCATTCCTATCTGTAAAATGTGAGGAGTGAATTGACGTGAACCTCAGGTGAGAATAGATGTAAACACTTTGCAAAGCTGTACTTACAAAAAGTTAAAATGGGGGGCTGGCGGTGTGGCGTAGTGGGCTAAGCCTCCGCCTGTGGTGCTGGCATCCCATATGGGTGTCAGTTCAAGTCCTGGCTGCTCCTCTTCTGATCCAGTTCCCTGATTATGGCCTGGGAAAGCAGTAGAAGATGGCCCAAGTGCTTGAGCCTCTGAACCTGTGTGGAGACCCAGAGGAGGCTCCTGGCTCCTGGATTCCGATCAGTGCAGCGCCAGCCTTTACAGCCATTTGGGAAGTCACCTAGCGAGTGGAAGACCTTTCTCTCTGTCTCTCCCTCTCTCTCTCTCTAACTCTACCTCTCAAATAAATAAATTTTAAGACTCTTAAAAAGAAAAGTTAAAATGATTTTAACACTAAGCTATGGTTTGGATTTTGTGTTGTAAGAATCAAGAGAAATAAGAATTCTGACTGAGAAAGTGCATTAAGGAAGTGGGTCTTAGTAAAGGAAACTTAATAGAATGCAAAGCAGTAGTTGTCAATCTTGGCTACACATGGAAATAACCTGAAGAATACAAAAATACTGATGACTGCTCTTACTCCTGAGTTTCTGATTTTTATTGTATGGGGTGTATCTGGAGACTCTGGATAGCTCCCTATGTAGGTTTTTGTTTTGTTTTCAGATTTATTTATTTATTTGAAAGGCAGAGTTACAGAGAGAGAAGGAGGAAGAGACAGCGAGAGGTCTTCCATCTGCTTGTTCACTCCCCAAATGACCACAATGGCTGGATCAGGCTGGGCTGGGCTGAAGCCAGGAGTCCAGAACTCCCTCAGCATCTCTCATGTGGGTGGCAGAAGCCCAGGCACGTGGGCCGTTGTCCTTTACTTTCCCAGGTGCATTAGCAAGGAGCTGGATCGGAAGTAGAGCATCTGGTGCTTGTATGAGATGCTGGCATCCTAGACAGTGGCTCTACCTGCTATGGCACACTCTGGCCCCATCTCCAGGTAGTTTTAATGAGAACAGCTTGAGTGGAGAACTTTGCTTTGTGTAAAGTCTCTAATTGGCAAGGAGGATGTCCTGGGTGGTGGTGCTACGGGTAAAGAAGCAGGAATAAACCAGGCATTTGGGGAGGTGGAGCAGTTTCGTAAATGAGAAGGGAGATGCTGGAGAAGACAGATTTAGCCCTGATTTGGTGGGGCTTTGTGCACCACAGTCAGAGGAACTTGAGCTCTCTCCTGTGACCTTGTGCAGCCATTATAAGCTCTTAAGTAGCATTCGATAGTACAGGAATAGATGGTCATCTAAAACTTAGATTGGAGGAAGGGAAAAAACCAAAGGCTAGAAACTGTTTCAGTAAGTAGCACTGGGAATGGGATAGAGGGGCCCGTATGAGACACAGTGACAAGAAGGGGCAATACTGCTGCTGCTTGTCTATGGGAATGAAGACTCTGATAATAATGCTGAGGTGTTCAGGTGGATGGGGAAATGGTGGTATCAGGATAGATGGAGAGAAGATGAGTATTGTGAAGTGAATTTCAAGCTGATGGTGAAGTTTTAAGCTAAGGGGGACAGTGTTGTAGCACAGTGGGTTAACCTGATACTTGTGGTATCCCATATCAGAGTGCTGGTTCGCGTCCTGGCTAATCTTTTTCCAATCCAGCTTCCTGCTAATGCACTTGGAAGGCAGCAGAAGATGGTCCAAGTGCTTGGGTCCCTGCCACTCTCTGCCTTTCAAATAAATAAATAGATATATCTTTTAAAAAAAGTTTTAAGCTGAGAATGCAGAAGTGGTTTTGGTATGTAGACACACCCAATATTTAATTCCTAATCCTATCCCACCCCCAGAAGCGTTCTTATTGATCTCCTATCCTTGAGTCAACCAGTGGTTAGCCTTGACCCTGCCTGTGATCCTGATATGGTGTTCGTTTTTGGCTTGAATATATGACTTTTACTCTTCTTGCATTTCCTTACCAGTTTGGGGGAAAGCTGGTTACCTTTGGCCTCCCCAGCGCCCCTGCCCATCAGGTGCCACAGCCTTGCCCCCGCCTAGTCTTCATCAGCCAGGTCACCACAGAATTGGAGTTCCTGACGCGGTCAGCTGAGCTGCAGGAGGCCCTGCGGTCAGGAAACCTCCTGGATTACTGTCAGAACAAGAGCCGTCAAGCTGCACTGCAAGACGAGAAGATGCTCTGGCGGTTCCTCAAGGTAGGGAGCCTGAGAGCTGGCCCCCACCCCTGTCAGCCCCAGGGGCTGCACATCCATGCCGTGAGCCAGGTTACTGAGTTTTTCTACATTGCACCTGCCCTCTGGACACAGTCTTCTCCCTGTGCTGGGGGCTCAGAGGCCATTTGTACGGTATCTAGGGAAGAGGGCACTATACAAGATGTTTTCTTCCGTTGCTACCATTGCTGATGTCCTGCTTTACCAGAGCCAATGTGAGGGCTTTCACAGTGTTGTGCCGAAGAACAGGGGGGTGATGGGAAGGAAGAAGGAAGGGAGGGAAAAGAAAGCGAGGGGAGAGGATTTGTTGAAAGGACACCTTGCTGCAAGCAGACTAGGGTTTGTTTCAGGTAAGCAGTGGCAAGTCCCTGTGGTGGGCCCCAGGGTTCAGGTGCCGCCCTGCTCTGGAGGCATGGGTTCAGTTCCTGTTCTGACTTAATTTCAGGTTGCTCAAGCACAACACCAGAGGGGTGCTGCACCTTTCAAAGGAGATGAGCAGATGAGAGCTGAAGGCAGGAAGGGAGGCAGCTCACTGCTCAGGCAGAGGGAGGAGTGGGATTGTAAAGCAGGATGCAGAAGGAAAGGCAGGGCCTGTCCCCGGGGAGCTGAGGGGGTGCTGGTCTGAGCTTCAGGCAGGGTAGACTTTATGAAGGCAGACGTCAAGAAGCTGGGATGAGGAAAGGATCTGAGAAAGATCACTGACTACGGAGTGTAGCTAGAGAAAGGCGCAGGAGAAAACAGTAAGAAGTTCTGTCCGTTATAAGCAGGATAGGAACCCCAGGAATGAGGAGGGGGAGCACAGGGGAGCGGGCAGGAGTTCAGCCGTTGCTCCACTGAACAAGGAGGGCAGCGGTGCCTGCCGGAAAGAGGGGGTCTGATGTGAGAGCTACTCAAGAGCTGTGTGTCGGGTTGGCCCCTGAAGCTCAGTGTGGGTGAGTGTTTCCAGGGGAAGAGCATCGAGTGAGGCCCAGAGAGACCACGAGAAACATCGGTCAGAATACATAACTCAGGGTGGAATAAATGAGGGGCCCAGGCCAGCTAACACAGATTAGGGGGACTTCTGAAAGGCTTGGTCCTAAGTATTCGGATGCTAAGCAGGAAACTGGCTGCCAGGGTTCTCAGTCAGAGGCTGATGCCCCAGACTGCTGTAGACTATACTTGACACACGTTTCCTCAAGGCTAGGGAACAGGTGCCACAGCGTGTCAGCAGGCGGCACCAGGCGTGTCTTCTGGGGGAGTCCCCGCAGCGGTGCCTGCAGCAGCTCCGAGCTCTGCAGCTCCCCAGAAGCACCCCAGGGAAGAAGATGAGACGTGCGCTGGGCAGGTGTGTAAGTGGCCCTGACTCGGCAGCCGCTCGCCTACGAGAGCCAGTGTTTTGAGTGCTAGATCCAGAAACAGCTTCCAGAGTCCCGGCAAGGGATCTGTTCGGCTACAAGGGTCAGTGCAGTCCGTAGCCGCATCAGTTACTCATAGTTTACCTGTTCCAGTCCAGGCGCACTTTGCTAGCCACAGGCAAACAAACATTTGAATCTTAGAAACAGCTGACATTTTAATCTTAATCAGGTGACCAGAGCAGCAGAGATAGGGAGTGAACTGAAGGTCAGCTTCTCAGGCAGAAGGGACACGGGGTTTGTTAACACTACCCACAACCCAGCAGCAAGTTGCATCTGGGAAGGAAAAAGAAAAGATGGCGTTGCCCTGCTGAGGGCGCCGTGGGAGCACAGAGAGCTGCAACAGAGGGCAGCCTGGCTCGATGACGAGCTTGGTGCAGGACGCGGCTCATCACGTTGTTTAATGAGACTTCTCTGTGTTCTTTGTTCCTTAGGTAACCTTAGAGCCAGACTCCAGAGTGAAATTCCTGAAGCTTTTAGGATTTGATAAAGATGAGCTCCAGAAGAAGGTAAGCTGTTTTCCACATCAGAAACATGTGCCTGGGGCAGAGAGCGCTAGAATCCCAGCAGGGGCTGATTATGCACAGGGAGGCATTTCACCTCTAGAGTTAGACTTTTCCCAGGAAGGTAGATCAGGGGTCTTAGGGAGTCCACTTGGTAGGATACGGAGGTGGGAAGAGAACATAATGCTGGTTTGGAAAGAGTGGCACTCACAGTCTCTCCCTGCAGGTGACCACATGGTTGAAGAGTGACCTGGCGCGAGGTGACAGCCCTCATCCCAAGGAAGATGAAGGCGACAGTAATAGACAGCGGGCCTTCTGCTGCCAGGTGTGGTGGGAGCCCAGCCACTGACCCAAGTAGCACAGGAGACCTGTCTTAGGGCATCTTTCCTTCCTGACCCTATGCTTTGCACTCAGTATGTATCCAGCTTTTATAGAAATCTTCAAACTCCTTATTCTGTTAGAACCACAGGGAGACACAGAGCCCCCGGCTTTTAAGCTGAGAGTGGAACTGTGTCTTAAACATAATCTAGGGCCTTTCCCAACTTACCTGCTTATCTATCTATCTATCTATCTATGTAAAGTCAGAGTTACAGAGAGAGGGAGAGGCAGGTCTTCCATTTGCTGGTTCACTCCCCAGATGGCTGCAACAACCATGGCTGGGCCAGGCTGAAGCCAGGAGCCAGGAGTTTCTTACAGGTGTCCCAACTGCATGGCAGGGCCCAAACACTTGGATCATCTTCCACTGCTTTTCCCAGGCCATTAGCAGGAAGCTGGATCAGAAGTGGAGCCACTAGGACCCAAACTAGTACCCATATGGGATGCCAGTGCTGCTGGTGGTGGCTTAACCCACTACACCACAGCACTGGCCTCTCTTCTTCTAGTTTTACCCATTAAGGGCTGAATAGCAGAGTTTGCAGAGAGAGCCACAATACCAGCTGTTTGTCTTCTGGGTTCATCTGCTGAGTTGTCATGTCTGTGCTTCCTTGGACAGGCCTCCAAACACAGCCCAGAGGAAGCCTCTGCCTCGGCCTTCTTTGATGAGCTGGTGCCTCAGGACCTGGCTCCATGGGAGATCCCTGTCACAGAAGGTACTCTGACCTGGGCGGAGACAGGCTCTGCTTGGCGTAGGTGGGCCCAGGGTTCTTGGACTTGAGACGTTCTCTTCTGCCTCCTGCCTCCCTTCCACCACCTGGAAGGCTGGGCGGGTCTCTTACCAGTTAGAACTCTTTCTGGTTATGGATTTTCGTGTTGGGCTCTTTCCTACGGAAGGCCTCTGCCAGGGCAGGTTTCTGATCGTTTTGTCTTGTGGAAAGGGCTGAGCCTATGGTGCTACCACGGAATCCCTTCCCTGTCTCTCGAGAGTTACTGTGAGACCCGGGCGCCTTGCAGCACCCCACTACATGTTACTGCCAAGGAGTGAAAAGCTTGAGGGTTTGCTTTGGAGCAAGCTAGAGATGCGGGTGTGCTGTGGGCCCTGCGGGGCACAGAAGGCAGGGTTCTGAGGATGGGCCAACGCAGAGGGGCTGCCTTTGCCTGCAGACACTGAGGGGCTCCTGAGCCAGGCCCTCCTGCTGGGGGAGCTGGGCCCTGCCGTGGAGCTGTGTCTGAAGGAAGAGCGCTTTGCTGAGGCCATCATCCTGGCTCAGGCTGGGGGTGCGGATCTACTGAAGCGCACACAGGAGCGCTACCTGGCCAAGAAGAAAGGCGGAATCTCTCCGGTAACTGCCTGGGGCAGGAGAGGAAGGGAGGGGTGACATGGTGCTCTCCGCAGGATGCCCACACCTGAGGGGTGGTGTCCAGAGCGCCGGCCTGTCTTCCCGTCAGCTCTGACCACCCCTGCTCACCGCCCGCCCTTGCGTGGTGGTCAGCCCTGTTCACGGGCTTGTGCTGCACGTCCTGCTGCCCGCACTGGAGGGACGGCTGAGGCCACCGCCTGGCTCTGTTCCCTGCAGCTTCTGGCCTGTGTTGTGCAGAAGAACTGGAAGGACATGGTGTGTGCCTGCAGCCTGAAGAACTGGAAAGAGGCTCTGGCCTTGCTGCTGACGTACTCAAGGCCAGAGAAGTTCTCTGAGCTCTGTGGTAGGTGGGCCCATGGCTTCACGACACACGATGTGGCTCCAGCACGGAGGCACCGGCCACCACCGGCCACCACGGGAGGATCGCTCAGTGTCCTGTTTCACTTTTTCTGGTTGCATCGGATGCAGACTTTGCCCTTCGCTGCAGGGCGGTGTGAGCGTCGGTGTTGTCTTCAAACCCCTGTAGCTGCTTGTCCTGTGGCTTAGTGGCTTATGGTCCTCCACCTGCTTCCAAACAGGAGGAGGAGGAAGGGCACAGGGAAACCATGTCATCAACAAGGTTTCCGTCTCTCTGTAGACACGCTGGGGACTCGCATGGAGCAGGAAGGCGGCAGGGCACTATCTTCGGAAGCCAGACTCTGTTACGTGTGCTCAGGGAGTGTGGAGCGGCTGGTGGAGTGCGGGGCCAAATGCCCCCAGGCTTCGTCCCCCATGGCTCTGCAGGTGCTGCTCTGCAAGGCACTGGCCACTCTGCCAGGCCCTTAGGAGAGGCTGGTGGTGGGAATGCTGGGATGTCACAGACGAGTCTTTTGGATGTGGGCGGGGCTAAGATGTTATGGAGAGGTGAAGGGGCCCTCAGTGTCTGGGGTCAGCTTGCCAAAGGAGACTGAGCAGCATCTGCTCAGCTATTACCCTCCATGATTTTTTTCTTATTATGTATTTGGTTATACAAGTTTATTCGATATTTGAGTAAGCGTGAGAGCCTGGCCTTTATATTAGTTGCTGTAAAAAAGTTATGTGGATCTGAACTACCAGGAGCTCTCTCCAAGTGACCAGAGAAGAGGTGAGGCGAGGGTCCCAGGCCCATGGTGAAATAAAAGTCACACATGAAACAATTAGTTTAGCGAAGTCTGTGGTTAATGTTGTACTAGCAGAAAGAAAGCAAAAAGAGGAGGCAGAGAAATGTAGGAATCTGAGACCCAGATGGTCCACTGACGCCTAACCCTAACAGTTAGGAAGGTGAGGCCAAGTGACCCTTCGCTGTCACATCTCCTGTATCATCACCCACCGCCTTCGCCTCGGTGTGGTCAGATGGCCTCATCTCTGAGAAATCCCTGGAGAACTGCCTGGGCTTAGGTGAAGGAGGTGCTTGAAGAGAGCTGACCACCCTCATCTGTGTCCCTGTAGGATCTAATGGAAAAGGTGATGGTCCTTAACAGGAGCTCGGAGCTACTGCGGGGTCCCGCTGGGGTGAGCCCAGGCCCTGCCACAACCCACAGGGTCACTCAGTATGCGAACCTCCTGGCAGCTCAGGGCAGCCTGGCTACTGCTATGGACTTCCTACCGGCTGACTGTGCTCAGGTGAGTGGGGCCATGCGGGGAGAGCAGAGCATTTCGTTCAGTCCTCTACCGCCGAGAACTTGTGTGTTCCAGGCGCGGTGCTACTGCTGAAGCTCCTGGGCAAGACCAGAACTAGAATTTCAAACAGCTTGCAGTCTACTGGGGGATGATCGGATGTCAATACTTATAACGACCTAACAGAACCTTTTACTAAATGCTGTGACACTCCAGGGAAGGGTTAATTTTGCCTGGACAAGTAAAAAAAAGACTTCAGTGGTTTAAACAGTTGAATTGCTACTTCAAAGAGAAGTCCCTTATCCACTGCTGTAGGGCACAGCAAGGAGGGCGGTAGCCATGCTGGGCTAGCATGAAGGACTTCAGGTCATTCAGAGTGCCTGCCATGTGGAGGGTCTGCCCAAGTTTGACTGCCGAATGAGGCCGGGCTTATAGAGGGTGTTTGCTGTTTTTTTACTTACTCAATACAGTTCTTATTATGACTCTTACAGCCGCCAGTTCAGCAGCTGAGAGATCGGCTTTTTCACGCCCAGGGTTCTGCGGTCTCAGGCCAACCACCTCCCCCTTTTCCCTTCCCCCGAGTTGTGGTGGGAGCTAATCACCACCCCAAAGAGACACCATTTTACAGACTGGAGTCGCAGCCCTCTCACCAGGTAAGGCTTTATTTGTTAATTCATTAAAACAAAAACAAACAAAACCTGACATGCCAGGCGTGATTCTAGGCACATGGACTATGTTAGTGAACAAAAACAATTTGACTTCATAGAGCACAGATTCAATTATTATTTGAAGTCAGTGTTGTGGTGTCCACCTCTCCAATGTTGATACATAGAAATGCAATTGGTTTTTTTTTTTAAATAAAAGATTTTTTTTATTTATTTGAAAATCAGAGTTACACAGAGAGAGAGAGAGGTCTCCCATCCTCTGGTTCACTCCCCAGTTGGCCGCAATGGCCGGAGCTGCACTGATCTGAAGCCAGGAGCCAGGAGCTTCCTCCAGGTCTCCCACGTGAGCGCAGAGGCCCAAGGACTTGGGCCATCTTCTTCTGCTTTCCCAGGTCATAGCAGAGCTAGCAGAGAGCTGGATCAGAAGTGGAGCAGCCGGGACCAGAACCGGCGCCCATATGGCCCCATGCAGTTGGTTTTTGTGTGTTAATCTTGTATCCCACAACTTTCTTGAACCTACTTAACTAGTTTAGGAGTTTTCTGTGAATTCCTTGGGATTTTCCTATGTAGATAGTTAAGTTATCTGAAAATATTGACAATTTTCTTTTCCTTCCTTCCCCCTCCCTCCTTCCCTCCCTTCCTTTTCTTTCCTTCCTTCCTTTCTTCTAATCCGTATGCCTTAATTTCTTTCTTTTGCCTTTTTGTAGTGGTTAGGACTTCCAGTACTATGTTAAATAAGAATGGCATGAGAGAACATCCTTGTATGGTTTCTAGTACTGTTTTTAGTATTTTTTTTAATGTTTATTGTTTATTTGAAAGGCAGAGTGATAGAGAGAGGTAGAGACAGAAAGAGAGAGAGAGAGAGATCTTCCTGCCACTGGTTTACTCTCAAAATGGCCCCAATGGCTGGGTTGGGCCAAGCTGGAGTCAGGAGCCAGGAGCTCCATCTGGGCCTTCCACCGGGTGGCAGGGCCGAGAGCTTGGGCCATTCTTTACTGCTTTCCCAGGCACATTAGCCAGAATCACTAGTGGAGCAGCTGGGACTTGAACCAGGGCTCTGAGGAGATGCTAGCGTCACAGGCAGTGGTTTCCAGTCTCTGAGGGAAAACACTGGCTGTTTAAA
Source organism: Sylvilagus floridanus (assembly GCA_949820135.1). Lineage (NCBI taxonomy): Eukaryota > Metazoa > Chordata > Mammalia > Lagomorpha > Leporidae > Sylvilagus > Sylvilagus floridanus. The sequence goes on along the minus strand of OX463235.1, from coordinate 52,785,596 downwards.
AGAAAAACAGAACTTTATTTTTTAAAAAAGTTTTATTTAAGTTATACAAGTTTCATGTATTTCATATATACACATTTAGGAACATAGCAGTAGTTCCCACCCTACCTTTCCTCCTGCCCCATACTTCAACTCTTTTTCCTCCTCTGTCTCCCATTCCCACTCTTAATTTTTACAAAAATCTATATTCAGTTTAATTATTGATTGTAAAGTTAACCTTACACCAAGTAAAGGAGTTCAACAAATAGTCTGAAGAAAAAAATAAACACTGTTTCTTAATGGAAGAGACAAAGGTCGTAAACAATCATCAAATCTCAAAATATCCATTTCACTCTAATATACTACATTTTAGGTACTCTATTTATTTGTTTGTTTTACTTGAAAGACAGGGAGAGAAAGAAAAGGAGAGAGAGAGACACAGAAAGATGTTGGTTGGTTGGTTGATTGATTTCCATCTACCAGTTTGCTCCCCAAATGCCTACAATAGCCTAGGCCAGGGCAAGCCAAGGCTGGGAGCCATGAACTCAAACCAGGTCTGGTGTGTGGGTGGCAGGGACTGAACCACTTGGACCATCACCTGCTACCTCCCACGATGCACATTACCAGGAAGCTGGGATGAAGTGTGGAGGCTGACACTTGAACCAGGCACTCTGATATGGGATGCAGGTATCCCAAGCAGCCACTTAACCGCTGTGCCGAATGCCCACCATTAAAAATGATGTTAGCTGTTGGTTTTTTTCGATGTTCTTTATGAGCTGAGAAAATTCCCCTCTATCCCTTGTGTCTTAGTCTGTTTTGTGCTGCCATAAAGAATTTATACAGAACAGAAATTTATTCTCATAGTTCTGAAGGCTGGGAAGTGTAAGATCAAAGTGCCAGCAAGTTCAGTCTCTGGTTGCAAGATGGCACCTTATTGCTGCAGCCCCCAGAGGGGAAGAACTATATCCTCACATGGCAGAAGGTTGAAGGGAGAGCAGGAGAGGGAGAGGGAGAGGGAGAGGGGAACTCAGTCCCACAAACTCTTTACATAGTGGCATTAATCTGTTGATAGGCAGAGCCCTCATGACCTGAACACCTCCCAAAGGCCCTACTTAGCAGCACAAGCATTAGGGATTAATTTTCCAACACATGTATTTGGGGGGGGGGCACATTCAGATCACAGTTAGCACTTGCGTACGGGATCATGAATGGATATTGAACTGTCAGTTATTTTCTACATCATTTTATACAAGGGATACAAGGGACTTCAAAAAGTTCATGGAAATTTTGCATTATCTTTTGATTCCGTTTTTCCACTAACTTTTTAAAGCTCCTTTATATGATCATCTAATTTTCTTCTTTGTTGAAATGGTGGGTTGCATTGATTGGCTCTTTAAATATGTTGGACCGATGACCTGGGATAAATCTCACTGGGTTATGGAATATTATTTTGTATGTGCATCATTGGATTTGACTTGCTCAGATTTTGTTGAATTTTTTTGTGTAAGTTCATGAGAAATATTGGTCATTAGTTTTCTTTTGTGCTGTCTTTGGTGTTGATATCAGAATAATACTGGCCTCATAAAGTGTTCCTTCTTTCTATTTTCCGGGACAGATTGTGTAAACTTTGTGTTCATTGTTTGAATGTTTGATAAAATTCTCCAGTGAAACCATCTAAGCCTGGAAATTTCTTGGGAGAATTTCAATTACAAATTCGATTTCTTTCGTAGTTCTAGGGTTATTCAGTTAATCTTTCATTTTGGCTGGGTTTTGAGTTCTTGAGGAATTGGTCCTTTCCTTCTAAGTTGTTAAGTTTATGACTGGAAAGTTACTTGAGTATTTTTTATAGTCCTTGTAATGGCTTCAGGTTCTGGTGTAACATTCCCATTTATCCCCCAATGATTTGTATCTTCTTTTTTTATTTTTTTTTAAGATTTATCTTATTTATTTGAAAGAGTTACAGAGAGAGAGAGAGAGAGAGAGAGAGAGAGAGAGAGAGGTGTTCCATCTGCTGGTTCACTTCCCAACTGGCCACAATGGCTGGAGCTGGGCCGATCCAAAGCCAGGAGCCAGGGGCTTCTTCTGGGTCTCCCACGTGGGTGCAGGGACCCAAGCACTTGGGCCATCTTCCACTGCTTTCCCAGGCCATAGCGGAGAGCTGGATCAGATGTGGAGCAGCCAGGACTCACACTGGTGCCCATGTGGGATGGCAGCACTGTAGGCCGGGGCTTTAACCTGCTGTATCCTAGCACCGACCCCCCTTGTTTTTTTATCTTTATCACTTTTTATAGAGGTTTATCCATTTTACTGATGTTTCCCTCCAAAGAACTAGTTTTTGTCTCGTTAATTTGCTCTTCTGTTTTTCCCTTTTCAGTTACTTCCTTTCCAGCAGCTGACCCTTTTATCTCTTCGCAGGTTCCAACTCCATCTCCAAGGCCAAAGGCCGTGCCTCGGTCACTGCCAGTGACACCCTCGGCCCCTTCCTGTCCTGGCCCTCGTCAGAGCTCGAGAATGCAGAGTACAAGTGGCAACAGCGCACCTGGACCGCACGCCACCCAGCCTGTGCCTTTGGGCCCTGGGGGAAGACCTGGTGAGTGAGGGAGGGAACGAGTGAGTGAAGACCTGTCCAGGCAGGGCACAGAGCTCTCTGGGAAGCAGCTGGCGTGCTGGTGTGGATCTGAGTGGCGTGTGTCTGCGTAGCGAGAAGAGCTCTGAGGTTGGAGTCTGAGTTCCGGATGCTGCTGCTTACAGTCTTTGCACTTCCTGACAAATGATAGAGCGGTCAGGTTGGTCATTTCAACCTTACAGGACTGTTTGAAGGTCAAATACGGAATTCAGGTAAAAGGACTTGGTAGCCTCCTTTTCCCTGTGCACTCACGTACGATTATTGTTAGCCTACGGCTGCCCAGCTCCACTCTGATGTGCTCTAGATCCCTCCCGAATTGCAGTTTGTTGGCCAATCTCCTGTTTCTGTTCTCCAGCTGGATCGCAGCCACAGCTGTTAGCAGGGCGTGGGGCTCAAGCTCCTAACCCCGTGGGACTCCCTGGACCGTGGCCTCTTCCTGGTCCCCCTCCGCCCATGGCATCTGCAGACATCCTGCAGCCTGGCCCGGCCTCCCTGCCTGCGCCTCTTGGGCTGCTCCCTCTGCCCGCTATGAGACCACCGGGCCCCAGCCCTCTGAGCTGCCGGCCAGCAGCCCTGTCCAGCAGCCTCCCCGGGGCATGGCCTCCCGGGGGGCCAGGAGCTGCCCGCCCCAGCGCCTTCCCTGCTGCTGGCATCCTGACTTCTCCTCCAGGTCAGTCTTCCTCCATGACTTCCTTCTGCGGTGTCGCCTCCCCCTTCCTGCAGCTACAACTGCCCGGGAACTAGGCGCCGGGTTGGAGGACGTCAGGGGGCATGACTTGTCTGCAGAGGGGGGTGTGGTGTCCCGTTAAAGTGACTCTTCCATCTTCAGACCCCACAGTTCCAGCGCCCTGACTGTGCCTCCAGACCTGTCTTTTCTACTCTACAGGTTTCCAAGAATTCCAGCGAGATGCTGCAGCCCCCAGGGGGGACCTCCGGAGGACAGAGGTCAATGCCCTCTCCCACCCCCATCCCTTCACCAGCCACTGTCCAGGTCCCTTGGAGGATTCAGCCCCCTCCTCCCCGGCCTTCCCACTCACTCATCTCAGTGTTCTCCTCTTTGCCTCCCACATACACAGCCTGCCCATTTCCCACTCCCGACTCGCTGTTCTGTCTCCCGGTTTGCTCCAGTTTCTGCCGGTTCTCAAAACAGGGCCTGCGGCGTCTCAGTTCCCACTCACGTGCCTTTCTCTCTCTAGCTGCCAGAGACATTTATGCCCCCGGCACCCATCACTGCTCCAGTTCGGAGCCTCCCCTCGCAGCCTCCTGTCTCTGGGGTGAGTCCCGCTCCCCCTGGAGCCCCAGCAGAGCGCAGTCTGCAGGTGACAGGGACAGTGTGTCCCCGCCCCTGGAGCCCCTTTCAGCCCTCTCTGGGGTAGGAAAGCTGGGGGCACAGTGGATGGGCCTCATTCCTCCAGGCAAGGCCGTCTGGAGGAGACGGGCCTGGGTCTCCCCACTTGCACGAAGGGGTGGGTGGCACCTCCTCCCTCCGCTCTGCTCCAAGGGGTCAGTGAGAACCTGAGTCCCCGGGCCGGTCCTCCGGGGAGCCGGGAGGGGGACAGCTCGCCTGTCCGACGTCCTCCCGGCTCCCGCAGCGGCACGGGCAGCAGCTGAGGCCTGAGAGGACGGGCAGGAGGGAGCTGCCACCAGAGCACCAGTCCTTGAGGGCCAGCTTCGAGGCGCTCCTCCGACGCTGCTCCCTGTCTGCGGACTCGGTACGTCTGCACCTCCCCCCAGGCCTTCCTCACCGCCCCGCTGATGCTGGCCCCTCAGCTCTGAACAGTTAGCTCCCGTGTGACTGTTCTGTCCTGGGGCACGGTGACTGGATCGGGTACTTGTTTGGTGTCGCTGTGGAGTAGGGGAAGCACACGAGGTGTGGCGTGAGGTCGGGCCCCCCGGGGCCTCGCAGGCAGCAGGGAGGACGGCAAGGGGGCCGAGGCCCGGAGGAGGGAAATGGCCCTTCGTGGGGGGCCGCGCCAGCTGAGGAGGCAGAGTGACCTCCGTGGGCGCGTTTCCTGCTCTGTGACAGCGCCCTGAGCTCTGATACAGGGCTGCGACTCTCAGGAGCCCTGGGTGGTGCTGCTGGACTGAGGGGCTGGGGGCCGTTCCTGTCCCTCCCTGCAGAAGACGAAGAGGAGGCTGGAGGAGGCGGCCCAGCGCCTGGAATGTCTGTACGACAAGGTCTGCGAGGCGGCGGTGAGTGGGCCTCCCATGCTCCTCCTGCCTCTGCCCTCCCACCGGCCCGGGCGTTTCTCTCGTAGTTCTCCCTCCCCGACGCGGGTTCCCCACAGATGGCCTGCATCTCATCTCCACTGGGGTCTCGAGTTTGAGCCCTCCCAGCCCTCCCATGCCGCCAGGGCAGGCACTGGGCCGGGCCGGGCCTTCTGACCTAAGAGGCGGTCCCTCCACAGCTCTCGCCTCATGTCCTGGCCGGGCTCCACGAGGTCGCCCGCTGTGCGGATGCAGGAAGCTTCGAGCGGGCCCTGGCGGCGCATGCCCAGCTGGCGGGCTGCAGCAGCTTCAGCGAGGTGTCCAGCTTCATGCCTGCCCTGAAGGCGGTCCTCGCCATGGCGCAGAAGCTGCGCGCGTGAGCCGGGCCGCCTCTCCTGCTGCTGTCCTGCAGAAGGGGGGGGGGGGGGCGGATTTCCGACTGCTTCTGTTGGTTTTTCCCAGCCCTCCTGCCTGTCTCTCAGATCTGTGACGCCATAGGATTGGGTGCCTCTGTATGCCTGGCTGTCTAGGATCTACCGAGACACTGGCAGCCGCAGCGGCAGGGCGTGGAGCCAGCCCCTCCCTTCCCTCAGTGCGGTCTCCGCCAGGCCTTGGCCAGGCCCTCTTCTCCCCCAGGGACGTTCTGCTGAAGTGGCTTCTGACACGGTGAAGATGGCTGTTACTTCCAAGTCTACCTCTGCTGGGATCCGGTTCCTGGGTGTCTGGTGTGCCCTTCAGCACGCTGTGAGGCTGACCTGCCTTCTCCCTTGGGCCTCTGACTTCATTTCCCAGCTCCAGATTCTCCTGTAGCCACAGGGGCCCCTTTGAACAGGTCATGGGCCTGAGAGGTAGATGCTGATCAGAGCCAAGAAAGGAAACTTGGGTGCTTCTGAAGTGGAACTGCTGGTGCGCCAGCAGGGTTAGGGTGGCTGGGGTGGGTGGTGGTAGGTGGGGAGAACTGCCTCTTGCTGGGAGCCGACTTAGGCCGTAAAGGAGGAGCTGAGGGACTCCAGCCTCCAGGGAACGGCCTCACCCGAGTTTCAGCTTGGCTTCCGGCCTAGATTATTCGCTCAGTGAGTATACACCCAATTCTGGATTGGGTTCACGGTAACAAAAGGCTGCCAGGGCTGCTTCTGAGGGTCAGGCCCCGCGTCTCCCAGGGCCACCTGCTCTGGCTGCATTTTCACGGCTGAACTCTGTTTGATGCACTGATGTGCTTAATAGTGCAATAAAGCTACTGGATTTGGTTTCCTGGCTTGTCTTCCAATCATTTGTGTCTTCTGGGCCCATTTGGCTGCTCCACCCCTTTTTGGTCCCCTGCCTTTCTGCTGCCTGTGCCCTCTGTAGTCAGTGGAGAGGCTTGTGGAGAGAGACATCAGAAGAGTTGAATGATGAAAGCCGTCCAGTCCTGCTGATCCACGGATCAGGCTGCAAGACTCCATGCAGCATCTGTGGCCACTCGGGTGTGTGTGTGTGTGTGTGTGTGTGTGTGTGTGAGACAGCCCGCATGCTCGCCTATCTGCCTGCATCCGTGCCTGCCGTTCAGCTCCTGGGTTTTCCCCACACCACTTCAGGGCTGCACAAAGGGCCTGGGTGTGAAGCCAGGGGGTACCAGGCCTAATCCTGTTGTAGATCCCATGGTGTCTGCAGGCTGGATGTGTGTGTGTGGGAGGGACGGATTGTTAGGCAGTATTTGTTTGTAAAGCCACTTGCTCTGCAGATAATACTTGCACTAACTTCTATTGACGAGCAGTGTGAGCCCCGACAAAGTCCTTTCCCAAAGTGTCTTTGAAGCCAAGAGCCCATTGAAGGGAAGAAAGGCAGGGAGAGGGGATTAGTTTGTTCAGCAGCTGTGAATTTCAGTGGGAGGTTGATGAACTCCGAAGTCTTTGTTTAAATTAAAGGGGGGGTAGAAAAAAGCCGCTGCTGGAGCGAGAGCCCCGCTTGGGGCCCTGAACTAACACAAGGCAAAGTCTGAGCTGCGGGGAGCTGTGTGCCGACTGTGGAGACTTTTCCCAAACACTTTCCGAAAAGGTGTTGTGAGAAGAGAAGGGGGCGGAGTGGCGGATTAGCATGTGAAACCAAGTTTTCATGGACTCCGTGGGGGTAGAAGGCTGTTTTAATGGCGTTTTGTTCACCCATTTTCTCTCCTTGAGCCCTTTAGGGAAATTGTTTTGCTAAGACAGGCTTTCTTCCCTTCTTTCCAGGCTGAGGATTGCCTCTATGGGAGCCAACATAAATATTTCTCCTCCAGGAATGCGGGTTAATTAAAAGGAAATGAATGAGTGGAAGCATCCAATCCAGACTCACAATAGGCGAGTGCCCTGGCCTGCCCTTCCCTCCCACAACCGCAGCACCACCAGCGCCCGCCGACGACCCTGGCTCTGTCTTTGCCCTAACCTGCTGCTCAGGCCAGTTGAGGCTGGGATTCTTTTCAAGCAGAGAGAGCCCTGCCTGTGTGTAGGCTCGCAGGCCAGGGACAGGAAGGAGGCTGTTTTGCCTTGTCACTTCTCAGGACCTCCTCCTGTGTCTGCCCTCTGCCTGAGACAGATGGGCTCCTCCGGAGAGCAGGGAAGAGCCTGGCTTCCAGGACTCGCCCCGCGGTCACGCACCCTACCGTAGGGGTAACAAGCCCGGCATCTTTGTGTCAGTCTGTAAAACAACGAGGTTGACGAGCTGGCCTCAAACTGTACCTTCTAGGGACAGTCCTGGAGTTGTCCATATTTGTAAAGGGAAACACAGGAGACTGACAGGACCCTGAACTGCAGGAAAGCGGGGATGATGCAGTGTTGCTCACCACTGAGCCTAACTCTGGCGTTTGCTGAGTGAACGAATGCATGAATGGATAATGCAAGAGAGGAGCAAAAAAGCAATACAGACCCAAGGTGGCTCAGTGACGTTTTCTCTGTGGGCCGCAGATGGATCTGGCGTCAGTCGTGTCTGTTCAGGGGTACAAAAGGGTCCCCTCTGGAAGCACTTTCTGGCTTCGAGTCCTGACCCGGAGCTCTCCGGTGGGGGCCACAGTAGTTTCCCCCTCACCCTGAGACACCTCCCGAGCGTGTGCGTGACTACATTGTCCCCTGACGTTCTCCAGGAGCCTTGCCGGACCTGCTTGAGTACCTGCCAAGTGATTCTGCCAAGTGGGACAGCTGGGCGGGGAGATGAGGACGTGAAGCAGGCGACTGCAGAGGCGAGCTGGCGGTGAGGCTCCAGGAGACCAGGTCTTTCTGCTCAGGAAAGGGAAGCTCTTTCCTCAGTGCAAGTCAGTAGAACCACAAGTGTAGGAGTTAGGCCAGCGCTGTGGGATCTGACCTGGCCGTGGTCTCGATTCAAAATAGGGAGCGCTCCTCCTACAGGCCAGCCTTTGGAGCCTCTGCTTCCGCCACCTGCTTGCAGCCACACCTGCTTCCCCCACTCTGTGAGATGAAGAGGAGCTTGTCTAGCTATGGCCGGGTCTGCTCCGGAAGAGCTGCCCAGTGCTAGACCAGGGACTGGTCTGGGGTACGCCCGAGGGCCAGGGAGCTGGTGGGAGGGCTCAGTACTGCTCTCTGGGAACAGAACTGGAAGATTCAAGCGCTACAAGCAGCAAGCTCTTGGTATTAGTGGATGATTTACTGAAATCCTTGGCACAGTACCCTCAGTCAAGTCAGCACAACCTCGTAGGCCACCAGGGAAGCAGGTTATAGGGAGGATGGTTTCCTGCCAAGCCAGAGGGAGGAGAGAGCCCAGAGATTTCTGTCCTCCAGCCCCTCCTGCCCACAACGTCCCCAAGAACAAGTTCAGACCTGGGAAAGAAGGGCACATATCACAGTGATTGCAATAAATTATAGTTCAAGGTGCTAAACTTTCTATTAACAGTTTCATTGTGGGATGTTAACTTAGCACAGGAAGAGGCCCAGTGCCCGAAGTCCTGCCTGTCTGGGAAATCGGGAAAGCGACAAGGAAGCATCCTAGCGCCTCCTCCCTAGGACCTGGCTTTGGAGGTGCAGAGCGAGGTCTGGCTGGGAAATCGGCTTTATTTACCTCAGCCTTGGCGGGGGGAAGAAGAGGCGAAGCCGGCCGCTCTGGGAGGAAGTCTCGAGCAGGGAGAAGGAACTGGAGAGGGCAGGGAATGACTAGCGGTCTGCCCCTACCTAGTTTCCGGGCCTTGGGGGGTGTCTGGAGTACCCTGGGGGCCCGGCCAGGAAGGTCAGTCCTTCACGGTGGCGCCAAGGCGGGTGAGGAGCAAGGCAGGGCGGGGCCTGCCCCTTCTCCCACCCTCACTCTCTGCCTCCAGAAGCCGGGCCTAGAGGCTCTGTCCGCCCCAGGCCACCCTCCCTGCTTCTCTAAGGGAGGAGAGGGGAGGAAAAGCATTAGATCCGCGGGTGTCTAAGTCGGCAGTCACCAGAGAACCAAAGCGTGGGGTGGGCTCCGCCCGAGGCAGAGGCAGCTGTGGGGGGCCCTAGTGGGAGACGGCGGCCGAAGAGGAAAGCCATAGCTTTACCGGGGCCCCGCGTGGGAGAGTTCCTCCGCCTCCTAAGGCTAGGCCAGGCGCCGGGCAGCCAGGAACCGGGAGGAAGGGCCTGTTCTCATCCCGTCCCAGGAGGAGCAATAGCTCAGAACCTAGGAGGAGAACTCAGGCCCGAGTGCGGCTGTGAGGCCAACGCACACAGCTCTGGGAGAGCCCAGAGGAACCGGGGAAACTGGTTGCAACCGGCAAGCTCCAAGGAGACGGCTGAGTCTCTCCCTCTCCGGGTCGCTATGCTGGGGCGTGCGGGGGCCCGGTCTCCTAGGTTCCTCTATTACTGGGGTCTCTAAACGATGCCAGGGACAGACGGGTGCCGCGGCGGGAGGGGAGCCGCCTAGGGCTGCCTCCCGGCCTTGTGGGCAGCGCCCCCGCGCGGCCGCTGCGCGCGGCTGCAGAAGTACTTGGTGACCCGCCGGCGGCACTGCTCGCAGCGGACGGCGCAGCACCAGTGGAACTTGCAGTTGCAGCTGGACACGGTCTCGGCGCGGCGCTCCTCCACCGCCAGCCCGCAGTCCCCGCACAGCCGGCGGCAGCTGCGGCGCTCCCAGCGGCCCAGGGCCCGCCCCCGCCGCAGGCACTCTCGGCCCTCGGTGCCCAGCAGCCCTAGCGTTTTGTTCTCCAGGCAGTAGTCCGGGGAGTCCTCCAGGTGCACGAGCTCCCGGGTGGAGATGGAGCGGAAGGTGTCGGCGATGGCGCCGCGGCCGGCCGCGCTGTTGCCGGCGCCCTGCAGCAGGTCCACCTTGAGCGCCGCGTGGTATTTCTCTTTGAGGTGCGCGCCCACCTCTCGGAACTCGGGCAGCTGCAGCCAGCAGGTCTGCGTGGTGCAGCTGCCGGACACGCCGTGGCACTTGCACGTGCGTTTCATGGTGCCCTTCACCGCCTGCGGAGAGAGCCGGCAGTGAGCGGCCGGGAAGCGGCCCCGGGGCTGCGAGGCATCAGAGCGCGCTCCGGGCCGGCCGGTGCGTGCGATCTGCGCAGCGACGGCAGAGCGGCCCCCGGCGGGACGAGCGGGCCGACCCCGGGGGCCGCGGACCCACCTTGCGGCCGGCCTCGTTGTTGTGCAGGTTCATGGCCGCCCGGGCGTCCTGTCCTGTCTCCAGGGCATCGACGAACTGCTTGGAAATGGCCTCTCCGAAGCCCACGTTGTCACTGCAGCCTCCCCAAAGCCAGCCTTGGCCCCCTGGAAAAGCGCAGGCACAAAGGCCGTTCAGCAGCGGGCGCTGCGTCTCCTGGGCTGCTGTTTCTAGTTGGGCTTGGGGGGGGGGGTCGGAGCTGGGCAAGGATGAATGTTGGGTGAGTGCCCTGTACCCGGATTAGTCTCAGTCTAGCTGTATTTTTGCCACCTTTGCGTGCCCGTTTCCGGCCTCAGCCAATCCTCTGTTCAGGACTCCGTGACGTCAGTAGTTGCCAAGTAGGTTCTCTGTAAAGGGCCCGCGCTTTCCTCCCCTCCCTATAATGTCCCCATCCAAGGGGGTGGTAATGGAGTGCGAAAGGGACAAACCGGGGCGGAAAAGGGTGAGGGCAGCTCCAGCACTGTGGCGAAGGAGGGCGTATGGTTGAGACCCGGTGGGGCACCAGCGGCCAGTGTCAGGAGGCTCTGGGTTTGGGTCCAGGCTCTGCTCTGGGTTACAGCTTCCTACGGGTGCAGGCCCTGGGAGACCGCAAAGACGGCTCAAGTGCTTGGGTCCCTGCCACCCTGGGGGACCTGGATTGGGTTCTCAGTTCCTGGCTCCCTGTGGGCATTTGGGGAGGGAACCAGCGGGCGGGAGTGTTCTGCAGCCCCCTCCCCTGCCTTTTAAATAATTTTCTAACTTTTAATTTAAATTAATTTAATTTTTAAAATAAGAATATGGAACCCCAAAGGCGGGGATTGACAGGGAGACACAGCGGCTTCGAGGTGGCAGTGGAGGTGAGAGTGGGCGCAGGTGCCGAGAGAGGCGTGTGGACGGCCGGCAGCCTGTGTGTGGGAGGAGGGGCACAGGCTTGGGCCTACAGGGAGCGGCGCTCCGTGCCGTTAGGTGTGCGTGCCATTGGCGGGCTGCGCTTGCGGTCTGTCGCTGTAGGGCGGGGGCTCGGCCTGATCAGCCGGCTTCAGCACGGTTTTCCTCACAGTTACATAGCCCCCTCCCCCACTTGTCCTCCCCGCGGCGACCTCAGCCGGCCGCGCGGCCACCCCCGCGCACTGCTCACCCAGCTGCCCGTTTCGGGAGTCGTCACAGCCGCAGTTGTCAAAATCGCCCAGGCTGCAGTTCCTGGTCAGGGTGTACATGACGCCGGCCGAGCTGATGGCGTGCACGAACGCCGTCTCGCGGTTCGCTGGCGGGAAGCCAAGTCCAGGTGAGCGGGCGGCGGGCGCGGCGGCCGCCTCCTGCCTCCGACGCCGGCGCCAGCACCGCCCGCGGCCCGCGGCCCGGCCCCCACTCCTGTCTTTTCAAGGCCGTGGTTCTGTGACGTCTGTGATTAAGACGGACTTCGGTGGGGAGCAGCGGGGAAGGAGACGGTCTGGGCAGACTGCAGGAAACCCCATCCCCACTCCCTGCTGCAACGTCGGGCCGCCGGGGCGGGCGGGGGCCGCGCGCAGTTCCTGGCGGGAGCGCGGGAACGTGGTCTCCAAGTCAGCGGCCGCCGCCCGCTGCCCCTCGGCTAGGCTCGCTGAGGCGCGGGGCCGAGAGGTTGAGGGAGTCTGGCCCCGACCTACCTTCGGAGGTCGCTTAGATTGTGAGGAAACCTCTAGCCAGCTCGAGGGCCAGCAAGGCAGAGAACTGGTGGTGAGCGGGTTTGTGGCGCGGTGAGGACGTCGGGGAAGGAATGAAAAAGTCCCGAAGTAAGAAAGAGGCGCAGAGAGGGGAAAGAGAAGAGCCAGAGCGGGAGGGTGCGGTGGAGGCAGGGCCTGCCTGGGGCTCTAGCCTGGGACCAGGGGCCTGGGGAGCCGCCGAGACTTCCTTACCACTGCGCAGCCCGCCGTGGCTGGACAGCTGCAGGGCGCGCTCCGGGCAGTTCCAGCGGTCCCAGGCAAACTGGTACTTGCATTCCTCAATGCCGCTCTGGGCCCCGGCCGCCACGCTGCTGGAGTAGATCAGGTATGCCTGCGGGGACGTGGGCCGCCGCTCAGGCCGCGCGGCCAAGGGCTCCTGCCCACTCCCTCCCCCCAGGCGCTTTAAATGTGCCAGCTCATTGGGCATCACGGCCTTGTGAGGTGAGTACCAGGTCAGAGAAACAATTTACCCAAAGCCCCGCAGCTGGGAAATGGAAGCCTGGGGTGAAAGTGGGTTTTACCCTCCGCCCCTCTAACCTTGATTCATTGTACTACACGGCTGCGCCAGATGACACCCAGGACACCGCAGCCGTTATCCAAGCACACTCTTGGAAAATATCGTCTCAGAGCTGGCAGTGCCCTTCCACGGAGAAACCAGGCAGTGCGACCTCAGCACTTTAGAGACGGGCAGCCACCTCCCTCCCCTGCCCTGGGAAGCCACCTCCCACCCCTCTCCTGGGAAGGATGGGGACCTTGCAGCTGTGAAAGGCTGTTTCTGCTCTGGGAATTCTGGCCAATCAGAATGAGAACTCCTGAGTTCTCATCTCAGCTCTGACATTAGTTTGCTGTGTGATTCTGGGCATGTCTCTAACCCTCTCTGGGCCCTAGGTTAGCCATCTGTAACGTATACTACATCATAAAAGATGTGGCTCTAATGAAAAGAAATCCACATGGAGGAGGGTGCTTCAAAAATTCATGGAAAATGGAATTAAAAAATAAGTTCATTCTGATGCAAAAACTTTTTGAAGACCGTGCATAATTTGTTTGTAGTATCCATTTTCCACAAACTTTTTTATACAGTCTTCAGTCAACAAGCTAAGGTTAGTGAATTGTGTGTTAATCAAAGGAACTGCTTCTTACCTTTGGACCAGTCATCAGGAAATTGTTCACGGACCTAGGAAAAAGGAAAGTCACCAAGGATTATGGAGAGACATGGACCAGTTCCTACTTCAGCAAATAGAATTGACAGGAAGAAAGGGAAATGGGTTTTGCCGAGGAGGCATTATGCATTGAGAGCCTAGTAGAGATAATTTCTTTAGTGAAAAGGAATGCGAATACAATTAGTATGATAGCTTTGGATTTTAAAGTCAGTTACAATTTCCAGTGCCATGAAAACCAGAAGCAATGTTTGATGACTGTTTTGCCAAGGAGGCTTCACACTACGCCACAGCGCCGGCCCCCAGGGAATGCACCACTGATGCGGCCGACTCTGGGGAAATTACCCTGAGTGCGGGAAGCCAGCCTCAGAAGGAGGCGCGCCGCATGGGCCTCTGAATGCAGTGTTAGAGCTGGGAATGGACTCGGGATTTCAGAGGTTTGGAGGGGAGTGGGTGTGGCTATAACGAGCCCTGGGTGTCTGTCAAACGCGCACACACACAGATTCCATCCTCTGGTTCATTCCCCAAATGTGCCCAACAGCCAGGGCTAGGGCAGGTCAAAGCTAGGAGCCTAGAACCCCATCTGGGTCTCCCGTGTGGGTGGCAGGGGCTCAAATACTTGGGCTATCATCTGCTGCCTTCCCAGGTGCATTGACGGAGAGCTGGATGGGAAGCCAGGTAGCTGGACTTGCACCATCACTTTAATATGGGTGCAGGTGTCCCCAGCAGGGGCTTAACCCACTGTGCCACGAGGCCTGCTTCTCAAAAAAGCTTCTGGATTTTGGGCATTTTTGAATTTCAGATTTTCAGATTAGAGATGCACATTCCCTCTTATGACCAAACTGGGAGGCCACAGATAAGAAGACAAAAAAGATTCTGAAAGAGCTATAATAGAATTTTAGAAAATTGCAGAGGACTACTAAATCTTGCAGAATTAACCGTCTAAAGTCAGGCAGACAAAATTAAGTCAGCTGGAAAGAAGCATTGCTGTGTGGGGAACAGGGGTACCGCAAAGCACAGAAATTCAAAAGAATTGAAATTACTTCACAATGGCAGAAGACATTATGGGTTTGGAGGTAAATTTTTGACCCCTAAAGGTTGGTGTCAGAGGAGTTGGCAAGGCCCTTTGACTCCCTTTGACCCAGGGAAACAAGCCTGAACCTGCGCTGACTCAGCAGGGTGGTCTCTAGGTTAGGAATAATGTTCAAAGATTTTGGACGGTACCAAGCCAGAGAAAACTGGTTACCATTTCCTAAGACAAACATCCAGAAAGGAAGCAAAGTAACAATAAGAGAAAAGGAGTGACAAAGGAGAAAACTGCCGTAAGCCAGGTAAAGATTCCTCCTATAAGAGGGTTCTAGATTGGAACTTCGGGCAGAGTAATGGGCAGAGGTTCTGGAGGACTCTATTCCTAGAAGACCTTATGGTATGTAAAGATTTGTGTGTATGATATTTGGACCTACCCCAAATTAAAGAATCAGGTATAACTGAGCACCTGTTGTGAGACAGACTGTAATCCTCATTTGGACAAAGTTCTCATAGAGACCCTTGAGCTATCTGCAGACATTATTTGAGTCATATCCAAAATCTCCAGTATTAAGATCGTGGCCTTGTGGTGAGCACCAAATGAGGCTCTTGCTCTTGATTAATGAGACAATGGTGTGATGTCATTTGAGGGAGAGGCAAAACAGAGATTGCTGAAAGCATGGTTAATGTGTCCTGTGAAAGAGGCAGAGGACCCAAAAGGAATTTAAATCTGTGCCTGGGTGCACCTAGGGACAGTCATATTATTGGAAGAGCTGTGCTAACAAACATGGCCGATAGAAAGGTCAACAGATAGAGACTCCCTCCAGACAGAAAACAGTACAACCAGTATGTTCCCAGGGGGACACAAGCTTCCCATTCCCCACAAGTAGCTTCAGCACTTGCTGAAGATGCCACCCAGACTGGCTGCCATTCAATGAGTTTATGCCTTTTTGGACCCTCCCAACTATTCTTAGATCCCTTTTCTTGAACACCAGACTTAAAATTTTATTTTATTTATTTGAAAGGCATACACACACAGACAGAGGGAGAGAGAGGGAGAGAGAGAGAGAGAGAGAGAGAGAGAGAGAGAGATATTTCTCATCTGCTGGCTTACTCCCCAAATGCCAGCAATGGTTAGGGCTGGGCTAGGCTGAAGCCAGAAGCCAAAAATGTTCAACCTGATATCCCATGTGATAGAAGCCTAATTACTTGAGCCATTAGCTGCTGCCTCCCAGGGTCTGCATTAGTTGGAATCAATAGCAGAGCCAGGACTTGAACCCAAGAACTCTGATATGAGATGTGTGCATCCCACACAGTGCCAAATGCCTGCCCCCCAGCTACGTTCCTGTATCTCCCCTTTGTTCTTAACACGCATCTCAAACATGTGTCTGAACTGAAGCTCCTGCTCCTTGCTGTCACTACTCTAACATAACATGTTCTTTCCCCATTTAAGGTCTCATTGCTTAGACAAAATTCTCAGAAGGTCATCTTTGATTCCTTTCTTTCAGATGGCCTCAAGTCCTCCCAGCTCTACCTCACCACATATCCAGAATCTAGCCAGTTCTCCAAGCGTCACTGTTACCCTCGGGGTTTAAGCTGTCACCACCTTGTCTGGATTACTGTAAAAGCCTTCTGAACCGATCTCCTTACTTTCACCCTTATTCTTCCCCATTCTGTTCTCAAAACGATTGGTTGCTTTAAAGATTAGCTCCAAAAATACAAAGAAAATCTTGCCATTGTTTGCTTCTAATTCTGTAATAGGTTCCTATCCCCTGCAGTGTAGCTTATCAAGGTTTGTAAAATCCCACACAAGCTGGCCTCTACTTATCCTTCTGACCCAGTCTCCGCTACTTGCCCCTCGATACTCTGCTCCAGCCATATGGGTCTCTGCGCTCCCTGGGTCTTTGCACTTGCTGTGTTCTCTTCCTGGGAAACTCTTCACTAAGGTATCCATATGGCTTGTTCTGTCATCTACATCAGCCTTTTAATCAAAGGTGCCATTCTCCTTGAGGCTTTCCTTCATTATTCTGTCTAAAATTGCAGCCTCCTCCACTACCCATTTGTTTTTCCTAGGCATGGTTTATCACTTGACTCTGCATGTGTTAGGTATTTATTTGCTTACTGTTTGCTTCCCCCCACTGCACTATAAGCTCCGATAAAGCAGATTTTGGGGGGATCTGTTTTGTTCACCAAGTATTACCAGTGCCTGGAAACAGCATGCATTTAATAAATACTTGTTGAGTGGGAGAATGAAGGAGCCCACCTTTAGGGCGGGAGTAGGAAGACATATCACCTGAGGACTTGGAAGGAGAACAGAACTATCCAGAGAGACAGGGCGATGGGAGACTCTTGTTCATGCCCATGGCTTTAGCTGTCATGAAGACACATGCCTCCTGAGTCCATCTCTTCAGCCCTGACTTCTATTTTGAAAACCAGAGCTGCATTTCCAAATGAATGCTAGGTTTCTCCATCTGGAATGTTTGAATTGTCAAGACAGCATATCTAAAAGCCAGCTCATCTTCCCTGCCAAACGGGCCACTTCTCCGGACTTCACTACTCTTTGTTAAACAATCATTATAGTCCCAAGTCCACTCTCAGCATCCAGTTACCAGTTCCCTCTCTCTATTGTCATCATCACAGCCCAGCCCAGTGCTTCAAAAGGCACCATTAAGAAAGTAAGGGAAACTCACAGAATGGGAGGAAAATACTTGCAAAGCATTTATATGACAAGAAACTAATATCCAGAGAACCCCTTAAATTCAACAACAATTGATCAACCAGCCAATTTAAACATGGGCAAAGGACTTGAACAGACATTCTCCAAAGAAGATATACAGCTGGTCAATAAGCTGGAGGATGCTCACATTATCAGTCTTCAAAGAGATACAAATAAAAACCACAGCAACAATCACATCCACTAAGGCAGCTAAATTTTTAATTTTTAAGATTTATTTATTTACTTGAAAGAGTTACACAGAGAGAGAAGGAGAGACAGAGAGAGAGAGAGAGAGAGAGTTCTTCCATCCGGTGGTTCACTCCCCAATTGGCCGCAATGGCTGGAGCTGTGCCAATCCGAAGCCAGGAGCCAGGAGCTTCTTCTGGATCTCCCATCTGAGTGCAGGCGCCCAAGGACTTGGGCCATCTTTTAATGCTTTCCCAGGCCATACCTGGGATCAGAAGTGGAGCAGCTGGGACTTGAACCGCTGCACATATGGGATGCCGGCACTGCAGGCAGCAACTTTACCCACTACGCCACAGCGCCGGCCCCCGTGGCTAAACTTAAAAAGAGAGATGACATCAAATGTTGGTGAGGATATGGAGGAATCAGAACCCTCAAACGTAGCTGGAAGGATTTTAAAATGCACCAGACACTTTGGAAAATAATCTGGCATCAAAAGGTTAACCTCAGGCTCAAAAGGTTAAACACGAGCTCCCATGTGACCCAGAAATTCCACTCCTAGTCAATGAATTGCAAGCATATATCCAAGAAAAACCTGTACTTGCAGTAGCATTGTTCATAGCAGCATTGTTCATAATAGCCACAAAGCTGATGTCCACTGCCTACTGTGGACAATTAAACTGTAGTATATCCATAGTGGAATATTATTTGGCCATAGAAAGACATGAAGGTGGGGCTAGCATTGTGGCATAGCAGGGAAAGCTGCCCATGTGGGCCCTGGTTCAAGTCTCAGATGCTCCATTCTCTACTTTTTAAAAATTTTTTTTATTTATTTTATTTGAGAGTTAGAGTTACAGACAGTGAAAGGGAGATACAGAAAGATCTTCCTTCCGTTGGTTCACTCCCCAAATGGCTGCAACAGCTGGAGCTGTGCCAATCCAAAGCCAGGAGCCAGGAGCCTCTTCCTGATCTCCCATGTGGGTGCAGGGTCCCAAGGACCTGGGCCGTTTTCCATTGTTTTCCCAGGCCATAGCAGAGAGTGGGACTGGAAGTGGAGCAGCCGGGACTAGAACTGGCACCCATATTGGATGCCAGCGCCAAAGGTGAAGGATTAACCTACTGGGCCATGGCACTGGCCCCTAGTCCACTTCTGACCCAGCTCCCTACTAATATGCCTGGGAAAGCAACAGAAGATGGCTTAGGCCCTTGCCACCTATGTAGCAGACCCAGAGGAAGCTCCTGGCTTTGGCCTGGCCCAGTCCTGGCTGTTGTGGCCATTTGTGGAGTGAACCAGTGAATGGAAGACTTTCTCCTTCTCTCGCTCTGTAACTCTACCATTCAAATAAAGAACTAAGTCTTAAAAAGAAAAAAAAAAAAAAGACATGAAGGACTGATACATGCTATAACATGAATGAATCTTGAAAATCTCATTCTAGGTGAAGGAAGCTACACAAAAGGTCATTAATTATCTATATGTAGTTCCCAGAATTGCAATTCCATAGAAGCTGGAAGTAGAACAGCAGTTGCTGGGGCTGTGAGGAGGAGGCGTGGCACATGGCTGATAATGGGTAAGGGGTTTCTTCTTGGGGGGCTAAAAATGTTCCAAAATTGATCGTGGTGAGGGTTGCACAAGTCAATAAATTTACAAGCCCACCCCTCCCTTTTTTTTTTTTTTTACACTTTAAAGATGAGTTTTTGGGATGGGGATTATATCTCAATAAAGCAGTTATTTAAAATCTTATTCCTGAGTAAGTATTTAGTTCAGAAGTCACAGCCAGCACTTCTGGAAGCTTCCCAGCAACTTTTTCCTGCCTCATTTTGAGGAGTCTCTTCACTCCCTTACACCTGACTGTTGGGAGAGGCCGTCTTCATTAGCTTGGGATACTCTTCAGCCCCTAACAAAGTCCTCCATAAAAAGGGATTAAACTGGGCCAGTGTCGTGGTTTAGAGGGTAAAGCCACTGCATGTGACACCCACATCCCATTTGGGCACCGGCTCGAGTCCCAGCTGCTCCACTTCTGATACAGCTGCTCTCTGCTATGGCCTGGGAAAGCAGTGGAGAATGGCCCAAGTGCTTGGGCCCCTGCACCCACATGGAGACCTGGAAGAAGCTCCTTGGCTTCTGGCTTCGACCTGGCTAGTGAACCAGTGGGTAGAAGATTCTCTCTCTCTCTCTCTCTCTCTCTCTCTCTCTCTCTCCCCTGTCTCCCTCTCTCTGTGTAATTCTGACTTTCAAAATAAACAAATAAATGTTTAAAGGGATTGAACCAAGGGATTTGGGAAAAGTGGATGGGAGGATCATGAGATGCACCAGAGAACTGGAGGAGGAAGGTTTGGGATGTGGGCAGGGAGTCTGTGGGAGCCTGTGCTTCCGCTCCCTTTTCCACGCAGGGAGCAGATGACTGCTCCCAGCAAGATGGCAGACAGTGAACACGGAGCATGTGGACAATGTGCACACAGAGGGCAGTGTTAGAGTCCCAACTTCAGCAAAGTCAATGGAACACACGTAATGCTACACCACTGGGGTTGTGCTTCACAGTAATCAGGCGTAAATGGTAAGCAATTTATATACACAATTCTAGTTTTGCTTTTACACTGCCAAGTAAAAATTTTATAGTTGTTTCTTGTCCTATTATTAGCATATATATGTATTTGTTTACATATAGTTATATATTGATACCATATACATTTTAATTTATAAAACATAAGAATAACATTTATTGGGACTGACACTGTGGCACAGTGGGTTAAAGCCCCAGCCTGAGGTGCCAGCATCCCATATGGGCGCCGATTCTAGTGCCAGCTGCTCCTTTTCAAATCCAGCTCTCTGCTATGGCCTGGGAAAGCAGTGGAGGATGGCCCAAGTCCTTGGGCCCATGCACTCACGTGGGAGACCTGGCTCCTGGCTTTGAATCAGCTCAGCTCCAGCTGTTAAGGCCATTTGGGGAGTGAACCAGCGGATGGAAGACCTCTCTTTCTGTCTCTACCTCTCTCTGTAACTCTCTCCCATGTGGGTGCAGGGGCCCAAGCACTTGAGCCATATTCTGCTGCTTTTTCAGATACGTTAGCAGAGAGCCAGATTGGAAGTGGAGCAGCAGGGTCTCGAACTGGCACACATATGTGATGCTGGTGTTGCAAGTGGTGGCTTAACCCTGTACACCACAGCACTGGTCCCAATTTTAGTATATGTGCTGCCGAAGTGAGCACTGTTGCTTTTTAGAAGTATCTTCTATCCCCCTTTAGAGTTGTGCTTTTCCACTTGGTTATTAAAACTGTCATTTGTGTAGAAGGCTCTTCCGGGATCTAGTCACACAGTTCCAGTTTTGACCTGCAGCCTCCTCTCCCAGGACCCTTGCAGTCCCCTTCATTGGACGGGCACTGAGGGGCTTGCTGACATTCACCGCAAGCTTCATCGCTGCCCCTTCTTGGCTCTTCCTTCAGAGGGAATGCGCTCTCTGAAGGATTCCGCAGACGCTCATTTCAGTAAACATCTGGAGCCTGCAGTCTCACCAGTTCTCCTGACGTGCCCAGAACCCAAGCGGTGGGCCCACCATGGAGCCCCTTCCAAGGCTGCAAAGACACAGGAGCCTGGGAGAACGGACAAGGGTTGCTTGGTGCTCTTGAGCTGCCCTTCCTGGGCTCGGCCTTCAGGGCCTTGTGCTGAGTGCCCAGCTCACCCAGGGGCAATGCACACTAGCCTTGGCACACTGCCATCACCGACTCACCCATCCCGGACCTCTGCCACCCCCATGATGACTCTCTGGAGAAGCAGCACCAGGGCAGGTACTGATTCTAGGGAGGACTCTCTGAGGCCCTTTTGTACCCTGGGTGTGGTCAGCTTCCATTAACTAAAAACAAACCCGTGGGGCTCAGGGCCTGGACAAGCAAGAGAATCCCTCAGCAAGACTGAGCCTGAGATGCCAGCTCTGCCACTGTCCCCAGCTGCCTGAAGGGCAGCCTTTGGTAAGATTGCCTCCCCCAGGGCTGCCTCTGGCCTTGCTGTCAGCCCTGTGGAGGACATGAGCGACTGCCAAGTTTCACGGAGTCCCATGAACTGTCGTGGCCATGGTACCTGGCCCAGAGCCGACTGTACAGTGCATGGGTGTGCTCTGGGGAGGTCCATGTGCCCTGGCTCCAGAGACTCCAGGTCGGCAGTGGGGACAGGGGAGGAGGGCAAGAGGCAGAGGAGGTGGCAGGAATCTGCATTACCACTTCCTGCGAGGGCTGTGATGCAGGCGATCCTCAGACTCCGGGCCGGAGGGAGAGCACAGAGGGGCCTCCAACACCTGATTCCTGAGTCGGCATTTGAGGGTCTGGGAGACTGAAGTTCTTCTTTCGTCTTCTGGAAAATGGCTGCTCTGCCTGCACCCATCTTGAGCCTGGGGGCGGTCTCTCCTTCGTGCTGGAAGGAGCACCTTTTGGTTCTGGCTGCTCTCAAAGCCCTTGCTGAGGTCTACCTGAAGGCTGGGCCTCTGCACTGGGCCAGGACATCGTTATCTTCCCCTCCCTGCAGGACTCCTCTGTAGCCCAGGGCATTTCCCCAGCAGCTCCCGCTGACTTGTTGCTTGCCATCTTCCCCATTCCACAGGGGAGGTCTTCCTGGGTGGAATACGAACTGGATTCCCGGTCTTCGTCCTTGTGCTCCAGCTCTTCTGCTCCCTCCCTCCACTCCCAGGAGCCTTGAAGGCCACAGCTCTTCTTCCACATTTATAGACCTGGTCCTTAAGTGGATCTTTCACTCACTCTTTGGCCCACGCTTTGCCCTATAAGCTTCGAAGGCCCCCTCATTAACCAAGTCAGTTCACTAACAGCCATCAGATTCTCTCTCTCTCTCTCTCTCCCTTCCTCCCCCCTCCCTCCCCCCCTCCCTCCCTCCTCTCCCTCCCTTCATGCTGAGCATTCACAATAAGGCCCCACTGTAAGTGGCTTCTGCTGTCACCTGCTCCACCTAGGCCGATTAGCCCAGCTGTGTCCTCCTGTCCTTGTGGTTCCACCTTCCAGCCCGGCTCCTCTAACACTTGATCTTACGAGGCAGCTCTTCCCCGTCCTTACGTCTTCCCTCTTGTCTTCATTATCATCCTTTCGCGGGGTGTTAAGTCACCATCCACAGATACGGATGGGTTAGCAGTGTGAGGCTGTGGGGGATCTCCAAGATAGAGCCCTGTGGATCTTATGTCATTTTCCCCATTGCTGCACTCTCTCGGAACCTTCAAACCTGGTGACACCTCAGTGGCTGTCACCGAGCCATAGTTGAGCCACATTTCAAAATGCTTTAATCGAGGGCACTTCACCTCCTCAATCACCCCCTGTCCTTCAGCAACACATAGCTTCTCCCCGGGGCCCGCACTGCCTCCCGAATTGCCTGTTCCATAATCAGCCTGATCAGGAACTTGTTTTCCCGGGAAGCAGAGCCAGGAGGGGAGGGACTTTGGATCAACCTAAATACAAATGCCATTGCTTCTGTTTAAGTTCTTGGAGTGTCTCCAAGTTTCTCTTCCTTTGTTTGTTTGTGTGATTTGGTTGTGTGTGTCTGTGTATTGCTTTTAACTTAACATTCATTGTTGACAGCTACACACACACTGAGCCCCTCTTTGTCTGATACCATTTGAAGAAGCTGACATGACTTTACCACCTTAGGAAGTTCCCAGCAAATTGCAAGTTTCCCTTCTCTGTCAATCACGTCTAATTGTGCACAAGGAGTTTAAGCCACTATCCAATTAGTTTCAACCATTTCTTCCTATTTTTGGAGCAGTTCTCCAAGCTAGCAAAGCCCACGAGACAGTCTGTGCCACACATCACATTGTACAGCTGGCAATGTGGCAGCCATGGTGAGAACACACACACCTCTGGCACAGATGGCAATGGACAGCAGCGCCAGGCACCATGCTCCTTGCACCTGTTGTGCCCCTTGCACCCTAGGACCTGGTTACTAGGCCAAGTGTGTGACCTGCACTCCCTCTGCAGTAGCTGCTCGGTTGGGTGCAGCGAGCTTCTTGCGGGCCAGCCCCACTGCACCGCCAAGTGTGCCCCCATGTGTCTGTACCAGTGGCTGATGTGGCTTACGCTTAAGTTAGGATTCCCTTTTTCTCTGCCTCACAGGTGTTGGTGCTTTTTCAAAGCGAAGTTCCTGAGTATGCCCAGAATTTGACATTTTTTTTTCTTTCTTCTTCTTTTTTTTTTTTTTTTTTTTTTTTTTTACAGGCAGAGTGGACAGTGAGAGAGAGAGACAGAGAGAAAGGTCTTCCTTTTGCCGTTGGTTCACCCTCCAATGGCCGCCGTGGTCAGCGCGCTGCGGCCGGCGCACCGCGCTCATCCGATGGCAGGAGCCAGGAGCCAGGTGCTTTTCCTGGTCTCCCCATGGGGTGCAGGGCCCAAGCACCTGGGCCATCCTCCACTGCACTCCCGGGCCACAGCAGAGGGCTGGCCTGGAAGAGGGGCAACCGGGACAGAATCCGGTGCCCCGACCGGGACTAGAACCCGGTGTGCCGGCGCCGCAAGGCAGAGGATTAGCCTGTTGAGCCACGGCGCCGGCCTTTCTTCTTCTTTTTAAAAATTTATTTGATCGGGGCGTCGGATTCTGTCCCGGTTGCCCCTCTTCCAGGCCAGCCCTCTGCTGTGGCCCAGGAGTGCAGTGGAGGATGGCCCAGGTGCTTGGGCCCTGCACCCCATGGGAGACCAGGGAAAAGCACCTGGCACCTGGCTCCTGCCATCGGATGAGCGCGGTGCGCCGGCCACAGCGCGCCGTCCGCGGCAGCCATTGGAGGGTGAACCAACGGCAAAGGAAGACCTTTCTCTCTGTCTCTCTCTCTCTCTCACTGTCCACTCTGCCTGTCACAAAAAAAAAAAAAAAATTATTTGAAAGGCAGAGAGATTGACAGAGAGAGAGACACACAGAGATATTGAGAGACAGAGACACAAACAGAGAGCATACATCTCCTGCTTCACTCCCTAAGTGTCTGCAACAGCTGAGGCTGAGCCAGGTGGAAGCAAGGAGCTGGCAATTCAATCTGGGGTCTCCCGCATGGGCGGCAGGGACCCAATTACTTGAGCCATCACCCACTGCCCAGTCAGGACTGGGCCAGGCCAAAGCCCAGAGCCTGGAACTCCATCCAGGTTTCCACTGTGGGATGGGAGGGATTTAAGTACTGAGCCATCATCTGCTGCCACTCACTGTGCTCGTTGGCAGGAAGCTGGAATCGGAATCAGAGCTGAGACTCGAACCCTGGCACTCCTTTATGGGACGTGGGTGGCCCACTGGGCCAAAGGCCCTCTGCAGAATTTGAGGTTTTCCTCTCTGAACCCAGAATGTTTATCTTAATGCCCTCTGATCCCCTCTGTGGTGCTGCTTCTCTCTACTCGTGCCCCAAGTCCTTTGCGTGGCACTGCTGGCTTCTCCCTAACCTTCAACATATTCTCTCCATTTCCAGATGAAGTCTCTGGCCTGAGGCTACAGTCAGCCTGCATCAGGGGAGACCAGGGCAGGCGACCTTCCTGCTGGGATTGGGGAGAAGAGGACGCATGGGAGTGAACGTGGCTGCAGAGCTCATCTGCAGATCTGACTCAGAGGGAACACACAGGAAGGGGCAGGAAGGTCAAGGGGAGGGTCCAGAGTAGGAGAGCTGCCAGGGCTATGGCTGGAAGGTGCTCCCGTGTCACAACTTTCTCTTAGAATAAGTCTCTGGCAGCTGCTTTGTCCTCCAGAAAACTCTCTGGATGCCATGACCCAGGGAGAGTCCAGACACAGCCCCTTCTGAGTGAGTCTCCTTGGGTCTCACTCTGTCCTCCACAACATGTGACCCAAAGAACACCCGTGCACAAGCACACACAGATATACACACACCAAGACACAGAAGGCAGGTGTTACTGATGATGTAAAACAAAATGCTATTGATCCAGACATTTTATTCACACCCCTTTGTTGACAATACCCGAGAGTATCTAGACTAGTACACGTCACTGTCTGATTAAGAGTTCAGCTGAAAATGCAAAACTGTTTTCAAGGGCTAATGGCATGGCTAATTCTTGCCCACTCTAAAGCATCAGTCATTGCCATCAGGCTGTATCCTGTTGACTAGACAAAGGGATTAGGAAGCTGAAGGCACAGATCCCCAAAGTCTTGCAGGGAAGAGTACTTAAAATTTCCAAGCCAAGTCTCCTCCCCCTTCCAAATGTGTGGAGAGGGAACAAAACTGGTATCAGTGCAGAGTTCAACCTCAGGAGGGCAGGAGAACAGCTGGCAGACTCAGAGTGAGGAGTTAGGAAATGAAGTCGGCTAGTGTGGCATTGAAAGGAAGGAAAGGAGCGACAGCGGCAGCGGTGCCCAGGGCCTGCTGAGGAGTTTTGTAGATGAGTAGAAAAGGAAAAATCCAGGAGGAGCAGCCTGTGGTCACATTCCTGTGTCGGTTTCACTGATTCTAACACCATCTCTTTCTTCAAAAGGAGTTCAGCTCTGTAAATAATTCTAAACATATTTTTATAAGTGTGAATTTTCTGTATAATAATTCAGTGCCCTAAAGTATAGAGAAAAGTCTTGTAAACCAACTGACTAAAAACAAAGTGAAACAGGCATGTCCTTTTTAGTAGTAGTCCTTCTATTAAAATCCCACATTATCCCAAATCCAGCTCTTGCCAAATAATTACTGGAAAAGGCCCATGGGACAACTGTGTACCACGGAGCTCCACAAACAATCTCAGGTGGATTCCTTTCTGGGCGGATCATAGCTTTTCAAGGGAGAGTGTTTTCCCCAAGACAGATGTGGTTTGTACTCCAGGATATTTTATACAGCAACAGACCGTCTTTCCTCGTCCTCATTTCCCCTTCTTTATGCATTGTAGGGAGCTCTGCTGAGAAACACTGAGCTGCAAGAAAGCACTTTAGCGCTTAGCATTTAAATGAGGATTCTGAGGGGAAGAGCTGGGCTGGCTCCCTTCCCTTGGTCTCTAAGAGAAAACTGCTAAGGGTCTCAAGTCTGTGGCAGAGACTTTAGAAAATGCTCATCTTCTCAATTGCGTAGATGGATGCAATGCCAGGACATGTCAGCATCCAGAGGTGGGTGTACATGGTAACTCTCAGAATTAGCTGTAAACAATGAGGTTAGCATTTCAAGGGAGCAAAATTGACTTGCCTTGGTACTCTAGTGCATTCTCACTGCCCAGTGGAAGTCGATTCGAACGGATGGCGACATTTTTTCAACCTGATCAAATCACAATTTCTGCTGCCTTTGCTAACCAGCCACAGCTCCAACAGAGCTAAACTCATCATGTATTTGAATGACTTATCTCCTTTTATTAACCTATATTCTTGATTTTTCTCGCCAAGAGCATACAGATATGGTGGCCCAATGTTCCTCAAGATTCAATCTGATTTCTGGCCCCACATCGCTCAGCCACAGGATGGAGATTCCTTTTCCTATCTTTCCTCTTATTTTGACCCATGGTAGTATCTGTAAGATTTAGGCCAAGAGAAATATATGCAGTTGGAAATCCTACAGAAAGCACAGATGAAAGATGACTGATCAGGGATTGATAACAGTTGAAGCTGAGTTACAGTTTATCAACCAGTTATCATCATGCATCTGGTCTCCTACAGTAATTAAAAATGAAAATTTCCATTATATAAAATTTAAAAACTAACATAATTCTTCTGGAGCAATAATCCATGGATTCTGGGATCCACCAGACACCATGGATTAAGATGTGGAAATGCCGGCTAGGAACAGGTAGACCAGTTATTGGCTCCCTGTTTATCATCCTGGACATTGGCATGGAATGAAACTTCCAAGTCTGATTTCGTAAATCTGAAGAGTCTGGAAAATGACGAAGTACAGGAAAACGACAAAGATTTGTAGCAGCAACAGGTCTGAATGAAGGAAAAATTCCTCCCTACTCAGGATGGTTGAAGTTTGGCCTGAAACCTTTCAGAATTTCATCTACGGAGTGCATAGAAAGAAGGAACTGCGGGGCCTTCCGCTAGGGTCTGATTGGGTCTGCTGGCACATAGCCTTGCAATGTGCTGGTACCACAGGGTGCTGACATCGGAAAAACAATCTATTAAAATAAATGAATTGGATTGGCCAGATAATGGTGATTCAAATGACCCCATTATGGTCCGAATTTCTCTTGGGCTAGAGAAAACGCTAGCCTAAGAAGCATACAGGGGGAGTGATATGATCAATAACAGGGACTTACCATAAAGACGGAGAAAAACAAGCCATAAAAGTGTGGCCTGTAATGAGACTGGAGGGTCCAGCTGAAGCGGATGGCATTTCTTTCCAGAGGCCCTTGGAGTGCGGGCATATTTCAAGTGGGAGGCAGTGGGGAATGCTATTTATGTGAACCAAGCTCAGAGTTCCCCTAACTGTTAACCTAGCCGGATCTTTTACCTCATAAGAACAAACTGTTTTCTGAAAAATAAAGATTTATCCTAAGGAAAATGGTATGGACCTCATTCTCTACGCCTATGTAATCTCCTCTGCCTTCTTGGGGGAAGTGGAAATGAGTCCTTGGAGCCCAGGGATAAAGGGATTTTCCTACTAGTCCCTGGAAGGAATAGTGGTATCTAACAGAGAGTAGTATTAAACCCATTGTTCAGCTGGGGAAAAAAAAAAGCAAACATTTAGTTATCATCTGTTTCCATGAAGAGGGGACTTGAATTAAAATTATTTTTTTCTGGTATTTCCTTATGCTCTGTTTGTCTCTGTGTAATAGTACAAAAAAGAGATCCTTCTTCCTGACTCCTTATTCTTCAGAAAAGCACCTAGAGATGGAAGATGCACCCCCAGCATCCCCAGCATCGCCTACAAACTGAGGTCAAAAGCTGCACTCATGGTGTCTTCCCAGCACCGCACAGCCTTTGTTGTGGAGAGGAGTGATAGACATGGTAGTGAGACTAGTAAGAGTTCCTATTGTCTTTCATGATGGGAGAAAGGGAAACACAGGTTGTTGAGGAAATCAACAGTCACACTGAGCATTAACCGGCTGGGCTCCGGTGGGCTTCAGCCTTGCTCACAGGGAGGCTGCTGATCCCTGAGCTCCAGGCTCTTCTGTGGACCAGGAAGGTGTTAGGATTGCGAATCTCATGTTAGTCCCTTACTTTCCAGATTCCAAAGCAGATCCTCACACTTTCCTCTTTTTTTTTTTTTTTTTTAATGTCTCTAATTTCAGGGATTCCCAACCTCTTCAAGGAAGAGAATGCCTTTCATATGTGACACAGTTTAGAAGACTCTCTCTTAACTGTTACTTGGTTTTTTGTATGTGTTGGTGGGAAAAACTCAATATGAGAAAAACCAAGTGTAACCAAAAACAGTTATGAGTTGAGTAAGTTTTATAGGGTTTGTATTTTCTTGTTGATGATACACATTTGAAAATAGTGCCACAACGTGTCCAATAAAGAAAGAGGAAGCCATAAAAAAAAAAAAAAAGAAAATAGTGGCATCTGTGTGGGGAACAGTACTTTCAGCTGTGTGCAATGCCTGGCAAGACCATGGGTGCAAAGAGCTGGATTCCCTCCCTAGCTGCGAATATCACAAGCGACTCTCAGATGCAAGCTTTAGAGCCACGGAAGGGTTACTCTACAATCCTCAGTGTACAGAACCGAAGCATGCTTCAGGACCACCAAGGTGTGCTATGAAGACCCTACTGCAGGAGAGAAACGGGCCCTGGTTAGATCCCCACTGCAGACCCCTGGAAAGAAGCCAGCACTGCTCTCCGTTAAGGAATGAGACGGGAGCCCTGGTTCATCTCTGTATCCCAGTGCGTCTGTCTGAGTAAGTGACTGAGTTAGGGAGGGAGGGAAGGAGAGAAGGAGGATAGGAGGGAGAGTGAACCAGAGAGAGAAGTGGGTAAGACTCAGTGTGTCTAAGGGACACCATTTGGAGTAACATGGAGTTAACAGTTAAGAAAAAAGATTTTCTAGGCTTGTTCATTCCAGATGAGTAAATGTCCAGAAAGTGAAAAATCCCATTGGTTTACCTCTGGCCCCAGCTATAACCATCCCGTCTGCCTGGCTGTCTCACGTATTCCCTTTTCTTTCTTGGGAGCCATAGGGTTAAGAAAAAATAAATTCAAAGGGAAGATTTTTCCCAAGTTACTACAGGACAATTCTCTTCAAAATAGCAAGAAACTGTGGCAAGCACTTTAAAAAACGCTGTACTGATTCACCTAGAGAAACTCCATATTGTGGGTGAATGTCGATTGTTCTCTTTTTAAGCCCAGGAATTTCTGTGGATGGACTCTTTCAGACAGTAAGTTCACGCGGGCCTACAATTGAACAGCCAGGCAGAAATTGTGGCTCCCTGTTTGTTAAATGCTTTTGAGGCTCTTACATAAAAGATTGATAATAAAGTATTAAGAGAAACATCTCAAAAGCTGTGATTGGTTAGATTTCTCTGCACAGCACAAAGGGGCTGATGACCTTCTGCAAAACCCCGATGGCGTCATTATAGCAATCATCGAGATTTCATGTTCAATTTAAAAATCACTTTTCCACCGCTACCGAAAACAGATGTTTGACAGAATGTAAATGTTTCATCCAAATCAGGGCTTATTGGGAAAAGCAATTAAAATCTAATTGCGTGATACAGGCGATTTGTACATCATTTTCTCCTTAAGGTCAGGCAAGGCGAGAAAGGGCTCCTAAGCCCTGTTTTTTAAATTAGAATTTTCTTTCACATCTCTTTTCTCTTTTCTCTTTTTGCATCCAGACACTTGAATTTGGACAGACAAGCAACCCAGCCACCTTTCAGTGTGGCTGTGTCAATATAGGAATGAAATGAACATGACCCCTCCAGCAGGGAAGGGAACACACAGTAAAGGTATTTTTTATAGAACAATTCTTCACACTGCCCTGGTGACTGGGGAAAGGAATCTCGTGTTTCTCTTTCGCTGATACTGAAGCAGCTGAAGAATACCATGGGCATCAGCAGAAACGCCCTGCAATAGTCTCCTGGCCCTTTTGTCTTTTTGTTCTCGTGAGAGAGAGGAGGTTTTTTTTTTTTTTTGTATGTTGAAATTTTTAATTAAAGTGCCAATTAAAAATCGACCAATTATTTGGTGGTTCCATTTGTAATCAGAAATGCCACAAATGATTACACTGATTTGCAAATGTTGCATTAAGTTGGTATACTTCCTATTAGCACTCCAATAAAGATGGCTTGACTCATTCGTGATAGGAATACACTCTCAATTAGCACAGGAAGCTTATTTCAACAAAGAAATTCCTATTCTTCCTTCCTCAACAGTTTCTGTGGCAGTTGGGTTAGTATCTTGGGTAAACAGATGGTCAGAACCAGAACCGATGAACCGAGAGGCTGAAGTTGTATCTGACCTGGGGAGAGACTGCCAATGCCCTGGCAACATGCATTTCCCAGTTGTGCTTCCGGGCATTATTGTGTACTTGCTGATTAACAATTGCATGTATGGATGCTTTATGTGGTTTCCAAGAACTAAACGAGAAGCATTATAATAGTATCTACCATTTGTACAGTGGTTTACCAAGCACGCATTATTATTTAGAAATGTTTGTTAGTCAAACAAATCCAGTGTGTGGAGAAGTTTAGATTTCTAAAATATTTGATTTCAACTG
Source organism: Sylvilagus floridanus (assembly GCA_949820135.1). Taxonomy (NCBI): domain Eukaryota; kingdom Metazoa; phylum Chordata; class Mammalia; order Lagomorpha; family Leporidae; genus Sylvilagus; species Sylvilagus floridanus. The sequence continues at coordinate 52,754,860 of OX463235.1, read as the reverse complement.
TGTTTGTTAAGCCAGGACAGACACAGTGGGTCAGACAACTTGTTCATGTCAAGGAAATGACAGTATGAGCAGCTACTTCAAACAGTCCAAGGAAAGTACAGGCACGTCACAACGTGTAAAATAAGATCCTGCTGAACTCTGTCTCCAGCCCTCACCTCAAGATCAGATTCAACACCCAGTAGAACTTGTTTCGAACCACTTCCTTTCCTCCACAATGCTGACATCAGGATTTGACAAAATAGGGCTATTGTCTACTTCTCCCCAAATCACTAGGAACGTTTTGTGGTACAGCAATTTATAAAAACAGGAGCCCCTGCCATCTTTTAACCCACTGCTTTATTGGTAGAAGTTCCAAAGATTTGCTGAAATCAGCCATACAGTTAGGATGAGCCCTACTCTAGAGAACAATTTCCCCCCCTCCTAGGAGAGGCTCAAGGCTTCTGGAAGTGAAAATAAGCTTTCTCCAATATATTACATACATTTACCTAGTCTCCGGCCCAGGCTACTTACCAGGTGTGGCTGAGCTGGAGGACACAGGTGAACAGAAAGACACACACCCAAGGCTTCTCCCGAAACATAGTCCTCTGGAATAGCAGGAGAGCAAATTCTTAAAAACGGGGAGACAGGGAAGGAAGATGGGGAGCAGTCTCCCCAGTGGTAGTGGGATGGAATTCTCAAAGCCCCACTTCCTTGGCCTGTAAGCGATCCCAAACAGAGTTAAGGGGAGGTGAAATGGAGCTGAGATTATCTACTTAATTAAAGTTTTTTTCTCCTCTAAGTCCTTCAGCCAATCAGAACTCAAGTGCCAGAAAAAGATTGAGTCGGTCAAAAGAACTCTCCAGGACCCTCCCAGACAAACGCAGAAGGGGATGAGGAGAAAGAGGACAAAGGGGGAGGGGGAGGCACGGCAAATCCCCTCCACAGAATCACTGCGTGGAGTCCCTGCCTGCCCCTGCCTACCACACTACAACCGCCCCCACCCACGCACACTGACCACAGACAGCGCCTGGTCCCCAAAGAGATTCTGAAGGGACCGAGCTTCTCTGGTTGTCCTTTGTAGCGCTCTGAGCCTGAGTTTACTTTCAGGATCATTCTCCCAGAGAGAAAAACAGATCATGTGCAGGTGAGCCTCAGGCCCTCTGATCTGAGCGTGAGGTTCCCCCAACCCTCCGTGCACTAAGTGGGAAGGCACAGTGGGGAGCAGCAGGAAGCCGGGTGATTTCTTCCTTCTCCTTTTCCATTCCCCGTGCCTAGTACATCTTAGCCCTCCACTAGGCATTGCAGACATTCTAAAAACTGAGACTTGATTTCCAACCTAAAGACCGCCACAACTGGGTCCGGGGACACCCAAAGAATGTAATTTAATAAAGCATTACCTTGCTACAAACCGACTAGAAATAGCATAGGCTTATTTAGGGGAGCATTTTTGAAGAACGCAGACTTGCGTTCTGAAGAAGGGAGGAGAGTGGTTTCGACGGCAGAGCAAAGCGACCTCACCATCCTATCCTCCGGAAGGCAGACGGCAGAGCCGGGAGGGCACGCACCTGCCCCTTGCCCGCACCCCTCTGACTTCTGTGCCTCCAGGTGCACAAAAGTGCTGCTCCCCACTCCCCCGTGGCCACACCTTCTGTTCTGGAGTTGGCAGCACCTTTCTTAGGGCTCCTGTCTTTGTTCCCTTCCCTCGTCCGTGTTCCTCTCTACGTAGAACCATCTCCGACCACGTCTACGCTGGCAAACTGACCTGGCAAATAAAGCCTCATTAAAGTCTTTCATTACTTAGGTCATGCAGGCCAGACGACTTAGGGGCCTTGACTCCAGTGTTTTGATTGGGTAACTTTGTAGTCTACTTGGGCTCTTCCAGACTGCATTGTGAGAGAGCCCAGCAGTTTTGACCCCCGCACAAACTTCAGGTCTCTTCTCTGTCCCCTCATTCAGGAAGGGAGCAGCAGAGTGGATTGGAGAGTAAGGGTCGGGTGCCTGGAATGCAAGGCGTGGTGACTCCTGCCCTCGGTTCTGGCTTCTCTCCCGATGGCTGCTGCGGCCAAGAGCTTGCCTTAGCCTTGCCTAGGGAATTCCCAGGAGATGGGAAACTTTGAGGGATTTTTGTGAAAAAGTGGAGAACTAATTTAAAACAAGTTCCTTAAGGCACCATCTCATCCCCTCAGAATTTCTCCCACTAAGGAAAAATCTGACACTTCATTGTTTTGTACAAAATCACTTCATTTTTAGTACAAAGACTTAAACATAACAGAAATGTACAAAGCAGGAAGGCAAGTCCCCTTTGGTGGGTCTCCTTCCTTTTCCAGGAAAACTACTGTTAAGTTCTGGATGCTCTTTCCGGTTTTTCATATGCATGCATGAATAGTAATAGGTATGTACACATTATTTACAAAAATGAGATTGCATAGGACATACTTTGCAAATAGCTTTTCTCTTTTAATATTATGTACAATTTACCATATTAGGGACTAAAAATCTCTCTCTTCCTTTCTCAAGAATGGGTAGTATAAATTGTCAGGTGTACTAAGTAATCTTATTTTTCTGATACTAAGGTTGTTTTCAGTCTAATTTTGAGATAAGTATTGCTAATTCAACCACTTGGATACTGGTTAATAAAAAAAATAGGAAGACTCCTTAAGATGAAGTATCTCTCTCAGGGGTGTAGATTATAAATAAAGTTGAGTTCCACCATACATTGTTTTCAATGTTATTTTTAAAAATTATTTATTTATTTGAAAGTCAGAGTTAACAGAAAGGGAGAGATGGAGAGAGAGAAAGAAATCTTCCATCTGCTGGATAGGCTGAAGCCAGGAGCCAGGAGCCAGGAGCTTCTTCTGGATCTCCCACATGGGTGCCAGGGGCCCAAGTACTTGGATCATCTCCTGCTGCTTTCCCAGGCACATTAGCAGGGAACTGGATCAGGAGTGGAGCAACCAGGACTTGAACCGGTGTCCTATGGGATGCCGGTGTTGCAGGTGGCAGCTTGGCAGCTTTGCCCACTATATCACAACGCCGGCCTCTGTTTTCAACTTTACAATCCCTCCCTCCCTCCCTCCCTCCCTCCCTTCCTTCCTTCCTTCCTTCCTTGACAGGCAGAGTTAGACAGTGAGAGAGAGAGAGAGACAGAGACAAAGGTCTTCCTTCTGTTGGTTCACCCCCCCCCCCCCAAATGGCCTCCACAGCCAGCGTGCTGCACCGATCCGAAGCCAGGAGCCAGGTGCTTCCTCCTGGTCTACCACGCGGGTGCAGGGCCCAAGCACTTGGGCCATCCTCCATTGCCTTCCTGGGCCACAGCAGAGAGCTGGACTGGAAGAGGAGCAACTGGGACAGAATCCGGCGCCCCAAATGGGACTAGAACCCAGGGTGCCGGCGCTGTAGGCGGAGGATTAGCCTAGTGAGCCACGGCCCTGGCTTACAATCCTTTTCATCTCTACTCATCATCTTTAACTTCTAGCTCTGGCGTTTCCCCGTGCTGCCCTCAAATCAGGAGTCCCATGTGAAAATGAACTACAGTACCTGATTCAATATTTATTACTATTATAGATATTGAAAAATAAGATATTCTTAGCTCTCTAAAATTTCATATTTCTTAATCTTCAAATTTCTGAATCTTTTCTATTCTAGTTTGTTTTCTGAAGGTGTTTGCCTGAGAATATTCTTTATACTTAAAAATGTGGAAATTAAGGCAGAGGGCAGAAAATCAAAACAGTTAATATCCCTAGCAATATTACTCTTAAATTGTTAATGTGCTGGCCTCTGCTATGTTCTTTCATCTCTATTTAAAGTTTGACAGTGGCACATTTGCTTTGTTATTTTTTTCCTGAGAAAGCATGAATATGATAATTGTTTATATGAGGAGGAGTTTGCTTCAAACAGTTCGTGGAGGGGCCAGCACTGTGGTGTACAGTGGGTTAGGCCACAGTCTACAGTGCAGGCATCCCATATGAGTGCCAGTTTGAGTCCTGGCTGTTCCACTTCTTTTTCTTTTCTTCTCCTTCTTCAGATTTATTTATTTACTTGAGAGGTATAGCTACAGACAGAGAGAGGGAGACACAGAGAGAGAGGTCCTCCATCCACTGGCTCTCTCCCCAAATGGCCGCATCGCCCAGAGCTGCACTGATCCAAAGGCAGGAGCCAGGAGTCAGGAGCCTCCTCCAGGTTTCCCACGCAGGTGCAGGGGCCCAAGCACATGGGCTATCCTCCATTGTTTTCCTAGGCCATCAGCAGGGAGTTGGACTGGAAATGGAGCAGCTGGGACTCGAACCAGTGCCTATATGGGATGCTGGTGCCGCAGGCAGATGCTCAATCTAATACACTACAGAGCGCTAGCCCCCTGCTCCACTTTTGACCCAGCATTCCTGTTAATGTTCCTGGGAAAGCAGCAGCAGAAAGCCTAAGTGCTTGGGCTCCTGCACTGGCGTGAGAGACCCAGAGAAGGCTCCTGGCTCCTGGCTTAGGATCAGCCCGGCTCTGGCCAATGTGGTCATCTGGGGCGTGAACTCGTGGATGGAAGATTTCTCTCTCTCTCTCTCTCTCTCTCTCTCTCTCTCTCTCTCTCTCTCAATCTCTCCCTATGTCTCCCTCTCTGTGTAACTCTGACTTTCAAATAAATAAATAAATAAATCTTTTTTTTTTTAAAGAAGTTACCAGTAAGGAATTTGAATAAATTTGATAAATAACATCTATTTCACAGTTCCAATGCTGGCTACTTGGCTTCCAATCCAGCTTCCTTGGCTTTGTCCAGGCCCAACCCCAGCTATTGCAGCCATTTGGGAGGAGTGAACCAGAGGACAGAAGATCTCTCTTTCTGTCTCTGTCACTGTGCCTTTCAAACAAATAAATAGTTAAAAATAAATGTGTACACATGCAATCTTATGCTACGGATAGCTCTACATCTTCCTTTTTTCTTTAGATATTTGTTCATGTAGATTAGATCCATTTAACAGAGTTTCTTCACTCAAACTTCAGTGTGGCATTTCTTTTATGGATCTAATAAAAGTACTCATCAAGTCTCTTTTGGTGGATTTAGCTTTTCTTTTTGTACAGACATCCTTATCCCCTGTATCTCAGATATCAGAGTTTCTGTAGAATACACAGCTAGAAATGAAATCATGGCTCCCCAAAGTGTGTTTTTTCCCTTTGCCACGTTTGGCTAAGTGTGTTCACGCTAATTTCTATGCCATGAGCTGCATGACAGTTCTTGTTCCTCCCCGTCTTTCTGCTTGGTACCATCACCTCAGCTTTAGAGAGAGGCGGAAAGAGGTTTGACAGCAGAGACAGAAGGCAGAGATGATATGAGAATGGCAGCAGACAGAAGCGTGAAGATTCTGTGTTGCTGGCTTTGAAGTCGGAGAAAGAGGCCATGAGCCAAGGAATGCAGCTCCAGCAGCTGGGGAAAGCAAGGAACCATGCTCCCCTCAAACTTCCAGGGACCCAAGGACCTGCTCACTCTGGTTTTGGCTCCAGGAAAGCTGATCACAGATGTCTAGCCTCCAGAACAGTAAGTGAATAAATGTGCGTTGTTTTAATCACCACATTTGTAGTGGTTTCTTACAGCAGTCTTATGGGATCAGCACAGCATCTCCTATCATTGATGGATTTTATAATCCCTGACAACTAGACGGTAAGTCATGATGTAGTTGTTGTTACCTGCTTATAAAGGAATTTGATTGTCACTCCTGATATCATTACAGGAGAAACTATTTAAAGAATGTCTTGGTTGTTGCCTGGAAAGAGCCTACTGACATTTTCCTATGGACAAGGCATCTTAAGACCTTGAGGGCTGTGCTCGCTTCGGCAGCACATATACTAAAATTGGAACGATACAGAGAAGATTAGCATGGCCCCTGCGCAAGGATGACACGCAAATTCGTGAAGCATTCCATATTTTTGTTCTTGTAAAAAAAAAAAAAAGACCTTGAGGGCCATGACTGGACTACCTCACTGAAGAAAAAGTTATACTATTCTCCATCCAGGTCTTAGCTATATTGTGCTAGGTTATTTCTACACATTTAATACTTTTATACTTTTGTACATGAAGTAACCTTAAAAATTTTCACTTTCTAACTTATTGTTGCTATCACAATTGATTTTTTCATAAGGCTTTGCATCCAGAAACATTATTCACCTTAACTCTAATATATTGTGATTTTGATTTGCCATTTTCTATATTGACACAAATAATCTAAAAATAGTGTTGTTCCTTCCCTTTGTTTCTTTTTCTCATTGTGCTGTGTCAGCTAAGGCCTGTAGTTCTGTGTTGAGTAGAAGCGATGATGGTGACAACTTGTTGTCTTGTTCGTGAAATTAAAGGGAATATGGGGGCCGGCACCGTGGCACAGTGGGTTCATGCCCTGGCCTGAAGCGCCGGCATCCCATGTGGGTGCCAGTTCTAGTCCTGGCTGCTCTTCTTCCAATCCAGCTCTCTGCTATGGCCTGGGAAAGCAGTAGAAGATGGCCCAAGTCCTTGGGCCTCTGCGCCCATGTGGGAGGCCCGGAAGAAGCTCCTGGTTCCTGGCTTTGGACTGGTGCAACTCTGGCCATTGCGGCCAATTGGGGAGTGAACCAGTGGATGGAGGATCTCTCTCTCTCTCTGCCTCTCCTCTCTCTGTGTAACTTTGACTTTCAAATAAATAAATAAATCTTTTAAAAAAAAGAAATTAAAGGGAATAACCATCATGTTTAATCATGAAATAAGATAATTGATGTGACATTGTTGCTTAATGATATTCACACCCCAAAGCTGACCTGTGAAACAGGATATTGCAGAAATAGTACTGTGTGACTTCTGAGGCTGGTTTAGAAAAGATACTGTTTGCACCCTGCTCTTTCTTGGTCCTCTTGCTATGGGACCCTCAAGCAGCCCAAGAAAAAGTCGCTGCAGCCAGGAGGCCTCGTACATGCAGCCAGCATCAGTTTTCCAGCTCTGGGAGCGAGCCACACTGGAGGAGGTTCCTCCTGTCCCAGCCAAGCCTGCAGACGAGTAAACACTGGTCACACTCTGGACTGCATCCTCAGGAGAAACCCTGAGCTACAACCACCCAGCGGAGTTGCCCTGGATTTCTGACCCACAGAAACTGAGTGAGAACAGAAACGTATACTATTGTGTTAAGCTATTAAGCTTGGCATAACTTGTTACATATCAATGGATAACTAATACAGATAGTTTTTTTTTTTTTATATACAGAGAGGTTTTATAGAGGCTTTGCCAGGTTAACACAGTTCACATCTATGCTTAGTTTTATAGGAGATTTTAAAAAAAATAATGAATTGACATTGAATTTTACCATATGCATTTTATCCTTGTATTGAATGAACATACTATTTTTCTGTGACGTGAAAATGTGATGAATTATATTGGTTGACTTTTTTGAATGTTAAACCAAGTTTGCATTCCTAGGATAAACCAAACTTGGTCATAAGGTATTGTCACTTTTGTATATTATTAGGGTTAGTTTTCTAACATTTTATTAGAATTTTGCCTCTAGGTCATTGAGTGACTATGACACAATTTTCTTTTTTTAAAAGATTTATTTATTTGAAAGTTACACAGAGAGAGAAGAGGGGGCAGAGAGAGAGGAAGAGAGAGCAAGTTCTTCCATCCGCTGGTTCACTCCTTAATTGGCCGCAATGGCCAGAGTTGCGCCAATCCGAAGCCAGGAACCAGGAGCTTCTTCCGGGTCTCCCATGTGGGTGCAGAGGCCCAAGGACTTGGGCCATCTTCTACTGCTTTCCCAGGCCATAGCAGAGAGCTGGATCGGAAATGGAGCAGCTGGGACTCGAACTAGAGCCCATATGGGATGTCAGCATTGCTGGTGGCAGCTTTACCCACTACGCCTCAGCACTGGCCCTGGCAAAATTTTCTTTCTTGTAAAGTCCGCAAAACTTTGGTATCAGGAAAGGCATTGAGGCTCAGGAGGGTAGGCCTCCACTTGTGATGCCCACATCCCATATCAGAGAGCTGGTTCGATTCCTGGTGACTCTGGGGATTCCAACCCAGCTTCCTACTGATGTATCCTGAGAGGCAGCAGATGATGACTGAAGTACTTAGGTCCCTGCCACCCACGTGGGAGACATGAATGGAGCTCCAAACTTTCTGTCTTCAGACTGGCCCAACCCTGGCTGCTACAGGTATTTGGGAAATAAACCAGCAGATGGAAGATTCTCTGTTTCTTCCTCTCTGTCTCTGTCTCTCTCTCTCATTTTCTCTCCCCCACCCCATCTATCTATCATCTATTCCCTCCCCAATTTCCATTATGTTTTTAAAAAACTAAAGATAATTTGGCATTTGGACATCACACAATTTTGCAAGTGATTTGGCCTTTTCTGTATGTTGCATTGATTTATGTAAGTTTCAATCATTTGGCACTTAAATGTGTGCACAGTGTTTTAGCTATTGTTTCAGTGCCTTAATGGTTATAGGATTATTCATAGTTTTTATTTCTTCTTGACTCAGTCTTAGCAAGTTATATTTCTTCTGGAATGCGGTTCATTTGGTGCATGTTTCCAAATTTGTTCCCAATATATACTTATTATTTATTTAATCTCTTCCATATCTATGTTTTTCTCACTTTCACACTTATTGCCTGTACACATCGCTCCCCACCACCTTGCCCCTCACTGCCCCACAAATACTGGTTGTGTTCAGTCCTATCAGATATTTGTAGAATTTAATAACCTTTTTCCCCTTAAAAACAAAATTTGATTTTGTTGATCTTCCCTGCTGTATCATTTTCTTAAATCAATAAATGCTAATAATTTAGAATAATGTCTGGCATGTATGATGAGTATTTTCTGATTTTATCACTTCCTTTATTTTATTCAATTTCTTTGGGTTTGTTCTATTTGTCTTTGCTGCACTTCTTAAGTCATATCCCATTTGTTCTCACTCTCCTGTCACTTGCTCTAAGAGAAGCCAACTACTATGCTGGAAGGTCTCTCAGGCACATTATTCTGACCATCTTGTCAAATACAAGTATTTAAGGTTATAAATTTTCTTGTTCTGCTTTAACTGTACCCCATATGTGGTATAATTATGTCACTCGGTTCTAAGTACTTTTTAATTCTGAGAGAATGTAAACTTTATAATTGTTGAGTATCTTCTGCCTAAGTCCAGTAAATCAAACTTAGGAATTATGTTGTTTAGAACTGTTAAACTCTCCCGATTAATTTTTTTTCCTCTCCAGCAATGCCTTTTCCTTAAAATCTATTTTCTCTGGGGCTGGCGCTGTGGCATAGCTGGTAAAGCCGCCACTTACATTGCCAGCATCCCAAGTGGGCGCCGGTTCAAGTCCTGGCTGCTCCACTTCTGATCCAGCTCTCTGCTGAGGCCTGGGAAAGCAGTGGAAGATAGTCCAAGTACTTGGGGCCCTGCACCCACGTGGGAGACCCAGAAGAAGCTCCTGACTTCTGGTTTTGGACTGGCGCAGCTCCGGCTGTTGCAGCCATTTGGGGAGTGAACCAGCAGATGGAAGCTCTCTCTCTCTCTGCCTCTCTTTCTCTCTCTGTGTAACTCTTTCAAATAAATAAATCTTTTAAAAAAACTATTTGTCTGACATTAATATAGCAAACCCAGATGCTGTTAGTGTATTTTTTCTATCCTCTTACTTCCAGACTTTCTATATCCGTATCTTTTATGTGTCTCTTGTAAACCTCACTTAGGTAGACTTACCTTCAGTCACTCCATCTTTGCCTTAAAGGGGCCAGTTTATTCCATTTACCTTTATTGTGATTACTGAAATACTTTGATTTCTGCCTACCATTATTTTTGGTGTTTTTTTCTATTTGTTCCATCATTCCCTTCACCCACATAATTTTCTTGTCCTTTTTTGCCTTAAGTTGTTTAACTTTTTTTCCATTTCTAATCTCACTCTAATAATGTGGAAGTTATATATTCTCTTTACTCTTTTAGTGTTTACCCTTGATATTTTATCAGCTGCACTAGACTTTTCCAAGTGGAGAGTTAATTAATGTCTTCGCCACATTCCTGGCAATAAAAGTACTGCAGAGAAGTTTAAGGTCAATGACTGGCCTCCCAACTCTGAAGCTTTTGTTGTTATGGGCTTCAGTTCTATTTTGTTTTATTTAAGCCTCACAAAACACGGTCATTATACTTTCATCTAGTCATTACATTTTTAAGTTCATGCATGTATTTGTCATTTTTTATTACTGTTTAATCTTTTGAATCTAGAAATAGATCACTTTCCTTCTATCTAAAGTATATCTTTTTTTTTTTTTTTTTGGATAGGCAGAGTTAGACAGTGAGAGAGAGAGAGACAGAGGGAAAGATCTTCCTTTTCCATTGGTTCACCCCACTAATGGCCGCTACAGCTGGTGCACTGCGCTGATCCGAAGGCAGGAGCCAGGTGCTTCCTCCTGGTCTCCCGTGCGGGTGCAGGGCCCAAGCACTTGGGCCATCCTCCACTGCACTCCCGGGCCACAGCAGAGAGCTGGACTGGAAGACGAGCAACTGGGACAGAACTGGCACCCCAACTGGGACTAGAACCCGGGGTGCCGGGACTGCAGGTGGAAGATTAGCCAAGTGAGCCGCGACGCCAGCCATAAAGTATACCTTTTAAAATTCTTGTAGTGAGAGTGGGCATTCGGCTCATTGGTTAAGACACCCTCATCCCATAGCAGTATCAGATTCCTGGCTCCAACTCCTGACTCCATCTTCTTGCCAACACAGATCCTGGGAGGCAACAGTGATGTCTCAAGTAATTGGATTCCTGTTACCCATGTAGGAAACTTGGACAGAGTTCCTGGCTCCTAGCTGCAGCTCTGGCCTACCTCCAGCTGTTGCAGGCATTTGGGACATGAACTAGTGGATAGGAGCTCTATTTGTGTCTCTCTGCCTTTCAAATTAATTTTTAAAAAAAGTTTCTAGGAGTGAGCATTTGGCATAGCAGTTAAAACACCATCTCTGGTATCTGCATTCCATACCGGAGTGGCTAGAGTTAAGTTCTGGCTCTGCTCCTTGCTACTGCACACTCTAGGAAGCAGCAGGTGATGACTCAAATAGTTGGGTCCTGCTACCCATGTAGGAGGATTAGACTGAGTTACAGGCTCCTAGTTTAGCTGAGCCCAGTCCTGGATGTTGAGGGCATTTGGGGAATGAACTAGTGGATGAGATCCCTCCGTTTATTTCTGTCTTTTAGATAAAATAAGTAAATAAATAATTTTAAAAGGATGAGATCTTAAAGGATGGGTAAAATTTTTAAAAAGTCCTTGTAGTGAACATGTTGACAACAAAATTTCTCAGTTTTTGTATGAAAATTTTCTATATTTTTTGTTTTTAAAAGGTAGATTCACTGAATATACAACTGTATATATTTTATTTGAGCATTTAAAGAGATTATTCCACTAGTTTCTGATTGTCATTGTTCCTCTCAAAATGTCAGCTGTAAGTCTAATAATCGTCCCTTTCAAAGTCGTGGTTTTCTGGCTGCTTTTAAGACATTCTTTTTGCTCTGGGTATTCTGCAGTTTCACCATGCTGTTTCTAAAAGTGGATCTCTTTTACTTAACTTTACTGTAATTTGTTAGATTTTGTGAATCTGTGACATTGTGTTTGTAAATTAGTTTTAGAAAATTCTCAGGCATTATCTCTTCAGACATTTCATTTGCCCTATTATCTCACTCTTCTTCTTCTTCTTCTTTTTTTGACAGGCAGAGTTAGACAGTGAGAGAGAGGGACGGAGAGAAAGGTCTTCCTTCTGTTGGTTCACTCCCCAAATGGCTGCTATGGCTGGCGCACTGCACTGATCCGAAGCCAGGAGCCAGGTGCTTCCTCCTGGTCTCCCATGTGGGTGCAGGGCCCAAGCACTTGGGCCATCCTCCACTGCCTTCCTGGGCCACAGCAGAGAGCTGGACTGGAAGAGGAGCAACCAGGACAGAATTCGGCGTCCCAACCGGGACTAGAACCCAGGGTGCTGGCGCTGCAGGCGGAAGATCAGCCTAGTGAGCTGCGGTGCCAGCCTCCTCCTCCTCTTTAAGAGTGATTTAATGTTAGTAATTTTTTGCTGTATCCTCTATCTCTTCATCTTTTGCATATCTTTGTCTTTTTTGCTTTTAAATTTTTTAATGTGAAGAGAACAGATTTCATGTACTTCATAAAATTCTAAGATAACTATATATATCTCTCTCTCCCTCCCTCAATCCCCCTTTCTTCTTTTTTCCTTTAATTTTTATAACATAATTTCAATTTACTTTAAAATCAGACTTATTACCTTTTAGATAATTTCTTTACATCTGTCTTACAATTAACTGGCTCACTTTTTCTTGGCACCTCGTATGCTAGTAAACATTTATGTTGAGTTTACATTTCAATGTTTATTTCATTAAGTTTTATCTGCTTATAACTATTGTTGTTATTATTTTTATGAGTTTCTTCTGTGAGACTATTTTGCTTCTAACTACATCTTCTGAAATTCTCCGAGACCAGTCTAAAAGTGTTTGCTTTTGCCAGGCACCTGAGAGCACTTTCAATGCAGACACACTTTAAAATAAAATAAAGTTCATGTGGCAGTCTAGGTGAAAGATGGTGGTGTTTCACTAAAGGGCACTACTACTGAACACATAGGAAAGTGGACAAATCAGATTTTTCCAGTCTTTGCTTCCATGATTTTCCAAATAAAAATCATGTAGAAATGCAAGAAACAGGAGTATTTCACTCTTGTTGCCTGTGATTTCACAATGGTGTGCACACTCGCATTGTTTGGGGACAGGAAAGGCATTCTAATCCAATCAGTGTCACACTGGTGTTATGGCAGAGGCTTGCTGGAGATGCATTCCCTGCTTTGTACATCGACAATGGCCTTTTCTTCTAGGCAATTCCCTGAAGCCACACCATGCACATGGCTGCAAGGCTAGATAGATAGGTCAGGGCAGACTGTACAGCAGCCGGGATGCTGGGCGGGGACACTTCATTTTATTTCATAGGGGGACACATTGAAAGTTTGTCTAAACAGAGATAACATGACCAAAAAATTACAGACAGTGAATTTGGTAAAGAATGGGTCAATGGGGAGAGATTTTAGACAGGAAAATTGCTTATGAAGCTGTTGAAACTGTTCATGCAAGAAGGAATAGCATTACACAAGGACAGAGATACAGGGACTGGAAAGGAAGGGAAGCATGAGAAGAAACACATTTGGAGGCTGATTAAAGTGACAGAATTTGCAGGTGAACTGATAGAGTTAGTAAGTGGGATACAAGTAGTTGAGGGTTGATGCTGAGATTTTGAATCTGGATGACTGGTCTGCCTACTAGGAGGAAATGGGGGTATCAGGAACAAGATAGTTTGGGGAAAGAGGGCAGCGGACAGATCTGTTTCACAACCATGTGGATATCCTTAATACTACTGAGCTATACACTGAAAAATGGCTAAAATGCTAAGTTGTATGTGCTTTTTAAAAATGTTTAACCACAATAGAAGGAAAGAATAATAAAGGCAAATTCTCGTTGCCAGCAACAGCAACTGCTAAAGGCCAGGCTGCAGAGAAAGAGGAGGAGGAGGCCTGAGTTTGGTGAATCGTAAACAAGTCAAGGAGACACACAGATGCCAACCACTCAGCTCAGATCCTGCCGAGTACACAGGAGGTCTGCTGGCCCCGCAAGCCTGTCCAAAAGCTAGCTCTTGCAGAAACCCTCTGGGGTTTTATTTCTCTCTGGGCTTCTGAAGAGGTGTGCTCTGCATTTTCAAAAAGACGAGCACCAAGTAATACCCGAAGTTGCCCCCACCTGCTACTGCTAGGAGCTCTGCTAGTGAGCGAGGGAGGAGTGAAGCAGTCACCTCACCTGTGCACGTCAGCGGATCCTTGCCTGGCCACTGTCTTTATCGTTTAGCAACCTCGATCCTCCTGAGCCCCAGCCTGGACGGCTCCCAGTGAGAGCGTTTCAATGCTGGGTTTCCCATCAGCCATGGCTATTCCTTCTCATCAGAGACTCCCCAGGCCCTCACTCTGGGAACACTGCAATCCCCAGATGGAGAGCTGGGAACTGGGTGAGACGCTCTACTGCTATCAATGTTGCCTTCCAAAATCACCTGTTTATTGAGCATCAACAAAGTAAATCACCAATGTTCCGTAGGCATTAGCTTTCTAAGGAGAGCCATGTTACTTCATTTCTAGTAGGTAACCATCTAAAACTCCTAGAAGATAAGAACTCCCATGAAGCAGCATATCGTGTGAAGTAAATGTGTGGTTCATTTCCAAAGGCAGGTGTTAGCTGAGTCGACAACTAGCTAGCATAACTAGCAGATGCATGGAACGTTACATGGACCTAGCTAGCATAACATTTAGGTTACATGCACCTGGAAAGTTCTGAGATAAACAGGATGTTGGGAATGGCCAAAACAGCTGAAGCAAATGCTGGGAAGATTGTAAGCCCACAGTTAGCCGGTCGGTGAGGAACTGGGGGAGGGACCTGCGTGCTAGGAAATAAATTGCCCACCAGGCACCCTATCCTGGAGATCGCTAGCAAGTCTTCCTTTCTCTGCACTTCCTGAGTCGCGGTCCCTTAAGTGGACATGCGCGGTTGTTCTCACATGTCACCTATAACTACGCAGTTGGAATTATGCCACTGTATTTATTTTTTCAAAAAATGCAATAGCTTTAAGGTAGGCACAGTTGGTAAAGTGTCCAATTTGTAAGTTTTCACACAGGTGTGCACCTGTGACTCCATCACCACAATGAAGAGGTCAAGGACATCTATCAAGCCTCGGCTTCCTCATTCCTCCCCACAAGTCCTCCCTCCCTTCCCGCATCCCATCCCCAGGCAACCACTGATCTGGCACTCCGGGAAGGTCTGCATTTTCTGCAATGTTAGATAAATGGAATCATGCAGTGTATTCTCTTGTTGTCTGGCTTCCTTAGTACAATGTATTGAGATTCTTGCAGGTTGTTGCCTGGATCATACTTTATCGTACTATTCCATTGTATGACTGCACCACGTTCTGTTCTATCCACCTGTTGATGGTCATTGGATTGTTTCCAGGTTTGTTTGCTTTTAGCCATTAGGAACAAGTCCTGTATAGACATAGGCTTTCATTTATTTTGGGTAAATACCTAGAAATGATGGAATGGTTGAGTCACAAGGTAGGTGTGTGCTACATATTTTCAGAAATTGTTAAGCTTTTCTTTCCAAAGTGGTTTTACCATTTTACATAGCTACCAGCTGTGAAGTAACTTCCAGTGGCTCCATGTCCTTGCCAGCACTTGCTATGGTTGGTCATTGGATTATGGTTCTGTATCACTAAGGTTTTCATTTGCATTTCCCTGCTGGCTAATGATCTTGAGCACCTTTCTGGGTGCTTCCTTGCTATCCAATTGTCTTCTCCATTTTAAAAATTGGGTTGTTTGCTTTCTTATTACTGATAGTTCTCTATTTGGGATTCGAGCCCTTTTTTATAAAAAAAATATTTTTTTTTGAGAGGCAGAGTTACAGACAGAGAGAGGGAAAGACAGAGAACAGTCTTCTATCTGCTGATTCACTCCCCAAATGGCCACAATGGGTGGAGCTGGGCCAATCAGGAGCCAGGAGCTTCTTCCAGGTCTCCTACATGGCTGCAGAGGCTGAAGAACTTGGTCTATCTTCCACTGATTTCCTAGAGCATAGCAGAGAGCTGGATCAGAAGAAGAGCAGCTAAGACTTGAACTGGTGCCCTTATGCTGAGGCTTAGCCCACTACATGACGGTGCTAGCCCTGATATAAGTCCTGTTTTCAGATATGTGAGTTGCAAATGTATTCTCCTAGTCTCTGGCTTATTTTTTAAAGAAGAGCAATTCTCAATTTTGAGGAAATTCAAGTTATCATTTTTTTCTTATATGGAATATGATTGGAAGTGAAGAGCTGAGGCACCAGAGGATTGCATTAGGTTCTGAGAATACTTGTTGGAGGCTCTGGAGAGACAATGGCCGAACCACACTGACCCATCGCTTCAGCTCTACGGGTCAAAGACAAATGTTCTCCGTGGAGAAGACTGTTCCTGGTGCCCTGAAGTGTGCTTTCAGAAAAGCGAGGAAGAACAGGGCAGGCACTTGGCTGCCACACTTGCTCAGCCCAAAGGCTCTCCTGCACTGCACCTGCCCCTGAGTGCGTTGGCGCTGGCCCCGGGGCATGCTGGGGTGTAATGCCCTGGAGCTAGGTATTTCACAGGCCAGTCTCCCAGGTGTCTGCTATTCAAGTGCAGTTCCCGGGTTCCTGCACCTCCATTCATGCCCCTGGTGACCCCTCACCGATGTTGGCAAACTCCTGCTGAGTGAGTTCCAGCACTGCCTCCTCCTGCAGGGATTCTGGGGAGGGACCAGCACTTTCTTCACTTTGCCTTCTCTGCAGGTTCTGAGAGGCGAGGCCAAGCAGCCCCCTCAATGCAGGCGTTAGGACAGGAGGGGAGCAGGCCCGTGGGGCTCAGATGAGCCAGGTGGGAGTGGGAGGTCTGGAGACCCAGGCACAGGGGGACCACTGGGGCGGACAGCGCTCTGTTCACAACTCACACTTACCTGGCACCACACGCAGGGCAGGGCACTAAGGCCCTTGTCGCGGCTCACCTGAGTCTCTAACAGCCTTCAGCGGCAGCAATGGTCATCTCCTGTTACAAATAAGAGTTCAGAAAGGTCAGGTGACGTTTTCACTGTTGCACAGCAAGTGTGTTGTTGAGTGAGGAGTCAAACCCAGTTCTGCTGCTGAACACAGCAGACGCCCCAGACATGCTGCCCACAGCAGGCTGGAGGAAGCCCTGCACAGAGGCCCGGGGAGGAGGCAGGTGCTAAAGGCCGTCATGACACACTTGCCCAACATGCTGTGTGCTTCCGTCCTGAACTCACTGGCAGCAACGGGGCCTCTGTAAGTCTCTTTTGTGGCTGCTGAATTGAGAACTGGAAGCTGTGCCCACAAGGCCTGGGAGGCCTGATTCCCTTGAAATTACTTTTTCGCCTAGGAGCCCGTGTTGTGGCACCGTGGGTTAGGCTGCTGCCTGCTACACTGGCATCACATACAGATGCCAGTTGGTGTCCAGGCTGCTCTACTCCCAATCCAGCTCCCAGCTAACGTGCCTGGGAAGACTGCTGAGGATGGCCCTGTACTTGGGGCCCTGTGCCCCCATGGGAGACCCGGATGAAGCCCTGGCTCCTAATTTCAGGCTGGCCCAGCCACAACCGTTGGCAGCCATTTAGAGAGTGAACCAGGAGAGAGAAGATATCTCTATCGCCACCCCCTCTCTCTGTTGGTAATTCTGCCTTTCAAATAAGTAAATACATCTTTTAAAAAAATATTTTCCCCTCCAAATCTTGTATAAACCAGGGAGGGTTGCACCCCCCCCCCCAGGCTGGTGAAGTGAGACAGAGGGATGGAGAAGGAACACAGAGTCTGTACCCGGAGGGAGTGGCTGCAACCCCCCTGCTCTGGACCAGCCCCAGATTTAAGGCCGATGACTTTCCCAGCATGTACGGGTCACGGCTTCTTGGGATAAAATCCGGGAATCTGCGTGTATTGCAGGGCTGGCCAGGAGGTTCTCCTGGTCAGGAAGTTTGGGGACAACACCTAATGGCTGACACCAGCCTTGGAGAAGGGGGTACCTTTCCTAAACCAGTGGGTCAGACTTGGGGTGCCAGGGAAGCCCCATCTGGCAGCAAGAGCCCCCTGACTTCCTTCCTTAACCTCTCCCGCTACTTCCTGACCCCTCTCCTACCTTGTCACTCACTCTCACCCAGTCCCCACCCGCTAAAACGCCTGGGAAGTGGCACTTGGAGCAGCAGCGCCACATCGTGGACAGGAGCAGTACAGCGCTAGGGCAGCGCGGGACGCTGTCCCAGCAGGTCACGGGGGCTGCAGTTACCATCCCGGCCCGCAGGGGGCAGCACTTGCCTACGTTTCCGTGCGGATCCGCCTTGGCCTCCCCGCAGGGGTGACTCCGTGAGGCATGGGGTGCAGCCTGGCCGGATCTGGAATCAACAGCTCCACGTGACACGAGGTGAGTGAACAGAAGAGTCAAGCGCGGGGGCGCAGCACGCTGTGCCGAGGGGGAAGCCAGCCTCTGCGGCGGTCCCCTCGCGCCCGTGGCATTGCACGCGGTGGCCCCCGCGGTCAGGGTGGCTGCCACCGAGCTGCGTTTCCTGCCGTGCGCGAGGAGTTGAGGAGCAGGCCCGGCTCTGCGTCTGAGGAGGCGCGGGCGGGCGGCCGTGCTGGAGGCCGCGCAGCGAGGTCTCGTGTCCGTCTGTCCCCGTCCCTCCCACTCACAGACTGTGCTGATGTTTGTATCAGACAGGCCTCTATCTCTAAAACTGCCTTTACTCAGTAGGAATTCAATACCCGTGTACTGCGTGTGGTGGTCGCATCCGGGCAAAGCGGTGGTCACATCCGGGCAATGCGGTGGTCGCATCCGGGTAATGCGGTGGTCACATCCGGGCAATGTGGTCGTCGCATCTGGGTAAAGCAGTGGTCACATCCGGGCAATGCGGTGGTCACATCCGGGCAATGGGATGGTCGCATCTGGGTAAAGCTGTGGTCACATCCAGGCAATGCGGTCGTCGCATCTGGGTAATGCAGTGGTCACATCCGGGTAATGCGGTCGTCGCATCCGGGCAATGCGGTGGTCGCATCTGGGTAAAGCGGTGGTCACATCCGGGCAATGCGGTCGTTACATCCGGGGAACGCCTTCCTGTCTGCTGACCGTTCACCTTTCTATGCACTGGGAACCTTTAGAATCTTCTCGTTCCTTCAGAATCTGTCAAAAGTTCCCTGCTGCGTGGCGCCCTTCGGCGGAGCCCTCCCGGCTGCCCACCCCGGGGCGGCGCGCCCTCCCTGCGTGAGAACAGCTCCCGCGGATGAGGCGCCGTGCAGCGTTCCCCCGTGTGTGCCCCAGGTCCATCCGCGTGGCCCGGGGTTCCTTCTGCTCATGGCTGAGCACTGCCCCGGTGCGCGGACAGCGCTGTGGATGGCTGCAAGTGTGGGGACCCCGCCGGTCGGCCTTGCCCTCGGCCTCTCGCCGACTTGGAGCTGCACGTGGCCCCGCGGCGGGCGCGGAGCAGGCTGGGCCCCTGCAGGTTTGCCCGACTGCTGGCCGAGGGCCGCCTTGGCTGTGCTGCTCGGCTTCGCCTGCTCGTGGCCTGCGCCCCAGGGCTGCCAGGATCACGTGCCCCCCGACCTGCCTGCTGTGCCCACTGCACTGAGCCTGGAGGCTCCGGGCGCAGACCCCCGTGTCCCGGGAACCCTCCGCTCCCACACCGCTGCACCGGCACCACCTGCTCCCTGCAAGGGTCCAGGCTGAGAGCTGGAGCCGTGAGGAAGGCTCAATTCACAAGAGCTAAGACATGGATTCCACCTAAATGCCCACCAACAGTAGACTGGATAAAGAAATTATCGATACGTACTCTATGGAATTTTTTACTCAGAGGTAAAAATAAATGAAATCCGGTCATTTGCAACAAAACGAAGGAATCTGGAAAACATGCTGAGTGAAATAAGCCAGTCCCAAAGGGACAAATATCACATGTTCTCCCTGATCTGTGACAACTGAGCACCTACTAGGAAACCTGTAGAAGTGAAACTGACACTATGAGAAACAATGACCTCATCAGCCCTTGTCCTGACAGTTGAGGAACAGCTGACTATTCTTTTTAGTATTTTCTTTTTCTACTTAATACCATTGGTTGAACTCTTTACTTAACATGGAACTATTCTTAGATGTTTAAATCCGATTGAAAATAGATCCCTGTTAAAAATAAGAGAACAAGAGAGGGAGGAGATGTACAGTTTGGCACACGCTCCCTCGGACTTACTTCTAAGGGTAAAGCTAAAAGCTTGCCATGGGACTCCAAATCCCATTAAGCTGGCAGGTACCAACGCCATCTTACTAAAGTGATCAGTTTAAGTTCATAACTGATCATAAAGATAGGAATAAGTGTCAAAGGGATCACATGAATAAGACCAAGTGTCTGCTAATAAAAATTGATAGAATTAAAAAGGTGAGAATGGTCCAACATGGGAAGCAGGATACATAGCAGACTCATAGAATGGAAGATGTCCTAAACAGCAGTCTGGCCTCAGAATCAGCCCTTATGGCATTTGGATCTGGCTAAAAAGCCCATGAGAGCACTTCAGGCATGGAAGCCAAGACATGGTGGCAAAGAATGACCTACATGAACGATCGCTGTGAGATCTTGGTGGAAAGAGGGGCCATCAAAAAAGGAGGTACCTTTCTCTGAAGGGAGGAGAGAACTTCCACTTTGATTATGGCCTTGTCTAAATCAGGCTGGAGGTTGTGGACTCAAGAGGCTTTCATAGCCTTGGCAGCTCATGACAAGAGCCTCGGGTGATCACTGACATCATAAATAAGAGTGTCAATTGTTAAATCAACAACAGGAGTCACTGTGCACCTGCTCCCCATGTAGGATCTCTGTCCTTAATGAGTTGTACTATGAGAACGAACAGTAAAACTTGTCTTCAAACGGTACTTTATACTTTGTGTGTCTGTGTGGGTACAAACTTTTGAAATATTTACTTAGTATAGAATTGATCTTCTATATATAAACATAATTAAAAATGAATCTTAAGAATGGGATGGGAAAAGGAGTAGGAGATGGGATGGTTGCGGATGGGAGGTTGGTTATGGGGGAAAGAACTGCTATAATCCAAAAGTTGTACTTTTGAAATTTCTATTTATTAAAGTTATGTATGTGTATATATGTATATATATGTGTATACACACACACACACACACTTCTTCCTTTAAGGTTGATTGTCGGTCCTTCAGCCGCAAAAGGAACGACGCTGCTCGCAGTTAATCGGTCTTCAGTAGACTTTTACTTAGAGTGGGGGACAGGGAGAAGGGGGAAAGATGGCGCATGCATTCCTTCTCCCGTGGTCCGCTTATGGCGCACGCGTTCCCTCTCCCGCGGTCCGCTTATATACAGAATTCAACCAATCACAGTCCATGCACGGAGCTCTCCAATCCGGCACTTGATCATGCTCAGCTGTGGAGTCACGCAGACGCTATATATCAATCAGCTGTGGAGTCACGCAGCAGGCAGGGCATTAACGCCATCTTGTTGTTTACCACGATCCTCAGCTAGATGGAAAGTTCAGTCAGCTGCTATATCCGCATTACTGCTATAAGCCAAGCCCAGCATGGGGGGGGTCCCAGGGCAGGTGTATCCATGGGTCCCCACAGTTGATGGTTGGTTGGCGAATCTGGCATGAAGAACGAGGGGCTTCCACTTCTTCCCTTTGCACTTTGACTTCACCCCCATCCCCCAGCCTGCTGGAGCCCACCCCTGTGCCGAGACCGGCGGGCTCACCTGTGCTGTGCGCATTCTCAGATGTGAGGACACACGGACTCCACCGTGGTGCCCAGGACTCCGTCCCCCAAGGAGTCCTCACAGCTGTCTTCCCAGAGAGCTGCCCCCGCCTCTCCTCTCCTGCTCTACTCGAACCCAGCCGCTCAGATGTGCTGTCCATGCTCCTGACCACTGCCGCCACCTGAGGTCAGGGTCCCCTCCCCAGTGGCTGCAGGACTTCAGAGCGTGGGTGTCTCCCAGCTCCTTGCACTCTGCATGGTCCCCACCACGCTCACCCCTCACTCTTCTCCTTCCTCCTCCAGGTCCCTGCTCAGTCAAGGGCACACCATAAGCTCAGGGGCTCATCACCAAAACAGAACTTAGCCAGCAAAGACTTAGGGGACAGTGCATGGCCTCCCTTTGCTGGGGTGCATGCCCCAGGGACACGGTACTGAAGTGGGTCCCTGTCCTGGGAGGCGTAGAACCTGAGGGGAGGCAGAGCTGACGGAGCTGAGACTGGCACAGCCAACTGCATGCTCCACCGCTGGAGGTGCTACCAAGGGAAAGACAGGGAACCAGGCGGGACTCGTCCCTCTCCCCCTGCTGAATCACCTGTCCCGGCCACGCTGCCTCCCCATGGCTCTCATCGTCCTCTTCTCTCCACCGCTGCTCTCCGTGTCTCTCACCAGCACCCCTGCGATAGTGCCCTTGCCTCTGCAACGCATTGCTGCATTGGTTTCTGTCGCCCTTGGTGGGGCCAGTCGGCATGTCTTCCCTTGGCCACAAGGCCCTGTGGGTCCAGCCCCGGCCCGTCCAGCCCTTGCTGGTGGCTGTGCCTCATCTCTGGCCACCCCTGCTCCCTGTCGCTCTCCTCCTGGGGTTCCCGTAGGGCCGGGGGCTCCGACCTCTGTGGGGCACACTCGTCGCCCCCACCCCTCGCACTGATTCCTGCTCCCTCAGTGCCCCACGAGCTAGCAGGCAGCTCTCTCTACCACAGCTGTCCACGGCCCCTGTGGTCTCGGGTGTTGGCACTCATCATACTCCACTGGCAAGGCCCATGAGGACAGGAAGCTCCTCTCCAGGCTCACGGCCACCTCCCCTCAGCCCTGGCCTGAGGGGCCTTGGCAGCAGCTGTTTGCTCATTGAACCTGTGTCATGAATCAGAGACGGAAGTTTGAGGGACTCTGGCCTCGGTGCCTGCTGTCTTGAGGCAGTGAGCACTTGCGTCAGCACAGGCTCCCTGCAGCTGAATGCCAGGGCCATGCTGTGCTCTCGGTTTCCTTCCCCAACTGGGCAACGAGTCACGTGCATTTCACAGCCTGCAGAGGGGTGGTGCAGATGTGACAGGCCAGTGGGACTTGGTTCCCAGTCGGTATTTGGGGCTCAGAGTAGCCCTCAGCCACACTGTACAGCACTGCCTATGTCTTCTAAACGCGAGGCAGGAGCCAGCCAGGCCAAGGTAATGGAGTGGAGGTGGCAGTGGCCTTGACTGCCAGTGTTTCATCCCACCCAGCAAGTCATTGCCATGTGACCTAGAGAGATTGCGTTCTCATTTACCATGGTCAGTGAATATCCCAGTGTGGGCTCATCTTATCAACAAAGAATGTAAGATGTCCCCAGTGCCACTTCCAGAGCCTGCGTGGGCCTCTCCCTCGCCTCAGTCCTTCTCCAGGGGACTGCACTGCCAGTGCATACCTGGCCAGGCCTAGCGAGTGGCTGTGTGCAGGGGGTGTGGCTGGACTGAGCCATGTGAGCTACAGGGATCCCAGGAAGGAGCTGGGGACCCTCCCCCTGTGCACGGCCAGGGTGGGGAAGGGAGCTGGCTCCAGGGCAGGGGCTGGCTCTGCCATGCCACCTGCCTTCTGGCGTGCATCTCTGAGCAGTCTGAGAATTCCCACCCCAACCTTGGCTTCAAGGCCCTGCGGGCTCCTGTGTCAAGGTATCAGGAAAGGATAATCTTTGTCTTCTTTTAATAAACATTTTGATTGGTTTGTAATCGCACACATTTAAACCCATGCTCGTGGGCCTTCTATTTTCTCTTCCTGTGGCCTTGCCAGTGTTGGGACAGATTTTGGGTAATGCTACTGGGTCCTTTGTTTTCCTCTCTGTCATCCTAAAAGGGAAAATTGAGCAATTGTGGATTAAGAAGCCCACTGGACCTGTCTGTGCCTATGTCACAATATCTTAAACTGCTGGTGCAGCTTTCCTGGGCCAAGTTGGCATGGGAATGTCAGCACAAGCCAAGCGGTCACTCAGGGCCTAAGGCTAGTGCCTGCAGGTGGCCTGACATGGGAGGACCAGCCCTGACTCCCTCCCGCCTCTCAGGGTGGGTGCGTCACTGTTGCATTCGTCCACACTGAACTGAACTGTGCTCTGTGACAGCGGCCTTTCTGGTCCTTCCTCTGGTTCTAAAACTTCTCTCTCACTTTCCCTTCCTTGTCTCCTTTATTTTTCTTGACATGGCACATAGGCATTTATTCCCAGGAAAAGAGAGTTATTCGGTATCATTTTTGTCCTGAAAGTTCACAAGCTTGTTTTGTTTTGAAGCAACACCTGACAGTAGGGACTCCATTTGGGAGCACCTGAGACTCCATCTTGAGACAGCACCCCACCACCACCCCCCATGAGGCTCTGGTCTGAAACTATGATCTAAAGCACTCGGACAATATCAGTCCACTACAGCACACCTGGCAACCTGCGTCACACTTGGCAGAGCATAGAAACCCCCAGCATGATTGCTCAAGCTTGGAAGTGGGTAGGCTGCACCTGGGTTAATGATGAAAATGTAGTTTGTCTATGTCCTACATATGATTTAAGCTAATACCTGGATTCATGGCAAGATTATAATTGAAAATGTTAAGATTGTAACTGATGTTGTCAAGATTATAATAATAATAATATTAATTTTGCATAGGTTTTAGGTCAGCTTGACCTCAGTAATTATGTATTCCCCCTTGATCTTAGCAGCCATGTATTCCCCTCCCGATTTTGTGGTTTTTGCCTTTATAGACCCTGTTGCTTTGGGCTTCGGGGTCAAGAGTTCTTTAGGGCATGAACCTACTCTCCACCGCAGGCAATAAAGGACCATCAGATTTTATCATTGTGGGTACTCCTTTGTTTGCACTTGCTCAGGCACAACAGTTTTTTAAAGAAATATTTATTTGATTGATTGATTGACAGAGTGATAGACAGATAGAGATCTTCCATACAGTGGTTCACTTCCAAATGCTGGCAACATCCAGAGCTGGGTCAGGTGAATCCGGGAGCCAAGAACTTCATCTAGGTCTCCCATTGGGTGGCAGGGACTCCAGTACTGAGCCATTATCTGCTGCTTTTCTTTAGCAGGAGGTTGGATTGGAAGCAGAGTAGCTGAGTCTCAAACCAGGCACTCTGATATGGGATGGGGGTGTCCCAAGTATATTTATTTATTTATTTGAAAGGCAGAGTTAGAGAGAGAGAGAGAGAGAGAGGTGCTACATGGGCTGGTTTACGCCCATGCAACTGCACCGATCTGAAGCCGGGAGCCAGGAGTTTCCTCCAGGTCACCCATGCAGGTGCAGGGCCCAAGGACTTGGGCCATCTTCTACTACTTTCCCAGGCCATAGCAGAGAGCTGGATGGGAAGTGGAGCAGTCAGGTCTCAAACTGGTGCCCATATGGGATGCCAGTACTGCAGTTGGCAGCGTTACCTGCTATGCCACAGCACCCCTCCCACCCGCTGTTTGTTAAATGAAGCCTCTGCTTTGTTCAATTACTAACTCCTTATATTAGTTTCTGTGCTCTCATGAGCACCCCCAAAGTCTAACGTATGAAGGGCCAAACAGCTGGGTGTATGGAAATTCTTTGTTTTAACCTTTTATTCAACAAAGATTAACGAACACACCCTGGGTGTCAGCAATATTCAGGATGTATGGAGGTACAAAGATGTACAAGAGGACAACAGCATCCATCAATGAGCTTATAATACAGTAGTGGAGGGAAGGCACATACACAAATATCCTTAACTGGAAACACGAATTTGAGGCTGTAAGAAAAAGCCCAAAGTACTTTCCTGGAGTGACTGGGGCATGAAGTGGGAGTGGCAGGAAATGCAGGAGAAAGGCTCTCCCAGGCAGAGCTAACTGCGCGGGTGAGGGCTTGGGCCAGCTTCCTCCTCCATGAAGTCTTCTCTGACTCTGAACTCCCCTTTGCTCTCCTTCCCCGTACTGAGGCAGCTTTCTTGCTCCTTCTACTTTCTGCAGTCTGAGATTGTTACCTACTCTCTCTGTGACATTTACATTGTGACCATTGTTGACAAGTCTCTCCCATCAACTAGAAACTCCTTTAGGGCAGGGGCAGGTCCTTCCCTCTTTGTTTCCCTAATGGAGGTTTCTCAATAAATACTTGCAGGAGAAGGAAAATCAGTGGCAGACTATGCTCAGGGATCAGTGAGTTACACAATTTGCCTGAAAACTCAGATTCATGAAGGAGAACAGTTGTAATTAAAGCTACAAAGGAAGATACAAGTGTTTGATGCAGCGGTTAAGCTCCTGCTTGGGACTCCTGCATTCCATATTAGAGTCCCTGGCTCCTCTGCTTCTGATCTAGCACCCTGGGAGGTAACAGGTGATGACTCACTCACCTAGGTCCCTGCCACCCACATGGGAGATCTGGATTGAGTTTTGGGTTCTTGGCTTCAGCCTGGTCCAGTTCTGGCTGTTGTAGGCATTTGGTGAGTGAACCAGTATATGAATGTCTCTCTGTTCATCATTCTGCCTTTGAAATACATAAAAATAAATAAATGCATACATGCATATATACATACATAAAAACTGTTTTTAAAAGCTACAAAATACAAAATGATTCTGGAAAGAAGTTGATACATCAGTGCTGGTGAGAAAGTAGTGTGATGAGAACTCTTAAACCAGGGGCCAGCACCTTGGAGCAGCAGATTAAAGCCCTGGTTGGCAGCGCCAGCAACCCATATGGACATTGGTTCGAGTC
This sequence comes from Sylvilagus floridanus, assembly GCA_949820135.1. Lineage (NCBI taxonomy): Eukaryota > Metazoa > Chordata > Mammalia > Lagomorpha > Leporidae > Sylvilagus > Sylvilagus floridanus. Next base: position 52,728,607 of record OX463235.1, on the reverse strand, counting down.
CTGGCTCCTCTACTTTCAATTCAGCTCCCTGCTAATGTGCCTGGGAAAGCAGTGGAGGATGGCCTAAGTCCTTGGTCCCCTTCAACCACGTGGGAGACTCAGAAGAAGCTTCTGGCTCCTGGCTTCAGATCAGCTCAGCTCTGGCCATTGCGTCCATTTGGGGAGTGAACCAGTGGAGAGAGGACCTCTCTCTCTCTCTCTCTCTCTTTCTCTCTTTTTCTACCTCTACCTCTCTCTGTAACTCTTTCAAATAAATAAAATATAGATCTTTTTTTAAAAAGAACTCTTAGGCCGGCGCCATGGCTCAACAGGCTAATCCTCCGCCTTGCGGTGCCGGCACACCGGGTTCTAGTCCCGGTCGGGGCGCCGGATTCTGTCCCGGTTGCCCCTCTTCCAGGCCAGCCCTCTGCTGTGGCCCAGGAGTGCAGTGGAGGATGGCCCAGGTGCTTGGGCCCTGCACCCCATGGGGAGACCAGGAAAAGCACCTGGCTCCTGGCTTCTGCCATCGGATGAGCGCGGTGCGCCGGCCGCAGCGCGTCGTCCGCGGCGGCCATTGGAGGGTGAACCAACGGCAAAGGGAAGACCTTTCTCTCTCTGTCTGTCTCTCTCTCTCACTGTCCACTCTGCCTGTCAAACAAATAATTAAAAAAAAAAAAAAACTCTTAAACCAGGAAGACTGCGTCTCAGAATCATTTGGGAGAACAATTTGTCAGCATCTAATGTCAGAGATGTTCAGAGCCAGTGATCCAGAAATTTTAGCGGTAGAGAAACTCTTCTATGCATGCAAATACAAGGAGAAAGAGAATATTCATAGCAGAATTTAGTAAATAAACTAAATGGCCATTAGTAGGATGATGTGACTATATAGGTACATGTATAAATGTGGGTGAATATTATAAATCTAATATCAGTGGAGGAAAAAAAACAGGGCTGCAGGAGAATTCCTGTTATTTTTTTTTAAATATTTGAAATGCAGAGTGACAGAGAGGGAGAAAGAGAGATCTTCTATGCCCTAGTTCATTCCCCAAATGGCTATAACTGCCAGGTCAGGGCCAGGCTGAAATTAGGAGCTAGAAATTCAATCCAAGTCTCCCACATGAGTGTTAGGGGCCCATGTACCTGGGCTATCATCTGCTGCTTTCCCAGGTACATTACCAGGAAAATGGATAGGAAACAAAACAGCTGGAACTCAAACTGGCACTCGATGCAAGCAGTGGCTTAACTTGCTGCACCACAATGTCAGTCCTGTTTTAAAGTATTTTAACTTGTATACAAAGGGTAATGGGGATGGGTGGGGGTGTTGTGGCCTTATGGGTTAACCTCTGCAGGCCACATGGCATTCCCTCATTGGAGTGCCAGTTTAAGTCCCAGGTTCTCTGCTTCCCATCCAGCGCCCAGCTAATGCACTATGGAAGGCAGCAGAAGATGGCCTAAGTTCTGGGGTCTCTGCCACCCATGTGGTTACAGGATGGAGTTCATGGCTCCTGGTTTCAGCCTGACCCAGACCTGCTGTTGTGTCCATCTGGGGAGTGAACCAGCAGATGGGAGTTCTCTCTACCAAATGAACAATCTTTAAAAAAAGAATAAAAGATTCAGTAAGAAAGACTTCTTTCTCTTGGCCTGTCTCTGAGCTGCAGCATTAGTCTTCTGCCTTCACACTGAGATTTGGAATGGAACTTGCTCCATGGGCTTTCCCCTGGACTTGAATCAGAATGTGGTATCCGCTCTGTGAGTGTGACCCCGATGGAAAGAAAGGGCTATCAAAGAAGGATGTACCTTTCTCTGAAGGGAGGAGAGAACTTCCACTTTGCTTGTGGCCCTGTCTAAACACTGATGGAGTTTGTGGTCTCAAAAGGCTTCCATAGCCTTGGCAGCTCATGGCAAGAGCCTCGGGTGATCACTGATGTCATAAATAAGAGTGTTAATTGTTAAATTCACAACAGAAGGGGCTGGCGCTATGGCGCAGCAGGTTAAAGTGCCAGCATTCCCATATGGGTGCCGGTTCTAGTCCTGGCTGCTCCTCTTCCCATCCAGCTCTCTGTTATGACCTGGGATATCAGTAGAAGATGGCCCAAGTCCTTGGGCCCCTGCACCCATGTGGAAACCCGGAGGAAGCTCCAGGCTTTGGATTAGCGCAGCTCCGGCTCTTGCGGCCATCTGGGAAGTGAATCAATGGATGGAAGACCTCTCTCTCTCTGTCTCTACCTCTCTCTGTAACTCTGTCTTTCAAATAAATAAAATAGAAAAAAATTAGCAACGGAAGTCACTGTGTACTTACTCCCCATGTAGGACTTTTGTCCTTGATAAGTTGTACTATGAGAATTAACTGCAAAACTTGTTCTCAAGTTGTCTGTATACATTGTGTGTGTGTGTGTGTGTGTGTGTGTGTGTGTGTGGATGCAAACTGTTGAAATCTTTACTTAGTACAGAGTTGGTCTTCTGTATATAAAGTTAATTAAAAATGAATCTTAATGAAGAATGGGAATAGTGAGGAAGTAGGAGGTGGGACGGGAGTGGGGGTGGGAAGGCAGGTATGGGGGGAAGAACTGCTACATTCCTAAAGTTGTACCTATTAAATTTGCATTCATTAAATAAAAGCTTTTTTTTTTTTTAAAGAATGTGGTATCCAGCTGGCCAAGCACAGAACCTTGACTTCTCTGCCTCCATGATAACATGAAGACAGATGACACAGGAGGCAGGGCCCAGGCTGTGGCTGGCGTCACTGAAAGCACTGAAGTCAAAGTCTCCAAGGGTTCTCCAGAACTGAGCAAAACTGAGAGACTGAGTCTGAATCTCACTCACAGCCTAAGCAAATCCTGACCTCAATCTATACTCCTACTCCACTTTCTCAGATAGACCCTCACCACAGTTTCAACCCAATCTGACAGAGCAGGTACACAGGCAACTTCAGAGCACACACTGAGACTCACACAGCTGCTTTAAGCACCAACACATCTACACACATCTCATTTTCCCCAAGGACTGGGCATGAGGGGCCAGGGAGAAGTGAGGGGCAGAACACACAGGCACCTGATGAAAGTGTTAAATTTTCTACTTGGGTCCCAGAAAGTAGGTAGTCAAGCTGGGCATGGGTAAAAAGACCCAAAAACCAAAACAACGAAGCAAACCCCAGGGTATCCTTGGCACCAGGGTGGGCCAAGGTGGAGGAGAACTGGGTCATGGTTGAATTGAAGCTGGTTTTCTATACACTGTGTGAATACTTGATTTGTTATGCTGATGTATGTACTGAATACTAGGTGCTGTTTAAAAATGTTTTCAAAATAGCTGGAGCAATTCATTGGCAGATGTCTAAATATCTAATAAGAGCCCTGGAGATGAAGATCTACTGGGCCATATTGAATCAAGCAGTGGAAAAGGAAAAGAGAAACACACTGAAAATTCCACTCCTGGGGCCTGTGGAGGACAGAGGTGCCAAACTAGAGGCGGAAAAAGGAGAAATGTATTGCAGAAGGGAGAATGAGTGTCGCAACAGACCCAGGGGTGGCTGTCTCAGGTGTCTTGACCCAGACAAAGAAGACGTTGACAGCGTTCATGTTGTTGTACTGTGTCTGCCAGAAGGCGAGGAACTCGAAGTCCACGTACATGTTCGGCTCCTGCAGGAGCTTCCCTATCAGCCGGTTCACCTCCAGGGTTCGGAATATGTGGAAGCCCATGGCTGTGATGGAGAGCTGTCACACCAAGGTCATGGGTGTCAGAATAGTCAAGAGGATCTCAAGGGAAGTGCCAAGATGAGGTCCCAGGGGAGAGTGGGGGCAGGAAGACAGGTGGGAAGACATTTCCTACCTTGCTGAGGTGTTCACTGGCTCAGGTTCAAATGGCCAGGCCAGGGTGATGGGGGAGCAGCTTAGGTGTTCCAGAGCCCAAGAGAAGGCTTGTAAAGGTCACAGGGACCTGGAGCCAAGGACTCTTCCTCCCCCACCCCCACCAGCCCTGAGACTTGCTCAGGAAATGAATGTGTCCTGCTGATAAGAGGCAGATGGAGATGAAGGGGCAGAACCCTTGAATAGGAGGGAAGAGGAAAGGCAAGGGTACCCAGGGACGAGGACAGGTCATATGGCACAAGACAGAAGGGCAACAGAATATCAAGTACCTGAGAAAAGGCACAGGGCCTGGGTCACAAGTAAGGAGGAGAGGAGACGTGGGATTCGGGGCTTCCCAGGGGCTGAGTTGGGGGGCATCTGCCTCTTGCTTGGAGTTGCTACGAGTGACTTGACAAAAGTCAGAAGGAGGACTTGGGGCCCAAAAGGGAAGAACCTGGAGCACTGCCAAGGTTCTAGTTATTGCTGAGTATCAGAGCCCCCTGAACATGCTGTTCCAGGATCTCCTCCACCGTGTAGTAGATGATGAAGATGTAGAAGATGACCTCACAGCCAATGACGAAAAGGTCCCCGTTGCTAACATAGCAGATCAGCTTAACTGTGTGGATCTGCCAAGATGGGATGGTACCTCCTGTGGCTGGAAACTCCACCACCAGTCTAGCTATTATACTGGTGTAACTGGTGAAGTTTGTAGTAAGATCTGTTCATCAGATGATGGTACTCAATGATAGTTTTCTGACTTTGAAAAGATATAGTATTTTTAGAAAATACACACTAAGGTATTTAGGAATAACAGGGCATTATGTCTGCCATTTATTCTCAAACAATAGAGGTATGTGTGGAGGTGGGTGTGTTTGTGTTTGTGTACAGAGAGAGAGAGATCTTCAATCCACTGGAGTTCACCCCATAAGTATCTGCCAACAGCTAGTGCTGGGCCAGTCTGAAGCTGGGAGATAGGAGTTCCGTCTTGGTATCCCAAGTATGTGGCAGGGACTCACTGCTGCTTCCCAGGGTGCTCATTAGAAGGAAATTGGCTTGGAAGTAGAGGCGGGACTGGAATTAGGAACTCAGACATGGGGTGTGGGCATCCCATGGGATGTGGGCTTAACCCACTGCCCACAATGCCTCTCCCCAACATGATTTCTAATACCCTTAATTTTGATGCTTAGTAAGCCACATTACCAGTCTCTTTTTTGTTTTAAAGATTAATTAATTTATTTTAAAGGTAGAGTTACAGAGGGAGGGAGAGTTACAGAGGTAACTCTGTAGAGTTACAGAGGAAGGGAGGGAAGGGGAAAGAAAGAGGTCTTCCATTTGCTGGTTCATTTCCCAGTGGCCACAATGGCCACAGCTGGGCCAATCTGAGGCCAGGAGCCAGGAGCTTCTTCCAGGCCTCCCACGTGGGCAGGGGCCCAAGCACTTGGGCCATTTTCTACTGATTTCCCAGGTAAATGAGCAAAGAACTGGATCAGAAGTAGAACAGCTGGGACACAAACTGGTGCTCATATGAATGCCAGCTTCACAGGTTGTGGCTTAACCACAACATTGGCCTCCACATTATCAGTCTTAATCTGAGTTATTTTAAAGACACATGGATTTATTAAAGGAATATTACTCAAAATCTACCAGTATGTAAGATACCTTTTATTATTTAAAGATTTCTGTTTAGTTATTTGAAAGGCAGAGTTACAGAGAGACAGGGAGAGACAAAGATTGAAAGGGAGAGAGAGAGAGAGAGATTCTTTTGACTCTTTCATCTACTGGTTTACTCCCCAAATGGCTGCAATGGACAGGTCTGAGCCAGACCTAAGCAGGAGCCTGAAACTCCATCTGAGTCTCCCACATGAATGACAGGGGTCCAAGCATTTGGGCCATCTTCAGCTGCTTTCCCAGGTCCATTAGTAGGAAGCAGAATTGGAAGCAGAGTGGCCGGGACTCGAACTAGAACCTATATGGGATTCTGGTATTGCAGGTGGCTGCTTAATCCACTGTGCCACACCACCAGCCCTTGTGTAAAGTATCTTGCTAGATGTCATGGTTTCTATCCTCAGGAAGTCCTGTTGAGGAAGACATTTCCCAGAATGAACTTGCTGTGGCAGGATGAGCATGAGCTTTGGAGCCAGCCAGACCTACCACTTACGGTGTAGGCTGGCTCTGTGGCTTGCTTTTCATCTGTAAAGTAGGGAATATAGTACCTTATAAGGCTACCCGCCAAGGAATACTGTGTGCTCCTCAGGGGTAAGGCGTGGGTTTTATTCACTTAGCATAATGCCCGGTACTTAGTTTTTCAGCAAGTGTTGGATTGAACCAACAGCAGAAAATTAAAAAAAAAAATACAATACGAGTAGAAAGAAGTAAGTGAAACAGTTTTAAACTGACCCATAATAGCAATTTCATCAACACAGTCACAGACATCTTCTATTTAATAGATGTTGGAAAGAGGCTGGAACATTCCTTAGTCCAAAGAGAACAATAAATTCATGTAAGTCTTGTGTAAGAGAAGTGAAGCCAGTGCTTAGCTGGCCTGACGAGCAAGCCCAGCTGGCCAATAACTCTTGCTTGGTATGAGGATGGGAAAGGTGCTGGCAGCACTCAGTCTCCTAAGTCAGCCGTCCGCAACATCGGATGGGCCTCAGATGGGCCTCGGGTCTGGAGGCTGCAGTGATCTGAATTCAGCAGCAGGGCAGGGGGAGCCCAGGGCTGCCAGGTGCGTGATGACTCCAGCTGCTAGGACTTTCTCCCCTTTCCTTAACCCGCTGACACACAGACTGTAGCATGGAGCAGGAGTACCTGCAAGGCTTGCTACGACACAGTCTGCTGTAGGTTTGGGTGGGGCTCAACACTGGCATGTCTGATAAGTTCTGGGATAAACCTGGTGCTTCTGGTCTTGAGACTGCACTTTGAGAACCACTGAGAACCAGTCCATTCCACTTCCCTTCCACGAAGATGTCAAAAAGGCAGTCAGTGTCAGCGATTCTCATGATCAGCAGTGGGAAGGAGAGAGGGGCTTGCCAGACCTCCCCAGGCCTGGGAGAGCTTTACAAACTACACAGACCACTTAGAACACTCCCTCTCCACCCCATGGGGAAATCACCGACTCCATTGCCTGCAGGAACCACCATTCTCCTGTTAGGGGATCACACCCCTTAGGTCATTACAATGGGAGGAGACTGAAAACAACTTAGTCCTTCTTGATGTCTCTGGCCCCTCTACCATTAGTTTCTACTCTAGTAATAAGGATTCCAGTCGGACCTCACTGCGAAGAACCAGCTTGACTAACTGAAACACCTCTTCTGAGATTTCTGAATCTAACAGGGACTCAACACGTGCATCTCACCACCATTCTCCACATCAGGAGAAGGAAATGACCAGAGAGCGGTTCCTCCTTGCCTCTGAACACCTATAATGTGCCTGTGCCAAGTGCTTGATAAACCTGTTTCATTTAATCCTATAATGACTCTATGTGGTAGGTGTAATTATTATCCCCATCTCAGAGAGTTGAAGTAATTTACCCAAGGTAAACAACAAATGGAACCAAGATTCAAATGCAAATCTGCCTGCCTCCACAGTAGGCTAATTCTGTACTGCTCCAAAAAAGGACTGTATTCAGGGGACAGAAGGCACAGGGAGGGAAATCCACGCTCCATAAAAGGCAGCCCTTCCCAACCACTAGTGCTTTCTATCATGCAATGGGCCATTCCACAAAATCCACTTCACCCTGGGAAGTGCAGACTGTGTGCTGAGGATCATGTAGATATGGTTATGATACCAGTGAGTCACTGAACTATGACTCAACTGCTAAAATGGTAACAAAAACAATGTAAAGTTCTATCCATGCTAATATTACAATGAAACATTTTAAGAAAATGGCAGTAGGTGTTTAACCCAACTGTTAAAATGTCTGCCTTCCACACTAGAGTGCCTGGGTTCAATTCTTGGCTCCATCTCCTGTCCTCCTGCCGGCTCAGACCCTGCAAGGCACCAGCATAGCTCAGGTAATTGGGCTTCTACCACTCACATGAATTGAGTTCCTGAATCATGGCTCTGACTCTGGGGAGCTCTAGCTGTTGTGGGCCTTTGCAGAGTTAACCAGGAGATGGGAGTGTCTCTCTCTCTCCCTTTCAAAGAAGACAAAGCAAAAAGCAAAGAAGCGTGTAAAAATTTAAAGGAAAAACTGACTTTAATAGATATGAATAGTATAATAGGTGGAATTGATTTCTCTTCATTAATGTTATAGTAAAATGTAAAATAATTTTAAAAAATATTTCCATGTTTCCAAGTTTCAGGCTGAAATTTCAGTTGTTGGATGCTATCCTGGAGTTTGTTATTGCTTCCCTGAGACCCATTCCCTACTCTCATGGCTAATCCTATGATTTTATTTGCGGTATCACATTTCTCAATTGTCTCACCTTTGTTGCCAGAAGTCAAATCCAACCCTGGCTCTAGGACTTGGACAGGAACCTCAGGCCAAAGCAAATCTGCAAAGGTCCCTCCCTTAGTATCATTATAGTTCCGGAATGGACGTGTAACCTGTTTCAAATTAAGGGAGTCATGAAGAAGCAATTCTGGAACCTTCTGGGATCTTTTCTGTCCTACTAGATATGAAAGTGAAAGCCTCCAGAGGAGTCAGTCTTGAGATGAAACTAATTGTGAAGCTGCCAGAACTGAATAACAACAAAATAAGACAGGTCTTAAACAATGTCTTCAACTACTGGATTCATAAGCGCTATATTCCTTTGGACTTTCATTACTCCTCTCCTCTCCTGACCTCCCCTCCCCTACTCACCTCTCCCCTTCCCTCCAGATTTGAAGGAATTTTAAAGATTTATTTGTTTACTTGAAAGGTAGAGTTACAGAGAGGCAGATAGAGAGAGAGAGAGAGAGAGAGAGAGAGAGGTCTTCCATTCGCTGGTTCACTCCCCAGATGGCCACAAGCCAACCCAAAGCCAGGAACTAGGAGCTTTCTCCAGGTCTCCCACGTGGGTGCATGGACCCAGGGACTTGGGCCATCCCAGGCCATGGCAGAAAGCTGGATCAGAAGTGGAGCAGCCGGGATTTGAACCGGCACCCATAAGGGATGCTGGCACTGCAGGCGGCAGCTGTACCCGCTACGCCACAGTGTTGTCCCCCATCCTCTCATGTTTCTCTCTCCCTCCTTCCCTCTTTCCCTCTTCCTCTCTTTTCCCCTTTCTGTTATTCTGCCTTTTGAATAAATAAATAAATAAATCTTAAAAGACAAAGGAAAGAAAATTTTTGGCATGAACCCCAAAGCATGTCCCCGACACCATCATTTCTATAACTACACACACACATTTCTCACTCCTAAAATTGCCTTTATAGATTGAGTATTTGAGTTTTTATGGAGGCAGGTACAAGATAAAAATAGCTCTAATTCTTAATACTACTTTTATCTTCATGATATTCCATGTCCCTTCTATAAAAACAAGTAAGGCCAATTGTTTCCAGAGTTAGCATCCCATAAGTAACGGGTCTGCTTTCTCTTGCATGAAAACCATATGACCATTTGTGTTTTCTTTGCTCTGGCTTCCAAGAACCTCAGATTTTGTTCTCATTTGCAGAACCTTTGTTTATCTTAAGTTTCCTGATACATGTTATCTTCCTCTCCTACTTTACCCCCACTGCTTTTGCCAAGTCTTTTCATTGTAGTTCGAATAGCCTGTAGTTTGTTATATCTGTGCTTTTTCATGTGTGCTGGCCATCCCTTTTAGACATAGGTGGGGCATGAATATATTGTTATTAGAAAAGTCTGACATAATAATTATTATTAATCATCATCCTCATGAGCTTGGGTAATAACCTGATTTTATCCATTCCTATGTTTACAGTAGAGACTGAATGTCCGTGTCCTGTCTTTCGAACTGCTGGCGGGCTTTCCCAGCTCACAGTAACAGCAAGATGTCTGCAGCTGCTTTGGGCGTATCCTTTCCCAGGTGATAGCATTTAGGCCAGCACATGCTACCAAGCTCCTTCCTGCTTCTGATTACTGTTTAATAGAACCTGGCTGCTCTTTTCTGTCAGCACTCTCCTGGGGCAGGAACCACATCCCTTCCCTGCACTGACTGGCCAGGAACCTTGGCGAGCTGGGATGCTTCTGCCGGAGCATGCACAGTTCCTGTATGGGATTGCTCCCGTGTTGGAAACTCTGGGCCTTCAAGTTCTTGGCACTCAGAAGCCACTGGCTCCTTCCTAAGCTGGGTAGCTCTGAAGAGTGCCTGGGTAGCTCTGAGGGTGCCTCTCGAAGTCTGGGAATCTTGCACCCCCCAATGCCAGCTCTGATAACCACTGTTGATGGAACCTCAACTGTTCTTTCCTTCTCCAACTGTAGAAGAGCTGGAGTTCTTTGGAGTTCACCAGTTTATAACTTTATCCTGCAGCTGCTCTAAGGGCCTCTTCTTGATGTTCTTATTAGGGGGCGTCTGGGGGAGTTCTCTGAAACACATCTACCTATTTCTTGGCACACTGGATCCAGCTTGGCTTTGGTCACATAAATGACTATGTGTGGGGTAGGTCTGTGATTAGCTCTATTAGGTGGTCTATTTTCTTGTGAAATAAAGCACATTGTTGTGAAACCACCCCTTCTTATGCATCCTAAACATTCTCTGATAACAGTTTCAAAATAACATAGGCAAGGACTTTAATATTCACTCCTGTAAGAAAAGAATAAGCTCTGGTCAACCTCCCTATTGATTTTCTCTCAGAGAGATTATTTCAACTAATGCCTTGATTGATCTGGTCAGCAATAGCTGACCCCCATGCCAAATTATGGATGAGATTTCTCTTCACCTTGTCTGGCACAGACTGCTAGTTATTCTCCAATGCATTTTCTTCCTTTCTTGTATAAGAACACAATTTTATCTGTTAACTGTCAAACTAGATACCACATTATCCCGCCTACCTTGTCGCTAGATACGGGGACCACTAAATTAAGTTCTGGCTTACAGAATGTAAGTGGAGTGTATGATTCCAATTGTAACTTCCTGCTCATATCTCTAGTAAGAGGAAAAAATGCCTTCCCTTTTACTTTCCTTTTTCCTGATAGCAGGAATCTGAGATAGAAGCTGTGTGTTGAGGGTGGCAAAACAGTAAGGTAGAAGGAACGTGAGCCCCCACGTGATTGGGTAGCCCCATAATAGTGCAGGGCTTCTTATCCCTCAGACTGCTGAAAGAGAGGAAAACTGACTTCTACCTTGTTTAAGTCACTGCTACTTTGGTCTCGTTTTTATTGCTAAATCAATATTCCAACTGAAGCATTCCCATGAATATATGCATGTCAGATGGGTACTTTGTAAAAGGAAACTTCCTGAGAACAGAATATGTGTAGAAGGAAAAATAATAGAATTGACATCAAGAAACTCATAGCGCAGAATTCCTGTCCTAAGAAAAGTCAGGTTTAGTCCCAGATCTCTTGGTTAAAATCATTAATTGGGTACACAGAACTTGGTTCCTTTTCATAACAGAAATCCCCTACTAAAATATCTTCCCTGTTGTCCTTCTTGGGCAATTCCTCCTTTTAATCTCTTCCTTGCTGCTCTCCCACACACATATTCTGGGTAATGCTATTGAGTCATTCCAAGTTGGATTCCAAAATGCCTTACGTGTCTTTAGTTGGATGTAGGCAGAAGAAATGTGGAACCTGGCAAATGAGTGAAGGGTTATATCCTCAGCATATACACTAAAGGGTTGTAGACATTCAGTACATTTCACCTCGTGTGTCCATACAGACTACAGCTGAGAGAACTCCCATCTCTTACATCTGCCCCAGTAACAAACTCTCTGAGCCTTATCAAGCCTGTCAGAGCTTAGGCTGAGAAGATCAGAATTCTAGAGAACCTCTGACTACACATGGCTGCTTCTTCCTTAGGAAATCAGATACAGGGCCAAAGAGTTTTATGAGTTGCTGTTGAAGGGAATTCAATCAGGCTGAGGGTGATCATTCTGGGAAATGGAAAATGATTCCAAGAGCTGATTCGTGATCTCTCTGAAGTTTGAAGGAGCCCTAAGCACAGCAGAAAGAACAGCCTTAAACATTCTTGTCCATTAGCTGCTGGAACTCCCTGTTCTACTCAATTCATTTTTTTAAAAAAGATTTATTTATTTATTTGAAATGTAGAGTTATATATATATATATATATATACACACACACACACATATATATATCTTCCATCCACTGATTCACCTCCCTAACGGCTGCAACAGCTGGAGCTGGGCCAGATCGAAGCCAGGAGCCAGGAGCTTCTTCTGGGTTTCCCATGTGGTGCAGGGGCCCAAGTACTTGAGCCATTTTCCATTGCTTTCCAAGGCGCATTAGTAGGGAGCTAGATCAGAAGTGGAGCAGCCAGGACTCAAACCAGGCCCCATATGGAAATGCCAGCACTGCAGGTGGTGGTGTTACCCACTTGACCACAGTGCCGGCCCCTGTTCTATTCAGTTCTGCACTTGATCTTAGCCAAAAGGCCAAGAAGCAATTATCTATTCAATTCTGAATGCAGATGCAAGAAAAAGCAGAGTAACTGACTCTTACAGATTTAGTGTAACCTTAGATGATGATTAGTATCTTAAATATTATCTTAGATGATGATTAAAATCTTAAAAATTTAATTTTTAAATTAATTTTAGAGAGGAGAGATAGAGAAAGAGAGAGCAAGAAAGAGAGGGAGGGAGAGAAACTCAAGTGGTTCACTCCTGAAATGCCTGCAATTCCAGGGCAAAACTGAGAGCCAGAAACACAATCCAGGTCTCCCACATGTGTAGTAAGAATCCAGTTACTAGAGCCGATACCTGCTGCCTCTCGAGGTCTTTATTGGCAGGAAACTGGAGTCAGGAGCCTGGGGGACACTAGGTCCAGATATTCCATAATGGCATATGGGTGTTCTAACTCCAAGGCTAACCCCTGCTCTGGGTACTAAATTTTTACATGGTTTTATAACTGCCTGAGTTTTTTAAGACAGTAGCCAAACTAGAAGGTCTTTAGTAAAATGGATGAACTTCTTCAGAGCCGTTCTAGAAAAGCCCCCCTACTCCATAGCATTATTTTTTTGTTGTCCAGAAACCTCAAGACACATCACAAGCTTCAGTCCATGTCATGAGAAATACATAAGACTGGGTCTCTGGGTAGGAAGACGCACTGTTCAAAGGATTTGAGGGGGCCAGCGCTGTGGCATAGCGGGTTAAGCCACCACCCGCAGTGCCGGCATTCCATATGGGCACTGGTTCGGGTCCCCGGCTACTCCACTTCCAATCCAGCTCTCTGCTATGGCCTGGGAAAGCAATGGAAAATGGCCCAAGTTCTTGGGCCCCTGCACCTGTGTGGGAGACCCTGAAGAAGCTCCTGGCTCCTGGCTTCGGGTCTGCTTGGCTCTGGCCTTTTCTGCCAATTGGGGAGTGAATCACTGGATGGAAGACCTCTCTCTCTCTGCCTCTCCTTTCTCTGTGTAACTCTGACTTTCAAATAAATAAATAGATCTTTAGAAAAAAAGGATTGAGGACATCAATTGGATTACAGACTCCAAGACCAGCTTTGTTACGGGAATTTCTTTGGCTGGTGATTCAGTGGTGGTTACACCTGAGCCTATAGACAGCAGGCAGGAAACCTATGCTTACTTTTACTGTTTCCTTGAACTATTTTGCCCAAGATCTCCCAGAAACTGATCATCTTGGAAAAACTAAAGCTATAGAGAGTGATTTAGAGCATTGACTCAACAGAGACTCAAAGACCTCATACTTCCTGTATTGACCTGAACTAAAAATAAATATTTAATTCCAGAATCTGAGGAAGCATCAGAAAAGGAGCCTTTAATGTTAAATGCTGCCAAAAAGTGGAGATGGGAAACCAGATAGGGAAAATCTACTGACCACAGAAACAGGGTTCACTCCAATCACAGTGCCACCATTTCACGATGTCTTAAATGATAACGGGAGGTGACTAAGTTAATAGAGTTGATGGTGAGTGAGTTCACTATATAGAAATCCTAGATTCACCTGTAATTGTGCATTCTAGGCTACATGGATCAGTAAGTTTCTGTAACAGTGACAGGATAATTATCACCATGACCAGACCACATGTCCCCCACAGCCAGGAATCGATTCTCTCTGCAGTTACTGGGTCTGTGAAGGGTAGCCTCATCATAGATTGATTCATGAACTATTCAGTTAAGGGCAATGCCTGAAGACTGTGTGAAGACAGCTTTGGTCACCGCAGATAAATGTATTACCTCCTTAACTCTGGGACTTACTTCATACACAAGAGGAGACCCTAAAATGACTCCATACAAAGAGAAGGCATACTTACGTAATTAATACATCATCTGATTTGTAGAAAATTTAAATAGAAACCTTGTTACTTCTAAGGCCATCAACTTCCTTGAACACTACAAACTTCCTGGAGCTCAAGAACCAAAATTGGGGGCCAGCTTTGTGGCAAAGTGGGTTAAGCTACAATTTTCAGCACTAGCATCCTGGTTCAAGTCCCAGCTGCTCCACTTCTCATCCAGCTCCCTGCTAATGGACTGGGAAAGCAGTGAAAGATGCCCAAGTCCTTGGCTCCCTACCAGCCACGTGGGAGACTCAGAAGAAGCTCTTGGTTCCTGGCTGCAGCCTGGCCCAGCACTGGCTGTTGTGGCCATTAGGGGAGTGATTCTGTGGATGTAAGATATCTCTGTCTTTCCTCTCTTTCTGTAACTCTGCCTTTCAAATAAATAAACAAAATAAGTGTTTAAAAATATAAAACGATCAGGGCTGGCGCCATGGCTCACTTGGTTAATCTTCCACCTGCAGTGCCGGCATCCTATATGGGTGCCAGGTTCTAGTCCTGGTTGCTCTTCTTCCAATCCAGCTCTCTGCTGTGGCCCGGGAAGGCGGTGGAGGATGGCCCAGGTGCTTGGGCCCCTGCACCTGCATGGGAGACCAGGAGGAGGCACCGGGCTCCTGGCTTTAGATCAGCGCAGTGCGCCGGCTGTAGCAGCCATTTGGGCATTGAACCAATGTAGGGAAGACCTTTCTCTCTGTCTCTCTCACTAACTCCACCTGTCAAATTATAAAAATAAATAAATATATAAAAGGACCAAAAGTGGAATATGTGTTTCTTTGGGGTTCCCAGCAGGGAGAACCCTTAAAAAACCCTGAAGAAGGGGGCTGGCACAGTGGTATATAGTGAGTTAAGCCACTGCCTGCAGTGCCAGCATCCCATATGGGTACTAGTTTGAGTCCTGGCTGCTTCATTTTCAATCCAGTTCCCTGCTGATGCACCTGGGAAAGCAAAGAAGATGGCCCAAGTGTTTGGGCTGCTGCACCCGTGTGGGAGACCTGGAGGAAGCTCCTGGCTCCTGGCTTTGGTCCCGCCCAGTCCTGGCTTTTGCAGCCATTTAGGGAGTGAACCAGTGGATGGATGACCTCTCTCTGCCCCCCCACCCCACCCCAGAGCTCTATCTAATGCATAAAATAAACCTTTTAGAAAACAAAACAAACAAAAGCCCTGAAGAAGGCCCAGGCTTGTGTCAGGAACAGGAAGACAGGGGATCAGGGAGTAAGAAGAGGAGCCCAAAACTATGGACGGAGGTGAGGGAGAAAACAAAATGGTGCCTGGGAGAGAGTAGAGAGGAAGCGCACATGCTGGGGAAGCCGGCCCAGGACCCAGAAGGATCAGTAAGAAGCCAGTTCCTGACGCTGGGCTGCCTGGCGGTTCCTTGCCGCTGTTCTGAGGTCGGATTTGTCTTCCACAGAGCGCGTCCAGGGACCTTCCTGTGTGCACTCTGCCTCCCTCGGCCATCACACGGGAGGAGAGCTTCCCTCGGGGTTTTATCACCAGCGGGGACTTTCCATCTCACTGAGGCCCGGGGCGTTGACCAAACCCCTCCTTCCAGTGTGAACCAACCGGAGCCCCTCCCCCAGGATCACCTCCATTTCCATGAGTCTAGAGAACGGCTGCCCTGATGCACAGCACTGGGAACAGCAATGACAGGGAGAGGCTCCGACACTCCTTCCAGATTTGGCTTTAAAAACAAGGACTACGCATGGGGTAAAAATTTAATAAAGATATTCCCGGTTTTATTTTTCATGAGCTTGGAAGGGAATGAGAAGAAACCCTGTTTGACCTTTTCTCCTTTACTTGCCCACTGGGACTCTGCCTGGCAAAGCTCTCACTTATTCATCGCCTGAGACCTCAGCTGGCTTGGTAGGCTGACCTCCTCCAACCCCTGCCCCCTGCAGGCTGAGCCAACACTGCTAAGCAAGCAAGCAAGCAAGGAAATGGCAATGCTTTGGGCCTCCCTGGCAATGAGCATGGGCCTCCTCTGACTTGAATGGGTTCCTGCTTCTGGGACCTGCAAGAGGGCCCAGGTCTCCCTGAGCACTCTGCCCCACATCACCGGTCCTGGAGCTGCCCTCCCCGCGACGCTCCTCACCTCTGTCACTGCTGGTTTACCTGGGGCCTCCCTTGTTCCTTGAAGTCAGAGGATGTGCCTCCTATATTGCAAAGCCCTTAGCACTGGACCTAGGGCCTGGCACATAGTAGGACCTCATAAATGTTTGAGTGGATGGATTGTCAATACCCAGGATGTCCTGACCTTTAAGGATCCTGACCTGTGTATCAAAGATACATGACTAATGACTGGTAGCACCCTCATTTGAACCTTATTCTAGGGCTGTTTTAATTCTATCACTGAGTCTTCACAAAAGCCATGACTCTGTGACAAATTATCTTCTGTCATCATTACAGCCACACAGGGGCTCACCCACAGACACTTCATGAACTCCTTGTTGATTCTAGAAATACTCAGTCAAGAAAGACATCTGCCAGATTTCCAAGGCCACTTCAACCTCTTCTGATCATGGGTGATTCCACCAATTTATGAAAAGAACCTTGAGATCCACTAAAATAAAGCAATCTACTAAAATAATAACCAGTGATGGATGAACAGCATCCAGTTGGCATTAATGTGTGTGTGTACACACAAATCACCAAAGTCTGAGGGTCTCTGCCCTCCCCCACCAACTCTATGGCAACCAGACTCAGCCTTGTCCTGGCTCAGAAACTCTTCTCTACAATGCCAGTTCCAGGTGCACCTTTGGGATGTCAATGTCTCCTAAAACAAACAGCCATTGTCTTTACACAAAGATCTTCAATGTTTTCTCCATCAACAAAAGGCTATAGCCATCCCTCCAAGAAGACAAAGGGCTGGAAGCCCTTTCATAAATAACATGATGGTGTGGGGGTGGCGGGAGAGGAATCAGGAAGATCATTCTCCAGCACTTTGCTGAGGAATAGCTGGGTCAGGGCTGACTCTACCCACCAGGGATGGCTCCAAATGACTAGCCATCACTCCTGAATGATTCATAATGACAATACTGACATTTTTTTTTTTATCTGTGGAAGAGAAATAATAGTATCTATCCCCTCCAGGTCTGCTGTCAGGATCAAATGAAATGATGGGTGTGACAGCTCTTTGTAAGGTTACAGGGCTGCACAGCTGATAATGTTATTAGGAGAAGAGTGATGGTTCACCACATCACCTGATTAAAAAAGCTCTATTTTAGCCAGATGAGATGCCAAATAGCTCTGGTTTCTAGGTCCACCAACTTTCTAGAATAAAGTGTAGGGGAGAAGAAATGGGGGCCCATGCAGGCCACACTGCTGCACAGCTGAGGCCCAACTGTGTGAAATCTTCTTCCTGCTCCCAGGAAACCAGATCTTGGAAATGAGAGTCCTGTTGGTTGGTTCCCACCAAGGGTCTGAACCGTCCAAGTTCTCAGCTCCCTTTCTTGCCCTGTGTCCCTCCTAAAGGGTTTCTTATGCAATTGACAACAAGTAAGTACATATTATTAATTAAAATAAGAGAAAACTGCCTTTCCTTGCTAGTAATCAATGATAAACACACTACAGGAAATTATACCATTTTATACCTACTTCATAATGAAAATGAGAAATGAGAAAATCCAATTTTGTGAAGTTGTGACAAAACTGGTGTGGTTCACAGCACTGGTGTCATGGTAAGTCTGTTTCCTCTCGGACAGAGGCACAACGACAACACTCAGCAAGTATTAAGGAGAGATTCCTGTCCTTTGGCCTAATAGTATATCTCCATGGAAATTCTCAAGAAATTATTCAACAAGTTTTTTTTAAAGGCAGCAGATGCAGATATATTTATTTGTAATAGGCAAATATTGAAACCACAAGAGAAAAGTTTTAGTTAACTGTGGCACGACTATTGTTATTAAAATGAAAACATAAAGCTACTTAAAACATGAGGAAGTATAGAGTAGGCATTGTGGTGCAGGTGGTTAAACCACCACTTGGGATGCCCACATCCCATATCACATCGCCACTTCAAGTTTCACCTACTCTGCTTCGGATCCAGGTCCCTGCTAATGCACCTAGGAAGTATCAGGTGATGACTCAAAAACATGAGCTCCTGCCATGCATTTAGGAAACTCAGATGGAGTTCCTGGTTCCTGGCTTCAGCCTGGCCCAACAGCAGTTGCTGCAGTCATTTGGGGAGGGAACCAGAGGATGGAAGAGCTCTCTCTCTCTCTCTCTCTCTCTGACATTCTTTCAAATAAATAAAATAAATTTTTTTTTAAAGAAAAGAAACATGAGGAAATGTCTGTGATGCAGTTGTAAGTGAAAGTGTACAAGTAGGTAAATATGTAAACGTATGGATTAGGACCAGTAAATCACAATATCTTTGGTGTGGTGGCAACTGATTATATTTCAAATATCCTCCAATTTTTATATCATCTTTTGAATACATCAACAAAAAGAAAGAAAATGACAATTTTCTTTCATAGAGTCTCTCCAGACTCTATGAGGAAAGGCAGGGAGTTGTCCTTGCTATGTTGTTGATGGGTGGGCATGAATCAGTGTGTAGCTCATGTGCACAGAGAGGCTGCAGAGAAAAGTCTCAGAATCAGAGTTAGGCAAACAACTGTTGAACTAGAATCCTGCTTCTACTTGTTCACTGTGTGGCCTGGGGCAAGCTGTTGACAGGTCTAATCCCTTTGTGATTAGTAAAATGGATGTGATAACTGAACCAATTTCACAGGGTACTGGGAATAGCTATTGAGATAAAATACATGGCATAGGGCCAAGCACACTGAAAAATCATTCAATAAATGACTGTGTGTGCTGTTACTAATGATGAGGATGGCGGTGGTCATTTAAAATGTGCTGCTCAAATGACACTATCTCTATACATGAAGCCAACTACAAATAATGAAAGGTCCTTTATGTATATATGTATGTATCTGAAAAGCAGAGAGACAGAGATCTTCTAACCACTGGTTCGCTCTTCTAAATGCCCACAACAGCAAGGGCTAGGCCAGACTGAAGCTGGGAGACAGGAACTCAATTTGGGTCTCTCATATGGATGGCAGTGACCCACTTCTTAAGCCATTACCTGCTACATCCCAGGGTGTAAATTAGGAGGAAGCTGGAATTCAGAGTATGCTGGGACTCAAACCCAATATGGAATGTGGAAGTCCAGAGCAGCATCTTAGCTGCTATGCCAAACACCTACCCCTATTTATTTTTTATTGACACATAATAATTATATATATTATATATATACATATATTGGTTACGATATGATGTTTTGTGAGGTTTACATCTTGTGAAAGGATCAAATCAGGCAAATTAACATACCTTAAATATTTATCATTTCTTTGTGGTGAAACGGTTAAAATTCTTTTAGCTATTTTGAAACATTCAATATATTATTATTAACTAACCATGAAAGTTATTGTTACTGCACTTTTATAATACATTTTATTTTCTAGAAGTTTTAAGTTCACAAAAAACTCAGTGAAAAATTATAATGATGTCCTGCCCCTAAGGTAGGCACATCCTCCTCCACTCTCAAAATCCCACATAACAGGCAAGCATTTGGCTCGGCAGTTAAGATGCTGGTTAAGATTCCTGTCTTACCTCTGGTCCCTGGGTTCAATTCTCCATTCCAGCTCCTGACTCCAGCTTCCTGCTGATGCAGACCTTGGGAGCTTTTACTAGCTCAAGTAATTGGGTTCCTGCCATCTACGTGGGAGACCTGGATGGAGTTCCCTGCTCAAGGTTTTGGCCCCAGTCCAGCTTTGACTGCAGGGCTGCAGGGGTTTGGAAAAATGAGCCAGCAGCTGGGAGTGCTCTTTATTTATTTCTCAAGCAATAACAGCAACAACAGAAATCCCACACCAGAGTGGTACATTTGTTACAAACTGGACCTACATGGACACATCATTATCATTCAAGGTCCATGGTTTACCATAGGGTTCATTCTTGGTATTGTAGATTCCACGATGTACATTATTATACTATTATCATTATAGTATATTATAGTACTATTATCATTATAGTATCATACAGAGTAGTTTCACTCCCCTAAAAATTCTCTCTGCCTTGCTTAATCCCCTCTCCAACCCCTAGCAACCACTGGTCACTTTGATACTCTCCATAGTTTTGCCTTTTCCAGAATTGTAGAATACGTAGCCTTTTCAGCTTGCCTTCTTTCTTGGAAAGTATTTTTTACAACCAGTCTAGAGGATTAAGGGTTTTGAAATTCCACTAGATAATGTGGAAATAATTACTAACAATGATTGTGTTAGATTCTTGATACACGTTATCTTATCCATAAGATAAGTATTATTATGCTTGTTCTACCAGTGAAGAGTCAAAGCTCACATCAGTAAGTGGCAGAACTAGTATGTGAATCTAGTTTGTTTGATTCTCATGTCCTTATCTTTCTATTAGGCCAGATTTTTCCCCCCCTAAGTCAGATCCTGGAGCATCTGACACTTAGCAATAGGAACTGTCAGAAGAAACACGCTGGCCAAGGTACATCTGCAATGACACGCACACTAGTCGTTAGACAATAGCATTCTGTGGAACACCTGCTTTGTGCTGGATCTACTGCCAGGCTTATATCCCCCAGATACAAGCAGGAGAACTCAGTCAGTGTACTAAGGAGCTAAATTAGGTGGGCCTCTGCAGTGTTTCTTAACATTTTGCATGAGCCCTTCCTGAGGCAGCCTCTTTAGGTGTTGTCTTCCTAATCACTCCCCACCCTCATTACACTTTAATTCCAGATAGACTATATTTGCTTCTGTATAACCCTTTGGCAGGGCCAGTGCCGCAGCTCAATAGGCTAATCCTCCGCCTTGCGGCGCTGGCACACCGGGTTCTAGTCCCGGTTGGGGCGCCGGATTCTGTCCCGGTTGCCCCTCTTCCAGGCCAGCCCTCTGCTGTGGCCCAGGAGTGCAATGGAGGATGGCCCAAGTGCTTGGGCCCTGCACCCCATGGGAGACCAGGAGAAGCACCTGGCTCCTGCCTTCGGATCAGCGAGGTGCACCGG
Organism: Sylvilagus floridanus; assembly: GCA_949820135.1. NCBI lineage: Eukaryota > Metazoa > Chordata > Mammalia > Lagomorpha > Leporidae > Sylvilagus > Sylvilagus floridanus. The sequence continues at coordinate 52,707,413 of OX463235.1, read as the reverse complement.
CTGCGGTACGCCAGCCGCAGCACGCCGGCCACAGCGGCCACTGGAGGGTGAACCAACGGTAAAGGAAGACCTTTCTCTGTCTCTCTCTCTCACTGTCCACTCTGCCTGTCAAAAATAAATAAATAAATAACCCTTTGGCAGGACAAACTTGATTAGAATACCTAGGAGGATTTGTTTCCTTCCAAGAAGCTATGTTCACCCCCTTGAGGGCTACATTACTCCCACAGAGACTGTGTCCCTAGCTACACGTGGCCAGAGCTCAGAGAGATTAATGGGGCTGAAAGCCATGGAGGTGAGACCAGGACCTTCACAAGTTCCAAAGTGGCTCTACTGAGACCATGTCCAAGATTCCACGTGACTCAAAGACTTGTCCAAAGTGGGGGAGAGGCAGGGAGAGCATGGAGGCTAGGAAACTAGCACGAGTATCATTTTACCAAGTGTTGCAGGAACCGTAAGATTACGAAGGCCTCCAAATTCTGTCTCATAGAGAATTCTCCTGGAGGTGCTGGCACTGTGGCATAGTGGGTTAAGCTGCTGTCAGCAGCACCAGCATCCCATATTGGGCACCAATTCAAGTCCCGGCTGCCCCACTTCCAACCTGGCTCCCTGCTAATGTGCCTTGGAAAGCAGCAGAAGATGGACCAAGTCCCTGGGCCCCCTGCATGGAGCTCCTGGCTCCTGGCTTCAGTCTGGCCCAGTCCTGGCTGTTGTGGCTATTTAGGGAGTGAACCAGAGGATGGAAGACTTTTCTCTCTCTCTGCCTCTGCCTCTCCCTGCACCTTTCAAATGAATAAATGAGTTTTTTTTTTTTTTTTTAAGAAAGATAAAAAGCTCTTATGGAGGCTGGCAATTTGCGGGTGTGGACTTTGATTCTTAACATCAAAGGCAGTTAAATGGCACATCTTCAGTAACTTAGTGATTTTATTAAAATTTTTTAAAGATTTATTTATTTATTTGAAAGCCAGAGTTACACAGAGAGAGGACAGGCAGAGAGAGAAACGTCTTCTACCTGCTGGTTCACTCTCCAATTGACCGCAACAGCCAGAGCTGCACCGATCCAAAGCCAGGAGTCAGGATCCTCCTCCAGGTCTCCCACACAGGTGCAGGGGCCCAAGGACCTAGGCCATCTTCCATTGCCATTCCAGGCCACAGCAGAGGGCTGGATCAGAAGTGGAGCAGCCAGGCCTTGAACTGGCACCCATATGGGATGCTGGCACTTCAGGCCAGGGCGTTAATCCATGGTGCCACAGAGCCAGCCAGCCCTGTAACTTAGTGATTTTAAGATATTTTCTAATAGTCTAAACTCCAGAGAAGTTGTAGGTTTCCAGAGGTTTAAAGGTATCAGATTAATTCTTCATCCTCCATCACTGGTTGGAGTCTTGACATTGCACTATAGCTTTACAGAGTCTGCTGTGAGCTGAAGATAATAACAGGCCTTATTTACCATGTACAAGACAGAAATTATGCTCAACATATTGGTGGACTATTTAATTTACCCTTTACAACAGTCTTACCAAGTAGGTGTGATCATTTCTGAGGCTAGCAACTTGTTCAAGATCACACAGCTGGCAACTGGAAGTATAAGCTTTAAATCCAAACAGTCTGACTTCAGAGTCTTGGTGCTTCACCAGCATGCTACGGTGCCCCATGGCCATGATAATGTTGTTGTGAGGCTTAAGGAAAATATTCCATTAATATGTTTAGCACAGGACCATCATCTTTCCCACTCAGCTTGCCAGGATAATCTCTCTGACCCAACCTGGGTCTGCTCCCCAGAATCAGAAGAACTGAAAATCTGTCATGTCACTCTCATGCTTATAGCCCTTGAGTGGCTCCCCGGGAGCCCGCAGGTAAAGTGCCAACTGTGTGTCACGCCTTCATTATCCAGCCAGCTGCAATCTGCACCTGCTACCTGGTCTGCTCGTCTGTTCCCACTCTGCTGCTCAGTCTCTGCTCCTGTACACATTGCACCTTCACTAAACTGAGCTCCTGACTCTGGACCTTGGTAATGCTTTCCCATCTTCTTAGAAACTTCCCTTCTCCTGGACCCAGCATTGTGGTGTACTATATAGGTGCCAGCTGGCTGCTTCACTTTTAATCCAGCTTCCTGCTAATGTGCCCGGGAAAAAAGCAACAGAGGATGGCCCAAGTCCATGGGTACCTGCGCACATGTGGGAGACTTGGATGAAGCTTCTGGCTCCTGGCTTCCGTCTGGCTTAGCCTTGGCTGTTGTGGCCATTTGGAGAGTGATGGATGTAAGATCGATCTCTCTCTCTCTAACTCTGCCTTTCCAATAAATAAAATGGATCTTTTTTTTTTTTTAAAGAAACTTCCCTTCTCTTTACCTTCAACAACTAAATGCTCTTCATGTCTGAGTCTGCTCAGATATCACTTCCTCTGTCTGACCTCATAGGCCCCAAGTCTGGATACAGCAGGAACATTCTGGCCTGGTCAGATGCCCATGGAATATTTTCCTCCTGTACTTGGCTTCACCTATACCAGGGCTGGAGACAGGCATCAGTGTGGTGGGCATCCACAATAGTTTCTAATACAAGCCAGGCACTCAGTGAGTGACCTCATGGATATTACCTCCCACAATCCTCTTGTATTATATAGGTACACAGGAGGAAACTGAGCTTCAAGGAAGGTAAGCAACTTGCTCAGCGTCCCTCACAGGTAAATAGTCGAGTGTGGTGCTTGAACCTGAATCTGTGCATATTCAGAGCCTCTGCCTTCCACCTGTACATAAGACCACCTCTAAGAACACTATTACAGTGTCTGGTTTCCTGAGAAATACAAAGTATTTAACTAGAAGCACAGATGATCAAGGAGAAACATGAGAGCTACATCACTCAAACAGTGGAAAGGTCACTGCAGAGGCTAAGGCAAGCCATGACTCAAGAGAATAAGAAAGTTCTAAAAAGGAGAAGGGAGCCCCTGATGGGAAAGGCCCTCGTGTCAGTCGCCTATGACCCCCACAGTGTCTGCACAGAGGAGGGGCCTCTGGAAGTGGAAGGGAACAGAGCTGCCCAACTGCAGGAACACAGAACGCTCCACAAGACAGTGAGGTCCCCATCGGCACTGCCCGGGCTGGGGTTGGCTGGCCACCTGCCAGAGCACCAAGGTGATGCCAGAGCAGGGACTCTGCACATTCTGCAGCCCCAAGCTAGAGGCCTCCGAAGCCCCGGCCCCTCAAGGATTCCACAGCAACTGCTCTGAGTCTCTGCCTCTGACGCTGACCAGCCCCACAGCACCTGCCACTGACCACTGCACTGACCTCTGAAAGCAGAGAACATGAGTGGACCGGACTTCTGCGCTTCCAGAACCCAAACTTCCAACCCTTCCAGCCAGCCCCATCCGGAGGAGTCAGACACGATTCCCTGGAACTCTGGGAGCTACAGACTGGCTGCTCGTGTTCCAGAGGCTGATCTGGAGCTACAGACATTTAAGTCAGTCAGGGAGAGAGGAGCTGCCTGTGTCTTTCAGCGAGTGTCACGGGATCTGAAAGAGGAAAGGAACACTGCTTCCTAGCAGGTGGTGAAGACAAAGGTCAAGGTCAACAATGAACGTGCGACAGTCATTTGCTGAAAGGAACCCAAGAGGCCCTGCAGAATGTACACGGGGTGCGCCATTGTTCCTCACACGCACGGCCCTGTCACCCGTGCTGAGACCAGTGGTAAGCGTCAGGGAGCCCCCTCGTCCTCACAGAGCCCCACAGAGCCCCGGCAGAAGCAAGTGCTTTCTGCCCAGCTTTCCTGGAGCGCTCACACTGCGATGAGATGACATCCGCTCAGGCTGCCAGACCTTCAGGTTCCTCCTTCAGACACCCGCGCCCTAACCAGAACAGCACCTGCTGGAGGCCACCAGGCCTCTAGTGAGGGGCACCTTGGTTGTGTGGCCCAGCTGCAGCTTTAGCCAGCACACCATACACAGCCATCTCCAGTAATGAGCCCAACCTCACTTCCTGTGCAACTGTTGAACAAACTAATTAGCTGAGTGCGAAGTTCCTGCCCTCATCCTCAGGCCTGAGAGACGGGCCTGGGCCAACGTGAGCACTGCACACAGTCTTCCACTCTTTCACCCATAGTCCACCCTTCCATCTGCCACTTGCTTCTCTAACTTAGAGACAAGCTTTCCAGGCTGTGCCTCCAGCCAGAGCTTCAGGGAAGCCTCCTGAACCCCCTCCTCCCTGCTCTAAAGAAACAGCGGTCGGAGGTAGCACAGTAGTGAAGCACGCTGAGGCCAGACACAGAAAGGAGCGTCTTCCACGCCGTACAGAGGCTGAAATCCCACCTCCACCAGGAAACCAGAGCCACTGAGTCAGCGTCAGTAACCGGAACTTAACAACTGGGTTCCCTGGTAATTCTTACCAAAACCACTCTTAACAGCTTGCTGGCACTCTCCCTCTCCCACTGCATCAGTGACGAGTTCCTTTTAAGCCAAGTGTGTGGACTGAAAGGTACTCAGTGGGGTCTGAGATCGATGTGAAGTTCCCAGGCCACGCCTGCATAGACGGATGTCGCCCACCGGAAGGCAGACACGGACACTGCACACACAGCGCCAGGACAGAGGGACACAGAGGCAGAAGCTACTCACAGAGACAGACATCCGCCAGGAACACGATGTACACGAGCAGCTCCCGCAGCGTGGTCTTCACATACAGCTCCCGGTTCTCAGCTGTGTTCTCAGTCAGGGTCGTTCTCCAGAGTCCTGGACGGGTGCCCAGGATGCTTGAGAGCAGCGTCGCTCCCGCCACCCCACCCCTCTGTCCTGGGACTGCGCCCATGTCCACCTGAATCCCTCACGCCCACTGCCTCACCACTCCGCTCACTTCGCCCTGCCCTGCTCCCTCCAGCTCCCCCCGGCAGGCAGGGTGGGCGCACTGCATCCTAGAGAACAAGGGCAGGAAAGGAGGCCCCAGGACAGGCAGTCTAAGGAAACATGCACCCATGCCCTCTCTCAGTCTGGCACCCACGTGCCCCTGTGGGCCCCTAGTGATGACCCTGCCAGGGTCCCCCATGCAGACTCAAGTGTGGCCTCAGCACTCGAGTAGCCAGTTCTAACCCAGGCAACTCACAAACCCCAAAGACACTGCAATTTCACTCTTCAGACCACCTCCCCCCAGGAGCTTCTGGCCACCTCTTCTCTTGGCTACAATGCCTGAAGCCCCCCCACACACCATGCCCCCATACCTCTGATGGCATGGTGGACCCGCAGGCAGCAGCTGGACACCAGGATCTTGGCAGCCTTTTCCTGGGGGCCATCCCCAGGCTTCGTGGGTTGGGGTTGGGGTTGGGGGGTCACTGGATTGGAGATGGTGCAAATCCTCAGCGTCCCAGGAGGTGAAGGGGGACCACTATAGGCGGGGTTGTCCCAGGCTTCCCTCGCTGACTTTTGCTGCTCCTGTCCCTGGGGACTTTCTGTGGCATCCATGGGAGCAGGAGGGACCTGAACCCCAGGTGCCCCTCTCACCTGGAGAAAGAGGGAGCCAAGGCCTGGCAGCCCCGCCAGCAGAGGGCAAGGAGAGGAGCCCGAGAGCAGCTGCTGTCACCAGCTCTGCCACCTGCCTTTGCCAGGGGATCTGTGCCCGCTGGGCAGGGAGGCGGGAGGGGCGTGAGCGTCACTCCTGCGGGGGCTCTCTCCCTCCCACTGCTTGCAAGTCCAGGGGATGAGAGGAACAGGGCTGGGCTTGTGGCAACTGGGAGTCAGGGCTGGAAGCCGGAAGGGAGGGGCACGAGAGGGACAAATGGAGACTTGGGGTGGGAGGATTGGAGAAAGCCCACTGCTGGGGATGAAGGCAGAGAGAAGGCAGGATGAGCGAGCGGAGGGGCTGAGCCCCAAGCCTGGGGCCTCCATTGTGGGTCTGAGCTCATTTCCACTAGAATCTCCTCAAAGGGCTGACATGCACTGGGTGCGGACAAAGGCCAGGGTGAGAGACTGGAAAGCGCTGCCTCCTATTGGCTGGGCCTCCTTCATACCTCCCTGGAGCTGACCCCTAGTGAGTGGACAAGGAGGCTCCCCTCCCCCACCCAGGCCTATAGCTGCAGAAATGGAGACTGGCAGGGATCCTGTCTCAGGACTGAAGGGGAGGTGGAGGATCTGTGGCCCCTGTGAGGGCTGGAAAAGGACTGCAGGGTCCCGGCTTGTGGTGTTCCTTCTTCTGATGTTGTGCCTCGGGGTGAGGCATCGCCACGGAAGGACGTCTGTGCTTTAGCCCAGGGGATGCATCGGAGAGCAAAGGACGAGGACATCTGACGGGGCATCCTCAGGGAGTCGATGTCAGGCCCGCTTGGCCCTGGCCCCTTTCCTGAGGTTCTTCTTGGCAGTGGGCCTATTCTGAGCCTGAGCACAGGCTGGAACCCTGAGAGACATCAGGTTGATCTGTGACAGACGCCAGGAGTGGTCTGTGAGAGGAGTTGGTCTGTGTGAGGGTGGGTCTGTGAGAGACGCCAGGATTGGTCTGTGAGGGACATTAGAGTTCTTTAGCAGGGAACATCAGCCTGTTCTTTGGGGACATCAGGTTGATATGCTGTCTTTCCAACCTCAAACCTCTAAAACCCTGTTGTGGGCATTGTGTCATCATGGGATTGGCCACCACTGAGGACACCTGTGTCCCACATCCCAATTCAACTCCCTATTAATGTACCCAAAGACCCAACTACTTGTTCCCTGCCACCCACATGGGAGACCCTGGTGGAGTTTCTGGCTCCTGGCTTCAGCTGGCTCAGCACTAGCTGTTGTAAATATTTGGGGAAGGAACCAGCAGATGGACGATCCATTTTCTCTCTAACTCTTATGATTTGTTTATTTATTTGAAAGGCAGAATTACAGAGAGGCAGAGAAAGAGAGAGTGAGTCAGATCTTCCATCTGCTGATTCACTCTCCAGATGGTCGCAACGGCTGGAGTTGCACCAATCTGAAGCCAGGAGCCAGGAGCTTCTTCCGGGTCTCCCAAACAGGTGCAGGGGCCCAAGGACTTGGGCCATCTTCTACTGCTTTCTCAGGCCTTAGCAGAGAGCTGAATCAGAAGTGGAACAGCAGGGATTCAAACCGGTGCCCATATGGGATGCAGCCACTGCAGGCAGCAGCCTTACCAGCTCACCACAGCGCTGACCACCCCCTCCCCCGCCGCCATGCTCTCATATTTCTCTTTCTCCCTCCTTCCCTCTCCACCCCTCCTTTTGAATGAATGAATGAATGAATGAATAAATCTTAAAAGACAAAGGAAAGAAAACCTTTGGGGCATGAGCCTCAAAGCATGTCCTAGCTTTGGCCTCTGGTCACCTCCTCTGTCTTAAAACAAACATGTGCTGTGCCCCAGAAAGAATCTATTCACAGGGCTGTGCTCCCTCTGCACTCCTCCATGCTTGCTGGCCGGAAGGAGACGGCCCTCTGCTGACTCCTGGCTCCCCACCCAGGGCTACTCCACTGCTGCCATGGCCTGCTTCCTCCTTCCCCAGTGCAAGTCACCTGTCTTGAGTGTCCCTGGAAGGAATTTTGATCCCAGATAACCGAGGGTTGGACTTAGCCTCTTCACGATTAAGTGTACCCCAACTTTTGACACAGGGTTCAAAAAGTGACTGTTGTACCCGTCAGTCTGGGGCACGAGTCACCTGCCCCAGGCCCAGGCACTGCTCAGTGCATGGACTCCCCGTTAGGACTGGAGCTGAGGAACGGTCAGTGAGCCTCCGCAGGCAGCAGGGCACTCTCCAGTGCACCCGTGTTCTTTGGAAAGAGAAAGGCTGAGGAGCTGGGGCAGCAGCAAGCGTCCTGGGTTACATGAGCTGGTCTGCAAGGAAAAGGGGAGCTGCTGCCTCCTACCCAGGAGCTTTGTCATTGCCAAAGGACCCTTGGCCTGCAGAGGTAGACATGGGAACAGGGGTGAGGAGCAGGGAGCTACAGTGTGGGCCGAGAAGCAGAGAGCTGAACAGGAGATGGTTTCTGAGTCCCTCGGGGGCATTTGGATTCTGGAGGAGGCCTGTGAGCAGCAGGAGTCTGAGTGGACTCAGGGCGGGTCATCATGTGACGAGCTTCACTCCTCCGCGCACATGGCCGGATGGCTTTCTTCACGGCCACCTTCCTGGGCCACCTCCAACTGCTGTCCCCCGCTCAGTACTGGGCCTCCACACGTGGATCACCCTCCTGGCCTCAGGAGCACTGGTGATGTAACACGGCTTGAGAAATGTTTCCAGAAGGTGCCGGGCCTTCCTGTGACAATTCAACTTACTCAAGAAGTTGCAAATGTGGACATCAAGTGGAATTTCCCAGTGATTTTGTGTCCAGTACTTCTCCACGTCCTCGGGCTCCTTCCAGACTTGACTTTTCCTGTTACAAAGGGCAGCTGGCATCAGGGGTGTCCGGAGGCTCAGGCTGGCTCTTGCTCAGTTCAGCAATACCTCAGAACCTTGAACTTGAATTTTAATGGAATTCCTGGGTTTACCTGTTGGCTCGGCAACTTACTAGTGGTGTGGGTGGGTTTTAGACCAGTTTCTGCAAAGTGTTGAGAACAGTGTCTGCTAGGCTGACCTAAAGGACTATTTTGGCATTAAAATTGTTGAACTTAGAAGTCTTTGTAAACTGTGTGTTCAAAAACACAAAACAGATTTATTTATCTTACCACAATACCCATTCTCATGAAATGCACTCACACATGTACACAGCAATTCACAGGTAAGGTACAGCCCTTTGTTCAGGACGTCCCTGACACTGTCTGAGGGATGTGGGTCCCAGGATGGTCTGCATCCACCCCGTTCCATTTGCAGCAACACCAACAGGAGGGAATGATGCCCCTGCAGCTAGCAAGATTACAAAAGTGGTCCTTGGGGCTGGCGCTGTGGTTCAGAGGTTAAAGCCCTGACCTGCGGTGCCAGCATCCCATATGGACGCCGGTTCAAGTCCCAGCTATTTCATTTCCCATACAGCACTCTGCTAATGGCCGGGGAAAGCAGCAGAAGATGGCCCAAGTCCTTGGGCCCCTGCACCCATGTGGGAGACCCGGAAGAAGCTCTTGGCTTCATATTGGTGCAGCTCTGGCCATTGCAGCCATTTGCGGAGTGAACCAGCAGATGGAAGATCTCTGTCTCTATCTCTCTCTGTAACTCTGCCTTTCAAGTAAATAATTTTTTTTTTTTGATAGGCAGAGTAGACAGTGAGAGAGAGACAGAGAGAAAGGTCTTTCTTTTCTGTTGGTTCACCCACCAATGGCCGCTGCGGCTGGTGCACCGCGCTGATCTGAAGTCAGGAGCCAGGTGCTTCTCCTGGTCTCCCACGGGGTGCAGGGCCCAAGCACTTGGGCCATCCTCCATTGCACTCCCAGGCCATAGTAGAGAGCTGGACTGGAAGAGGGGCAACTGGGACAGAATCCAGCGCCCCGATCGGGACTAGAACCTGGGGTACCGGCGCCACAGGCAGAAGATTAGCCTAGTGAGCTGCGGCGCTGGCCCTAAAATAAATCCCTTTATCTCTCTCTGTTAATATGCTTTTCAAGTAAATAAAATAAATCCTAAAAAAAAAAAAAAGTGGTACTTGAAGGAGAGTCCCTCTGAAACGAGGCCCATCAGAAGCAAAAGCACCTCTTCTAAGGCACCTGCTGTATTGGTCCCTTTGCTTCACTGGCCAGGGTGTGGTTCGTGCCTCCCTCTAGTGCACGCCTTAGGAGGTGGACAACCCCATTTCCGCCACCAGTGCCCTTCCGTTCCACACCATCCCTATCCCCGCCAGTTCCTACTGTGTTGCCCAGGTCACTAGACCCAAAGCCAGCAAAGACAACAGGAAAGACACCTGTGACCCACCCCCTCGCACATTCTCCAGAAGGGGACTTAGCCAACAGGATGTTGCCTTCCACATTCCAGACAAAGGAGCCCTGGGGCGAGTCTCCTTCCAGACTCTGCAGGGGACACAATCCACTCTACAGATCTTCTCTTAATCCTTTCTACCTCCATAAGCATAAACAATAGGACACATTCAACAAGTAACCCTGGCTCACTTGAGCAAAGATTGTTAACAGAAGACACTGGAAATCACCATCTGTAAGAAGGAACCCTGGGTATCAGACCCTGGTCTTCATCAACATCCACTAGTCATCTGCATGAAAAAAAGACTAACATCTGAGTAGTACACCTTTGCCACAACAAACACGGTGAACCTGCAGAGGGCCTGAGTGTCTGAGCTCTAGGAAGCCCTCTGTTTTCATGCCTGTACCTCCACAAGCCCCTGCTGCTCAATACATCAGCATGGACAAGCCAGATTCACAGAAAGTGCTAGCAAAGGAAGTTCTTTTACAGCCACCTTTAGCCTAAGAACCAAGTAAAGAATGTTTTGCTGTTTCTTCAAAGACCTCAGAGACTGGAGGTAACTCACTTCCTCATCAAAATAACTCACTTTGAACTTTTACTTCTTTCCTATCATGTTCCCCATTTCACAAGTCCTCCTGAATACATTTGGCATCTTTATGCCTCCCAAGAGATTGTTTTGTCAATTTTTATGTATTTTCATTTATTTGAAAGAGAGACAGAGACCGAGATACATAGATATTCTCTCTGCAGGTTCACTCCCCAAATGTCCATAACAGGTGGGGGTAGGCCAGGCCAAAGCGAGGAGCCCAGAACTCAGCTTGAGTCTCCCACAGGGATGGCAGGGATCCAAGGACTTGGGTGATCGCCTGCTGCCTTCCAGGTGTGCATTACAGGGCAAGTAGAGCCAGGACTTGAACCAGGCGCTCTGCTATGGGATACAGGCATCCCAAGTAGTGTCTTAACAGCTGTGTTAAAAGTTCACCCTGAGATGCTTTCTGAATGAAATCCTCAGGTTTTTTTTTTCCAGTTTCCAGGGGCCCCTCCTTGGTATCTTTGTCCATTTGTCCCTGTCTTATACAGAAGACTGAACAGATGGAGGAAACCAGTTGAACCAAATTAGTGCGAGACCAACCAAAGTGGAGAAGTGAGTCTTCAGTTCCTGAGCCTGTGGTCATGCCCCCTTGCTGAGTGTGGTCCACACATCAGGGCTCATGTGCTCTGAAGCAGTCCATCAGCATTATCACTTGTAGGCAGAGTTCCAGCTGTGTCAGGCAAGGTTCCACAGCTCATGCTGAGTACCAGTCAGGCCACCTGCTGGTAGGTGGGAGGCCAGAGCTCCATGCAAGATTGAGACAGCAGAGTAGAAAGAACGAGGAGCCCACTGCAAAGGGAGCTGTTTGTGTGTGGTGGGGAGGGGGTATCAAGAAAGGCATGAGAGGCACCAGCACTGTGGCTTAACAGGTAAAGCCACTGCCTGCAGTGCTGGCATCCCATATGGGCACTGGCTCAAGTCTTAGCTGCTCCACTTCTAATCCTACTCTCTGCTATGGCCTGGGAAGGCAGTGAAAGATGCCCCAAGTCCTTGAGCCCCTGCATCCACATGGGAGATCCAGAAGAATCCCCTGGTTCCTGGCTTTGGATCAATCCAGCTCCAGCCATTGTAACCATGTGGGGAGTGAACCAGTGGTTGGAACACGCTCTCTCTCTCTTTGTTTCCCTCTCTTTCTGCCTCTGCCTCTGTGTAACTCTGCTTTTCAAATAAATAAATAACTTTTTAAGAAAGGCATAAGAGAGAAACAGGAGGGAGGTTTAAGAGAGAGGCCTGGCAAAGAGCACCTGTGACAATACTGTTCTGACCCTCAGAGCCACTTGCCAGCATCCACTTGAGGCACAGCTGACTGAACGTCCCCAGCAGTGAGGAGGTGGAGGAGAGATCAGGGCAGATGGCCTGAGGCACATTCTCCCAGCATCATTGCAGGGCCTCGTCACAGTCACCCAAGGCCCCTCTTTGTCCCAGTCCAAGGGTCCCAGTACAAGAGGCACCTATTCTTCCCGCCAGGGTCCCCACCCCAGCGGGCAGTTCATTCCACAGACATTTACTGTATGGGGGGGCAGGTACTGTGCTCAGCTCTAGAGAGGAAGCAGCAAATAAGCAGTCATGGCCTGCGTCGTGGAGCGTGCATGCTGGTGGAGAAGACAGGTGCTATGTAAATACTTAGGCAAGTCATTTAGGATTTGTTGTTGTAAAAAGGGCTACACGGGAGAAAGACAGGGTGCTATGAAGATATTGGGCAAAGAGCTGACTTCCTGAGACCAGTGAGAAATGGAGTTACGATATCTAGCTCTCTACCATTTCTTTTTGTTATAGAAAGATTTTATTTAATACATATAAATTTCATAGGTACAACTTGTGGATTATGGTGGTTCTTCTCCTCATACCTGCCTCCCACCCCCAAACTGTCCCACCTCCTACTCCCTCTCCCATCCCATTGTTCACCAAGATTCATTTTTAATTATCTTTATATACAGAAGATCAAGTCTATACTAAGTTTGCACCCACACAGACACACAAAGTATAAAGTACCGTTTGAAGACTAGTTTTACCGTTCGTTCTCATAGCACAACACATAAAGGACAGAGGTCCTACATGAGGAGCAAGTGCACAGTGACTCCTGTTATTGATTTAGCAGTTGACACTCTTATTTATGACATCAGTGATCACCCGAGGCTCTTGTCATGAGCTGCCAAGGCCATGGAAGCCTCTTGAGTCCACAACTCTGACATTAGACAAGGCCACAGTCAAGGTGGAAGTTCTCTCCTCTCTTTGGAGAAAGGTATCTCCTTCTCTGATGGCTCCTTCTTTACACCAGGTTCTCACTCACAGAAATTGTTCATGTAGGTTATTCTTTGCCATAGTGTCTAGGTTTGCCATGCCTGGAATGCTCTCATGGGGTTTTTAGCCAAATCTGAATGCCTTAAGGCTGATTCTGAGGCCAGAGTGCTGTTTAGGTCATTTGCCATTCTATGAGTCTGCTGTGCGGCCTGCTTCCCATGTTGGATCACTCTCTCCTTTTTAATTCTATCAGTTATTATTAGCAGACACTTGGTCTTATTTATATGATCCCTTTGACACTTACTCCTATCTTTATGATCAGCTAAGAACTTAAGCTGATCACTTTAACTAGTAAGATGGCATTGGTACCTGCCAACTTAATGGGATTTGGAGTCCCATGGCAAGTTTTTAGCTTTACCCTTAGGGGTAAGTCCAAGAGAACATGTGCCAAACTGTCATCTCCTCCCTCTCTTATTCCCACTCTTATTTTTAACAGGGATCAATTTTCAATCGGATTTAAACACCTAAGAATAACTCTGTGTTAAGTTCTCTCATTTCTGTGCGGCAAACTAGATTGTCTGAAATGCAAAAGTATTTCACGTTAAAAAGCTCAGAGGAACAGACCAAATGAAAAGACCAAACAAAGAGAAAGCTAGGCTACTTGTAAGGGATGGTAAGACTCCCAGTGATCTTGAGCCCTCATGCTCATGTGCTCTCATGGTCTCTGGCATTGAACTGAGTTGGAATCCATGCACAGACTTTTTCCATAGGACATGGACCCCAGCCATGGCTTCATTTCTGAAATGGGTTAGCCTTTTGAGTTGGTTAAGGAGGTGAACATGAATAAAACAGCTTGTATAGATGTTGAAACTAGAAATGGATAAAAAGTTTCCTCAAGAGGAATTCAGAAGCAAGAGGGAATTTGTACTTCATTCCCTTGGCCATTAAATCCCAAGTCCATCAATCTATCCTGGTATTTCCATCATCATTATTGATAACAGTTTTTGAAAAAAGGAAGCTTAATACTCAACAGTAGAAAAGAGTTAATAACTTATGATACATTGGGGCCAGCGCTGTGGTATAGTGGGTTAAGCCACTGTCTGCAGTGCCAGCATTCCATACGGGTGATGGTTTGAGACCCGGCTGCTCCACTTCTGATCCAGCTCTCTGCTGTGGCCTGGGAAAGCAGTAGAAGATGGCCCAAGTCCTTGGGCCCCTGGCCGTGCATGGGAAACCCAGAGGAAGCTCCTGGCTCCTGGCTTTGGATCAGCACAGCTCTGGCTGTTGTGGCCAACTGGGGAATGAACCATTGGATGGAAGACCTCTCTCTCTTTCTGCCTCTCCTTCTCTCTGTGTGTAACTCTGACTTTCAAAAAAATAAATCTTTAAAAAAATAAGTTATGATACATTCACATGATGAATTACTGAGGGGAAATTAATATTTTTAAAAATATTTATTTATTTATTTAAAAGGCAGAGTGATAAGAGAGGGACAGACAGGCAAACACAGAGATCTTCCATCTGCTGATTTGTTCCCCAAATATCTGCAACACTAGGTCTGGATCAGGCTGAAGCCAGGAGCCAGACACCCCATCCAGGTCTAACCCATTGGTTGCAGGAACCCAAGTACCTGAGCCATCATCTGCTCTCAGGCAAGTCAACAGAAAGCTGGATCCGAGGTGAAGGCAGTACTAGATCCCAGGTACTCTGATGTGGGATGTGAGCATGCCAAGTGGCAGCATAACTCCCCGTGCCACGACAGACATCCTAGGAAATTAGTATTTTTGCATGACATTTAGTATCATGAGAAAATGCCTCTCGCACACTGGGTGAAAATGCTGGGTACAATTCTGGTATAACAGAACCCAAACTTTTAAATCCCCTGGTTCTCTCTCCAAATGGCTGCAATAGCCAGGGCTGGGCTTGTTCAGAGCTGGGAGCTGGAACTCCATCTGGGTCTCTCACATAGGTGTAAGGGACCCAACTAGTTGGTCAATCGCCTGCCTGCCAGGACGCACATTAGCAGGAAGCTGGAATTGGGAGCAGAGCCTGAACTCGCACCCACGTGCTCCACTATGGAACACGGGCATCTCCGCTGGGAACTGCTACGTCACATGTCTGCTCCTGGGTACACTGCAGATCATCTGGGTTTTCCACAATAAATCTAAGTGCTTTCATATTTTGAGAAACACAGTTACATTTAACAGCCATGTGTCAGTAGCTGTGCTCCTAAAGCCGTGAGCCTCATTTTTATCTCAGACTCAGAGAGGGCCTGGCTGCTGTCTTCCTCTCCAGCAGGGAGCCGAGGCGGTCGTTTCTTGATATGGAAGTCATCGGGCAGTGGATTGCTGTATCCCCTGCTTGTGTACTGTGTTAATCACTTCTTCCTTGGAGATGGCAGCTGGGGAAGGCTATGCTGGACTGTGTGGAAGGGAATGGCATGGACACAGATTTCAAAGGATGGGTAATATCTTTGGAGACAAACATAAAGACAGCTACCATTTATTAACATGAGGGGCCACACACACTTGGCAATGCATTATCTTAGTGAACTCTCAATCTTAGGAGGCTTTTATCATCTCCTCTTTACAGGTCAGGGCCTTGAGGATCAGGGAAATAACTTACGGTGAAACCAGGCCTCAGAACCAGGCCTGTGACTGCAGAGACCTTGGCTCCTCTGCCTTGCTCTGCAGAGAAAGTGGCATGAGCAAGGGCAGGTGGGGAGGAGCGCCAAGTATCAGTTGGAATAACAGCCCCATGTTGGCAGGAGAGGAAGCAAGCCTGGAGAGAGGGCTGGAGCAAAGCAGGAAGACCTCAGCTGCTGGATGTCTGATCATCAGAGAAGAGAAACACATGGACAGCTTCAGGACAGAACAGTATCAATGAGACACTTTACGGAAAACTGTTGGACAAGAAGATGGGCTCTTTGGAGGAAATGGGAGGCAAGTGCAGGGAGAGATCACGAAAGCTGGAATTATGGTGGTGAAATCAGAACTGAAGGAAAGATAAGTGAGATAACTTAGAGGCAGAACCTGCTGGGATTTGCAACTAGTTGGACATAGGGTGCAAGACACTGAGAACTCTATGGTGACTCAAAGGCCTCAA
Organism: Sylvilagus floridanus; assembly: GCA_949820135.1. Lineage (NCBI taxonomy): Eukaryota > Metazoa > Chordata > Mammalia > Lagomorpha > Leporidae > Sylvilagus > Sylvilagus floridanus. The sequence continues at coordinate 52,691,681 of OX463235.1, read as the reverse complement.
ACTCGACCGCTGGGAAAAGAGTTTTGGCAGAAATTGGTGGTGGTGGTGGGGGATGTTGGGGGGTAGAGGATGAGAGGAACCGTTGCCAGCAAGAGGGTGACAAAATCCTCTTTAGGAATACTTGCATTGAAAAGAGTTAATGGGGAGTCAATGCTATGAGTCAGTGAGCTAAGCCTCCACCTGAGTTGCCAGCATCCCCTTTGGGTGCCATTTTGTGTCCTGGCTGCTGCACTTCTGATCTAGCTTCTGCTATGGCCTGGAAAAGCAGTAGAAGACGGCCCAAGTGCTTGGGCCCCTGCACCCACGGGTGAGACCCAGAAGAAGCTCTTGGCTCCTGGCTTCAGATTGGCCCAGCTCTGTCCATTGTGGCCATTTTGGGAATGAACCAGTAGATGGAAGATCTCTCTCTCTCTCTCTCTCTCTGTAACTCTGCCTTTCAAATAAATAAAAATAAATAAATAAAATAAAAGTGTTAATGGGACGTGCAGACGATTGAAACCTGAAGGCCCACAGGACAACGTGGGCTACAGCATGAGAGGGGAGTAAAGACTGAAGAGTGAGGTGAGGATCTTGTTGCTGGAGGTGATTTTTGGAGCTACAGCAACAGATGAGGTTGCTGAAGACTTGAGTGAAGAGAGGAAAGAACTTAAGGAGTTGGGGAAAGAAGAAGAGCCATAAAGGAAGAGAAGGTGAGAGAGAGAAAGGGGTGGGGGAGAGAGAGAAAGAGAGATAAACCAAGGGTTTTCAAGGTACAGTAGTCAGAGGAGCAGGGTGTAAGAGAAGTTACGACTGACAGTATCAAGTGCTACTCAATGTCAAGGTGGCTCTGATAGAGTAGAATAAGCCTTTGGAGGTTTAGACCCAACTGTCTCAGGTGACTGTGGACAGTGCGGAGGCTACAGACGTCCGCACATTTGAGGGAGTGGAGGCAGATAGATGAAGAGATAGGTGGTCAGGCAATGGAACAGACGGAACCAACTGTACAAGTGATTTACTAAGGATTTACTGGGTACTTTCTGTGTGACCTTCTCGCTTATCTGTTTGGAAATGTGCCAAGAAACGGAATCAACCATCATCATCTTCATGAGCTAACACCCTCAGTTCCTCCCAGCTCTCCTTATGCTGCTGATTTTAACTCAGCTCTGCTAGGTAGGGGTCATGTACGGCACAGCTGCTCCACTCACCTTGTGCAGTGCACTGGGCCTGGGCGTATTTGCACATGTGCACAGCTACGCTGCTGCCTTCACAGGAGGAGATACTGAGGGTTAGGCCTGGAGGTCAGGATTCGTATTATTTGTGTTGTAAGTGGGGGTGGGGGAGGAGCCCAAACACCATAAAAAAGTCTCCACTCCTCCCTTCACCTGAATCACAGCTCCTGGTGAGGTCACAAAGATGTTCTGCCCAGCATGGCCACCAGGGGGCAACAGGCCCCCAGCCCAATCTCTGCCAGTAGGGAGGGCTCTTTCCTGAAAGCCAGAGGCCACTCTGGAGGGCGGTGCACTCTGGGGTCCCTGTCAGTCTAGGGACCACTGGTCTCCCCTCCTCCCTTCTCTTCTCCTGGAACCCCTGAAGGCCCAGCTCTGGCCCTGTGAGCAGGTCCTACCCGCCAGGGCTTCATCTTTCCAGAGGCCTGGCAGCCTCCAGGGTGAGCCTGGGCCCTCCTAGGAGCACACACCAAGGCTGGGCCTGTGTGCAAGGAAACCCCATCAGGGGAGCCCGGCTAGGCTGGCAGAGCCGACATCTCCCCTGAGGCAGGGAGGTTGGGTGGCTGACTGGAGATCCCCACAGGAGGGGAGAGACCTCCAGTAGTCAAAAGAGCCCCTGGGGGAGTCCCTCATCCCTCAGGAATGGGATTGTAAGCAAGCCCAGGGCTTGCAAAGCTCAGGGCTGCTCCTGGGCTGGGAGTGGCCATGGGCAGTGCAGCTCCAGGTGAATGCCTGTGCCCAATTGCTCGGCCTGGGCTGGCGGCCCGGCAGTCTCCTTCTCATGGCCTCCATGACTTCTTTGAGAAGGGGCAGCCTCAGCCCTCAGGGTCCCCACCAAGTGCCAGGTCTGCTGCCCACCTCCGAGAGGGAGATGTGAGTCCTCTTCCCTCTGGTCACTCCCTCCTCCCCGCCTCCACCCACTGGCCACAGAACAAACTCTCCAGCCCCGGAAGGGCCTCTGTCCCCCCTCGTCTGTGTGAATCTAGCTCACTCACCTGCCAGGCACTAGCCCTGCCTTTTCCATGCCTTGCTTTTGGCTCCTCGCATCTGAGCCCTAGGTCACAAAGGAGGGCACAGGATTATGGGAGTGTTGGTTTCAGCCCTGACTCACAGCCCAGGCGCCAGCCTGCCCTGGCAGGAAGCTCTTGGCCAGCACCAGGCTCCATCCCTTCCCTGGGGTCCCTGTTTCTGTGGTAACCCCTCCCCTGGCTCTAGAGCTGATGACGAGCTCCTGGTCTCAGTCAAGGGTAAGCTATGGGTCAGGTAGCCACAGCTCTGCCAGGTGGCCCCGAGCGCTTGGGTAGGGTAACACTTGGGGAGCAGGGAGGAAACTGGCATTTCTGGGGTTAGCAGGGGTCTGGGAAATGGAATGCTAGGGGGAAGAGCACCTGGCTCATCCTGGGGACTGCCCAGTCACTCTCCCGCTTGGGGTCCCTGTACCCCACAACTGGAAGAACTGAGGTGGTGCTGAGGGGCCTGTTGTGTTTGGGGCTCTGGACTTGGCTCCTCTCCTGCTGGCCAGTCCTGGGCTCAAAGGCAGGCTTGGGAGGCCTGGGGCAGCCGCTTGAAAGGAGGACATGGTGAAACCAAGGATTCTGCAAGACCATGTTTGGAGCAGAAGGCACAGCAAATCCAGTGTTCCTGTGGGAAATGAGATGGAAATAACCCTGGGCTTTACCAGGGAATTTAGCCAACCCCGGGTGTGGGGGCAGCGGAGAAGTAGCCTGAGCATCCACCAAGATGACATTCATCTATGCCTGGGATGCCAAGGGCAAGAGTGAGGGCCAGCAGGGGGTCTCCTTCGTCCCTCTTGGGCAGGGAGAGATGGGGAAGGAGAGTAGGTTGGGGAGGAGAGCAGAAAGCAGAAGCCTCTATCTGACCCTCCCGTCTCTCCCCTCTACAGTGGCCAAGACCCCAGCTCTCAGGGTTTCTTCAGCCTGGAGTGGGGTCAGGGTGGGGGTAGGCGTGGCCAGTGGTGGGACAGGGAGATACAGGGCCCAGAGAGGGTCCTTTGGGCTTCGTGCTTTGCATGCTTGTTCTGTGGTGGACAGACCACTTACTAGACAAGACGTAGGAAGCACCTGCGCACACCGGCCAGCAGCTGGGTACTGAGCCACTGCCCTCACTGCACGCCCCGCCCCAGCACCCCAGGCTGCTGCAACCTTTCTGAGTCTTGCAGAGGAGAAAACAGGCAGATAAGGATCCTCTGACTGTCCAAGCAGCTAGCAGAGGTCACCTAAGTAGACACCAAAAACAACAACAACAAACCTTAAACGAAGGTCTGCAGGCCAGTCTCTTGCTTTCCTGATTGGAGGCAGCTCTGTGGGGAGGGCCCCTGCCCCCTTCCCTCACCTCCCAGCCCATTTCCCATGGGACACTGATGCTCTGCCCTTGCCAGGTGCTGGCCACGGGTGTCCTGTGGTGCTCTGTCCTGTTGCTCTTAGGAATCTGTGTGCTCCTGGGGCTGACACCACAACCTGGGCCCCCGCAGAGAAGAGCTGGACTTGTTACTTGCACGAGGTGGGGGTGGAGGAGGTTCTGTCAACACTCAGTCCCGAGATGGATCTGGTGGCGCCCAGACCCAGCTTGGGAGAGACGCAGGCTCTTGGCTGGGAGGAGCTCTCTGGGGAGCGCTTGGCTTCGCACACAGCCAGCTGCCCTCTGGACCTCATGGCTTGGCTGCTGTGTCCCTGCAAAGCCAGGGTGACATCAGGGTGGGAGAGGTTACTGTCAGGCAGAGGGAGGGCAGGGCGAGTGGGCTAGCTGCCTGCGTTGCCCTGGTGCCCATGGCCTGCTGGACTCAGGGAAGTTTGCTTTGTAGGGGGAGCCTTGTGGAGAGGGCGAGGGGAGGAGGGAAGCCAGCGGGAGGGGGGAGGGCAGGAATGGCTGGGTCCCTCTCTCCCTACAGGCACTCTGGAAGGCAGCTGCAGGAGGCCAGTGGGGGGTTCTCCTGGCTGTGACCACAAAGGCCAGGCTCCCACGTCCCCACCTGACTCAGACGCTGTCAGGAAAGAAAGCCTTCCCTCCTGGCTCATTGCTTTGCTATTGGTGGCCCTGGGCTCCTTTGTCCCCTGTGTGTCCTCCCTTGATGAGGGCATGCTCAGGTTGAGGGGTTGGCTTTGGGAGTGGGGTGCGAAGTTCCCATGCTGACTCCAGAGGAGGGAGGGAGTGGCCTGTGGCCTGGAAGAGCTGTCTATGCAAGGTCAGGCCACCTCAGAGACCTTTAACTCTGGACCTGGTCTTGTCATCTGTATGCCCAGGTCTCATCTGCCCAGTCTTTTAGTGGAATCTGCAGCCCTGGCCCTGACCCTAAGACCTTTGCCCCCTGTCTCACCTGCCATAGGGTCAGTCAACAGATTTCACAGTCTGACCCTGAACCATCAACTCTTCCTGGTCACAATTACTATGTGACTCGCACAACTTCTCAGTTCCCACTTCCCTAAGGACTGAGCAAAGGTTTCTCCTCTAGCACACAGCCATGCTCATGAAACATGGAATAAAGTAGCTTATTTTGTTTTTGAAATCCAAGCAAAATTTTTTCATAATAATGATGTTTCTGTGAACTTTTTGAAGACCCCTCATATGTATGGATTTTAATATTTTTTGCACTTGGGCCAGCGCTGTGGCATAGTGGGAAAAGCTGCCACCTGTAGTGTTAGCATCCCAAATGGGCACCAGTTCAAGTACTGGCTGCTCCAGTTCTGATCCAGTTCCCTGATCATGGCCCGGAAAGGCAGTGGAAGATAGCCCAAGTGCTTGGGCTGCTGCACCTCACCTCCTACACTGGGGAGACCTGGAAGAAGCTCCTGGCTCCTGGGTTCAGATCAGCCCAGCTCTGGCTGTTGTGGCCATTTATGGAATGAACCAGCCAAGGGAAGACCTCTTTCTCTCTGTCTCTACCTCTCTGTAATTCTGCCTTTCAAATAAATCTATATTAAAAAATTTTTACACTGTAATGAAGTTATATTGTAATTCAACTTTCCATGAGCTTTTTCAAGTATACCCGTGTCTGTGCATGCAAACATGGTGCACATGAGTGGGTGCACACTCACAGAGGCATGCACCATGCGCCCAGGTGCACACATACTCGCAGTTCTGCAGACAAAAGAGGGCTGGAGTGAGAGGGAAGTCAAGGCTCTACAGATAGTGATCAGAGGGAAGCTGAGCTGGGGGAGTGTTCAGGTGCCTTCTACATAAAGACCACATAGCAGAGGACCTGTGGCACCATCTCTCTAGCCTGGGGCCCAGGAGAAGTTATATTCAAGGCCAGTTAGCATCTCTTCCTACACTCAGAGCCTCTGACTTTGTCAACAGCCCTATTCCATATGCACTTCTACTGACCCAGGAGTCTGACCACCAGCATCTCTTCCAGGAAGTCTTCCCTGCTTCTCCCAGTGTGGTCTGACCTGTGCCTTTCCTTTGAGTCTCCAGTACGCTGTCCTGAGCTCTGTCATATACGGCCATCAAAATCTCCTTTAGTACCATGAGCTCCAAAGACTGTGACTGCACCACTGAGCCTGGGCACGTGCCTGCATCAGAATATCTGCTTAATGAACTAATGTGCCCATGGGGTGGGGGTAATGGGGGTAAGGGCACCCCATCACTCTTACTCCATCTCCTCTGATGTCAGTGGTGCCCAAACAGGCAGGCTTCCAGAAGGGCAGAGGGGCCTGGAGCCTGTCCTCTGGCAGGAGCAGAGGCGTCCACTCCCGTCACCACTCCTGGTTGCCTGCTGCCTGTGACTCAGCGTGGACCACCGGACAAGGGAAGGGCCCTTAACCTGGAAGGCCCACTGCCGTGTTCTCTAGGCACAAAGAACTGGCTTGGCCAGCTGTGGGCCAGGTGCCAAGGCTGGCTTCCATCCCTTGCCCATACCGCCCTCTGTCCTGGGAAGCCCGAGAGGTTTAGGGTTGCAAGGGCAGTTTCTACAGCTCTGGCATCTCGCCCAGTGTACTACATCACGGCTGCTTGGACCACAGCGTGTCTCAGCGTGTCTGTTTACTTGAGCAAGATGACACCTTAATCTTGGATCTGGAGAATCTGAAGTGATAATGTCTGGAAGAAAGTTTTACTGAGCTGTAACTTACATATTGTAAAATCCAACCATTTAAATCACACGATTAAATGGCTTTTATAAAATACAACGGCTGTTGGTGTATTCACAAGATCATGCATCGGTCATCACCACTGATTTTAGAACAATTTCATGACCTACCCCCTGAAATGCTACACTCTCCAGCCATCTCCCTCCACTCCACCTCCTCCATTCCTGGGAAGCCACCAACGTTCTTTCTCTCTATCGCTTATTTTGGACATTTCCTGTGAGTGGAATTATACAGTATGTGGTCCTTTGTGACTGGCTTCTTTCATTTACAATTATATTTTCAAGGTTCATTTATGTTGTCATATATGCTAGTACTTCTTTATTTTTTTAATGAAAATAGTATTGCATCTTGTTTATCCACTAGCCAATGGAGAGATGTTCGGGTTGCTTCCACTTTTTGGTCTTACAAATAATATTATGAATATTCACATAAAAGTTTCTTGTGTAGACATGTTTTTTCATATACCCAGGAGTGGAATTGCTAGATTGTAATATTTCTATAGGGAGAGTTGAGTGGAAGAAAGGCTTGAGGAGATGGAACGACAGGAAGAGTTATCCTTCCATGGGTTTCTGCTAAGATCAAGGGTAGAAATCAGCAAGATTGCAAGTCCAGGAAAGTATAAGTCACACTAAACAGGAGGTGAGAATTTGGGGTAAAACAGGGTGTTCAGAGTAAAATCATGACTATCAAAATTCAGCCTGGGTGTAAATGAAATAACAACTTCAACTTACTATGTTTCAAATAGTGTACAAATACCATGATACATTATTTAATACTGGCAATAACCTCGAAAACATGTATCATTATCCCCAATCCACAGAAGAGAAAACCGAAGCTCGTGCCTAGGTTTACCTGATCCTAGTAAATTTCAGGATCAGGATGTCCAATATTTCTTCCCTCCTCCCTTTTCTAATATTGCTTTATGTTGTCAAGATTGCATAAATAAATAAGTTTATATCCTAATTATGTACATCACTACAGCATGAACACTTTCCACGTCATTAGAAATACTTCTTAATATTTTGTTTCTAGTGATCCCTGTTAAATATAAGAGTGGGAATAAGAGAGGGAGGAGTTGTACAATTTGGGACATGCTCAATCAGACTTGCCCCAAATGGTAGAGTTAGAAACGTGCCAGGGGATTCCAATTCAATCCCATCAAGGCAGCATGTACCAATGCCATCTCACTAGTCCAAGTGATCAATTTCTGTTAACAATTGATCATAATGATAGGACTAAGAGTCAAAGGGGTCACATAAACAAGACTAGTGTCTGCAAATACTAACTGATAGAAAAAAAAAAAAAAGGGAGCGAACATTCCAACATGGGAAATGGGATACCCAGCAGACTCATAGAATGGCAGATGTCCTTAACAGCACTCTGGCCTCAAAATCAATCCTTAAGGCATTTGGATCTGGCTAAAGAGCTCATGAGAGTATTTTAGGCATGGAAAGCCAAGACACTGGCAAAAAACAAACAAACAAACAAACAAAAAACAAAAAAAAACCTATATGAAAGATCTCTGTGAGATCCCAGTGGAAAGAACGGATCATCAAAGAAAGAGGTACCTTTCTCTGAAGGGAGGAGAGAACTTCCACTTTGACTATGACCTTGTCTAAGTAAGATCAGAGTCAGCGAACTCAAAAGGCCTCCATAGCCCTGGCAACTCATGACAAGAGCCTAGGGTGATTACTGACACCATAAACAAGAGTGTCAATTTGTTAAGTCAACAACAGGAGTCAATGTGCACTTACTCCTCATGTAGGATCTCTGTCCTTAATGTGTTGTGCATTGTGTATTAATGCTATAACTGGTGCTCAAACAGTATTTTACATTTTGTGTTTCTGTGTGGGTACAAACTGTTGAAATCTTTACTTAATATATGCTAAATTGATCTTCTGTATATAAAGATAATTGAAAATGAATCTTCATGTGAATGAAAGGGTAGAGGGAGTGGGAGAGGAGAGGGTTGCAGGTGGGAGGGAAGTTATGGGGGGAAAAAGCCATTGTAATCCATAAGCTGTACTTTGAAAATTTATATTCATTAAACAAAAGTTAAAAAAATACTTTGTTTCTGTTGGCTGCATTAAATATGTATGTATGCAATGTATATTGTGAAATATTTTTGCAGTGTATCTGATATGACTGTATCAGTTTGTCCTGTAAATTTTGTAGTATGCTTTATTACATTATTTTTTAGCATTATAATGGGATGGAGACTGTGTGTTATTTTATCTTCCTACCAGCAATTTAAAGAATGATTATCTAATATCACCCTAATATTTGCATCTTTAATAGTGAACAATTACATATTTCTTCTTTAATACTTGGTAAAATTTAATTTTTCAAGTATCTTAAAGATTTATTTATTTATTTGAGAGGCAGAGTTATATAGAGAGAGGGAGAGATAGAGACAGAGGTCTTCCATCTGTTTTCACTCCCCAAATGGCTACAATGGCTAGAGCTGGGCCAGTTTGAAGCCAGGAGTCATGAGCTTCATCCAGGTCTTCCACGTGGATGCAGAGGCCCAAGCACTTGGGCCATCTTCCATTGCTTTTCCAAACTATTAGCAGAGAACTGGATTGGAAGTGGAGCAGGTGGGACTTGAACCAGTACACAAACGGGATGCCAGTGCCACAGGCAGAGGCTAAACCAACTATGCCACAGCACTGGCTATTTAAGTACTTCTTTGCCATCTATATTTTCTTCTCTTATAAAGTGCCTATTTGATTCTCTTGTTCTTTTTTTCAAACTGAGCTTGTTGCGTTTATCAATCTGCAAAAGCCCTTTTGTATGTAAAGACTATGAACAATTTGCTTTCATAATTGGTGGGAATTTGTCTCTCTTGCATCACTAGGTTGCTTGACCAGGTGATGAGCTTAGAATTCAGATCTGTGCTGCTTTGGCGATTATCACTGGAGAGGCACAGTGTGACCTCTGCCCCAAAGGGAAACAAATTCCCAGTTAGAGAAACAGAATGAAAATACTCTTGGTTGACAGTTCTGAGGGGACACTCACCCCGCAGGTGTTAGCATTTCCAGATTTTTCATGCTAATAAAGGAGAGAGCAGGGGAGGTTAAAATATATACCGCATGGCCGGCGCCGCGGCTCACTAGGCTAATCCTCCACCTGCGGCGCTGGCACCCCGGGTTCTAGCCCCGGTTGTGGCGCCGGATTCTGTCCTGGTTGCTCCTCTTCCAGTCCAGCTCTCTGCTATGGTCTGGGAAGGTAGTGGAAGGCCCATGTCCTTGGGCCCTGCACCCGCATGGGAGACCAGGAGGGGGCACCTGGCTCTTGGCTTCGGATCGGTGCAGCGCACTGGCTGCAGCGCGCAAGCTGTAGCAGCCATTTGGGGGGTGAACCAACGGAAAAGGAAGATCTTTTTCTCTGTCTGTCTCTCTCTCACTGTCTAACTCTGCCTGTAAAAAAAAAAAAAATAATACTGCACAACGTCATTCAATTCTAAATTATGTTCCAGTCAGGCTCATGTCAAAAGCAGTGACAATTTTCCAAGGGTATGGCCGAGGGACAATTAGCATTCTGGCATGTTGCTGCACTGAAATACTGGTTCGGGTCCATGGTGTCCCCTGGCTCTCTGCTCTGCAGGGTACGGGCACCTCAGGATTTCCAGCTGAGGGTCCCAGGACACTCAGAGAAATGAGGCTGAACCAAGCATAGATCTGCTTTCTCAGCCCTGTCCTACATGGGAACAACCCTCTGCCAAAGCATCGGATCTGGGAAGGCTGCAGAGGACTGAATGCCTACAAGAGCTTGTCCTGGGCTTCCTGCTAGCGACACCTTACTTACTTAGGCGGGCTAAGGGGCCTGATTCTCTTGCTCTCTGAACTGAAGAATCAACATGGAATTTAAAAACCACCGTGGCGCCTCCTGCCACTGTTCACACAGGACAGCATGTGGCTGCCGTCTCCAGCCCCTAAGCGTGCTTTGTGCTTCCCTCATCCCTGCTAAACTTTCTGTCGGCCGTGACACACGGGCGATAGACTCGGGTGTAACTTCTCTTCCTTCACGGACCTACTCCTGCTTGACACCAAGGCTCCTGCTTTTCACAAAACACTGTTCCTACCATGTGGCCTTGCTCAGAGGGCCCTGTAAGCTCCTGGCAGGTGGGAAGTGGGGGTGACACAACCACTGCAGCAGGATGTGCACGGAGGATCTAGTCACCACTCTGCCTGGTTCCCAACACCGATAGGGGTGCTACCCTCGTCTCTCTCAAACTCCCTCTTCCTAATCCAGATTTTCCTGCACTCTGGCAGGGAGCAGCCTGTCTCTAGGGAGGAAGACAATACCCCTGCCCCACACTGCCTCCTAGGCGGGCCTCCCCTTTCTTTCAGGGGCATCTGGCCTCATTAATGCCAGCAGCACCAAGTAAGAACAACAGCACAGGTGTCAACCAGAGTCTAAGAAAGTAGGAGCAGATTCTGGGAAACCCTGGTGTTTCCGATGGTTCTGGAGCACACAAGGCGAGTGTGCCTGGGCAGTTACAGACAAGGGATGCCGCATCCACAGCATGGCCACCTTGGGTCACAGCGGAAGGCAGACCCCCAGAAGAAATCCTGAGCCCTCCTCCCTGATGAATGCCGCAGTAGGAATGTGTGCCCGCCAACCCCACCTTCACTGGAAATCAATGCCTCCTGGGATGTATCTGCAAGTTGGCGCTTTAGCAAGTGGTATCTGCAAGTCAGCCATGATGGATGAGTTCTCAAGAATGACATGTGCGTCACCAGTAAAAGACCTGAGAAAGACCTCAGGCCTTCCCCACATGTACACTCAGTGAAGATGGCCGTCCATGCAGCAGGAAAGGGGCCTTCACCAGACCCCAGGTCACCCCGAGCTATGACCCAGCACTTGTCAGCCTCCAGACCTGTGAGAGATATGCTGCTGTTGCAAAGCCTCGCGCCCATGGCAGTTTGTGCTAGCAGCGGAAACAGACTGAGGCAAAGAGGAAGGCCCACTGCTGGTGACAGAGTGACAGATGCACCACTGCAGAGACCCTGAGCAGCAGCCCTGGGAGGGCTCCTGGTCCACACACTGAGCTCCTCCCTGCCATGACCAGACCTGCTGTCCCTCAAGAGCACTGCTCTCACACAGGGCTGCAGGGGCTGCCTGCTCCCTGGCCAGTGAGTTGGCCTCCCCCCAGGACCAGGTCCCACGGGGAGCTGCCTTGTCCTCCTCCTGGCAGTCCCAGGGGCCTCCCCTCCTTGGCATAGATTTCCTTTCCTTCTCCTCTCCCCACTGTGCGGATCCTGGGCAGAGTTTGGGGGACCCCAGGCATGGAAGGGGACAGGCTGAATGCATGGCCTGCCTGGTTCCCAACTCTGCTGGCGGGGCTCCCCCAGACACAGACAAGATGAGGCATAAGGTCTGTGGATCAGATCTCCTAGGGCACCTGGCGCACTAAGGTTTTGGGCAGGGTTAAGAGCTGGGCCTCCAGCATCATGTTTCTGGGCTCAGCCCAGCTCCACCACTGCCTGGCTGCTGTGACCATGGGCAGATTCTGGAATCTGCCCATGGCCTCTCTTTCCAGTGGGTTTACGGAGTGCCCACCTCACGGAGTCACGGGAGGATGCAACAAAATCTCCCAAGACCTGCAGGCTCCTCTCATTCCACACCCAGTCCTCTCCCCTGCTGTTGGGCGGACCCGAGACTAGGCGTCCTGCCTGTCTCCAGGAAGAGGCGCTCAACATTCCCCGGACAACCTGAAGGTGTTCCAACACGTCTCACACAGTTGTTGGGTGGCTCGGGGACGCGCCTGCCCCACAGCGCCCGCATACTGCGTGCAAAAGCACAGATGCAGCACGGGTCTCAGTGCGGGTCTTTGGAGGTTCGTCGGGCTCTCGTGGGAATGGTGGGCGGGACTGAACCCTTTCCCCCAAGCCCCACCCCAGCACCGAGTCCCCGAACTAGCCGTGGAGTGACGCTTAGTGGCAGCAGCCTATGGGCGAGCTTCTTTCCCCCAAGCGTATCTTCCCCTGCGCCTGGGGAATGGGAAGGCTGAATGGGAAGCAGGGAGCAGTGGGCGCCTCTGCGCTTCCTGGGTACTTCCCGCCCACCTCCCCGACCCATCCATTTGAGGGGCCGCAAAGGTCCTGGGCTCTGGCCCACCCCCAATGCTCTCCAGCTTGCAAGAGAGAAAGCTTCCGACAGCCTCGGAAGCCGCGGGGTGCCGGGCAGAGTCCCGGCTGGAAGGGGCCAAGAAGGAGAAAAGGAGAGGAGGGGGAGCGCGGCGCAGGCGGCGGGGGGAACAGCAGATTGCGCGGAGCCAATGGCAACGGCGGCCGAGGTGGCACCAAATTCCCTTCGGCCAATGACGCGCCAGAGTGTACTGAAGCCTCATTAGCATTTCCCCAGGGGCAGAGGCTGGGGCAGGGGCCAGGGCCGTGGGTGATGGTGTCTGCAGCATCCCTAAGTCCTGTCTTGGTCGCTGTCCGGCTCAGCTTTCTGTCTCCTCCCTTGTCCCGCCCTCACCTTCACGCGAGGCTGCCTGGGCTAGCCAGTTCTGTTGCACCTTGACCCTTGTTGGCAGCTCATACAAGGTGTCTGAGGAAATCGCAACACGGTCACCCACTGCCAGCTCTGGCCTTTAAATCCCCAGCGCAGGGAGATCCACGCACAGCAGGGTTGGGCCCAGCCACCACCGCGCGTGCCAGGCAGAGAAGGGTTCCGAGTGCATTGCTGCGAATTGCTGCGCACGAGCGGGCTGCAGAACAGAAGTCTACTTCTGTCCTGACAGGGGTCCCGAACTCAGCTCTGCAGTCTCAGCCTTGGGAAAGTGAGCCCAGCACCTGAGAGCCAAGATGCCAGCCCACTTGCTGCAGGAGAAGGTGAGCTCCCAAGCGATGGCCCCACACCCTGGCTGGGATAGAGCCTCCAGCGGACTGGTAGGTGGAGGGCAGAACCGAGAGCTCCTGGAAGGACTGGGCCATCCTGTTCCAGTTGCAGATTATACTTTGGGAACTTGATTCCCAACTGTTGTTTCTTAATCTGTTTTCAAAAAGACAAAATTATGACAGTTTTCCTTATAGATGGAATGGTCTCTTATTTCAGTTAAGGGATGGAGTAACCTCCATTCCCCAAAATAGAATAAAAGCTTTGGCCAATAGCAAGACAGTGGGCTTTTTAAGCTTGGAAAAAGAAAACAGAATAATAACAATAATAATAATATAAAAGCTGACTGGCTAACAGATTACTTCAGGTTACTATTTTTGTAGGAGTTAAAGCAGAAAGGACTTCCTTGTTATTGATTCAACAGATTGCAATCTACTGTTTCCAGGAGAAAAGTGCTCTGGTTGGGGATCTTTGTGCTTCCTTAAAGTTCTGATTTGATTATGTGACATTTAAAGCATGTGTGCCTCCATTTTTGCTTGGTCAGATTTGTTGGAGCCTAATGCAGGAGAGCTCTGTCCAAAACAATGGTCTCCCAAAATTGCTGCTTTACAGTCCCTTGCTCTGCTCCCATTAGGCTCCCACTCAAGTGACACTGTGTCCAAAACTCAGGGCATTTGCACTACTTTCCAGTACTACCATTTTGGGCTTCCATTCTCAACATTCATAGGTTACAGTGTCCTCAAGATCATGCATTTCTTTGAGCTCTTGCCATTTTAGCTAGGGACCATCTGACATTTCAACAGATGGCTGCATACAAACATTTGAAACTTTTCAGAGAATAAAGTGCTCCAGAGAAACTATTATTATGCTTATAAAGAGGAGTCTGGAGCTTATTTATTAGCAAGGGTCACTATGAACCAAATCAGCTAAAATAGAACATATCAAAGAATGAGCCAGATGAGGACGCTACCCAATGTAACCACGCATCCTGTTTAATTTTTTGCAACCGAGTCTCTACAATACCTACGTGTTTATCTATTCACAATAAGAAGTGACAGCAAGTGCAGACTCCTTTCTCTTCAAATAGCAGGTATCGATTCTATTATCTAGCACATCGTGACTGGGTTTCATTAAAACAGGGAGTGGGAACAAGTAGGTTTTGAAGTCTCACACTATAAAATGGACTACTAGTGCAAAGTGAACACAGTTGCATTAGGGATGTTGCTAAAGGTAGACACTGGGTGGGTTAAAGGATCTATTTCTCAGGACGTGGAAAGACTTGAGTCTGACATGAATGATCTAACACTCCGTTATGTTGCCACAGCAGGTACTGATTACAGCACAGTCCTGGCAAATGAAAAGAGGTAGGCATAAGCAAGGAAAAATGAAGAGCATTAAGAGTCTTATTAAGATGGAGAGTCTTACTGCAGTGTCTAGGGAAAAGCTAACCATAGCAGGAAGTCATTGCCTTCTCATCCTGGTATGCAGTTTCAGTGTGGTGCCATGGGTATTTTAGTGAACACTCTGCATGGCTCACACATCAAGCATGAGGGCTGTCTGTTGACATTTACCTCAAATTGTCCAGCACCAGCTTATAGCACTTGGGGACCAGAGCAGCTCTTGTTCTTAGTGATTTCATGGGAGAAAACTGGACGGGAGAAACCTAAAAAACAATGAACAATGCTGTAACAGAGGTACTATAGTTTTTCTTCAAAATGTCTTTCTTTTCTCTTCATTGGTTGCTCTACCAAAAATAAAGCCACACTCATCTGTTTGCAAAATAAGTTTAGTCTCATCAAAGATGGCCTGATTATTGATATACAAGTGCACCAAGAATACTGCTTGACCACATAAGCTTTTTTAAAATTTTGCTTTGCTGGGAATTTTGATAGGAATCTCAAACGGGACTTCTGAAAACTTCTCAAGGCCAAGAAGTCCAATCACGGCAGCCTTCAGCCTTTGCCAGCACACACAGAGATTCAGTCTATAGATATCTGCAAATATGACATCCCAGTTTAAGCTTTGGTAACAAAACCAGTATTTCCAATTGTACCTGTTATAAAGAGCAGATACTTATTGAGCCTATGCAAATAACCATATTAAAATAAGTTGGTTAGTTTCTGAATTCTGAAGGGTTCAGGTATAGAGAAAAATATTTCCATTTTTTTTCACAAAAGTATACTTTAGCAATTGCTGTAAGCTATAGATAGTTTAAAAGAAAAAAGTTTTCTTTAGTTTGAAAAATAAAACATTTAAAGGATTGGCAAAATTCAATTAAAAAGTCAAAAAACTATCCTAATCAGTTTATCCAGTAACATTTAATTAATCCTTGTTCTGCTTAATCTTGGTTATATGAAGTTATCAGTTTCTTCATTAGGTTTCTGGAAATTTTTACCCAGTCCAATGGTTTATGCACTTAAAGTTATCAGAAACCTATATTCCAGTCTTTTCCATGAATCTCCTTGAAGAAACAATTTTGAACTGTAGCTGATTGTAAACACTTTTGGAGAAGAATCAAAGCAATAACTGCAGGTGACAAAACTTAGAATGGTCAAACTTAAAAATTGGATAAGAAATAGCAAAGAAGTTTGGTTATTTCTGTGACATACGACTTTTTAAATTTAATAATAACTGAAATTATGACTTGCAACATATTAGATTTCTGCAAACCTCATGCAAATTTTAGAATAATTGTATCAAAGCATATCTATTAACATAACTTTTTAAAAAATATTTATTTATTTGAAAGAATTACATAGAGAGAGGAGAGGCAGAGAGAGAGAGAACAAGGTCTTCCATCCGTTGGTTCACATCACAATTGGCCACAACGGCTGGGTCTGCACCAATCTGAAGCCAGGAGCCAGAAGCTTCTTCTGGGTCTCCCATACGGGTGCAGGGCCCAGACCTGGGTCATCTTCCACTGCTTTCCCAGGCTACAGCAGAGAGCTGGATTGGATGTGGAGTAGCCAGGACTTGAACCGGTGCTCATACGGGATGCTGGCACTGGAGGTGACGGTCACAGCGCTGGTCCCATAAATATAACTTAAAGAATACTTATTGTCACTTATTCGACAATGTTTCCCACATAATTTGAATATTCAATAAGCCAAAAATAGTTTAATATCTACCTATTACAAGATGAGACAAATCCTTCAAGGCTTTCCACAGACCCATCTGAAGAATTCCAATAATTTAAGGTCTAAAAGTCCTAATTCAGAATTTGATTTTGAGAAGTTCTTCAAAAGTGTTGAAAGATTTTAAATGACCCTGATTATCTATTTAGTCAAAGTGACAATAAAAGATTTTAAAGGCAAATTCCAAAGGTGATGTAGGTGTGAATAAAAGCTTAACTCTTTCAATATTGAGACAACTCACTTTTCTTAAGTAATCAAGGACCTAAGAAGCACAAGAAATTCCTTTGATAATTGAGAATCTTTGTTTTTTAGGCCAATTACCTAAAAGGTAAAGAAAGACCTTTCCCCGTATCTTATTAAGAGCACAACGAATTCTAGTTTTACTTCAGTGTGTTTTTGTTATTGATGTACAAACTTTTAAAAAATGTAGAAATAGGGGCCGGCGCTGTAGTGCAGCAGGTTAACGCCCTGGCCTGAAGTGCCAGCATTCCATATGGGCGCCAGTTCTAGTCCCGGCTGCTCCTCTTCTGATCCAGCTCTCTGCTATGGCCTGGGAAAGCAGTGGAGGATGGCCCAAGTCCTCGGGCCCCTGCACCCACGTGGAAGAACCGGAGGAGGTTCCTGGCTCCTGGCTTTGGATTGGCGCACGTCGGCCGTTGCGGCCATCTGGGGAGTGAACCATCGGATGGAAGACTTCTCTCTCTCTGCCTCTCCTCTCTCTGTGTAACTCTGACTTTCAAATAAATAAATAAATATTTTTTTTAAAATGTAGAAATAATTCCCCTCCAATTTTAGTCAGCTTGATCAAACATAAAATTCTTTTTCTACATAAGCCCTCTACAATCTTCTTATATTCTTTCAGTTATTTGTCCTATACTTTTCCTCTTTCTCAAATTGGAATAGCCAGGTATTCAATTTGAGGACAAAAATCACTGTTTTTCCCTTAATGAAATCACATATTTCACATAGGTTTCTCTTACCAAAACATGTATTATTTTTCTTACATAAAGTTGTTTCCCTTATTATTTCTGGTTTTATGATACTTCATATTAGTTAGAACATTTTATGCTATGTAACTTTATTTCTAGTGAAAACTATCAAGCATTGTAAATGTATATATGAACACTTGTCATTTCATAATTTCTAAAGGCATGTGTTACCTCAATTTTTCATTTGTAGTAACAGAGCCAAATATATTTAGCTAATCTATAGCTTTTAAAAACAAGATGCCAAGATACATATAAACTAATAGTTAGCACTTAATGTTTTATTATTTTAACTTGCTTAGAAATGACTCAGACATTTCATGGGTATCTATTACTAGACTTCACACATAACTTCAATATTCTTAGTTGCTGAAAAAGCATTTGAAATGATGAAAACTTCATTTATAAAAGGTTATTTACATTCACCTAATTTACTCATTCTTTTTTTTCCCTAAAAATGTACTTTTGTTTTATTTGCAAGGTAGAGATATTTAGAGAGAAACAGAGAGACAGAGACAGGAGACTGAGAGACCTCTCATCTGCTAGTCCACTCCCTAAATGCCCACAAATAGTGGGTCTGGCCTAGGCTGAAGTCAGGAGCCTGGAACTCACTTCCATGTGGGTGGCAGTTACCCAAGTAGAGAGCCCTTACCTGGTGCCACCCAGAGTGGGCATAAGCAGGAAGCTAGACCCAGAAGCAGAGCTGGCACGCAAACCCAGGGACTCCAATATGGAATAACGTATCCCAAGCAGCATCTTAACTGCACCAAATGCCGACTTTCATCCTTCACCATTGTGTTTGAATTATTTGATGAAAATTATTTGATGGAAAACAAACCATCATCTTAAACTATTTTATTTCTTAAAAACATTTTTCCAGAAAGTACTGTCTTTTATTTTCTTATTTATTTATTTGAATGGGGGGGATCTTATATGCTGGTTCACTCCCTAAATGCCCACAATAACCAGGGCTTGGCCAGACTGAAATTGGGAGCTGGGAACTCATTCCAAGTGTCCCACAGGGTGGCAGGGACCCAAATATTTGAATCATTACCTGCTGCCTTCCAGATTGCACATGAGCAGAAAGCTGAAATCGGAAGTGGAGCTGGGACTCAAACCCAGGCACTCTGATATGGTTTTGTGGGCATCCCACGTGAGGTCTCAACTGCTGCACCAAACACTCACTCATTAGGTTATTTTTTGACAAATCAGGCAAGTGTCAAAAATGTCACAGAAACAAAGGAACCAAAGCTTAACATGGTTCCCCTCCCTGACTACTTGAATGACTGACACACACTGAGTAACTATTTGCACTGTGTATTCTGCTCGTGGGTTGGAGCTATAGTTTTATCAACTTAAATATTTATGAGATAACAAACTTGTTTGACTAGTAAATCTAGGTTAAGAAATGTATGCTAGCATTATAATTAACGCTGACAACTCCAGAGACATTTCTATTTTTATCAAAAAATTTTAAAACTAGCTTTATTTTCCAAAGATTATCTCAGATCACATGAACTAAATAAAAAGGCATTTAAGTTAGTTTCTGAGACTACTCATTTAAGTGTTTTAATTTCTGAAAGGCAGTTAAATGGAGTTCTTTATAAATTTTGCCATTATCATCCAAGGTAGGAAAATGTCACATATACTTGACATATATAATGTACATGTATACAGACAGAAATACACAGGCAGAAGCAGAGCTGCAGTTTTCATTTGCCACTTTCCAAATAGTTTCCCTTCCCCTTTCAGCCTATCAATCTTTCAATTTCATCTTCTATTTTCCTAAACAATTATTAATGAGGTCATTCTAAATTTGTATTTCCAATGTGTTGATGCTTTGGTGGAAAATGGAATCTCAAAAGCATGGAAAAGAATGCAAGTTTTCTTCACGAACAAGATTAAGGCATGTTGCCAATTATCAGAGGTCAGCTTTCTAGAGGCTATGGTCTAAACCTCAGGTCCAAATGTTTCCAAAGCTCATCTGGGTAGACAAACATTCATTTCTGCTAAAACTGAATCTGATGCATTTCCTGCTAATTGGTCCTGAGGTTTCTCTCTGGAAAGTGGCTATAAACTCTAACCCTGCCCTTGCATCCTATCAAGCTGGCTATTCCCTAGGAGAGGTGGGATCAGGAAAATTAGGAGCCAGTGAGAAACTGAGGCAGCTCAGAAATGATACCACAGCAACACAAAAGCACAGAAATTCACTACACAACTTCACAAGATGATACGCAGATGAGCCTCGCTGAACTGGTAGAATGCCTGCAAGTCTTGTGTTGGAGACCAACAGCCTTTCGATTTAGCTTCTGTTTCTCACCTGAATGACTGAGATCAGGGCAGACAAGCATTTTCCATGCCTGCCTGGAATTAGCATGGATAATTCTGAAAAAGAAGCATATCTCTTGAGTTGGGGGCCTAGCATTCATAAACACTTTATACAGCCATCCTTTTGACTTCAGATAAGGTAGTAAATAGACCAAAAAAGTGAGTTTTTTTTTTTTTTATCAGCTAGACCCTTAAACTTTTCATTTGCCTTTCATAGAGTCTTTTAAAGAGACAATTTTTTAAAGAAACTCCTGCATATCAATAGGTATCCATAGGTGAGTCTAATCCAAGATTCTTCACTTTAAAAAAATATTATTTCAGTGGTAGAGCGAGCGAGCGAGCGCCCAACTGCTGGTTCACTACCCAAATGCCTGCAATGGCTGAGGAGCTGAAGGTGGAAGCAGGAACACAATCCAGGTTTCCCACTTGGTGGTAGGAACCTGATTACTTGAGCCATCACCTGCTGCCTTCCAGGGTCTAGACAAGCAGGAAGCTGGAGTCAGAAGCTGGAGATCGGTATCAAACCCAGGCATTCTGCTGTGAGACAAGAATGTCCTAATTGCTAGGCCAAATGCAAGTTCCTTCATTTTTAAATGCATTTCTTAAAATGCTCTACTGTTTTTGTGGAATTTTCCACAGACTAGGCATCATGACTCTGAATTATCATTAATAAGATTTCACCATGTTTACAAGTCTTTTCAGCTTCGGGCGCTAATGCTTCTATGTGTAAAAGCTTGGTTCAGCCAGAAGGTGGAGAACTCAATTCTTCAGAGATGAAGGATCTCATTTCACTTGAGCTCTTGTGTTTCTCAGAGCTGAGGTAAAAGTCTGAGAGGGAGAAGGCACGGGCTGAGTTGTGTGGTGCTTTCGCAGTGCTCTGTCACCTCTGTCTGAGGCCAGCAGGCCCTCTCACAGCAGTCTTTTATTTACATAAATTTATCTTTTATTCCAGTTTTTCCACAAACTCAGGACATTTTGTAAGTTTTGTTTGTTTGTATATTTGAGAGGCAGAAAGCGAGAGAGACAGGGCCCCTATTTACCGGTTCACTCCCCAAAAGCTGGCAATTCCCAGGGCTAGGCCAGTGCCACAGCCAAGAGCTAAGAATGGTTCCCCACCCGGGTGGCAGGAATCCAATCACTGGAGCCATCATGCTGCCTCCCAGGGGCTTGGATTGGCAGAAATCTGGAGTCAGTAGCTGGAGCCAGGAATCAAACCGAGGAACTTGAGTATCTTAGCTGCTTGTCGAAATGCCTGCCCTGGCTCAGCAGTCGTCAGTTTTCATGGTGTGTACTACACTGGCTCTTCAATGCTTGAATCATGCCCCCCAGCCAAGTGGTGGCTCTGAGACCTCTATGGCCAGCTTAGCCAATGATTTTCCCCTACTCAAATACACAAGAAAGAGCAACAAACAGGCTAGAACACGAATGCCCTTGGGGACATATGAAAGCTGAGGTTCACACCCCCTGCAGTAAAGTAGGCCTCCTTCTCTAAAGTGCTGTTTTCCATGGTTTCAGTTACCTATGGTCAACTGTCTGCAGTCCAAAAAAAAAAAAAAAGGAAAATTCCAGAAATAAACAAGTCATAAGTTTTACATTGTCTGTGGGAAAAGATCTCATTGTGCGGGTCCCACCGACCTATACTCACCTTGTATCTGCTACCCCCCTGAGTGGTTGTCAGAGTGCCCTGATATGGCGGCACTATGTGTGGGGTTTGCTGCTGTCTGTGGTTCCAGGCATCCCCTGGGCCCCTCCCTGCCAGTTCCTACCTGACTCAGAACCCGAGGCTTCCTTAGAGGACACTGTCACTGCCTGTCACAACTTCTGCTCTTGCCCAGAGCGTCTTCAGCTCTGCGGAGCCCCACAGGCCAGATGTGTTCTCACTGTACCAACCAACCCTTTTCCACAGCACAAACTAACTCTGGATTCAAAAGCAAAAAAAAAGGGGGGGGGGGCGGGCAGGGCAGGGCAGTGGCTCAGTGTATGGAAGAACAGTCTACCTCCTGAGGACTTCCAGCCCTTGGGGCCTCTCCCACGCCCTTCAGGTTCGTCTGCCCACTGCCAGGACTGTCAAGACACAAAATGACCATTCGTTTAGAGACCTGACTGACTCTGACTGATTCTTCTGACTTATGATTGCTAAATTGGGCCCGCCTCTCTCCCACCAAGCAGAATGAAAGCCCTCTCTGGGAGAACACTGCGTTTTGTGAGGTAGAACAGGAAACAGAACAGAAAAAAAAAAAAAAACCTAATTAGTTAACACCTGCTTATTTTCTGAAGGGGTTACAGCAGAGAGGACACTGGAATTTTCTGTTTTCAAGGAAAATGGGTCTGTTTGGGGACCTATCTGCTTCCTTGAGGTTTCCTTTGGATTACGTGGGCTTCAGCATCAGAAACTGCACGTTAGTGCAATGTCCTCTGTCGGGGCCTAGTGCAGAACGCAGACCAGTGAGTCTGGCCTAGCAGCAGCCCCAACACTGCGGCTTTCTGGCTGCTGGGTGTTCCTCCAAGTGACTGCGGTGGGGGAGGCAGAACTGCAAACTCCCCAGAGAACCTGACTGCCTTTGTTGAGTTGTGTTGCCTTCAATTGGTGAAAATGAGGATTGCTCTTTGGGGACTGGATTCCACTATATTTGTTTCTTAGATTTTAAAGTCAAGAAAAACTTGGTCCTTGTGTGTTCACAGGGTGCAAGTGCTTCAACTCTCCTTCCTATCCCCTTCACCACTAGATTTCACCCCAACCACTCTGCACAGTTCCTGGGAACCTGTGGCTCCTGCATGTGGACACAGCCCACCCTCCCCAACTTTGGGTGCCGGGCCAGGGTCTGAGCCTGCCCTCCCTTCCTTTCCCTTCTCCCTCCCCCTATCCCCCTCCCCTGCTGGATTAGAGAGTGAAGTGGCCTCTGCTGCCTCCACCGACTCCTTCTCTGACCCTCTTCCTCTTCCCCTCCTGGCCAGGTCTCTGGCTCCTACACCCCCACCACCACAGTCACCGCACCCCACTCCAGGCTCCTGCAGAGTGGAGAGGGCAAGTTGGAGAAGACGCCCCTACCGGCGGAAGAAGACATCCGCCCTGAAATAAAAGATGACATCTATGACCCCAGCTACCAGGACGAGGAGGGCCCCAAGCCCAAGCTGGAGTTCGTCTGGAGGAACGTCATCCTCATGGCTCTGCTGCACCTGGGAGCCCTGTACGGCATCACCCTGGTTCCCACCTGCAAGTTCCGCACCTGGCTCTGGGGTAAGCAGCGTCCCTGCCCTCCTGAGCCCGCGTCCATGCTTCTCACTGCTCTCAGCTGAGGCAGGATCTTACATAGAGCCCTGGCCTCTACTGGCCCTGGTTTTGCCAGGCATTTCTCTATGGTTGCCTGAGAAGTTGACTGGATTGGAAATGAAGTCTAGTGGAATTAAGGACGTGTGTGGTGGTGGTGGTGGGGGTTGATTCTGGAAGTCCTTTAACTTGGGTTTTCAGGAGGGAGCCCTAAGGCCATGTGCCACGTGACTGAAGAGTAAACCTGTGCCATAGTCAGCTGTTCCTGAGAACTTTCATGTTTGAGTCATGTGCATGACTCCTGTCCCAGCCTTTTGGCCAAAAGACAATCAGGACCCCTACCCAGGAGGACTGGGATCCTGGTGGGGATCAGGGTCTGTATGGTGTATAAGGAACTCACTCAGGGGATGGAGCAAGGGGACACTGCTCAGGAAGACCCATTGAAGAGGAGGAACAGAAGGGTGGTATCCAGAGAACTGTTTCAATCTTATCCCTTGGCCAGACCAGGATCCTTCACTGCAGAGAAGGATGAAGAAAGCTCCTATATACATGCCACACAGATGTGTTGCTCTACTGTTCTATGCCAGTCTCCAAGGTGCCACATGTACCAGTCAAGAAACTGTGAGACTGAAGTAAGAAATGTGTTTCACAGTCCACTCCCCATGCAGCCTGCTCCAGCCTCCCTCTCTATTCCACGAAAAGCCAAAGATGCAGCATCTTCTTGCCAAGGCCTCCTTGGCCCAGGGTCCCAATCCCTGCTTGCCAGGCCAGGCCATCAAAGTCCTGAGCACCTCAAGCCTGAGGCTGCCACAATGAGGGAGACAAATTGCAACTTGTCCTTGGCCTGCCCTTAGCTCAGCACTTCCAAAGATACACACACATGTGGCTGCAGGGCCTGTGCCCTGGAACCACACATGTACTTTGCAGGAGGTTTCACCTCTGCCCCCAGAACCCTCCATCTGGAAGGGGCAGCAGGGACCTCTGTAGACCCAGGGATGCCAACTGCTGCTCTCTGAGGGGTGCTGAGCCAGGAGTCCCTCCATCTCCAGAAGACAACCTGAGGTTTCCCAGAGCAGCCTCAGGTTGGGGGCACTTACTGACAGTGTATCTGGAAGGATGGTTCTATGGAAGGGCAGGTAGGCTAGGTATTAGCTGCTTCCCTTAGAGACACTGTAGGTCTTCTACAGGTGGGGAGTTCTAGTCCCTTCAGCTTTGTCCCTCCAGGTGCCACAATGAGATCCCCTTTCTCAGGTTGCAGCTTTTGCTAGAACCAACTGGGGTTGGCAACAGTGCTTTTTAGGACTATGAGGGATGGATTCCTTAGGTTATATGGTGTCATCCCTATAGCAGAGGCAACCCAGTGGGAGCAGGTCAGGCCCAAAGGTCAGTTCATCTGCACAAAAGGCTCTAGCATGGAAGGTGAGAGGTACACCTGTTTTCTAGCTCCTCTGAGAACCAAGCAGAACTTCAGGTGCAGCAGGAGGACTCCAAAGCAGGGAGAGGATTCCTCAGAGAGATTGGCTGCCTCTCTCCACCCCTTCTATCAAGTAGCTTTGCCACATGTAAGCCCCTTCCATAGATGTTCAGTTCAGAGTTTGACCAGGCTATCTCTGCTTGGCCAACCCAGCTTCCAGTACAGGGACAGAAAGCTATAAGTACCGTTTTGGTGCCTGCCCATGGCTGCATGCTGTGCCTTTGAACAGAGAAACAGCACAGACTTGCGGGGGGTGGCTTAGCTCAGGGAATGGTGATCTTGGTATGTGAATGTCAAAACGCCTGGGTCTTGGGGAACAAGGAGGGAAAAGAGGAAGACTTGAAGTTTTAGCCTAGGCATCTTCTCTTCCCACCTTTAAAGTTTAGGCGCTTGGCCCCACCTTTTCTTGTTTCATTTCCAAGGAGAATGTTAAGTTACCTACTGGCTGTGATTCTAGTGTTTCTCATGATGCAAAGCTATTTTGAGAGCCTTCTCTTTCATTTTGGATCCTCTCAGAAGAGTCCAGGGTTAGGGCTAAAGATTCCTGGCAACCAAGGGCCAGAGGAGGAAATCCCTTAAACCCCTTCCTCACCAGCAACCCACTTCCCAGTTAGCGATTACATCCACCACCTCCTGAGACTGCTGACCTGGAGGAAGGCAAGGCAGGCAGACAATGCTGGGGAGCTCCACTGACAGTCTTGAGCATCTCCCAGACCATCCAGATTAGCACTGCTCAGTGAGCATCTGCTGACAGCAGGACTTGGCAAAGGAGAGACTCAAGAAATGTGCACAGTCTTAAGAGTGTTGGATGGTACACTTAGACAGGAACTGCTTGTAGACAGAAAACCTACCTTCAGACTGTGGCTCCATTCCTTATTTGCCATGTGACCATAAATAAACACTTAACCTCCCTGACCATTTATTTCTTCCACTGCCCAATGAGGATATTAATACTACCTACCCCATTCAAGGTGTGCAGTGAACTAAGAATATTCCTTGGCAGAGCTGAAGACTGTGTACAAATATGACCTCTATGCACGACTGATTTTTTTTTCCTAATATGGCCACACTGCTTGCTAAAACACTGAAATGCTTTTGTACCATTTGGTAAATAGCAGGGCTTCCCCAATTTCTCAGAGTCCAGTTTGTTCTGGCTCTTTTGTTAACCACCCTCGCACATGGCCTAAGCTCCACAGGAGTTGTCTGTGGCCTGATACCATATAAACCAGATGAAGGTCAAGGCCAGTAAGCCCTGGAATGATGTCCCTGCAGACAGAATGTGCTGGGTGACTGAGTGGGGGATGGGGACAGTTCTATTCTCTCTCCTGCCTTTCCAACTCCTCAGTTCCTGTCACTTCTTAGCTTGTCTCTAGCCCTAGGTAGAGAGGCTGGAGAGTGATGGCACTTTTCAAATGGTAAAAAACTAAAAGGCCTCAAGAGAATAAGTTGTCCCTAGAGTTTAGGGGAAAGTAGATCCTTATGTGAAGCCAAAGGATGACAGTCTGGCATCAGAGCAGTGTCCTGAGCCTGGGACTGGCGCCAGCTGGTGACGCCCCCACTCTCTTCTCCTGGCAGCATTTAGCTACTATGTGATTAGCGTTGTGGGCATCACAGCAGGAGCGCATCGCCTGTGGAGCCACCGAACTTACAAAGCTCGGCTGCCCCTGCGGCTCTTCCTCATCATTGCTGACACCATGGCCTTCCAGGTAAGAAGCTGGCACTGCTCAGCCCTTGCTTCTCCATCCTCTCGATGGCCTGGGAGCAGAATGGAGGGGTGGGCACCTGGAGAGGAGCCACAGTTTCAGCCATGGCACTTTGTTCTCCCCTGTTTCCCTTCAAGTTCAGGCTCAGTCCTGAAGTCTACAAAGCATGTGGACTTCTCTGAGTCGCTGTCCAAGGAAATGGGAGATCAGCAGGACACACTCCGTGTACAGGGTTGGTTCTCATCCTGAGGTTCCTGTGCTGTCTTGCAGTCTGTATGTTTTGGTCCTTTATCATAAAGGGCCAAGGGGCATCAGCCAGTGACTGACCCCAGTTCCTGGTCAGAGAGTGGATAGTAAACATTCATTCTTTTTTTGTTGTTTTTGACAGGCAGAGTTAGACAGTGAGAGAGACAGAGAGAAAGGTCTTCCACTGGTTCACCCCCCAAATGGCTGCTATGGCCGGTGCGCCAAATGATCCAAAGCCAGGAGCTTCCTCCTGGTCTCCCATGTGGGTGCAGGGGCCCAAGCACTTGGGCCATCCTCCACTGCCTTCCTGGGCCACAGCAGAGAGCTGGACTCGAAGAGGAGCAACCAGGACTGGAACCCAGTACCCATATGGGATGCCAGTACCACAGGCGGAGGATTAACCAAGTGAGCCACAGCGCTGGCCCCAACATTCACTCTTTAAAGTGAATATCTTGGGATCTCAACACCATGGGACTGATGCTGATATTTCACATACTTGTGAACTCTCTTGTTTTCAGCTAAAAAGAGTCAACAGTTTTTTAGCACTGACTATGTGCCTGGCACAAGGCTGAGCAGCTGACACAGATTAACTCATGAATCACTCACAACAATCACAGGAGGTAGAGAGGGTTATTTTCCCTGTCTTACAGATGAAGGACTTCAGTCAGGGAGAGGCTGCATAGATCAAGGTTGAGGCTCTGTCCTGGGCTGCCATTCTGGCTAAGGCAGATACTGAGATTTGCTGAAGTAAAAAGTGTGTCGTCGAGACAGAAGGAAGGGAATTAGGAACAAGGAACTTTCACAACTGTTAAGACCCAACAATGGACAGAGTAGGAGTGGTATAGAGCATGTCGTGGAGGACAAGCAAAGGAAACCAACGTAGCCTTCTTCATGATGAAAATACCCCACTTACTTAATACATCTGCATAGTAATCTCTGCCAGGGCTGTGATGTTGTCCTTGAGAGCAAAGGAAAGGAAGAGAGAGGTTGGTACCTTCATTAAGGGATGTGGGAAGAGTCCCAGAGAAGCCCAGAGGTTCTTGGGCAATGTGGTCACGACCATGATTTACATGCCAGCCTTGGCACTGGGCTGTGTGAGCTGTCTCGTACCACCAGAATGGAGCTCCCTGCAGTTCTATCCCCTGACCAGGACCCTAGCACACAAGGCGGCCAGCCTGTGTCCTCCAGGCCCCAGGATCAGATGGTACCTAAGGACCTCTTCCAACCTTCCCTGCTTGCGGAAGTGCAGTGTTCATTCCTATGAAACCATCCGGGCTCTGCGTGCTGCACCTCCATTCTACCCACCACATCCTGCGCAGGGGGCACAGGCACAGCCATGTGGTCCCGGGAGCGTGAGTGGCCCTTCCCCTTCAGCCTCAGTGGCAGAGGCAGAGCAGAGGGGAGGCAGCACCAGGACTCCTCAGGGGCCCAGACTCCTGGGTGTTGTGAGCTGCGCCTGGAAGACATCTCTGCCGAAAGTTCTCCAGAGAGGACGTCCCCTCAGGTTGTGTCCCCTCCTCTGTCCCTCCAGAATGACGTGTTTGAATGGGCCCGAGACCACCGTGCCCACCACAAGTTCTCAGAAACCGACGCGGATCCTCACAATTCCCGCCGTGGCTTTTTCTTCTCGCACGTGGGCTGGCTGCTTGTGCGCAAACACCCTGCGGTCAAGCAGAAGGGTGCCCTGCTGGACTTGTCAGATCTCAAAGCTGAGAAACTGGTGATGTTCCAGAGGCGGTGAGTGAGGGGGCGATGGAGCTGGGGAAGTGCTCCCAGCCCCTGGAGCGTGGGGACCCCAGTTTTTCTCCAAGGGCTTGCAAGTTCAAAATCACCATTTTAAAACTCAAATATTAACATCCCACAGGCCCACCACCATGAACTATGGCACTGGTTCTTCCTCTCTGAGCTACCTTAATTAAACCAATTGAGTACAAGAATTCATTGACCTAGGACACGTTAATGACACAAAAATGCATGTAGCTGAGTCCTCACCTTCAAGGAGTTTGTAGTCTAGGAGGGCTGAAGTGGTAAGCCGAGGTCCAAATAGCCACGGCACATGGCAGAATAGTTTCTGAACCACCAGAGGCACAGATGACAGAGAGGTGGCTTGGCGAGAACTCCAAGGGTTTATGAAGGAAGCAGGATGAGAATGCACTGGGGGACAGGGATGTTCACTAGCGTGTGTGCACAGGGACAGTGCACACAGAAAGAGCACAATGAGCTGCAGCACCCAGGTGTCCCAGCCACGGGTGCTCCTGCTTGGAGGACGGGGGTGACAGAACCACACTGCAGACAGACTGTGTCCCTCTTACTGGGTCCTAAAGGCAGACCTAGGCTGTGACTCAGGGCACAACAGGAAAGCAAAGACGGGTCTGAGCACAGAGCAGCAGCGTGAGGTCTGCTTCAGAAGGGCCACTCTCAGGACAGGGGCCAGAAACCAAGGACCAGAGAGGAGAGGCAGGGACAGCAGATAGGGGGTCAGGGGACCCACGCTGGGGAAGCAGGGGCAGGACTGGGAAGGACGTGATGCAGCAAGGATGTGACTGCTGAAGGAGGCAGGGAATCACTCCGCCGAGTGGCAGTGGCCGGGTCCCCAGGGAGAAGGAAGAGTGGGACAGGCATCCAGACGGACACACAGGTGATCAGGGCCACTCAGTGCCTCTCTGGGGGCAAAGAAGAGCAGAGAATTAGAGGACAGTCACAGGAGATGGAGGCACGACACCAAACAGGGACGTGTGCCAAAGAACTCGATGGGCAAGAGCAAGGAGCCCAAAGGCAGATGGGCATGGGCCCAGGCTGGGGAACTCTGATCCAGAGTTGGGGTTTGGATCTCAGCTGTGAACTTAGCACCAAGGCCTTGTGCACAGTGGAAAGGGGCTGTGGACTGGAGCCAGGAGGCAGGTATTCCAATCTGTGCTGTGCTGGTTCCCAGTTCTGTGACCCCAGAGAAGTCCCGTACCCTCCTCATCTCCCCATCTATAAAGTGAGGGCCTATCACGGCACGCCCAACAGATGCCCACCCCTGTCTCACAGCAAGGGAGAAGAGGTGGCCCAGCCCAAGGAGCATGGACAGCAGGGGCAGGTCTGGATCCCCTGTGCCCCAGCTCAGCCTGTGATCTCTCCACGCAGGTACTACAAACCCGCCGTCCTGCTGATGTGCTTCATCCTGCCTACACTCGTGCCCTGGTATTTCTGGGGTGAAACTTTTCGAAACAGCTTGTATGTGGCCACTTTCCTGCGTTACGCTGTAGTGCTCAATGTCACCTGGCTGGTGAACAGTGCTGCCCACATGTATGGATATCGCCCATATGACAAGAACATTGATCCCCGAGAGAATGTACTGGTTTCTCTGGGAGCTGTGGGTAAGTCTGCAGTCTATAGCAAGACCACGTCGAGTGTTCTGCTGCTTATAGTATTAGTCTTTGAACCAGAAATACAAAGGTGCATCAAAAAAAGTTCATGGGAAAAAGGGGAACTTGTATTTAGCCTAGTGGTTAAATGTCTGTGTCCCACATTTGAGTACCAAGGTGGAATTCCTGGTTCTGGTTCTGGTTCTTGATCCCACTTCCTGCTAATGTAGATCCTGGGAAACAGCAGTGATGCTCAATTAATTGTCTCTTGACCCCATTTGGGAAATCTGTATGAGTTCCTGGCTGTGGACTTTAACCCTGGCCCAGCCTAGGCCATTGTCAGTATCTGAGGAATGAACCAGTGGTTGGGAGCTCTCTCTATTTCTATTTGTCTCTGTGTCCTTCTGTATGTCTTCCTGTCAAATAAATAATAAAAATTATTTTTAAAAAGCTCATGGAAAATACAATTAAAAGAGTTCATTGTGGTGCAAAAAAATTTTGAAGTCCATGTGGATTTTTTTATAACATGCATTTTTGTAAACTTTCTAAAAATCCCTTATATGTACCAATTAAAAAAAATTTGCACCAAAATATCTTTTTTCATTTTTCCATGAACTTTCTGAAGTCCTTTCATACCAGTACCATGTTTTTATGACTACTTTGTATCTCTTTTTCTAGTATAAAAATTGTGGGGAACATATTGGAAGTCCTTTATAAGAGTCAGGAAGCAAGTCTCATGTGGCAAGGAGCTGGTGAAAGCTGAACTGCTTTTGATTCCAGTCTCTAAAGCAATCTACGTGCTATGCATGATGAATCCCTTGGAGCTTCTTCCTCCAGTCACCTCTGAGTGGCACTGCAGGCTTTCTGGTTCAGGGGATGCATAAACTAGAGCAGTAGTGTCACCACAGTGGCTGGAAGTGGCTGAGTAGTTTCTATTGAAATATGTTGAACAAAATGTAGAATAACCAGAATTAAGTTTGATATACTTCAGGTGTGCCTCTGCAACAGGCATTCTTTATCTCCTCACCGTGGTTCAGGTGTGCCATGCCCGTAAATGGTTGTCATACCCTGTTGTTTGGTGAACAAAGGGAATCTTGGCGGCCCTTTCCTACCACTTCCCATCTTGTCCCCACTTGTCCTTTCTCTCTCTTCTAGTTGTATGCTATGTTAGAAACTCCCATTCCCCCCAGACTGCTAGGGAATCCCTGATAAAGCAGTTAGTTTGACCGTAATTCCTGCTTACTGATCTACTTTTGGCTATTCCTGAACTTCTCTCTGTAATTCTACTCCAAACTGCCAGGAAATAAGACAACAGGGTTCTACCAACTTTTTTTTTTCTGTCCTTCTTTTGAACTGAATACAGATTTTGACTGAGGCTTCAGATTAGATTTCTGTAAGCACAATCAGTGAACTCTTCTCACCACTGGTCAGAAGTGTTGGTCATCCAGCAACACCCAGGCAAGCACACTGCTTGCATATTTATGTAAAACAAACTCAGTGTCAGGTTCTCTCACAACAACATGTTTGATAACACGTCCCCAAACAGGCAATCATTTCTTCAGCTGAAGACACTAGCTGAGTGTCCTGTAATTCAATTCACTTCTGATACTACCTACCTGGAGACAGCACTGGATCCCACAGTTGAGGGGTCAGTCCACAAGACTGCCCCCACTTCAGACTTGTGACAAGTCCAGGCCTCTAGCTGATTAACTGGCTACAAAGGAGGGTTCTCGTGAGTCCCTCCTTGGGCTCTATTAATTGCCAGAGTAGTCTGTTATCAAGATACTTCAGAGGAAACCAAAAGCAGCCACATGAAAAGATATATAGGGAGAGGTCGGGAAGAGTCCCATGTGCTCATCTTTATTCCACCTACTGACCCTCCTGTTTTCTCTCTGCATCTGCATCTGACTGATATCTCTGGGCCAGGTGAGTGCACACTGACAGCCTTGCTGCAAACTCATTTCGGGGGCTCGGCAGTCCTCTGTCAGCACCCTTAGCCTTGGGCTTGCCCACCCTCTCCTCAGCTCCCACTGTGGGCGAGCAGCATCACACAGGAAGCACACACATTGAGATGCCCTGGATGGGGTCACTGCCTTTGCAGGACAGGCTGCCTTGCTGGCTATTGATGTCATTCCCTCTCTATCTGCAGTGTGTTCATCTGCACAAGGTCCAACAGCCGCTCTGTTGGCTTCTCTTTGCCCTGGCCTGACAAGGGTTAGGGTGCCGTTGTTGGACGCAGCTCAGAAAGAGGGGTCCTGGCAGGAGTCGGCAACCTCTCTCTGCAGAGACTCCACAGCTTTACCTACTATAGGAATTGTCCTCAGTCCAGAATTTCTTTTTCTCTGTCTGTCCATGTGAAACTCTTGTCCCGAGAATTCTCAGCATCTCGGAGGTCAGAGGGAATATTTCAGCAATTTGTTTCTTCTTTCCAAAGAGAATGTCTATCTTATCAGCACCACCCCCAGCCCAGTCAAAGCTCGAAGAATGAGAAGGCAGAGGGCCCACTCTGTACCAGCAGAGGCTGAGGAAACCGCAGCCCTGGGCTGGGCCTCCTGCCCTCTATGTTTGGCCACTGCCTCCCGTTCCATTGGAAGCTCCCACCCTTATGGTGGTGCCACTGCTGTGGGGAAGGCAGGTCCTCTGCTCACCTTGTAACAGCACAGCCCAAATTCCTCCTTCTGGACTCTCCCCTCTCCTCCCCACCCCAGCACACATACACACACAGCCTTTCAGGCCTTGGGTCAATGTTTCATGAAGCCTTGGAGGTTGCCAAGCTACACTGCATTCTCAGCAATAGCCCCTTCTCAGTAGTTGACTCATCTTCTAAGAAAAACTGCCAGTCTTCCTCCAATGGAAGTTCCCAGATAAGCAGATGTGACAAGAACTTCATAAATTCTTTTTTTAAAAAAATTATTTGTTTTAAAATCAGATTTATAGAGAAAGGGAGAAGAGATGAGAGATTTTACATCCACTTCCCAGATGGCTGCAATGGGACTGGGCCAGGATGATGCCAGTAGCCAGGAACTTCTTCCAGGTCTCCCATGTGGGTATCAAGGTCCCAAGCACTTGGGCCAGCCCTCCAGTGCTTTTCCCAGACCATTAGCAGGAAGCTGGATTGGAAGTGGAGCAGGGGCATAGTGGCGGCATCCCATGTGCGTGCTAGTTTGAGTCCCAACTGCTCCACTTCTGCTATGGCTAAGGAAAACAGTGGAAGATGGGCCAAATCCTTGGGCCCCTGTACCCATGTGGGAGATCTGGAAGAAGCTCCTGGCTCCTAGCTTTGGATTGGCACAGCTTTGGACATTGTGGGCATCTGAGGGAGTGAAGACCTCTCTCTGCCTCTCTGTTAACTCTTTTAAATAAACAAATATGTCTTAAAAAAAAAAAAAGGAAGTGGAGCAACAGGGACATGAACTGACGTCCATATGGGATGCAAGCATCACAGGCAGTGGCTTCACCCACTATGTCACAACACCAACCCCATCAATTATTTCTTTAAGGTGCCTCTGAAGGGATTTGTTTGGTATAGAGTAGAAGACATTGGATCCACCCCTCCTTTACATAACAGGGCATTTCTCTTGGGTTCAGGTATCCTACTAGGAAGCTGGTGTGCAAAGACAGGAAGACAGGAATCCACTCAAGCTCCATGACATTTCTCCTTGCTTTTGTTGTAGGTGAGGGCTTCCACAACTACCACCACTCCTTTCCCTACGACTACTCTGCCAGTGAGTATCGCTGGCACATCAACTTCACCACATTCTTCATCGACTGCATGGCTGCCCTGGGCCTGGCTTATGACCGGAAGAGAGCATCCAAGGCCGCCATCTTGGCCAGGATGAAAAGGACTGGAGATGGAAGCCACAAGAGTGGCTGAAATTTATTTCCTCAGCTTTGTTTTCCAAAAGCCAACTTGGCAGAGTTTTGATGACCTGTTTATTAATTACTGGATAATGCTCCCAGGATCCTAAAGATGATGACCTTAACATATTCCAGTACAATATTCTTTTAAAATGCAAAAGTTTTTAAAGACGACAACTACACCATTTTTATGCTAAGCTTATACTCTTATGTCTCATCTTCTCTCTCTTCTATTCACATTATTCTTTACTTTGTTCCTGTCACCTTCCTTTCTCTTCTCCCTAATTGCTTCCCAGGAAGCAAATGGTCAGTCACTGGTTGGTGTCCATCTTTCAAAGTCTAAACAACCTTTCCAGAGTCTAAATGTAATGGTCTTTGCCCATGTACCTAATTTACTTGAGCTGTCTCAGCTTATATACAGGCAGTTAGAGCTAAAGACAACAAAATCTCCTGCAAATTCGCATGTTGATTATTTTCAGTTGGGCTTTGCTAGATGGAATCAGAAAATGATGTTGTTGGACAGGAAGTTTTTGATTCAGGTAAATTTTCATCAGTGAAGTTAGCTCTCATGGCATGAGTTTAAGTAAGGATGGAGTTGGGTGGGAAACCAGGCAACAGGAAGGTTGTGCTATGATGAGACTCATAGATACCTAATTAGTGAGAGCTGAGGACCCTTCCACACAACATAGGACCTCTCCCTGATGACTCTGAGTGGCCATGAAGGTTGGTTGTTCCCTTATCCAAGATGGCTACAGCCTTTAGAAAAATCTAAAATTTAGTAGGCACAGTTGAGTGAAGCATAAAGAGAAACGTATATATTTTTGCCTAGAACATGGAACTATTTTTTAAGGGTATTTTCCTCTGAAAGGAATGTTGGAATAACCATAAAACAGGAAGAATTTGTTGGGTTGTCTGTGCTTCCTCCACCCCTGCCTCGCTTCTGGGCATGAGATGGAGAAGTTGATGATCAGGGTCTACAGGCAGCTCCTAAGACATAACTTTCCAAAGGAAGGTTTCTGAAATCACATGGCCAGGGGATGAGGAGATTACTGTAAGTGAGTTATTGGATGTTGTGATGAAATAAGTTCAATGGTAGATCCATTCATTAATATCAATTTCTCTATGGAATTGGTAAAACTAGAAGGCTGTTCTTCATTGTATTGGACACCTTCACTCATTCTTAACTCTGTTAAGCCCTAACCTAAACTATAGCACTTGCTAGGGAATGAGGTAGGACTCTATTCCCCATGCCAATTCTTGATTCCAGGCTCTTGTCCATCCTGTTTTCCCTGCTAGTTCTGTCTCTTCCTTGACATCATCTCTGTGGCCAGGCAGCCTCCTTGCGTGTGTTCAGAGGCAGTGACAACTGCTGTCCAGGCAGCTCTTCCTGCAGACACAATGCTTAGGGACCCCGGACCTCATTTTCTCTTTAGCAAGGACAGCTGCTCCACTTTTCTGTGCCTCTAGAGGCCTTGTACCTCCTCTCTCCCTGCCACACTGATGGCTCTGGACAAGGCTGGCAAGGCCTCCCAGAACTATCCCTGGCTCTGAGAGGCTTGCACTCAAGACACAGGGCCAAGCCAAATGCTCATGCTGTGCCAATGAACCTGCCATGAAGCCAAGGAGGGTTTGTGTCTGGTCAGAGCAGAGAGCACATTGAGTGCCCCCTGTTTGCTCAGTCAGGTGGCCCCACTGAGCAGGGCTCCCAGCTGACAGAGCAATGCTTGTAGAAGGAGGATGCCTAGTCCTTGCTAGGAAGCACAGGCAGCAAGGCCCAGTTCCCAAGTGCCTCATTTCCAAGGGAGACCCTGACCCTGGAGCAGGCTGTGCTGCACAGCTTTGGCTGAGACAGGGAGCAGAGATGCCATGAACTTTGTGGTGGAATCCAGTCCCTGGTCAGCAAATTAACCAGTATTCCCCACGACCCAGCCTAGGGCAGACAATAGTATAGAAGAATCTGGAAAAAAAACACAACCTTAGTGTTTGAGATCCTTGGACTCATGTCCTAGTCCCTTGGTCATCAATGCAGAAGCTAGGTTTTGCTCTATTAAGATTGAAAGTGTACCACACCACATGCTGTGTCCACTGTTAAGCCCCATGGTGGGAGGGAGGAGAGCCTTTCTTTTGGATTAATCTGATGGAGGCTACAGGGAACAGACTGGATGAGGGGCATCCTGGTCTTCAGAGATGTTCACCTCAGAAGAGAATCCAATGGAAGATCTCTGTCATTTGCTGAACTGTGTGCCTAATCCCAGAAAAAGTCAACGGGGTAGTTTAATTCTCCAGGTTATCAGATGCCTGCTTTATAATATTATAGTACATCAAAAAGTTCATAAAAAATGAATATTAGGAAAAATTATGCATGGATATCAATTTTTTGCACCAAAATAAAGTTACCCTTTTTATTCCATTTCCCCTTGAACTTTTTGAAGTAACCTTGTATGTGAATAATGGAATCAACTTTCTCTTCTAATCATTGCAATGGATCAGCTGTGTACCATGATCCCACACAGGGCTGGATGGAGACCTCAGGCTCATGGATTGTGGGTACTTAGATCTGGGTGTGTCTGCTGAGTAAGGAACACTGTTGTCAAGATTCTAAAGCGCAATTCAAGCACACATTAATGAGAAACTCATCTGCCCAAGAGTCTGAATTTCTTACTGTCCTATGTTGTGGATGTGCTGACAACCATTCCAGTGCCTTACATCTTTTCTAAAATACGCTGCTTATGACCTTGCCCTTACTCCCTTAGCAGAGACCCTTTGCACCTGTCAGCCTACAAATGTGGCAGGTAGAGAAAGGGCCCTGACTGGAGAATGATCAGTGCAGTTATTCACAGAATTCCCTTCTGGGTTTCATTGTGGAAATCATAGAGTTCTTTTCTTAAATGCTCACATTTGGTGGATGGTGAAACTGATTTGAATATATATATATATGATTTATAACCTCTTTATATTAAAAGATGATTTTAGCATCTAAAAAGGAAACTTTCTCTTTTGCTTGATAGTACCCTGAATGTGTTCTGCATAAATTTAGCTCAGATGTGTCAGCATGGAAGAAAAGAAAGCAAGGTTGGTGGCTGAGGCCAGGACCTCTCCCACTACCATGCCACTGATTTCTCATTGACCCTGGGCAAGTCATTTAACTGCTCCTCAGCTTTCCTTCTGTTAAAATGGGCATAATAATGCTGACTCAACACAAAGAGCAGTTCTAATGCTTTGTGGCATGACTAATGCTTGTATAAAGCATCGTGGGATCCCTTAGCAGAGGAATTCTCAAGTCTTGAATATTTTTATAGTAGCTGTGTCCACTACAAACTTGATCGGTCCATGCATCCCAGGTGCTATCATTAGTTTACAAGGTTCTCTCAAGAGGCTGAATGATTCCATCAGATAAATGGTAGCCAACTAGACAGAAAAATTCTGAGAATGCATCCTCATTGCCATGAAAACAAGTGCAGATACTTTTTCCTTGCTTGGATGGATCTTCCCCTCTTCAAGAGGGATAAGAGTTATTTGTGACCTACGAATACTTTTGCAGTAACTTTTATTCTTAGCAACTCTTAGGCTAGTTGTACTGATCTGACACTGTGTTGATTCACAATAAAAGGGAAATGAATCTGACTGTGCCATGTCTGGGAGTTTTGTGGCTGTGATTCAGTCTCCTGGGTCCTACTTCTACAGCCCATAACCCTGTCTCTGTGCTGTGTCTTTAAGAGTAAAAAAGAAGTTGAAGCTAAGGGTTGACTCATACCCAGGAACCTGCCCTGCCCATCTGAGGGGTAACTTTAGGTTAAACTCCCAGGCAGCAGGAAACCAGAGTCTGTTGCTATTAGATCAAACAGTAACACCTGCTGGCACTTCAGCCTGGGGACAACCAGGTTGTTCATGTCACATGGTCCCATGGAGCCACGATAGAGAACCTAGGATAGGAAAGGAGCAGCAGGAGCACTGCCTGGGAAATCCATTTCTGACCTTGCAACCTAGCTGGGCAGCCTAGCTCATTCTGGTCTGAAATGTCCTCACTTCCAGGGGTCAAACAGGCTCCAAGAGCATCCTGAGGCAACACAACAGGAAGAAAGGAAAAGGTGAAAGGGCTTCCTTTGTCTTTTAGCTTTTGCTACTTGGACAGTCCTGGTATGGGAAAGAGGAGGGCAGACATTTTCCAGTTTGAAGATGCTCCATAACCCAGCAGGTGATACTTTGACTAATTCAGATGCACCCCAGAGCTCCCCAGAATCAGCTCTGCCAGTTCACCTCCCTCTGATCACCTGTTGCCGTCATCATGGCGAAGAAGCCTGGCTCTGTCAGCATGGGCCTCTCAGAACAGTTCTGACTATTCAAAGCCAAAACCTACCATGAGCTTCACCAGACCTCAATGGCTTCAGTTTATGGTGAAATTTTCTTCGCTAGTAACTATCTGGCTTGCCACCTTGAGCCCTTTTCCTTCTTTCTTTTGTGCAAAATGTTTAGACCAGGATATTTTTCAGGTGTTCTGTAATGGCACTGTTCCTGCAAATCTCTGCCTCCCATGAATCGGCCTCCAGTGTGGAGCCTGTGGCCTCCCTGTGCTCTCTGCTTCCTCCTGCTTTCCTCCTGTTCCACACCTGCCCGTCCTCCCTCTGACTCAACACACCTCCAGTCTTTCCCCAGGGGGTCTGTACACTGCATACTTGTTACTTCATCCTGGGTTGTTTTCTGATCCCTATCTGCAAAAGTTCCAAAGAGGAAAGGGGAGAGATCCTAGTGCCAGAAAAGAGCTGATCAATGTGGTCAGTAAAATTCAAGACGGAGGGAGGAACAAGTGATGAGCTGTCATACAAAGATGAGATGTACAAGCGCACTCAAAGGAGTAAAGTTCTGAACAAATTTTTTAAGTGAAGGGATAAAGAGGTTACCATCCCCTCCAGGAAAGAAAATAGCATGGAGGCAGGTGTTTGGCGCTGGTTGGGACACCCACATTCCATATTGGAGTGCTGGGATTCCATCCTGATTTCGCTCCAGACTCCAACTTCCTGCCAATGTGCACTTGAGAGGCAGCAGGTGATGCCTCAAATAGCTGGGTCCCCGCTACTTGCATGGGACAACTGTATTGGCCCTAGCTACTGTGCACATTTGGGGAGTTAACCAGAAGATGGGAACTTTCTCTCACTCTGCCTTTTAAAATACATAAATTTAAAAATATTTCTATGAGGCCAGTGCCGCGGCTCAATAGGCTAATCCTCCGCCTATGGTGCTGGCACACCAGGTTCTAGTCCCAGTTGGGGCGCCAGATTCTGTCCCGGTTGCCTCTCTTCCAGGCCAGCTCTCTGCTGTGGCCCAGGAGTGCAGTGGAGGATGGCCCAGGTACTTGGGCCCTGCACCCCATGGGAGACCAGGAGAAGCACCTGGCTCCTGGCTTCGGATCGGCGTGATGTGCCGGCCGCAGTGTGCCAGCCGTGGCGACCATTGGAGGGTGAACCAACGGCAAAAGGAAGACCTTTCTCTGTCTCTCTCTCTCACTGTCCACTCTGCCTGTCAACACACACACACACACACACACACACACACAAAATATTTCTATGAAATGAGGAAATTGCACAAAGGATACAAATAGCTTAAGATATTTAAAGAATAACATGGAAATAAAATCCTCAATGTCCAACGGCCACCTGTTTTCTTCTTCCCTAAAACAGGAACCAGGAAAGTCCCTTAAATATTTTTTTGTACCAAATAAGAAATGAGCCATCCAGCTTGGGAAGTAACAAGTAATATTCTTATTGGCAGATGTCACGACTTTCTATAAACAAAACCCTTAAGAATCTACACAGGGGCAGGTGCTGTGGCACAGTAGGCTAAGCCTCTGTTTGTGGTGCCTGCATCCCATATGGGCGCTGGTTCATGTCTCAGCTGCTTCTCTTCTGATCCAGCTCTCTGCTATGACCTGTGAAAGCAGTGGAAGATGGGCCAAGTACTTGGGCCCCTGCACCCATGTGGGAGATCTGGAAAAGCTCCTGGCTCCTGGCTTCCGATCAGCAAAACTTTGGCCATCATGGCCATTTGGGCAGTAAACCAGCGGATGGAAAGCTTTTCTCTTTGTGTCTCCCTCTCCCTGTTTGTGACTCTACTTCTCAGATAAATAAGCAAAATCTTTAAAGAAAAAGAATCTACACAAACAAAGATACACACTCAGACTATTCAGCAAGGTTTCAAGTTATGGGGGCCGGCACCACGGCTCACTTGGTTAATCCTCTGCCTGCAGTACTGGCATCCCATATAGGTGCCAGGTTCTAGTCCCGGTTACTCCTCTTCCAGTCCAGCTCTCTGCTGTGGCCCAGGAAGGCAGTGGAGGATGGCCCAGGTGCTTGGGCCCTGCACCCGCATGGGAGACCAGGGGGAGGCATCTAGCTCCTGGCTTCGGATCGGTGCAGCACAGGCCATAGCGGCCATTTGGGGGGTGAACCAACAGAAGGAAGACCTTTCTCTCTGTCTCTCTCTCTCTTACTGTCTAACTCTGCCTGTTTAAAAAAAAAAAAAAAGATGATTTCAACATATGGAAATCAAAGTTTCCCCATAAACTAGGTACTGGTCACCTGAAAGTGGAATTTAAAAAAGGATTCCATTTATAGGGCATCAAAAAGAATAAATAGGCGGCCACTGTTCTGGTACAGCAGGTTAAGCCACTGCCTGCACACTGCATGCTATCTCAGAGCACCAATTCAAGTCCTGGTTGCTCCACTTCTGATCCATTTCTCTGTTAATGCACCTGGGAAGGCATTGGATAATGGTTCAAGTACTTGGGTCCCAAATGGATTTCATGGCTCTTGGCTTCAGCTTGACCCAGCCCTGACTGTTGTGGCTATTTGGGGAGTGAACCAGTAGATGGAAGATATCTTTCTCTCTTTCCCTCCCTCTGTGTCACTCTGCCTTTCAAGTAAATAAATAAATCTTTAAAAGTAAGAATAAATAGGATGAACTTTTATAAAAAAAAAAAAAAGCATTGAAAACCAATACACTGAAACTACAAAATACTATGGAAAGGAATTATAGAACTCTGTAAATGTAAATAAATCCCATGTTCATGAGTTGGAAAACTTAACATTTTTAAGACAGTAATACTCAAATTGATTTTATGATTTGAATTGTCAAATTCCAACTCTTTTTAAAAAAGAGATTTGATGGGGCCAATGCTGTGGCATAGTGGGTAAGGCCACTGCCTGCAGTGCTAGCATCCCATATGGGCACAGGTTCTAGTCCCAGCTGCTCCACTTCCAATCCAGCTCTCTGCTATGGCCTGGAAAAGCAGTGGAAGATGGCCCAAGTCCTTGGCCCCTGCACCCATGTGGAAGACCCAGAAGAAGCTCCTGGCTCCTGGCTTCAGATCAGCACAGCTCTGGCCGTTGCAGCCAATTAGGGAGTGAACCAGCGGATGGAAGACCTCTCTCTCTCTGCCTCTCCTTCTCTCTCTGTGTAACTCTGACTTTGAAATAGATAAATAAATCTTAAAAAAAAAAAAAAAGAGAGAGAGAGAGAGAGAGATTGACAAGATGATCCTAAAATTTATAAGTTAGTTCAAGGCCCCAGAATAGCCAAAACAAACTTAAAAAAAAAAAGCACTAAGTCAGAGGACTCACTCTTTGTGATTTCAAAATTATTTCAAAGGGTCAGTAATCAAGACAGTGTGATACTGGCATAAATATAAACATAAGTCAATGGAACCGAATTTTAGAGAGTAGTTTACCCACACGTTTATAGTGAATTCATTTCTTTTAAAAAAGATTTACTTATTTACTTGAAAGAGTTACAGAGAGAAGGAAAGATGGAAATCTCCCATCTGCTGGTTTACTCCTCAGATGGCTGCAACAGCCAGGGCTGAGTCAGGCCAATGCCAGGAGCCAGGAGCTTCTCCAGGTCTCCTACACGGGAGGCAGGGGCCCAAGCACGTGGGCCAGACTCTGCTGCTTTTCCCAGGCCATTAGCAGGGATCTGGATAGGAAGTGGAGCAGCCAGAACACGAACTGGCACCCATACAGGATTTCGGCCTCAAAGGAGGTAGCTTTACCTGCTAAGCCAGAATACCAGCCCCAGGTGAATTGATTTTTGACAAGGTGCCTAGAAAATTTAATTAGGAAAGAATAATTTCTTCAATAAATGTTACTGGGACAACTCGTTTTCCATATGCAAAAGAATGTTATCTCCCTACCTCATACCTTATAAGATTATTAACTCAAAGTGGATTATCTAAACCTAGAAAAATCTCAGGAGGAAACAAGGTATAAACCTTCATCAACTTGACTGAGTGATGGGTTCTTAGCAATGACAAGGGGGCGGGCGCTGTGGTGTAGCAGGTCAAGCTGCCGTCTGCAATGCGCATATCCCATATGGCACTGTTTTGAGTCCTGGCTGCTCCACTTCCCATCCAGCTTTCTGCTAATGCACCTGGGAAGGTGGCGGAGGGTGGTCCAAGTGTTTGGGCTCCTGCACCCACAAGGGAGACCTGGATGAAGCTCCTGGCTTTGGCCTGGTCCAGCCCTGGCTGTTGCAGCTATCTGGGGAGTGAACTGGCAGATGGAGGATCAATTTCTCTCTCTCTCTCTCTCATTCTCTCTCTGTAACTCTGCCTTTCAAATAAGTAGAATAAATCATTTTTTAAAAATGACAAGAAAAGGATAAGCAGCAAAAATTTTTTAGTTAGATAAATTGGACTTCATCAAAATTAAGAACTTTTGTGCTTCAAAAGATATTATAGTATCAAGACAGTGAAGGGCCAACACACAATATAAAATATTATTTACAAATGATATACTTAAGGAATTAGTACCCAGATTATAAAAGGAACTTTTAAAACTCAACAATAAAATGACAAATAACCCAATTTAAAAATAGATGAAGTATTTCAGTAGGCATTTCTCTAAAGAAGATAAGAGAAATGATCGACAAGGACATTAAGTCAATGTTCAACATTGTTAGCCATTAAAGAAATACCAAGCAGAACCATAATGAAATACTATTTCTTTTCTTTTTCTTTTTCTTTTTCTTTTTTTTTTTTTTTTTTTGACAGGCAGAGTGGACAGTAAGAGAGAGACAGAGAGAAAGGTCTTCCTTTGCCGTTGGTTCACCCTCCAATGGCCACCGTGGCCAGCACGCTGCGGCCAGCATACCTCGCTGATCCA
The DNA here is from genome assembly GCA_949820135.1 of Sylvilagus floridanus. NCBI lineage: Eukaryota > Metazoa > Chordata > Mammalia > Lagomorpha > Leporidae > Sylvilagus > Sylvilagus floridanus. The sequence continues at coordinate 52,649,026 of OX463235.1, read as the reverse complement.
AAGCCAGGAGCCAGGTGCTTCTCCTGGTCTTCCACGGGGTACAGGGCCCAAGGACCTGGACCATCCTCCACTGCACCCCTGACCCATAGCAGAGAGCTAGACAGGAAGAGAAGCAACCGGGACAGAATCCGGCACCCCGACCAGGACTAGAACCCGGGGTGCTGGCGCCAGGAGGAGGATTAGACTATTGAGCCGCGGCGCCGGCCTGAAATACTATTTCATATCCACTAGGATGTGTGTAATTTTTTTAAAGATAATAACAAGTGTTACTGAGGATGTAAAGAAACAGGAATCTGCACACAATGCTAGTAGGAATAAAAGAGGCAGTTTGGTTGGGAGAGAATCACAATGTGAAAAACATGGAGGTTCTATTAGCAATTCTGCTCCTATGCACATACCCAAGAGAACTGGAAACACTGGTTCACACAAAAATGTGTTTATAAATGTTCATAGCTGTATTCTATAAATTATCCAAAAAGTAGAAACAATATATCCAGATGAATCAACATAATGTAGCCATCAAGAAATGGGTAAAGAATCTAGAGATGTCTTAAAAGAAGAACTCCAATGGCCAATAAATATACTTTAAAATGCTCACTATCATTTACTATATTAGTTAACTTTTCACTACAACTAAGTACCTGATACAGGCTATTTATGAAGGAAGGATTATTTCAGCTTACAGTTTCAGAGGTTCACAGTTTTAAGATCAGGTAGCCTTGTTGGTCTGGTATCCATTGAGGGTGGCGAGTGGTGGAACATGTACAGAATCAGAGACAATGGCTGGTCCAACCCAAGCTGATACATCTGACCTTCTCATAAAAACTACCCTCCAAGAGCACACTGTAATGACCAACAGACCTTTCACTAGACTCAACTCTAGATATCACAATCAGATCATGTCTCTATTCTGTTAATGCTATCGTCTATGACTTTGGGACTTATTGTCTGTAGTAAGTTGGAGAACCAAATAATATTCAAATTATAGTATTAGCCATCAAGGAAATGAAAATCAAAAGCACATTTCAGTCAAGATGACTATAATCATCCTGATCATAAAAAGACAAAGAATAACACTAGCAGTGAGGATGTGGAAAAAAAGGAACCTTTACGCACTTAGTGGGAAGGTAAGTCAGTATAGTCATTATGGCTAATGGTATAGAGGTTCCTCAAAACACTAAAATAGAGCCAACATATGACCCAGCTATCCTACTTTTGGGGATATAGTTGAAGGAAATGAAACTAGCATATCAAAGAGATACTTGCACTTCCATGTTCATTGCAGCATATTCACCATAGCTAAGACATGGATCCAATTTAGATGTCATCAATTAATGAATGAATAAAGAAAATGTGGTATATTTTCCACATGGAAATGGAACATTATTCAGGCACACAAAGTAATGAAATCCTGACATTTGCAGCAAAAGGGATGGAACTGGCGGTCATAATGTTATGTGAAATAAGCCACACACAAAAGACAAATACTGCATGTTTTCTCTCATATGTGGAAGTTAAAAAAATGATCAATCTGAACTTGGAATAGTGATGACCAGATGAAGGGAAGGGGCTGGAGGGAGGTTAGACAAAGGGCACCTAAACACAGACAGAAGTGATAAGTCCTAGTGCTCAATCACAATAATGTATTATAAATATATACTACATGAAGAACCAGAAAAGAGGAGCTGTTAGGCTACAAATAAAAAGACAAGTTGCGGAGATACTGATTGTCTAGATTGACTGGTTTATGTTGCTTATACATGCTAAAATATTGCATTTTATCGCATAAAATGTATAAGTATTACATGTTAATCAAAAACTAAAAACTAAAGCAATATGGTATATTCATGTATTTAGCCATGTATGAATATACTATATTACTATGCTATATAGTAAAAAAGCATGAAGCACTGATATATTATATAATATGGATATACCATGAACTCATTATTCTAAGGCAAAGCAGTCAGACACAAAAGATCACATATCATATGACTCTATTTCTTTGTGTCTGGAGACACAAGCAGATAGTAGGATAGCAGAAGAGAAAAAGGGGTGGGGTTGCTAATGTAAGTCAATTTTGTGGAAAGTAATGAAAATGTCCTATAGTTCTACTGTGGTAATGGTGGCATGCCTTTGTGACTATATAAAAAATGAATCAATCATTAACTTGAAACAATAGATTTTATGCTATATGAATTATGGATCAATAAAAATATATGAGAAAAATATTCTATATTTCAATTGTTTTTAACACTAGTTGCAGCTGAGATTCAAACCCAAATATATTAAGGAAGCAATGATTAATTATGTGATTAAAGGGAGCATTTCATATTAATTATATATTGATATGGACTCAAGTCTGAAACTTGAAGGGGACAAAGATCAGCCACAAGAGAAAAGGCAGCTGCTATAATCTGGAGCCGAAGATGACAGCCTTGCCATGCTAAATTATGGTACTTGGAAAAATCCAGATACCACATTCCACATTAGTTAAAGGGACTAGGGCAATGCAGAAGCAGAAATCATGCTTCTTACTTCTTTTGGAGCAGGAAATCCATGTCCTGAGTCCACTGGACCTGTAGGTGCCACAATAACAATTAAGTGACAGCTACCACAGCCAGGCACTGTGCCAAATGCTGCTGGACACTGTGTTATCACTGGATCTGCAGCAGGTGCTATTGCTGTCACATTTTTACTGCTGATGTATGTGAGTTCCCTCAGAGCTATTAGGGGGGCCAACACTGTGGCGCAGCGGGTTAACGCCCTGGCCTGCAGTGCCGGCATCCCATATGGGCACTGGTTTGAGACCTGGCTGCTCCACTTCCGATCCAGCCCTGCTATGGCCTAGGAAAGCAGCAGAAGATGGCCCAAGTCCTTGGGCCCCTGCACCCGCGTGGGAGACCTGGAAGAAGCTCCTGGCTCCTGGCTTCAGTTCGGCACAGCTCCGGCCATTGGGGCCAATTGAGGGGTGAACCAGTGGATGGAAGACCTCTTTCTCTCTCTCTCTGCCTCTCCTCTCTTTGTGTAACTCTGACTTTCGAATAAATACATCTTTAACGAAAAAAAAGAAAGAAAGAAAGCTGTTAGAGAATGAGCTCTGTGCTGTGATCTGGCTCCAGAACTATACTCCTACCAGCTGACTCTCCTGAGGGTGCAGTAGACAACAAACCAGTGAAGCCTACATCTCTCATATATCCAAGTACACGCCCAAAGATACTCAGTAACACTCAGAGGCAAAGCCTGTTGGTGTGGCTCCTCCTTCGGTAGCAATGGCAGAGAGATTAATTTATGCATAAACTGTAGATCCTTTTACGGTCTGGAAGACCCGATTTATAACAGCTGATACACATCTCAACATTCACCTGGGATTTAAACTCTGTAATTAAGCATATGCACAGACTTGACTTCCTCTTCACTTGTCAAACCATACTCCACCCATCTGTAGAGCTTGAGCCCATCAAAGGCATCCTGTTTCAGAAACACTTCTGTATACATAAACAGCCAGTACTCGCTGGAAACATGTAAAGATCTCACTTCTTGTTTTAAATTCTGTCTGTGCTATTCTTTGTGAAATGTCAAGGGAGTGGGAGTTCTATCCTGTACCCTGTATCACAGCTTTCTGTGTCACAGTCAAAATGCTGATTCTTATAAACTGACTTTGGGGAAATGCCAGAGTCCCTAATCCCAGGCTCAAAAGAGCTAACTAGGCTTTCTGCGGCCAGAAGCCAAACCCCTGAGAGGACCCCAGTCAGCCCCACCCCCACGGAGACCTGCCCAGCCTGCCTCACAGAGGGCTCACAAGAGCTCAGTGTGGGCTCTGCTGACTCAGAGATCTCTGCTCAGGCCAGGCCCTTCTCAGAGCAGCCAAAAGGGCCTCTCCCTCCGAGCCATTTCCCATAGGGAGCAGTGAGTAGCCAGGGCCAGGCAAGGCTTTAAAAACCTCTGTGAACAAACAGAGGAAATGAACAAAGAAAGTGAACATGAAGGCATGGAGGGCCCAGAATGATCCTGGCTGTATTCTCATTCCTTAGAGAATTCTGGACATCAGAGGGTCATCTTTCAGTGGGTTTACTGTTGCACAAACACACATTTTAATGGATCTGAAACAGCACTGAAGTGAACACTTCTGTGGTATTCAGTAACATTCACTAGATTGTGCAGTCACTACTTCTGGTAGCAAAACATTTTCTCCATCTAAAGGAAATCCCTGAACCCATTCAATAGCAATTCCTCATCTCTCCCCACTTGTCACTGCACACCACCATGCATGCTCTAATTGCCTCCTGCTACCCCAGTGTGTGTTGGTAAAATGGGTGGTGGTTTACAAGTTCATCCACTGATGACCATGTGAGCTGTCACCACCTTTTTGCTATTGTGAACAGTGCTGCTATGGACACCTGTCTGCAACTCATTCGGGTATCCACCTAGGCATGGAGGGCTGGGACACATGGTTATTCTGTGTTTAATGTTTCCACAGGGGCTGACCCCACTGAAATCACACCAGCAACGCACCAGGTCACCTCTGCTCCTTCATGTGGACACATCTGTCCCTTTCTCCTCCCTACCTCCAAGAAAGCCGGTCCCCAGACTGCCCTTCTCCCTGGGGTAGAGGGTGGCTGCATGGCACCTCTGCCAGAAAGGTTCTCCCGAGGCCAAAGCGTCCACTCTCGCCTTGTCCACCATAGGACCCGAGGAGCCCGAGCAGGCCAGGCCACAAGCCCCCTCCCTGTGGTCACGCAGGCACAGCCACGACAGCCACCCACGTGGCCATAACACCATGCCCCAGCCACCTCCAACACCTCCGTCCTCACGCTGACCCGCTTCAAACTCTCCCAAACACGCAAGGCTCAGAGCACAAAGCCAGCGGCTCTGCATGGAAGTTATGGCCAGCGGCAGCCAGGCGGGTGGGCACGCAGCACCCAGCTCCCACTGAACATCCTCAAGCCGCCGCCCGCCCGCCCGGCTCTCGCCCAGCCCCCCCCCAGGGCCTGTCAGGGCCTGGCTGGCAGCCAGCAGGAGCCTGAGGACAGGCGCGCGCCCCGCCCCTCCCACCGGGGTTACTGTCGGTCACAGACCCGGGTCCTGCAAGCTACTGACACACAAGCCAGCCAACAGCGCCTGACCCGGCGGAGCCAATCAGCAGCCGCCAAACTTGTCTGATTCCGTCTGCTCCAATCAGGAGGCGCGATCGTTCCAGCCTCCCGCTCCTGTGAAGCACCAGGCCCTGGTGGCATTTTTCCTTTCAGGGCGTCTGCCTCAGGCGCTCCTCTCCCAGCCCTCAGTCTGCCCTCCCCGGGAATGGGGAAGTGCGGGCGCACTAGTGGGTCGGGGTTTCACGTGCATCGCAGTGGAGACCAGGTTCCTTCCCCGCAGAGGGCCCCCGCTTCTCTGCGGGGCAGCCGCAGACAGGGCTGTGGTCTTGCTCTCTGCCCGGCCTCCCCCTGCGGTTCCCTCCCCTGCGCCTCTGGTTCCACAGGGGCCTTGGAGGCCCTGTGGCCCTGGGTGACCGGGACAGGTCGCCAGGCAGAGCTCACTGCAAACAGCCACTGGGGAGCAGGGAGAGCGGCCGAGAGTCAGCGGAACAGACAGCGGGGTGGGCACGCGGAGAGCAGAAGTCATCTTAGTGTAATTTGAAAGGCAGTGAGAGAAAGAGAGGGAGACGGAGACATCTTCCATTCGCTGCTTCACCCCCCCCCCCATACCAGCAACAGCCAAGGCTGGCCAGGAGAAAGCCAGGAGGCTGGAACTCAATCCCAGTCTCCTGTGGCCTCCCACGTGGATGGCAGGAGGGACTCAAGGACTCCAGCTGTCATCCGCTGCCTCCAAGGCTGCACCTTAGCAGGAAGCTGGGTCTGAATTGGAGGAGCTGGGACTCCAACCCATGACTCTGATGTGGCATGCATGCATCCCCAAAGGAGCCTTAAGGGCTGTAGACTGTGACAAACGCCTGCCCTAAGGAGAGGGGGAATGAAGGCACAGAAATCCCGAAGTGTTCAGGATCTGCCTGGCTGCAGAGCTGGAGCAGGAAGGGTGTGAGTTGGGGAGGCAGGGAATGTGGCAAGGCGGCTTTAGGCCCTAATGGAGGGTGCAGCCCAGCTTCTACAGGTGATAAGGAGTCACCAGATGTTCCAAGCAGGAAAGGACATGATCTGGTCCTGGTTTCAGAGAGGCGGCTGTGGTGGGCAAATGGCAGAGCAGAGAGGGACCAGAAGAGGGCTAGCACCCACATGAGATGCTGGCATTGCAGGAGGTGGCTTTACCTGTTATAGCACAACATCAGCCCCTTCTAATACTTTTTTTTTTTTACATTTTATTTGATTGAGAGGTAGTGTACAGACAGTGGGAGGGAGAGACAGAGAGAAAAGTCTTCGATCCACTGGTTCACTCCTCAAATGGCTGCAGTGGCCAGAGCTGAGCCGATCTGAAGCCAGTAGCCAGGAGCTTCTTCTGGGTCTCCCACGTGAGTGTAGGGCCCCAGCACTTGGGCCATCTTCTACTACTTTCCCAGGCCATAGCAGAGAGCTGGATTGGAAGAGGAGCAGCTGGGACTAGAACTGGAGCCTATATGGGATGCCAGCACCACAGGAGGAAGATTAACCTACTTTTCCACAATGCTGGCCCCCTTCTAATACTTCTTAATGGGTTTCCTAACTTTTTTTGCCCACTTTTTATGAACCTATTTATTTGCATTTTATTTTAGAGGGAGAGATCAATCTTACACCCACTAGTTCAATTCCCAAATGCCTACAACCGCCAAGGCTGGACCAAGCTGAAGCCAGGATCCTGGAACTCCATCTTGGTCATCCACGTAGGTAGCAAGAACCCAAGTACTCGAGCCATCACTTGCTGTCCCCCAGGATGCATGTTATAAGGTAGCTGGATTGAATGTAGACAAGTTGGGACTCAAACCAGGCACTCCGATATGGGATGTGGGTGCCCCCGGGGCAGGTTAACTACTGCACCAAACACCTACTCCCCTCTGTCCACTTTCTATCTGTTGAGTGTTGCTACTCCACAACTAACAACTGCTTCAGACTTCTGACTCCAAAACTTCTTCTTGAGCCATCAGTTTTTTCCCCAGCTGCACCCAGAACTCCATAAAGCCCATCTCTGTGTTTCTTCCAAACACCAGATCCATATTCCCAACTGTCCATTGAGTGTATTTCCATGTCAGTATATTTATTCCAGTGCATATTCCACAAGTCAATTATGGTTTCTAGAATCTGCTTCTCTTTTTCCTGATGCTATTTCAGCACTGCAAGAGCTTCCCTGTCACTCAAGCTACAAACCTCAGCATCACCTTGGCCTCCTGCCCTCTGCATCTCACAGATCCAGTGATTACACACTATTGATTCCTCTCCAAAAACCCTCTCAGCTTGTGCCTTTCCTATTCCTGGCATCACCATCCTAAGTTGAGGCCCAAGGAGCCCTCACCTGAGTCCAACAATAATATGAGAACTGGTGCCAATTTGAGTCCTGGCTGCTCCATTTCTAATCCAACTCTCTGCTAATGTGCCTGGGAAAGTGGTGGAAGATGGCCCAAGTGCTTGGGCCCCTGCACCCAAGTGGGAGATCCAGATGAAGCTCCTTGCTCTTGGCTTCAGCCTGGCCCAGCCCCATCATTATGGCCATTAGGGAGTGAACCAGTGGATGGAAGACCTCTTTCTCTCCATTTCTGTCTCTGTTTCTAGCTCTGCTTTTCAAATAAAATAAAATAAAATATTAAAAAATATTATGTTTTTTAAAAAGTATTAGAAGATGCTAAGCCATATATTAGAAGTAAAAAAAAAAACTCCATAAATATAAAGCAGGATATTGTGTAATGTGTACATTCAGGACAGCTGGAATACTGTGCAGGCTTTATAATTATGATATAAAAATATAAAACTGCCATCCATTAATAGATGCTCACTGTGACCTGGATGGAGTTCCTGGCTCCTTGCTTTGGCCTGGCCCACCCCTAGACCATTGAAGCCACTTGGGAAGTGAACTAACAGATGGAAGGTAAGTACCTTCCTTCCTTCCTTCCTCCCTCCCTCCTTCCTTTCTCTCTCTCTCTCTCTCTCTCTCTCTCTCTCTTTCTCTCTCACACACACATACAACTGCAAAGGGTTATGAAGGCATTTTCAGGATGAGAGAATTTGACTGAAGTGATGGCTACAGCTGTGTACGGAGCTGTTAAGGGTCTCTAATTCATAGGGCTGTGCAGATGATTGACAGAAGAGAGCAGAGGGCCTGGAACAGAACAAGGGCTCCCTCAGTAGAGAAGGGAAGGGTAACCCAGGAGCACTGCATGGAGGAGGCAGGACAGAGAGCAAGGCCTGGAAGAATGAGTGAAAAACAGACACAAAGCCATGGGCAAACCAAAGTGAAATGGATCAGACAAAAAAATTTTTTTTGAAAAAAATTGAGAACTTTCAGGCTGAAAAAGGGAAGATATAAAAGAGTACTTGGTAGCTAATGAAAAATATGGGGCAAGATTCTGGCCTACAAGTTAAAACACTGAGGGATGCCCACCTCCCACAGTAGACTTCCTGGGTTCAAGTTACAGCTCTGATTCTGATTCAAGCTTCCTGCCACCCTGTACCCTAGGATGCAGCAAGTTGTCACTCAGGTTGCTCGGTCCCTGCCATTCATGTGGGAGACCTGGACTGGGTTCCTGGCTCTTGTTTTCAGCTCAGTCAAGCCTCTGTCACTACAGCATTTAGGAAGTCAACCAGTAGATGGGAGATCTGCTATCCATCTCTCTCTCTCTTTGCCTCCCAAATAAAACATGTTAATGAAAACTTTGAAAAAAAATACAATATTGCAAAACAAAGGAAGTAGACCTATTTCTTATTGCTCCAGAGGACGGAATAAAGCAGTTAAATTGAGGGAATGAGAGTATGGTTGTAGAGGGGAAGAGAGAAGGACCAAGGTCAGGTCCAAATAACGTAAGCTGTTCTAAGATGTCTTGGGAAGGGTAAGCCCCTCCTCTCCAGCTCTGTCCCACCTGTGCCAGGACCAGTTGATGGACTAGGTTTTCTCTTAGATTTTGCCTACTTTTAAGACCTGTGGTTTCAGGTCCATGAAATCGTTTCAACCAAATATAATGCAATAGGTCTTAAGTTTGTTATTTTCAGTCTGTGGAATGGTTGTCAGTCTCATCTCTTTAGACTTCTAGATGCTTAGCATTTCTTCATGGTTTTTAGCACATCTGTTTAAGCTGTCTTCATGAGCTGAGTCAGATGATTTAAAATGATTAGGCCAGGTTGATGAGCATTAATCACTTTTTAACTAAGCCTCTGGTAGAAATTTAATGATTTGGTTTTAAATGTGTTATCATTATACTTTATATCTGTATCACTCATGTTACATACTGTACTGTAACAGAAATTATAAGACTAGAGCTAACGTGTCCTAGTTTCAGAGTTCATCCCACTACTTACCAGATATCTGACTTTAGCAGAGGCATTTAATGGAGAGATTGTCAATGATCCACAAATACTTGAGGTTACCCCAAGAAAGTTCCAGGGCCTCCATGTGGCGAAAATGATTCTCATAATTATATTAATTGTTCCTTTACCAGTTTTACCATCCTGTTGATATTTATACTGTTTGATCTGAAAGCAATGCTACACTCTCTGTACCTTAACAGAAATTAAGGCAGCAGCACCAAACTGTGCCAGTGGTCATTGTATCTTCAATACTGTGTACTCAGACAGCAAGTTAATTACATTTAAGATGTTCTTTTTAAAGAAGTAATCATCAATTATATCCAATCTTTACTTTTGAGAACAACTTTTTAAACTTTTGTGTCATGAAATGGGAAGTGTACCTGATGCATTTTTGCTACCTATTAAAGAATTATGGTTGTTTTGAGGAAAAAATTAAAGTGATCATTTTAGTTGTGAGCTCAATTAACCACTTTTTCCCCGTCATGTCATTTTGACTTGAAACAATGACTGATGGGAAACACTGGGTATTTACCAGACATTTTCTTCAATTTTGTTAAGGTAAAAAGATTGTTACTTCAAGGAAACACTCTCAAAGTTGTTCCAATGATATAATGTGAGCATTCAAGATAAAAGTTAGAATGCTGGAAACCTTTTCTGTGGTACTGAGTTTGACAGCTCCCCAATCCTTAAAGACTCCTTATATCCACGGTGATATAAGGCATGTTTTAAAAATAGCAGCTCTCTGGCCGGCGCCGTGGCTCAACAGGCTAATCCTCCGCCTTGCGGCGCCGGCACACCGGGTTCTAGTCCTGGTCGGGGCGCCGGATTCTGTCCCGGTTGCCCCTCTTCCAGGCCAGCCCTCTGCTGTGGCCCAGGAGTGCAGTGGAGGATGGCCCAAGTGCTTGGGCCCTGCACCCCATGGGAGACCAGGAGAAGCACCTAGCACCTGGCTCCTGCCATCGGATCAGCGCGATGCGCCGGCCGCAGTGCGCCGTCCGCGGCAGCCATTGGAGGGTGAACCAACGGCAAAGGAAGACCTTTCTCTCTGTCTCTCTCTCTCACTGTCCACTCTGCCTGTCAAAAAAAAAAAAATAGCAGCTCTCCATCCTCCTCTCCTCATCCATTTCTGCTCCTTGGAGCCAACCACTTTCCAATTTTTGTAGCTGACTCAAGCATTTCTCTCCATAAATGATATGCTTCTATGTCTACTTATTAATTTCAGTTCTTTAATACATATTTATTTCTTCCTACCATGGAAGGTGAGAATTTCTTCTTCTTCTTCATTCACACAGGCACTTGCATGCTTCACTTTCTCTGTACACCCAATACAGTTGTGTTGTAATCTTGATTGTATCAATACTCACTGTATTAACAGGACTGTAAATATTGCTCACACGAGCCATGTAATACAACCATGATTTCTCTCTTGCACAATTTCTTGTTTGTTCCAGATCAAATAACGGTCTTTTATTTTCTCAGCATTTTCTGTGTTCCTATCATCAGTTCAGTCCAACCTCCCCATCAGTGGTCTCCATCTCTTCTCAATATACTTGGTCCCACTGGGTCATTTACCAATTTCATTTTCTTTTCTTTTTTATCTATGGTATACAAGTTTCACGTATTTCATATATACATATTTAGGAACCTAGTGATCCAATTTGCTTTTCTTGAAATAATCTCTCCTGGATCCTTTCATCTGCCCCCACCTGGACTAATGCTCTGTAAACCTACTGTGTGGCTCTCATCCTGGGCATTTTCTTTAGCACCATTCTTGCTTCTCTCCTTTGTTGGATTCTCTATTTTCAGGTGCTTTGTGCTCCTCTTTGTTGGTTTATTTCCATCTTATTGGAGAAGCCTGCTTTGTTTTAGTCTCATCAGAAAAAAAAAATGTTTTTGAGATATTTTCCTTGTCTTCAGTTTCCCAAAATTTCATAAAGATGTGCTCTTGTATGGGTACATTTCCATTCATTCTCAATGACATTTCATGGACCCTTTCAATCTAGAAACATTCATTCCCTTGTTGAGTAGTTTTTATTTATTGATTATTTCCTATTCTTCTGTCAATTTTCTTTTGTTCTCTCTTATTTCCAGAATTGATCCTTTAATTAAAAAAAAAGTCTTTCTTATTTTTGGTTTCTAAAACACCTTTGGTTTCTAAAAAGATTTTCTCAACTGCAAAAACTTCTATTGTTTTTTTTAAAAAAATTAATTTGAGAGCCAGAGGAAGTCAGAGAATGAGATCACTCCCATCCACTAATTCACTCCCTAAAAACCTGTAATGGCCCTGAATGGGGCTAAATCTGAGTATGGGGAATTCAATCCAGATATCCGCCATGTGTGGCAGGGACCCAATGACTTGAGCCATCACCACTGTCTCCCAGGGTCTGCATTAGAAGGATGCTGGGATCAGGAGCCAGAGGCAGGTGTCAAACCTAGATAATCTAATATGCCATGTGGACATCTTTTTTTTTTTTTTTTTGACAGGCAGAGTGGACAGTGAGAGAGAGAGACAGAGAGAAAGGTCTTCCTTTGCCGTTGGTTCACCCTCCAGTGGCTGCCGCGGACAGCGCGCTGCGGCCGGCGCACCGCGCTCATCCGATGGCAGGAGCCAGGTGCTAGGTGCTTATCCTGGTCTCCCATGGGGTGCAGGGCCCAAGCACTTGGGCCATCCTCCACTGCACTCCTGGGCCACAGCAGAGGGCTGGCCTGGAAGAGGGGCAACCGGGACAGAATCCGGCGCCCCGACCGGGACTAGAACCCGGTGTGCCGGCGCCGCAAGGCGGAGGATTAGCCTGTTGAGCCATGGCGCCGGCCATGTGGACATCTTAACCACCATCTTAAACTTTTAGGACAAACTCTCAACCCACTTGGAGTTTTTAAGATTGGCTAACACACTTATTTTCTGAAATTCTTTTCAGACATTTCCTTTTATTTTTTCCCGAATGGATACAACATTTTTTATTATTCCTTTAATGATCAGGACTGGCACTGTGCCATAATAGGCTAACCCTCCACCTGTGGTTTCAGCATCTCATGTGGGCACCGGTTCCTATGCAGGCTGCTCCACTTCCAATCCAGCTCTCTGCTATGGCCTGGGAAAGCAGTGGAAGATGGCCTAAGTGCTTGGGCCCCTGCACTCATGTGGGAGACCCAGAGGAAGCTCCTGGCTCCTGGCTTTGGATTGGCCCAGCTCCAGCCATCAGGGCCATTTGGGGAGTGAACCAGCGGATGGATGGAAGACCTTTCTCTCTCTCTTTCTCCCTCTCACTGTCTGTAACTCTACCTCTCAAATAAAAAATCTTTTTTAAAAAGAGTATTGATGATGGTTTGGGGACAATTTTCCTTCTCCTTATATAGTCTCTTGTCCTCTAAGATGTTTTTTCTTCTGAATTTGGCTGATCTTTTTTTTTTTTTTTAAGATTTATTATATTTATTAGAGAGAGAGTGAGCGAGCACAATATCTTCTATCCACTGGTTCACTCCCCAGATAGCCATAACAGCCAGGGCTGGGCCAAGCCAAAACCAAGAGCTCCTTTCAGGTCTCCCATATGGATGCAGGAGACCAAGCACTTAGGCCAGCTTCCACTGCTTTTCCCAGACTATTAGCAGGAAGCTGGATTGAAAGTGGAGCAGTCAGTGCTCATGTGAGATGCCAGTGTCAGAGGTGGCAGCTTTATCCACTATGCCACAGTGCCAGGCTCTGATCTTCCCAATGGAATCAAAATCCACTAACATGTTTCCCTGAGGATTTCTATCAAAAAAGTGCAATGTAGGGGGCTGGTGCTATGGCGCAGCGGGTTAACGCCCTGGCCTGAAGCACCGGCATCCCATATGGGTGCCGGTTCGTGTCCCAGCTGCTCCTCCTCTGATCCAGCTCTCTGCTATGGCCTGGGAAGGCAGTAGAAGATGGCCCAAGTCCTTGGGCCCCTACACCTGCGTGGGAGACCTGGAGGAAGTTCCCGGCTCCTGGCTTCGGGTCAGCGCAACTCCGGCTGTTGCGGCCATCTGGGGAGTGAACCAACGGATGGAAGACCTCTCTCTCTGTCTCTACCTCTCTTTGTAACTCTGTCTTTCAAATAGATAAAATAATTTAAAAAAAAAAAAAAGGGTGCAATGCAAAGCAGGGAGCTGTCATTAAGGAAGAAAAGTGACATTTATAATAATGCATCACGTCACAAAATGTTGGTCAATGACAGATCAAACACACAATAGTGCTCCAGTAAGATTGCAATGGAGCTGAAAAATTTCCACACCTTCAATGTGTTAAGAGTTTTAACAGGTGTTATTAGAAGAGGGTCAAAAAGTAAAACGCTCATGAACTTAAAAAAGTTATATCCAACTAAGATTAATATTTGAAGAAAAACCTTTTATAGAGTAGTCTAAGTACACAGTGTTAATAAAGTCTACAATAGACAGTAATGTTCTAAGTCTTCACGTTGAATCACCACTATGAACAAATGCCAGGCCCACGAGCTCCATTCACGGGAAGCATCCTGACAAATGTGCTATTGTGTATCTTTTATGCTACTTTTTAACCCTATGTTCTATGTTTAGGTATGTTAGCATACACAAATACCACAGTAACAGTTCTAGCTTAATAACAAAGCTATGCATACCACAGAGCCAGGGTGTGCAGTAGGCTATAGGATTTAAGTTTGTGTAAGTACACTCTGCAACATTAGTACAATGACAAAATGATCCAAGGAAACACTTCTCAAAGAATGTTCGTGAGATTAAGTGACCCAAGACTGTGTTTGAATATCCTACTAAATGCCTGCTCAGAGTCTTTGTGATGGGAATCCACGTGCAGCTGGTCACAGGAGCAAAAGAGGGTGGCTAGGAAAAACAGACTATTCTTGAAGTCATCTGCAATAACAATGGCAATTTTAAAATTTTTTCTTTAAGCATCTCACAGAAAAAGCCCTTTTTGTAATGATTTACAAAAAATCTGGAGGAAACACACAGAAACTGGCTTGCTTCACTCTCTGGATGAGGAGCAGAATGCACTATCTATGTACACTTTCCCCAACGCCGGGATGAGGGTAACACCTCCCTTCTCCCTGGGCTTCTACGGAAAACATGAAACATTTTGTGACATTTATTCAATGAGGAACTGTATGAGGACATCTCATGGCATAGGAGGACAGTTAAGCTTTGCCACCCGGTGCAGGCTCTGTCACACTCAGTGGTGACAGCTGCTTCTGGCCCCCCGGAAGGACCACAGCTTAGAGCAGGAATGATTGGCCCTGCCTCCCTGCTCTGTCAGTGGCTCGTCCTCTCCACTGCCGAGACACAAAGTTCTCCACAGTCGCTGTGTGTTCAGCACTCTCACCCTCTGTGAGGAAAGTCTCCAGACCCCTCACACCATGTTCCTACTATAAACCAGAAGGGCTCACCTTCCATTACCTGTGGTTTCTGAATCTATACTTCTTTCACCCTAGCCTGGTAACTAAATGGGAGATCCAACAAAAGAACAAGATACAGGTCAGTGTGTGTATGTATGTGTGTTGCCAGTGAAAAGGCATCCCTTTCAGTCTTTTGTATTTATCTAAACAGAGCTAATACACATTCTACAATCTTTATTTGTAATTTTTGTGATAAAAACTAATATAAATCCAGGTTACAGATAAGGTGTCAAGTTCAAGCTCAGCTCGGGGCTATGCCAGAATTGAAACTCTGATAAGACAAAAAAGGAAAGCTTTTCCTGTTCACCTGAGCATCCCTACTCCCACACTCTCCCAAAAATGCTAGACCCTTGGAACTTGAAGGGGCCTCTGTCCTTCTACATTCTTGTATGTCCTGCCTCCAAACTGTCCTTTTCACATGAATGGGACTCTGCAGCAGCCAGGATCTCGCTGTGTTAACTCTTTGTAATCAGAGAGGACACAAGTGCTGACACTGTCATCACTGTGTGAGTGTGGCATGAAAAATGCCCCACCAAGACCATGAATTCTTTCTCACTGCGCACTGCAGGCATGCTTTTCCTTATGTATAAAACATCTTCACATGTGGCTGGCACTGTAGCACAGCAGGTTAATGCTCTGGCCTGTGGTGCCAGCATCCCACATGGGCACAGGTTCGTGTCTCGGCTGCTCCACTTCCGATCCAGCTCTTTGCTATGGCCTGGGAAAGCAGTGGAAGATGGTCCAGGTCCTTGGGCCCCTGCACCCATGTGGGAGACCCGGAAGAAGCTCCTGGTTCCTGGCTTTGGACCAGCTTAGCTCTGGCTGTTGCAGTCGTTTAGGGAGTGAACCAGCAAATGGAAGACTTCTGTCTCTCTGCCTTTCCCTCTCTGTAACTCTGACTTTCAAATAAATAAAATAAATCTTAAAAAAAAAAAAACTGCATGTGACATTTGTACTTCCCCATCTTTGTTCAGGTTCTGCAGAAGGCCGCTTCCTCTGGGCAATAAGAGCAGGGGCTGCTCTGGGGGGGGGGGGGGGCTGGAGAGGAGGAGGCAGGAGGAAGCTGCAGACCTTACCAAAGGGCTCTCGGCCCTCTTTTTCAGGGGACAAATGTCTGGGTCCTGGGTCAAAAAGCAAGGAGGGAAGAAGAAAGGGCAAGAAAGGCGAGAGAGTTTTCATAGAACAAGGTAAATGGCTTGGAAGGTCACAGAGAACAACAGCAGCTAGGTTCACTGTGGATAGAGTCCAGCAGCTACAAAGCACTCGTCCTGAGATACAAAAGGGAACCAGGTATGGCCTATGTAGGTCAGGTCATCTCTAGCCATTGGCCTCTGGCTCTCAAAGTCACTGCTTGGCATGTGCTACTTGTTCCCATTGCTGATTTAGTCCTGTGCCAACTTGGCAGACAAAATATTGACCAGCCATTAACAATACTGTGATGAAAGAGAAAAAACAAGCCTGTAGGGCTTTTCTAAACTACGTTCTCCCAGTGTCTACTTTCATGAAGATAAGGCACTAACAAAGATGAACAGGAGGATTTTCAACAGATGTGTCCAACGTGTGCAGGGTCCCAGGAAGAGAACTCATGACAGCCTACCACCGGAGGTTTAAATATTTAAAATCTGAAAATGAAGCAAACTGTTCAATAAAGCAGGACAAAGTCATAGCCTCTCTGTTTACCTTGATGGATCTGTCTTCATAACCTGGAAGATGAGATTTGGACTTAGTGATCTAAAACTACTCACATGTCCACAACCTACCCAGGCCCACTAGCCACCTTCTAGAAGGGTGCTATTTCAGGAACACTGAAATACCCTGCTCATTAGCAAATGGACCCCTTCCTCCTGCGTGTGAGGTCCAGTGCTGCACAGGAGGCTGCCTTGTCCCCCTACATGTTCCATCTGAATCTAGTCCTCTTTTTTTTAATGAAGGTTTATATTAAATGAGAAAATAAGACTTGGGTCTTATAAACGTTAAACAAAATCAACTTTCAGTTTGTGAGGCGTGGTTGGGTGGAAATCAATGTCCATAACAGAACAAATTTAACACAATCTGGGTCAAGACAAAACCAAGAGAAGGTACTGGCATGACAACAACACAGCAGCGCTTCACAGTTGCCCTCTGACACAAGGCCCTACTCCACAGGCAGCGTGTGGAACCCAGTGGGGAGGTACACAGGACCAGCTAGGAGGCTGGCAGGCATCAGCTGAGTTCCATGAGGGGCAATGTGGATTCTGAAGGTCAGGGAGGTACAGCAGCAACAGGGCCCGCCTTCAGGGAAGCTTCTTTCTTGGCCTGGGGAGCCTGGAGAAGGGCCATGGCTTCATCTCCTTACAGTGCAGAAATCTGGGGGACTCAGGAATATGGACTGAACTGCAGTCCAGGAATCTTACCCACGGGGTATTGCATTCACTGGATGCGCAGGAACAAACTTTCTCCCAGTGCCTACTTCTGTCCTGGGCGGCAGTGCCACAGCCAGCACAGACAGGGTCAGGGGCTCTTGCCCCTGCATATCTCCAGAGGCTGTAGCAGAGGAAGAGGGGTGTGGACACTGCAGGCACAGTAGGGATGGTGCAAACAGCCCCAGGAGATACTAGGTTACATCCCAGTGCAAATACCTCCGACTGGCAGCTTCAGGCAAACCTTGCACTAGCCACCCACAGTCCATAGCTGAGCAGTCTGGGCAGACACCCTCTTACTCTCCTCGGGATCCGTACCCAGTGCCAGGAACTACATGCATGGATGCCCCTAGACAGCAACACCCCAGTCTAGGCACTACTGCTCCCCAACCAACCACACAGAACACTCTAATTCTGCATCTGAAAACGAAAGAGGTTTTACTTCTTACTCTTACTCTAAATTATTATTATTTGACCTTGTTGCTAAGGTAAATTCATACTGTCATATGCACAAACAGTGAGGAAAAACCGAGAAAGAAATGTCTCTAGGTCATGTGTCAAAAATGACTTGCAGAGCCAGGATAAAACACCTCCAGTCTATTGCCATCTTGTCTCAAGAGCACAGCCTGGCCAGCTCCTGCCTTGTGCCTAGACAGTGTCATTTACTGGCAAGAAAGGTTCCCTTTGAGCTGTCCCTCTGAGCTCCCTTCCTCTAGAGGCTGTAAAACACACATGGCTGTGGCTCCGCTGGGAAAGTAAACACACACAAAGACACACACACACACACACACACACACACACACACACACACTGGGATGCAGCCTGCAGAAAGTCTGCATTTGCATGCACATCTATAGCCTGGAGAACAGCAGGCTTGAAAGAGAGAGAGCTTCAAACATCTCCTGTATATGAGATTTGCAACACCTTGCTAAGCTCCCCCTTATTTTTTTTAACGATTTATTTATTTATTTGAAAGTCAGAGTTACACAGAGAAATGAGAGGCAGAGAGAGAGAGAGAGAGAGAGAGAGAGAGAGTCTTCCATCCACTGGTTCACTCCCCCAAATGGCCACAACGGCCAGAGCTGCGCTGATCCAAAGCCAAGAGCCAGGAGCCTATTTCGGGTCACCCACATGGGTGCAGGGGCCCAAGGACTTGGGCAATCCTCCACTGCTATCCCAGTCCACAGCAGAGAATTAAGCCCTACCTTATTACAACCCACCTTGAGCCATGTACTGCCAAAGAGATGGTGCTGAGCCAGGCACACAGGGTCCCTATCCCCACGGGGCCTCCCAAGAGAATATGATGTGTGTCATGAAACCAGGATCACTGACAGAATTCATCAAACAGCAGTCAGCCTGGGAAAGTTCCTGAAGAACTGAAGGAAACAGGGCCCCTCTCAATGACAGTGTGTGGGAGAAGGGGGATGGGCAGCACAGTGCTCCAGGCAGAGGGAAAGGAATGTACCCAGACTCTAAAAGTACCATGGGAGGAGAGCAAACAAGCAGGAGGGCTAGCCAGAGACGAAACAAGGACACAAGCAAGGAGGGGCCTGGTCCTAGAGGGCCTTGGAGCCACGATAAGAAGTGTGGATTTTATACAAACAGCAATAAAAACATCTTACTCTCTTTATATACTGTTTATTTAAGGTGGCTCGATGAGACTTGTTTTTCTTGCTCCCTAGTGTTGAAGAAGCAAAATGAAATGTACCAACAGCAAGGGAATCTTGTGCCCCTTTCCATAAAGAACAGTCTGTAGCTCCCACCTCCATCTCTCAAGCATACTTTTTATTTCCCTCAACTATGATAAAATATTTATGTGCTAGGTCATTACCAATTCCAGTGTACACAAATATTGATTGTGTCCTTATTTATAAGTTCTAATTGCTTGCTGACCTAATACTGCTTGATACCAAGGCCCATGCTTCCCCCCATCATATTCCCGGCATGTGTGAACTCACAATCTCCCAGGAGTCTGAATATTTGGTGATACAACCACTGCAGCAGGATGTGCACGGAGGATCCAGTCACCACTCTGCCTGGTTCCCAACACCGATAGGGGTGCTACCCTCGTCTCTCTGAAACTCCCTCTTCCTAATCCAGATTTTCCTGCACTCTGGCAGGGAGCAGCCTGTCTCTAGGGAGGAAGACAATACCCCTGCCCCACACTGCCTCCTAGGCGGGCCTCCCCTTTCTTTCAGGGGCATCTGGCCTCATTAATGCCAGCAGCACCAAGTAAGAACAACAGCACAGGTGTCAACCAGAGTCTAAGAAAGTAGGAGCAGATTCTGGGAAACCCTGGTGTTTCCGATGGTTCTGGAGCACACAAGGTGAGTGTGCCTGGGCAGTTACAGACAAGGGATGCCGCATCCACAGCATGGCCACCTTGGGTCACAGCGGAAGGCAGACCCCCAGAAGAAATCCTGAGCTCTCCTCCCTGATGAATGCCGCAGTAGGAATGTGTGCCCGCCAACCCCACCTTCACTGGAAATCAATGCCTCCTGGGATGTATCTGCAAGTTGGCGCTTTAGCAAGTGGTATCTGCAAGTCAGCCATGATGGATGAGTCCTCAAGAATGACATGTGCGTCACCAATAAAAGACCTGAGAAAGACCTCAGGCCTTCCCCACATGTACACTCAGTGAAGATGGCCGTCCATGCAGCAGGAAAGGGGCCTTCACCAGACCCCAGGTCACCCCGAGCTATGACCCAGCACTTGTCAGCCTCCAGACCTGTGAGAGATATGCTGCTGTTGCAAAGCCACACGCCCATGGCAGTTTGTGCTAGCAGCGGAAACAGACTGAGGCAAAGAGGAAGGCCCACTGCTGGTGACAGAGTGACAGATGCACCACTGCAGAGACCCTGAGCAGCAGCCCTGGGAGGGCTCCTGGTCCACACACTGAGCTCCTCCCTGCCATGACCAGACCCGCTGTCTCTCAAGAGCACTGCTCTCACACAGGGCTGCAGGGGCTGCCTGCTCCCTGGCCAGAGAGTTGGCCTCCCCCCAAGACCAGATCCCACGGGGAGCTGCCTTGTCCTCCTCCTGGCAGTCCCAGGGGCCTCCCCTCTTTGAAGCCAACCCTCCTTGGCACAGATCTCCTTTCCTTCTCCTCTCCCTACTGAGGGGGTCCTGGGGAGAGTGTGGGGGACACCGGGTATGGAAGGGGACAGGCTGAATGCATGGCCTGCCTGGTTCCCAGCTCTGCTGGTGTGGCTCCCCCAGACACAGACAAGATGAGGCATAAGGTCTGTGGGTCAGATCTCCTAGGGTGCCTGTGCACTAAGGTTTTGGGCAGGGTTAAGAGCTGGGCCTCCAGCATCATGTTTCTGGGCTCAGCCCAGCTCTACCACTGCCTGGCTGCTGTGACCATGGGCAGATTCTGGGATCTGCCCATGGCTTCTCTTTCCAGTGGGTTCATGGGAAGCCCATCTCACGGAGTCACGGGAGGATGCAACAAAATCTCCCAAGTCCTGCAGGCTCCTCTTATTTTATACTCAGTACTTTCCCTGCTGCTGGCATCCTGCCTTATCCCAGGAAGAGGAACCCAACTTTCCGGAAACCTGAATGTATTCCAACACGTCCCGCATAGTTGTTGGGTGGCTCGGGGATGTGCCTGCCTACTGTGCCCAGTAGTGGATGTCCCCTTCCTAGCGTGCTGGTGCTGGAGCTGCAGCTGTGCAGAGACAGGTCAGGGAGGCGGAGCGTCCAGGGCACTAAGAGCTCTGGGGTCCGCATTGCGCAGTGGTGGGCGGGACCAGGCCATTTTTCCCCTGGGGCCAGAGTGAGCTGTGGACGGCTCCGCGGCGGCTCCCCGGGTACTTCCTGTGCAGTCCGCCCACGGCCCACCCATTCACTCTGCCTGCTGGCGCCATTCCTACTCCAGCACCTGGTGCTTTCCGCCTGGCAAGAGCGAAGGCTTGGAGTGCCTCGGAGGCTGAGGCCCAGTGGTCGGTGGCAGAGAAAGCGCAGGGAGGGGGAGCGCGGCGCTGGCGGCGGGGGGAACAGCAGATTGCGCGGAGCCAATGGCAAAGGCGGCTGAGGTGGCACCAAAACCCTTCAGCCAATGACGCGCCAGAGTGTACCGAAGCCTCATTAGCATTTCCCCAGGGGCTGAGGCCCGGCAGGGGCGGTGTGGCGCGGAGCTGGTGTCTTCAGCATCTCGGCGCCAGCCACCGAGTAATCCTGGTCCTTGTTGCTCTTCTGCCTCCCCTTTTCGGCCCTCTCCGCCATCCGAGACTGCCTGTTCCAGCCAGCTCTGAGCACTCTTCTGTCGGCCGAGGATAAAACGGTATGGATCTACGGGCACCTACCACCAGCTATTCCATCCATTCACCTTCCCCGGGGAGAGCAGCTCACAGCGGGATCGGGCCTGTACGCGCATGCTGGGGCCGGGAAGGCTTCACAGCGCATTGGGTTTCGCATCTCACCCTGTCTTCTCTCCCTGCAGCCTCAATTCCGTGAGCCTCAGTCTCCTCAGCGATCAGCAACCGGGAGGCAAGATGCCTGCCCACTTGCTGCAGGAGGTGAGCTTCCCAGCATCCGTCCTGAACTCGGGGGTCGCTGGCCCTGGTGGGGCTTCGGGGTGACTCGAGGGTGAGGGGACACTGCTGGAGCCCCCGAGAGAACTTGGCCGTCTGGCTCGAGGCGCACTCACATCAGTTTTTTGAGGAAACTCGGTTCTGCGAGTAGCTTTATGTATATGTGTGGCTTTTCCTTTGTGTTCAAAGGGGTGCCAGAGAGCTTCACACACCCCCTAAACTACTTCACCTCTAGGTTTCACCCCAACCCCCCTGCACAGTTCCTGGGAACCTGTGCCTCTCCTGTACAGGGCCCACCCTCCCCAACTTTGGGTGCCGGGCCAGGGTCTGAGCCTGCCCTCCCTTCCTTTCCCTTCTCCCTCCCCCTATCCCCCTCCCCTGCTGGATTAGAGAGTGAAGTGGCCTCTGCTGCCTCCACCGACTCCTTCTCTGACCCTCTTCCTCTTCCCCCACTGGCCAGGTCTCTGGCTCCTACACCCCCACCACCACAGTCACCGCACCCCACTCCAGGCTCCTGCAAAATGGAGAGGGCAAGTTGGAGAAGACGCCCCTACCGGCGGAAGAAGACATCCGCCCTGAAATAAAAGATGACATCTATGACCCCAGCTACCAGGATGAGGAGGGCCCCAAGCCCAAGCTGGAGTTCGTCTGGAGGAACATCATCCTCATGGCTCTGCTGCACCTGGGAGCCCTGTACGGCATCACCCTGGTTCCCACCTGCAAGTTCCGCACCTGGCTCTGGGGTAAGCAGCGTCCCTGCCCTCCTGAGCCCGCGTCCAGGCTTCTCACTGCTCTCAACTGAGGCAGGATCCCTGGGTTTTCCCAACCAGTTCTCCGCAGTTGCCTGAGAGCCTGTCTGGGCTGGGAATGAAGTTCAGGAGGACCGATGGGATGCATGGGGGTCAGTTCTGTAGGGGTCCCCTGAGACCATGTGCCATGTGACAAGAGTGGACCTGTGCCAGAGTCAGCTGTCCCTGAGAACCTTCCTGTTTAAGAGTTGTTTGCGTGGCTCCTGTCCCAGCCCTGCTAGAATCAAGACAATATGCCTACCTTGGAGGCATGGGGTTCTGGTAGAGACCAGATGTTTTGCAGGGTGTATAATGAGCTTGCTTGGAATAGAGCAAGGGGACTCTGCTCAGGAAGAAAGTTCACTAAAAAGGAGGCAAGGCAAGGTTGTTACCCAGGGAACTACTTCAGGCTTATCCATTGGCCAGACCAGGCTCTTTTGCTACAGAGAAGGATGAAGGCACAGTTCATGGATGTGTTGCTCTGCTGCTCCATGCTGGTCTCCAGGGCACCATATGTGCCAGTCAACAAAGTATTCAGACTTAAATGAGGAACACGCTTCATGCTCTAGTCCCCATCAAGGCTGCCCATACCACTGCCTTGCCCTGATGCTCTGAAGTGCCCGAGGCCCCACATGGTCTTCCTCTAGTCCTCCCTGTTCCCTCCTCTGGCCCCTTGCCAGACAGCGAGACTGGGTCAGGCTGCATGGAGGCCACCCAGATCTTGAGGTGGCTGCCAGTCTGTCCTTGACTTGCCCTTTGCTCTGCTCTTTTAGGGATGCCTCCATGTGGGCTGGAGGGGTACATATGCTTTGTAGACAGGGTCTGCTCTGACCCTCCACCCTCAAGCCTGAAGTGAGAAGAAAGAGCAGGGAACGCTTCAGGCCCAGGCCTTCCTTGTTGCTCTCTGAGGGGCACTAAGCCAGACACACAACTTTAAGTTTTCCAGGGCATTCTCTGGTGAGGGTACTTTTCGGCAGCTCATCCTGTGGGTAGCTATGTGGAAGGGCAAGCAGATGTCAGCAGTTTCACCCAGGACCACTCAGGTCTGGTGGTGGTGGTAAGATCGAGTGCCTAGACCTTTGTCCTAGCCAATCCTCCAGGTGCTGTGGTGAACAGCAATGATCTTCTCAGGACCACAGTATTTCCCAGTACCAGCTAGAGGCAAAGGTAGTTTTATACAGCTGAGAAGAATGTGTTTCTTAGGTTACATGGATGTCATCACAGCACTTCTCACGAGTGAGCAGTTGTGAGAGTCTTCCATCTCTTTCATTTTGGAGTCTCCAATGAGCCCTTAGGATAGGGCTGATGAAATACACTGGGAAACAGTAAGGATCCAAGTGCAAAGTTCTCAAGTCTTGTTCCTTGGACCAAGAGCTATGAGATGTTGCACAACCTTCAACGTGGTCCTTAATAAGCCTCCCTGAGGAACAGAGAGGGGATGAATTTCCAACTGTCTTATGCTATTCTCTTTAATAGACTTACAGGTGTTGACAGAAAACACACCAGAGTCCCTGGGCTCTTTTCCCGATTCCTTGCTAACATGGGACCTTAGATGCTTTCTCAGTCAATTTGCCAGGGTCATCTGCAGTATGAAGCAACCTAAGAAGTTTCCTTGGCTCCTAACTGAGTCTGTCTGCTTTCATGCTCAAAGCCATTTTCTTCTTCAATGGTGCCTGGAGGTTCTGGTTCCAGTGTGGTTTTTCCAGTGACAGGTGTGGTCAGTTTCTGTACCTGGGAAGGAGACAGCCATCACCACATGGCTTGAGGCCAGTGAGGCCCCTGGAGTCCTAACTCTCAGTTCTCTGTGGCTTCAGAGGAACACCAGACAGTTACAGTGTGTTGCAAGTGTGCTCCAGCTGTAACCAGTTCATTACACTGAGGACACTGTTTCTGGCTGTTCTCTAGGGATGAAACATAGTTAACAGTTTCCACTGAGATTCCACCTCTTCCTCCTAGAGTTGCTGAACAGATGAGTACACCCAGCAGCCCACTTCTCAGTTAAAAATTATGTCTGACACCTCCTCAGTGTCTAGGCCTTGAGGAAGGTAAGGCTAGATAATGTTGAGGTACTCTGCTTAGAGCTTGGAGCATCTCCCGTTATCATGTGGAATTCACATTGCTCAGTGGGAGTCTGGGATGACAGAGGGGCATGATAAAGGGGAGTCACAGGAAATGTGTGCATATCCTGTAGTGGTGGATGGGACATCTGGACACGAACTACCTGTTGAGAGTGTGTAGAGTTGGCTGGCGCTGTGGCTCATTTGGCTAATCCTCTGCCTGCGGCACCGGCATCCCACATGGGCACTGGGTTCTAATCTTGGTTGCTCCTCTTCCAGTCCAGATCTTTGCTGTGGCCCAGGAAGGCAGTGGAGGATAGCCCAAGTGCTTGGGCCCATGTACCCATATGGGAGACCAGGAGGAAGCACCTGGCTCCTGGCTTTAGATCAGTGTACTTCCAGCTGTAGTGGCCATTTGGGGAGTGAACCAATGGAAGGAAGACCTTTCTCTATGCCTCTCTCTCTTTCTCTCTCTCTCTCTCTCTCTCTCTCTCTCTCTGTCTAACTCTTATCAGTCAAATAAATTAAAAAAAAAAAAAAAAGAATGTGTAGAGCTTCATACCATGCCTCCATAGTTTTAGCCACGTAAACTAGAAAAGTACTTAACTTCTTCGAGCTTTGACTTTTCACTTGCCAAGATATTTGCACCACCATCCCACAACAGAATATTACAGAAATTTGAGAATATTGTACTTCAGGGGAAAGCTTAAAATACTGGGCAAACATGACTTCAGAATAGGGCTGGTATTTTCTGATGTGGCCACATTACAGGCTAAAGCTGAAATGATTTTACACCGCTTAGTAAATGCCCATAGTTCTGAGTATTTAGCTTTCTTGTACCACTCAGAGATCCTCTCATTGGTCAGTGCCCAGATACTGTTTCTTACGACTGCTAAAATCTGCAGGAGCACTTTGTGGCTTGAACACCACACACATTAGCTGAAGTTCAAAGTCGATGGGACCTGGAGTGATGCACCTATAGACTGACCATGACAAGTTGTCAGTTCCTGGGATCCTTAGCTTGTCGGCACTCCTGTGTTAACAGATGGGAGGTGATGATATTAATTTCCAAGTGGTAACAATCTCAGCTGTTTCAGAGACCAAGGTATCCCTAGGGTTCAGGGTAAAGCAGACGCTCACCTGAAGCCTAGAGAAGACACAGACTCTAGCATCAGAACAGCGTCCTTGACTTTCCCAGGCAGGACTGGCATCGCTCGCTGATGCCCACTGTCTTTCCTGGCAGGGATATTCTATTATTTCGTCAGCGCCCTGGGCATCACAGCAGGGGCGCATCGCCTGTGGAGCCACCGGTCTTACAAAGCTCGGCTGCCCCTGCGCTTCTTCCTGATCATTGCCAACACCATGGCCTTCCAGGTAAGAAGCTGGCGCTGCTCAGCCCTTGCTTCTCCACCCTCTTGATGGCCTGGGAGCAGAATGGAGGGGTGGGCACCTGGAGAGGAGCTGCACCAACAGCTGTGGCACTTTCCTCTCCCGTGTCACACGTGCAGGCTCAGTCCTGAAGTCCACAAAGCATGCAGACTGCTCTGGGTCACTGGGAAGGGCAATGGGGATCAGCAGGACACACTCTTGCTGTGCAGGATTGGTTTTGATCCTGAAGTCCTTGCATTATCATATAGTCAGGCTGTTTTGGTCTTTATGATAGGGGGCCAGGGCACATGAGCCAGTGCTTGAACCTGATTTTCTGGGCAGACATGGGAAAATAAATTCATTCTGTAACATGAATATTTCAGAATGCCACCAGGCCATCCGCTACCTTAAAAAGGACATTGGTATTTCAGAGTCATTAACTCTATAGTTTTCAGATAATAAGAGCAAATACTTTTATAAAACTGCATATGTATCTGTCACTATACAGAACACTTAACACTAATTAACTCATTGAATCCTTATAATAATCTTAGGAGGTAGGTACTATTATTTCCATGTTACAGATGAACAGAATCAGTCACTGATAGGTTACACAGAACTTCGTTATGATCTTATCCTTGAGTGCATGCTAGATAAGTAAAATACTGAGGTTTGTAGAAGCATGAGATTTATAACACAAAGAATGAAGGGACTAGAAAAAACGGAACTCTTTGATAGCTGTAGCCACTGGACCCACAATAGTCTCTCTTGTGGTGTTTATCTTGGAAGATCTATAAAGAAAGTCCCTTTCATCAAAGGCAGTATCTCAGGTAGGTAACATTTGCATAATTATCCCTGTGAAAGTCAGATATACCTTGAAGGCTTCTGGTTTTTAGGTTTTGTTTTGTTTCTTAGAAAAGGGAAGGAACAGGGAGATTGGTCCATGCCCAGGGATCAGGTGGTCCCTGAGGGCCTCTTCCAACCTTCCCTGCTTGCGGAAGTGCAGTGTTCATTCCTATGAAACCATCCGGGCTCTGCGTGCTTCACCTCCATTCTACCCACCACATCCTGTGCAGGGGGCACAGGCACAGCCATGTGGTCCCGGGAGCGTGAGTGGCCCTTCCCCTTCAGCCTCAGTGGCAGGGGTGGGGCAGAGGGGAGGCAGCGCCAGGACTCCTCAGGGGCCCAGACTCCTGGGTGCTGTGAGCTGCGCCTGAAAGATATC
Source organism: Sylvilagus floridanus (assembly GCA_949820135.1). Lineage (NCBI taxonomy): Eukaryota > Metazoa > Chordata > Mammalia > Lagomorpha > Leporidae > Sylvilagus > Sylvilagus floridanus. The sequence continues at coordinate 52,621,809 of OX463235.1, read as the reverse complement.
TCTGCCGAGAGTTCTCCTGAGAGGATGTCCGCTCAGGTTGCGTCCCCTCCTCTGTCCCTCCAGAACGATGTATTTGAATGGGCCCGAGACCACCGTGCCCACCACAAGTTCTCAGAAACCGACGCGGATCCTCACAATTCCCGCCGTGGCTTTTTCTTCTCGCACGTGGGCTGGCTGCTTGTGCGCAAACACCCTGCGGTCAAGCAGAAGGGCGCCCTGCTGGACTTGTCAGACCTCAAAGCTGAGAAACTGGTGATGTTCCAGAGGCGGTGAGTGAGGGGGCGATGGAGCTGGGGATGTGCTCCTGGCCCCTGGGGTATGGAGATTCCAATTTTCCTCCAAGGACTTGCAAGTTCATTTTAATTTACTGTTTGCAAGTTCAAAACCATCATTTAAAACTCTAAACTTATTTTTTTAAAAAAAGATAGAGTTGTAAAGAGTTTGTAGGGTTGTGTTTTATTTTTACTTTTTAAAAGATGTCTTTATTTGAAATGTAAACAGAAAGAGGGTGAGTCAGCAAAGGAGAGACATCTTATATCCCCTGATTCACTCCCTAAATGGGTGCAACAGCTGAGACTGGGACTGAGCTGGGCCAAAGTCAGGAGCCAGGAACTCCTATTTGGATCTCCCACATGGCTGGCAGGAACCCAAGCATTCAAGCCATCATACACTGCTTCCCAGGTGGATTAGCAGGGAGCCGTCAGAAGCAATGCAGCCAGGACTTGAGTGGACATTCTGACATGGATGTGGGCATCCCAAGCAGTGGCTTCACCTGATGTAATGCCTGCCCCTAAGCTTCAAATGTGAACACCCCACAAGCCCACAGCCATAGACTGTTGCTGTTTCTTCTCCTCTGAGCTGTCTTAATTAAAACACTTAAATGCAACAAGTGATTGTTAACCCAGGACACAAAAATGTAACATAAAAACTACAATGCAAATGTAATGTAAAGTTCAAAAACAAAATTCTTACCTAAGGGGTCTGTAGCTTTTTGGGGAGTAGAACAATAAGCCAAGAACTCAAATAGCCATGGTGCAAGGCAGAATATTTTCTGTACCATGAGAGGTACAGAAGAGAGTGAGATCACTTGCTGGGAACTCCATGGAAGAGTTTACAAAGTAGCACTAGAATCCACCTCGGGAAGGCAATGTTCACAAGTAGGTGTGGGCAGGCACGGTGCAAACAGAGCAGAATGAGCTAAAGCATCAAGCATGTTCCAACCACAAATGCTTCTGCTTGGAGGACAGGGTGTGACAAAACCAGACTGGAGAGAGACTGTGTCATTCTTCTCAAGTCCTAAAGGTAGACCTGACTCAGGGTGCAACAGGAAAGCACTAATTGGTTTGAACACAATAGCAGTCAGAGCTATGCTTCAGAAGGACCGCTCTCACAGGACTGCATTGTGGCATAGTGGGCCTGCTGCCCACAACACAGGCTTCCAACATGATGCCAGCCCAAGTCCCAGCTGCTCCTTTTCCAATCCAGCTCCCTGCTAATGAACTTGGGAAAGCAGTGGAAGCTGGCCCAAATGCTTGGGCCCCTGCCTTCTACATGGGAAACCTAGGTGGAGTTCCAGGCTCCTGGCCATTGTGTTCATTTGGGGAGTGAACCAGGAGACAGAAGAGTTCTCTCTGTCTCTCCTTCTCTCTCTGAAACTCTGCCTTTCAAATAAATAAGTAAACCTTTTAAAAAGAAGAAGAAGAAAGGCCACTCTCAGGACAGGGGCCAGAAACCAAGGACCAGAGAGGAGAGGCAGGGACAGCAGATAGGGGGTCAGGGGACCCACGCTGGGGAAGCAGGGGCAGGACTGGGAAGGACGTGATGCAGCAAGGATGTGACTGCTGAAGGAGGCAGGGAATCACTCTGCTGAGTGGCAGTGGCCAGGTCCCCAGGGAGAAGGAAGAGTGGGACAGGCATCCAGACGGACACACAGGTGATCAGGGCCACTCAGTGCCTCTCTGGGGGCAAAGAAGAGCAGAGAATTAGAGGACAGTCACAGGAGATGGAGGCACGACACCAAACAGGGATGTGTGCCAAAGAACTCGATGGGCAAGAGCAAGGAGCCCAAAGGCAGATGGGCATGGGCCCAGGCTGGGGAACTCTGATCCAGATTTGGGGTTTGGACCTCAGCTGTGAACTTAGCACCAGGGCCTTGTGCACAGTGGAAAGGGGCTGTGGACTGGAGCCAGGAGGCAGGCATTCCAATCTGTGCCGAGCTGGTTCCCAGTGACCTCAGAGAAGTCCCGTACCCTCCTCATCTCCCCATCCACAAAGTGAGGGCCTATCACGGCACGCCCAACAGATGCCCACCCCTGTCTCACAGCAAGGGAGAAGAGGTGGCCCAGCCCAAGGAGCATGGACAGCAGGGGCAGGTGTGGATCCCCTGTGCCCCGGCTCAGCCTGTGATCTCTCCACGTAGGTACTACAAACCCGCCGTCCTGCTGATGTGCTTCATCCTGCCCACGCTCGTGCCCTGGTATTTCTGGGGTGAAACTTTTCGACACAGCTTGTATGTGGCCACCTTCCTGCGTTATGCCGTAGTGCTCAATGCTACCTGGTTGGTGAACAGTGCTGCCCACATGTATGGATATCGTCCGTATGACAAGAACATTAACTCTCGAGAGAATATCCTGGTTTCTCTGGGAGCTGTGGGTAAGTCAGCAGTGCATAGCAAGACCACATCTAATAATCTGCTGGTTGTGGTGTTAAGCTAGGAATCAGCATAATCAGGTTAGCTTGGTCGTATAGCCACTTTGTATCTGTTTTTCTATAATAAAACTAGTAGCTTTATAGTAGAACTGCATATAAAACTGAAAAACCTTTATGAACATCAAGCAGTAAGTCTTAAGGGAAAGGAAAGGGTAAAAAATAACACTGCCTTTGATTCCAGGCCTCCTAATAACCTCCGGAAGCTAAATGTAGGGAGCTTCCTCTGTTTTCCTGTACTTGCTGTACTGGAGTTTTGTATAAATGGAGCAACTAGGTCATCAGAGCGGCCAGTGAAATAGGGATCTTCTACAAGAACATGCAACAGAGTGTCGAGTAAATAAGGACAATTTAGTACTTAGATGTTCCATGCTTTTGTGTATGGGTCATACCTTATTGTTTGGTGATTCCAATATGAAGGGCGTCAGAGCAACTGTAGCTGGCCCTTTCCTACTACCCTGCACCATGTCCCCTTCTTGTCCTTTATGTTTTTCTTCCATTCCTATGCCGAGCTTGGAACTTCACTTCCCAAAAGAAACTTAGGGAATGCCCATAAAGCAGTTAGCTTGATCACAACTCCCTGAACACTGATCTGATGTTGACTCTTCTGGAATTCATTTCTATCATTCCAGTCCCAACATTACAGAAGACAGAGTTCTGCCATCTGTCCCCTCTTACTTCTTTTCCATCTTTGGAAGAAAATATACATTTTTACTAAGGCTTCAAATTAGTGTTCAGTAAGCAGAACCAGAGGTCCATTACTTTGCAGGCGTCCTTGCTGTTAGTCATCCAGTAATGCTTACAGAAGCACACTGCTCATGTATTCATACACCTTGCTGCCTTTCTGTTTTTCTTGCTCTTTTAAAGTCTTATTTTATTATCTCACACTAGTGATATTTATTATCTTTATAAATTTATCTTTTCCTATCACTTTTTGACATTCAGAAATTTTGGCCTTCCTTTCAGTTACCTTCTTCCATTGGGCGCATTGGTACTAGATTCCTGTTTAAGATAAATCACATGGGTTGTATAACTCTGAAGCTTTCATAGAAACAGAATTTCGCCGGCGCCGTGGCTCAACAGGCTAATCCTCCGCCTTGCGGCGCCGGCACACCGGGTTCTAGTCCCGGTCGGGGCTCCGGATTCTGTCCCGGTTGCCCCTCTTCCAGGCCAGCCCTCTGCTGTGGCCCAGGAGTGCAGTGGAGGATGGCCCAAGTGCTTGGGCCCTGCACCCCATGGGAGACGAGGATAAGCACCTAGCACCTGGCTCCTGCCATCGGATGAGCGCAGTGCACCGGCCGCAGCGCGCCATCCACGGCAGCCATTAGAGGGTGAACCAACGGCAAAGGAAGACCTTTCTCTCTGTCTCTCTCTCTCACTGTCCACTCTGCCTGTCAAAAAAAAAAAAAAAAAAGAAACAGAATTTCTTTGGCTTGGATGTGTCCTATATTACAGATGTATCTATAATGAAGTCACTTGCTTGTGACTGTCAGTTCCAGGTTTCTTTCTGAGCTTTCCTTCTCTGCACCTGCTGCTTTCCTCCCAATCACATTCTATGAAGCTTTATTCCCTTTGTAATCATTTTGCTTCCTGACATACCTGCTTCAGTCAACCTATCTACCACAGCTTGCCTTCTCCCTGAGCCTCCCTTGGGCGGTCTCTTGCTGCCCTGATCCTTACCTCCACCCGTTGATCCTCCTCTGTTCTCTCTCTGCATCTGTATCTCACTCCGATTTAAGAGTGGTATGTGGGCTGGCGCTGCGGCTCAATAGGCTAATCCTCCACCTGCAGCACCAGCACACCGGGTTCTAGTCCCAGTCAGGGCGCCAGATTCTGTCCCGGTTGCCCCTCTTCCAGGCCAGCTCTCTGCTATGGTCTGGGAGTGCAGTGGAGGATGGCCCAAGTCCTAGCACCCTGTACCTGCATGGGAGACAAGGACAAGCACCTGGCTCCTGGCTTTGGATCAGCGCAATGCACCAGCCACAGTGCACCGGCTGCCGCGGCCGGTGGAGGGTGAACCAACGGAAAAAGGAAGACCTTTCTCTCTGTCTCTCTCTCTCACTGTCCACTCTGCCTATCAAAAAAAAAAAAAAAAAAAAGAGTGGTATGTATGGACCAGGTGAGTGCTCACTGAGAGCCTTGCTGCAAACTCATTTCGGGGGCTCGGCAGTCCTCTGTCAGCACCCTTAGCCTTGGGCTTGCCCACCCTCTCCTCAGCTCCCACTGCGGGTGAGCAGCATCACACAGGAAGCACACACATTGAGATGCCCTGGATGGGGTCACTGCCTTTGCAGGACAGGCTGCCTTGCTGGCCATCAATGTCATTCCCTCTCTATCTGCAGTGTGTTTATCTGCACCTTTACCCTGGCCTGACAAGGGTCAGGGTGCCGTTGTTGGACGAGCTCAGAAAGAGGGGTCCTGGCAGGAGTCAGCAACCTCTCTCTGCAGAGACTCCACAGCTTTACCTACTATAGGAATTGTCCTCAGTCCAGAATTTCTTTTTCTCTGTCTGTCCATGTGAAACTCTTGTCCCGAGAATTCTCAGCATCTCGGAGGTCAGAGGGAATATTTCAGCAATTTGTTTCTTCCAGTCCTGGGCTGGGCCTCCTGCCCTCTATGTTTGGCCACTGCCTCCCGTTCCATTGGAAGCTCCCACCCTTATGGTGGTGCCACTGCTGTGGGGAAGGCAGGTCCTCTGCTCACCTTGTAACAGCACAGCCCAAGTTCCTCCTTCTGGACTCTCCCCTCTCCTCCCCACCCCAGCACACATACACACACAGCCTTTCAGGCCTTGGGTCAATGCTTCATGAAGCTCTGGAGGTTGCCAAGCTACACTGCATTCTCAGCAGTAGTCCCTTCTCTATAGTCAACCCATTCATGCTCTGAGAAACCAAGTAGGGGTGACAACAGCCTCATCTATCATTTCTTTAGGTGCTTCAGAGGGGATCTGTTTTGTACAGTAGAAGAGACCAGATCCATCCCTCTGTCCATTCTACAGTTCTGCTAGAAGACAGGAATCCACCCAAGCTCCATGACATTTCTCCTTGCTTTTGTTACAGGTGAGGGCTTCCACAATTACCACCACTCCTTTCCCTACGACTACTCTGCCAGTGAGTATCGCTGGCACATCAACTTCACCACATTCTTCATCGACTGCATGGCTGTCCTGGGCCTGGCTTATGACCGGAAGAAAATATCCAAGGCCGCCATCTTGGCCCGGATTAAAAGGACTGGAGACGGAAGCTACAAGAGTGGCTGAGTTCTGAGTTCCTCAACATCTGTTCCAAAAGCTAGCCAGGCAGAGGTTCAGTGTTCTGTTTATTAACTACTGAATAATGCTCCCAGGATGCTAAAGATATTGACCTTAACCCATTCCAATACAGTATTCTTTTAAAAAACGCAAAAGTATTGAAAGACAACTGCTCCATTTTGATGCTAAGCTGATGCTGTCATTTTCTCTCTTCTCCTATTTTCATTGTGTTTTCTTTCCTTTCCTTTATTACTATCACCTTCTTTTTTCCTCTCCCTCATTGCCTCCTAGAAAACAGCTTGTCAGTCTTTGCTCAGTGTCCATCTTCCAAAGCCTACACAACTTGTCAAGAGTCTGAAACTAACACACTTATCCAAGATAATCTTCTTTCCTTGAGCTCTTCAGTTTCAGCATAGGTGGCTCAAGGTAGAGATACCAGGAAACTCTTGGGAACTCCCATGTTCACTGTAATCAAACATGCTTTGCTAGATGAAATGGACAAATAACTTTATTGGGCACACAGCTTCTATAGAAAGTAAGCTGTCAGGGGGAGGTTAGCTGCCGTGGTGGAGTCGAGGTGGGAGATGAGCAGAGAAGAAGGTCTGGCTGTGATGACACACACAGCTGTCTACCTAGCCAGGACTTCAAGCCCCTTCTCACAATACACTTCTTTTTTTCTCCTGTGAGTACGAGTGGCTTGGAGCTCGGCACTGGTGGCACAAACAAGCAAATCTCAGCGCCTCAGCAGACTCTGGGAAGAGGTTAAAGAAGCAGCATTCAGTGTGTAGTAAAAGTGCTCACAGCTGGGGAAAGAATTTTTTAACAACAAGATTTTTTTATTTCATGGAACAAGAAGTCTTGAGGTTTGGTGTGTCTAGAATTGGTGAATATCATACCTCATAAAGTTCTGAGGATTTCCTGAGCTGCTCATCAAAATTATTTTGGGTTTCTGCTCTGCTACCTTCAGGATATTGGTTGCTCCTCCCATAGTAATAAGGTGGCTGTGGCATTTCCAAACATCTGAAAGTGGAGGATTTTATGAAGTGAATTGAATCAAGCATTAAAATATAGAGATGTAGATTCTTTATTTGGTGTATGAGAATATTTCCACTAGGATAGTTCCTTCTGAACAAGGGATATTGAAAGAACCCTGAAGGAGAGGAGGAATTAGGTAGGCCATGTTTGCCTCCCTACCTGCCCCACTGCCTGGCGTGGCCTACAGACAGTTCCCAAGTAATAACTTTCAAAGGACAAGCTGTGAGACCACATTGCCAGGAAATCAGTAAGTTACTGAGGAAGTTACCAGGTGTCCTAATGAAACAAGTTCAATGTTAGGTCTATTCATTAATACCAATTTCTCATTGAAATGAGTAATAACCAGGAGGCTTCTCCTCTTCACTGTGTTGCATATTTTGACGTATTCTATGCTCTGTTAACATTTAGCTTAAAGTATGGGAATACCTGGGAAGGAGGCGAGAGGGAGGGATATATTAACCTGCATGATTCTTCATTCCTGGCTCTGCCCTATCCCTTTTCTCCTACTGGTTCCGTCTCCTCCCTGACGTCATCTCTATCTCCGGCCAGGCAGCCTCCTTACGTGTGTTCAGAGGCAGTGACAACTGCTGTCCAGGCAGCTCTTCCTGCAGACACCATGTTCCGGGACCCTGGACAACTGTTTCTCAGCAAGGACAGCTGATCCACTTTCCTATGCCCCTTGGCCACACGGATAGCTCCCGACATGGCTGGCAAATCCTCCCAGAACCATTCTTGGTTCCAAGAGGCTCTTTCTCATGATACAAATGCTCCCTTTGTGCCACTGAGCCCGCCCTGGAGCCAAGGGGGTTTGTTGTCCACCTCCTGCATCTGGGCCAGAGCAGAGAGCATGCTGAGTGCCCTTTGCTTGCACAGTCAGGTGGCCCCACCTGATCAGTGCTCCTGGATGCCAGGGTAATGCTTGTAGGAGGAGGATACCTTGTCCTCAGTGGGAAGCACAAGAAGCAAGGCCAAGTTCCTGAACACCTCACTTTGTAACAGGTCCTCAATCTGGAGCAGGCTATGCTACAAAGCTTTGGCTGAAATGTGGGAGCAGAGATGCCATGACCTTTGCTGAATAGACTTCCTGTTCAGCAAATAACCAGCATTTCTTACCACCAACCCTAGGGCAGAAAACACAGATCCTCAGTGTTTTTAAATCCTTGGGCTCGCGTCCCTGTCCCTCAGTCATCAGTGCAGAAGCCTGGCTTTGCTCTATTACAACTGGGAGTGTGCAATGCCACACACTGTCCACTGTTGAGCTCCAGGGTAGGAAGAGGGAATGTGTTTTTTCTGTAATGTAATAGTGGCTACAAGGATCAGCCTGCACCAAAGGTAACCTGGTCTTTTGAGGTGTACATTTCAGTAGAAGAGAATCCAATGGAAGATCACTGTCAGTTATATCTGCTGACCTGTGTGCCTACCCCTTGGAAATGTCTGTCAGGTAGTCAAGTTCTACAAATCATCAGATGGCTGCTTTATAATATACAGAGAAGAGGAACAACATTCTCTACTTTTCTAAGATGTTCTGTGGGTCTGACCACATACAAGTCTGGGTGGAAACCCAAGGCTGAGGGTCCTGGTGCAAAGCTGATGTGCAGGTCAATGTGTGTCTGCTGCATAAGTAATCGTATTTCAAGATTCTATAGCTCATTTCAAGAGACAGACTAATTGGAATCTCAGATGGGATCAAGAGTGTAAATTTTGACCTGTCCTCACTTTGTGGATGTGCTTACAGTTTATTTGGGTGCCTTACATCTTTTCTAATTCAAATTCCCTAAGAGCCTGCCCTACTCCCTCTTTGCAGTCCCTCAGCACCTGCGAGCCTGCAGAACTGGCAGGTAGAGAAAGGGGCCTGGCTGGATCCGTGCAGTGATTTGCACGGTTCCATCTGGGAGTCATTTTGGAAACTTTCTTTAGGGTTGTTTTTATTAAGTGTCTATATTTGATGGAGGGTGGAAGTATACTTTGAATGTATTCTTTTCTAATTTTTTTTAGGTTAAAAGATGGTTGTTGCAGTTAAAATGGAAAGTTTTTCTTTGGTTTGCTGGTATTTTGAGTGAATTCTCTGTTAATAGAGCTCAAATGGGTTAGTGTGTAAAGTAAAGAAAGTGAACTGGTAATGTTTTACTGGTGGTTCAAGGCCAGGTCCTCTCCTACCCCTGTGCCACTGGCTTGCTCTGTGACCCTCTCTTATCGAACCCATGCTGTGAGAGTGAACATGCCTCCTCCTCTGGTATGAGGACTTAGCACAGCCCTCCTGAGCTAATGACTTCTTAACAATCCCACCTGTCAGCATTGTTTCTATGGTCATACAGTTTCCAAGGAGTGAATTCTGGGAGACACACTCAAACCACAGTATTGGAGAAGTGACTTAACTATTTTGTGCCTCAGTTTTCCTTTCGTTAAAATATGGATAATAATACTGACCTACCTCAAAAGGCAGTTTTGAGGCACGAGTAATGCTTCTCATCCAGTGTCTGGGGACCCTTCAGCAGAGGAATTCCCTTGCTGAATATTTCTACAGTGGCTCTGTCCACTTTGAACTTGCTATGTCCACGTGTTCCAGAGGCTCTCATTAGTCTCCCTGGCTCTCTGGAGAGTAAATGAATCCCTTGGCTAAGTGGTGGATAACTAGTCAAAGGAAATGTGAGAATGCATCCTCATTGCCATACAAATAAGTACAGAAAAACTTTCCCTTGCTTGGGTGGGATTTTTATCCCTCTTTATGTGGGACAGGAATTATTTCTGACCTAAGAGTAATTTTGGAATAATTTCTATTAATATCAAATCTGAAGCTAGTTGTACTGATCTGAGATTGTGTTTGTTCATAATAAAATTGAAGTGAAACTGATTGTGCTGTGTCTGAATTTGTGGCTGTCGTTCAAATTCTCCTTGGACCTGTCTCCATGACTGGTGTCACCCTATGTATGTCCTGTGTCTTTAAGAACAAAAAAGCAGTAGCAACTACAAGAGTTGACTCAGACCCGGCAAATCTGCCCTGCCCTTCCTAGGGGTAACTTCAGGTTGAACGGGGCACAGGAAATCCAGTCTTCGGCCATTAGATCAGACACTAACACCTGCTGGCAACTTGGTCTGGGAAAAATTCCACAGAGTCAAGACAGATTTCCTAGGGTAAAAAGAGAGCAGCAGAAGCACTGCCAAGGAGTGGCATTTGTGTCTGAAACGTCCTCTCCCCAGGGAACAGGGGAACAAGTCACTTCCTGGGGCACCACAGCAAGAAGACATGAAAAGAACCAAGGGAAGGTTTGCCAGCTCTAGAGCAAACAAACTTCTGAACTCTTCTTTCTACAGAGTGGAAAGGGTTGTTTTGTTTTGTTTTGTTTTTCTTTAGTACTTCAACAACCCTCATGTAGAAAAGAGAAAGGCAAAACTCTTCCAGTTTAAAGAAGCTCCATGGGGCCGGCATTGGTGTAGCAGGTAAAGCTATCGCCTTCAACACCAGCATCTCAGATGAGGACCGGTTCATGTCCTGGCTGTTCCACTTCCAATCCAGCTCCCTGATAATGGCCTGGTAAAAGCAGCAGAAAATGGCCCAAGTTTTTGCGCCCCTGCCATCCATGTGGGAAACTTGGATGAAGTTCCTGGCTCCTGGCTTCAGCCTGGCCCAGCACTGGCCATTGTGACTATCTGGGGAGTGAACAAGCAGAAGAAAGATGTCTGCCTTTCTGAAACTCTTTCAAAATAAATAAATAAATTAAAAAAAAAAAAAAAAGAAACTCCATATTCCAGTAAGGTAGCACCTTGAGACACTTAAAAGCTCCCCAGAACCCACTCTGCCAGCTCATTTCCCTCTGATCTAATGTTGTCCTCATCTTGGACAAGAAGCATTGTGCTTTCCAAGTAATTCTGAGGGTAGGACTCTCATAGGAATTCTGATTATCCAAAATCAGAAGGAAATATACAGTGGTCTGTTTTAGGCTCTTGTGAGACGTTTATGATGATACATTCTTCACCAGTGAACATCTGGGTTGCCACCTTGAGCCCCTTTACTTCTTTTGTGTAAAATGTTCAGGACAGGGTATTTTTCTGTAACTGCACTGTTCCTGCAAGTCTCTGCCTCCCATGAGCCGGACTCCAGTGTGGAGCCTGTGGCCTCCCTGTGCTCTCTGCTTCCTCCTGCTTTCCTCCTGTTCCATACCTGCCCAATCTCCCTCTGACTCAACACACCTCTAGTCTTCCCCTAGGAGGTCTATATTTTGTATATCTGATGTTTCATCAGGGACTTTTTTCTTATTCTTACATGGAAAATTTTAAAAAGAAAGGTGAGAGATCTTAGCACTGGAAAAGAGTGGCTCAATATGTTACACTGAATTCAAGATGAAGAGAAAGGGAACAAGTGACAAACTGGCATTTCAGGTGAGTTATAAAATAAACATTCCCAGGGGCAAAGTTGTGAAATCTGAATTTCACATTTTTTGTATGGGAAAAGAAAAAGAGGTTAAAGTCATATATAAGGATCAAAATTAAACATGGCAGGCTGGTGCCGTGGCTCACTTGGCTAATCCTCTGCCTGTGGCACTGGCACACCAGGTTCTAGTCCCAGTTGGAGTGCCGGATTCTGTCCTAGTTACTCCTCTTCCCGTCCAGCTCTGTGCTGTGGCCCGGGAAGGCAGTGGAGGATGGCCCAAGTGCTTGGGCCCTGCACCCGCATGGGAGACCAGGAGAAAGCACCTGGCTCCTGGCTTCAGATCGGCGCAGCGCGCTGGTCATAGCAGCCATTTGGGGGGTGAACCAATGGAAAAGGAAGACCTTTCTGTCTCTCTCTCTAACTCTGCCTGTAAAAAAAAAAAATAATTAAACATGGCACAAAAGGAGGAAAATTATTTGAGATAATGATGGAGAAGGGCATATAAACAAAATTCCTAAAGCAGTGGAAGCTGGCCCAAGTCCTTGGGCCCCTGTACCCACATGGAAGACCTGGAAGAAGCTGCTGGCTCCTAGCTTGCAGCTCCAGCTGTTGTGGACAAATGGGGAGTGAACCAGCGGATGGAAGACCAACTTCTCTCTGCCTCTCCTTCTCTCTGTGTGTAACTCTGACTTTCAAATAAATAAAATAAATCTTTAAATAAATAAAAGAAAAAAATTCCTAAAGCTCAACCTGTTTTCTCCATCTTTCCTGGAAGAACCAGGATAATCCCTAAAAATGACTGCCAGGACACAAAAAAGAATAAGAGGCATCCAGGGGCCGGTGCTGTGGAGCAGTGGGTTAATGCCCTGGCCTGAAGCGCCAGTATCCCATATGGGCGCCAGTTCAAGACCTGGCTGTTACACTTCCGTTCCAGCTCCCTGCTATGGCCTGGGAAAGCAGCAGAAGATGGCCCAAGTCCTTGGGCCCCTGCACCCCTGTGGGAGACCCAGAAGAAGCTCCTGGCTCCTGGCTTCGGATCATCATAGCTCTGGCCATTGTGGCCATCTGGGGAGTGAACCAGCAGATTGAAGATCTCTCTCTCTCTCTCTCTGCCTCTTCTTCTCTCTCTGTGTAACTCTTCCAAATAAATAAATAAATATTTTTTAAAAATTAGTTAATAACAAATGTTTGGAATCCTCACACAATGCTGGGAAATATACAATGATGCAGATATTTTTGGAAAATAGTTGGGCAGTTCCCCAAAAGGATAAATATATAATGGGCACCACGTGATTCAGCAATTCTACTCCTAGGTGTATACCTCCAAGAACTGAAAACACGTCCATACAAAAAAATTGTACATGAATAATCATAGATACATCACATAACTAATCAACAGAAACAAAACAAGTGTCTATCACTAGATGAACAAACATGTGGTTTATTCACATTATGGGAAACACAGAGTCATAAAAGCATGATGAATTGATACACAATATAACATGAATGGACCTAGAAAGCACCGTTCTAAAGCAGAGCATCAGACACAAAAGGCCACATACTTTATGATTCTATCTATCTGAGCTGCATAGAACAGGCAATTCCAGAGATAGAAAGCAGAGGGGTGTTGCTCAGAGCTGGGGAAGAGGAATGAGGAGTGACTGCTAATGGGCATGGGTTTGCATGGAGCGATGAAAATGTTCAGTTAGATTCTGGCAATGGTAGCACCACCCTGTGAGTGTACTGAAAACAGCTGAATCATATACCTTAAAAGGGTCACTTCATGCCACATGAAATATATCTCAAGAAAAAAACTAGATGAGGAACAAAAGCTCTGTATTGTAAGAGCTTTCCAATTACTTGTAGCTAACACTCAAACCCAAATATACAAGAGAAGCACTGTAATTTAACTTATTTGATTAAAGAAGCACTCCATTGTCTTAAATATATAGTGCTATGAGCTCTAGACTCAAACATCAAGGAGACTAAGAATAGACACACAAGAAAAGGCAACTGCTGCAAACTGGAGTGTCCATGATGATAACCTTGCTATACCACCTTACTTGAAAAATTCCAAGTGATACACTCTACATTAGTTAAAGGGGTTTAGAACATTGCATGCACACATTTTACTTCCTCTTGAGCAGGAAATCCGTGTCCTGAGTCTACCAGACTTGTGAGTGCCATGGTCCACTGGTCCAACAATAACAGTTACCATAACTAGGCACTGTGCTAAGTGCTGGATGGTGTGCTATCTCACCACATCAGAAGCAGGTGCTATTTGTGCCTCATTTTACCTCTGCAGTACCCAAGTTTCTTCAAGGAGAAATCTGCGAAGGAGTGAGCCTGGTGTTCTGATCTGGCTCCAGAACCGTGATCCTAATACCTGGCTTTCCTGGGCGTGGAGCAGATGACAAACTAGTGAAGTCTACATCTCTCACACATCCAAGTATAGGAACTGTGATACTCACTAACACTCAGAGGCAAAGCCTGGCATGGCCCCTCCTTGGGGTAGCAATGGCAGAGAGCTTCACTCATGCATGATGCCACCTCTGCCAGAAAGACCCAAATCACTTCACCTGGGGACCCACCTTCATCCTCAACCATGCCTGAGTTTTTTTTTTTTTTCTTATTTAGTTGAAAGAGTTACAGAGAGAGGTAGAGACAGAGAGAGGTCTTCCATCCTCTGGTTCACTCCCTAAAAGCCAAAACAGCCAGAGCTGAGCTGATCCAAAGCCAGGATCCAGGAACATCTTTCAGGTCTCCCATGTGGGTGCAGGGGCCCAAGGACTTGGGCCATCCCTTGCTGCTCTCCCAGGCCCATTAGCAGGGAGCTGGATCAGAAGCAGAGCAGCCAGTACTCAAACAGGCACCCATATGGGATGCTACCATTGCAAGCTAGGGCTTTAACCTGCTGCATCACAGCACCAGCCACCTTGCCGGAGTGTTAAGCAGTCCTTTCAAATCACAGCAACTTGCCTGACCTTTCCTCTTTCTTTCCCAGCATTCTCCACCCTCCTGCACAGTCTTGCACTCTGCAACGGCAGCCTCCTCTTTCAGAAATGATTCCCTGAGCCTAAATAGTCAAAGAGCTGGAAAGATCTCACATCTTGTTTTAAATTCTGACTGTGTAACTCTGTGAAATGTCACAGGGAGTGGGAGTCCTATTCTGTGACCTACAGTTAACTCTATGCTACAAGAAAAACGCTGACTGTTGTAAATAGACTTTGGGGCAAATGCCATAGTCTCTAATCCCAGGCTCAAAAAAAGGCTGAAATTCCACACTGTGGTTGCTGGAAGCATGAGCTTCCCCCTTTGGGGACCCAAGTCAGCCCCTCCCCCACAGAGTCCGGCCCAGTCTGCTACACCCAAGCCACAGAAGGCTCACAAAGGCTCAGTGTGGGCTCTGCTGACTCACAGGGTTCTCTGCCCAGGCCAGGACCTCCTCGATGCAGCCAAAAGGGCCTCTCCCTTGAGCCATTTCCCAATAGGGAGCAGTGAGTAGCTTTAAAAACCTTGGTGAACAAAGAGAGGAAATGAGCAAAGAGGAAAGTGAACGTGAAGGCCACAGAGGGCCCAGAATGATTCATGGATGTTTTCTCATTCCTTAGAGACTTCTGGACACAAGAGGTTTCTTTGTTTCTTTTGCTTATTCGTTTCTTTCAGATATATATATATATATATACACACACACACACACACACACACACACTTTAACTGTAATGGAATTTACATAATATAAAACTAACCTTTTTAAAACCTTTTTAAAAGATGTATTTATTTATTTGAAACTTAAGAGTTAGAGAGAGAGAGAGAGAAATATCTTCCATCCATTGGTTCACTCAATTGGCCACAATGGCTGGAGCTGTGCCAATCCAAAGCCAGGAGCCAGAATCTTCCTCTGGGTCTCTCATGAGGGTGCAGGGGCCCAAAGACTTGGGCCATCTTCTACTGCTTTCCCAGGCCACAGTAGAGAGCTGGATCAGAAGTGGAGCAGCTCGTTCTCAAACCAGCACCCATAGGGATGCTGGCACTTCAAGCCAGAACGTTAACATGCTGCGCCACAGCACCAGCCACCAAAACTAACCATATTAAAGTGTAGTTTTGTGGTATTAAGCACATTCACTACATTGTGCAACCATCATCTTTACTTTCAAAACCTTTTCACCATCCCAAAGAAAACTCTGTCTATTCAACAGTGACTCCTCGTCTTCTTCCCACCTCCACCCCCACCCCATTGCATCCCAATCCCTGGCAAACACTAATCTGCTCTCTGTGTCTAAGAAGTTATCAGTTCTGGATATTTCATAGCAATGGAATGTGACATCGTATGGTGGGCTCCTTCCTTAAAATAACATGATTGATGGTCATCCATGGTAAGGATTGGTACTGCATGTCTTTCATTGCTTCCTGCTACCACAGTGTGTACTGGTAAAACGGGTGGTGGTTTACAAGTTCATCCACTGATGACCATGTGAGCTGTCACCAAATTTTTGCTATTGTGAACAGTGCTGCTATGGACACTTGTGTGCCAACACTGGAGTATCTGTCTGCAACACATTTGGGTATCTACTTAGGCGTGGAGGGCTGGGACACATGGTTATTCTGTGTTTAATGTTTCCCCAGGGGCTGACCCCACTGAAATCACACCAGCAACGCACCAGGTCACCTCTGCTCCTTCATGTGGACACATCTGTCCCTTTCTCCTCCCTACCTCCAAGAAAGCCGGTCCCCAGACTGCCCTTCTCCCTGGGGTAGAGGGTGGCTGCATGGCACCTCTGCCAGAAAGGTTCTCCCGAGGCCAAAGCGTCCACTCTCGCCTTGTCCACCATAGGACTCGAGGAGCCCGAGCAGGCCAGGCCAGGCCACAAGCCCTCTCCCTGTGGTCACGCAGGCACAGCCACGACAGCCACCCACGTGGCCATAACACCATGCCCCAGCCACCTCCAACACCTCCGTCCTCACGCTGACCCGCTTCAAACTCTCCCAAACACGCAAGGCTCAGAGCACAAAGCCAGCGGCTCTGCGTGGAAGCCATGGCCAGCGGCAGCCAGGCGGGTGGGCACACAGCACTCAGCTCCCGCTGAACATCCTCAAGCCGCCGCCCGCCCGCCCGGCTCTCGCCCAGCCCCCTCTGCTGAGGGCGGGCCTGTCAGGGCCTGGCTGGCAGCCAGCAGGAGCCTGAGGACAGGCGCGCGCCCCGCCCCTCCCACCGGGGTTACTGTCGGTCACAGACCCGGGTCCTGCAAGCTACTGACACACAAGCCAGCCAACAGCGCCTGACCCGGCGGAGCCAATCAGCAGCCGCCAAGCTTGTCTGATTCCGTCTGCTCCAATCAGGAGGCGCGATCGTTCCAGCCTCCCGCTCCTGTGAAGCACCAGGCCCTGGTGGCATTTTTCCTTTCAGGGCGTCTGCCTCAGGCGCTCCTCTCCCAGCCCTCAGTCTGCCCTCCCCGGGAATGGGGAAGTGCGGGCGCACTAGTGGGTCGGGGTTTCACGTGCATCGCAGTGGAGACCAGGTTCCTTCCCCGCAGAGGGCCCCCGCTTCTCTGCGGGGCAGCCGCAGACAGGGCTGTGGTCTTGCTCTCTGCCCGGCCTCCCCCTGCGGTTCCCTCCCCTGCGCCTCTGGTTCCACAGGGGCCTTGGAGGCCCTGTGGCCCTGGGTGACCGGGACAGGTCGCCAGGCAGAGCTCACTGCAAACAGCCACTGGGGAGAGGGAGAGCGGCCGAGAGTCAGCGGAACAGACATCGGGGTGGGCACGCGGAGAGCAGAAGTCATCTTAGTGTAATTTGAAAGGCAGTGAGAGAGAGAGAGGGAGATGGAGACATCTTCCATTCGCTGCTTCACCCTCCCCCCCCCCTCCAATACCAGCAACAGCCAGGGCTGGCCAGGAGAAAGCCAGGAGGCTGGAACTCAATCCCAGTCTCCTGTGGCCTCCCACGTGGATGGCAGGAGGGACTCAAGGACTCCAGCTGTCATCCGCTGCCTCCAAGGCTGCACCTTAGCAGGAAGCTGGGTCTGAATTGGAGGAGCTGGGACTCCAACCCATGGCTCTGATGTGGCATGCATGCATCCCCAAAGGAGCCTTAAGGGCTGCAGACTGTGACAAACGCCTGCCCTAAGGAGAGGGGGAATGAAGGCACAGAAATCCCAAAGTGTTCAGGATCTGCCTGGCTGCAGAGCTGGAGCAGGAAGGGTGTGAGTTGGGGAGGCAGGGAATGTGGCAAGGCAGCTTTAGGCCCTAATGGAGGGTGTAGCCCAGCTTCTGCAGGTGATAAGGAGTCACCAGACTTTTAATGGTTTCAGAAAGGTGGCTCTGGTGGGCACAGGGCAGGGCAGACAGGCCAGATGAGGGCCAGGGCACCAATTCTCAGGTACTGCTAAACTCAGGTGAGGGCCCCTGGGGTCTCAACTGAAGAGAGTATGATGGGAATGGAAAGGAAGGGCACAAGCTCAGGAATTTTTCAGAGAGGAATCAATACTACTTAATGACTGGATCTGGGAGATGCAGGAGGACAGGAGGAAAAGGTGATGTTGAGGTTTGGTTTGTAGCTTGAATGACAGAGATGGTAGCACTTGCACTGCTGAAGTAGGAAAAAGAGAAGCAGATTCTGGAAAGGGAGTGGAGTTCAGTTTCTTTCATGCCAAATGTGAGTTTGAGGAAGTACATCAATATGGAAATAAGCTCAGTGGGTAGTTGTGAATATGGATTTGGTGTTTGAAAGAGGCACAGAAATGGGATCCAAGGAGTTTCAGAATTCAGCTGGGGAGAAAATTCAGGACTCAAGAAGTTATGGAGAGGGAGTCAGCACTGTGACAAAGCAGGTAAAGCCACCGCCTGCAGTGCCGGCATCCCTTATGGGCACCGGTTCAAGTTCCAGCTGCTCCACTTCCAATCCAGCTCTCTGCTATGTCCTGGGAAAGCAGAAGATAGCCCAAGTCCTTGTGCTGCTGCACCCAGGTGGGAAGACCTGGAGGAAGCTCCTGGCTTCTTGGCTTCAGCTCCAGCTGTTGTGGCCAAATGGGTAGTGAACCAGTGGATGGAAGACCTCTCTCTCTCTCTGCCTCTCCTCTCTCTGTGTAACTTTTTCAAATAAATCCTTTAAAAAGAAGAAGAAGAAGAAGAAGAAGAAGAAGAAGAAGAAGAAGAAGAAGAAGAAGAAGAAGAAGAAGAAGAAGAAGAAGAAGAAGAAGAAGAAGAAGTAGTAGTAGTAGTAGTTATGGAGGAGCCAGCGCTGTGGCATAGAAATTTAAGTCTGCCTGCAGTGCTGGCATCCTATATGGTTGCTGGTTCAGGTCCCAGCTGCTCTACTTCAGATCTAGCTCCCTGCTAATGCACCTGGGAAGTCAGCAGAAGATGGTCCAAGTACTGGGTGTTAGTAAAATGGTACCATCTTATCTGTGGTGCCATCTATGCCCCAGATACCATCTTAGGCTCTGGCACCTTGCACAGTAAGCTTCGATCCTAAGTCCCATGGCCCAACCACAGGTGTCAGATCCACCCCCACCCTAATGGGATTCGCTGCTCCTACTTCCCTGCCCATCCCCCTCACCTGCTTCCAGCACACTTGCTCTCTCTCAGGATTCCTCTCTCTCTTACTCTCTAGCCCTCTCCCCCTGGCCTATCAGACTTCCTCCATCCAACAATAAACCTTTCCCTTAACTCTGGTGTTTGGTGTGTTTTGTGGCAGCCTTACACTTTTGCCTCTGTAGCCACATGGAATATCCAGAAGAAGTTCCTGGCTCCTGTCTTCAGTCTGGCTCAGCCCTGGCTATTGCTGCCATTTGGGGAGTGAACCAGTGCATAGAAGATATATCTCTCTGTCCTTCTTTCTCTGTATCTCTGCCTTTCAAATAAATAAATCTTAAAAAAATAAAAAGTTGTAAAGTAGGAAGATTCAATAACATGCTCTTGGGAAGTAGTAATACTCAACAGGTAGAAAAAGGACACACAGGAAAATGTGCTAAGAAGTATCAGAAAGATATTGGAGGGGGAAGGTAGATTAATGTAACAGGAGTAAAAAATAATTCCAGCAAGAGAAATCACAATATGTAAAATAAATAAGAAAGCCATATATGTATATACATGCACTAGTGATCTTCAATAAGTTCATGAAAAATACATATGCTGAGTAAGCCATGCATAGATTTCATGAAAAATACATACGCTGGGGTTGGTGCTGTGGCACAGTAGGTTAATCCCCTGCCTGCATCCCTTATGGGCGCCGGTTCTAGTCCTGGCTGCTCCACTTCCCATCTAGCTCTCTGCTATGGCCTGGGAAAGCAATAGAAGATGGCCCAAGTCCTTGGGCCCCTTCACCCACATGGGAGACCCAGAAGAAGCTCCTGGCTCCTGGCTTCAGCTTGGTCCAGCTCCAACCGTTGTGGCCGATTGCGGAGTAAACCAACAGAAGGAAGATCTCTCTTTGTCTCTCCCTCATACTATCTATAACTCTACCTCTCAAATAAAATAAATAAAAATTTTTTTAAAAAGAAAAATACATACGCCAGTAAGCCATGTATAGATTTCAAATCTAGCTTTTTCCACCAAAAATAAACTTATCTTTAAATTTCATCTTTCCATTCACTTATGGAAAAACCATCACGTACATATATCTTTCCCAAGACATTAAATTATGAAACACTGATTTGATGCAATTCAACTATTTAAGTCTTCAAATTTATGATGCAAAACTATGTTTTTCAAAAGATGCTTAATGTATCTCTAGGAAAGTATTCAGGCTTAAAAACAAATGTATATGGGCCGGCGCTGTGGCTCAACAGGCTAATCCTCCGCCTTGCGGCGCCGGCACACCGGGTTCTAGTCCCGGTCGGGGCGCCGGATTCTGTCCCGGTTGCCCCTCTTCCAGGCCAGCCCTCTGCTGTGGCCCGGGAGTGCAGTGGAGGATGGCCCAGGTGCTTGGGCCCTGCACCCCATGGGGAGACCAGGAAAAGCACCTAGTACCTGGCTCCTGCCATCGGACGAGCGCGGTGCGCCGGCTGCAGCGCGCCGTCCGCGGCGGCCATTAGAGGGTGAACCAACGGCAAAGGAAGACCTTTCTCTCTGTCTCTCTCTCACTGTCCACTCTGCCTGTCAAAAAAAAAAAAAAAAAAAAAACAAATGTATACAATTATCGTACTTTTTATAATTACATCTATGATTGCAAATGGTCATGAGGGCATTTTTAGGGTGAGGGAACACTGGTCTGATTGAGATGATGATTACACAGCTGTATTCAAGGATCAAATACTCTCAAACTGCAATGCCTTTATTAAAAAGAGGAGGGACTGTTAAGGATCCCTACCTCACAGCGTTGTGTTGGAGATTCAGTGGCAGAAGAGAGCACAGGTCCTGAAACAGAACAAGGGCTCCCTCAGCGAAGAAGGGAAGGGAGACCTGGAGCACTGCATGAGGAGGCAAGACTGGGAGCAAGGCCTGGAAGAATGAGTGAAGCCCACACCAAAAACAGATCAACAAAAGACCATGTGGTAGGTCAGACAAAAAGGTAAGTTGAAAAAACTGAGTACTTTTAGATGGAACAAGAGAAAGTTTATGAGGAAACTTGACAGCTGACTTACAACATGCCACAAAAAAGAAGTAGACTTATTTCTTATTGCTCCAGAGGATTGCATAAAGCCGTTGAAGTATGTGCAAATGAGTGTGGTGTGGTGGGCAAGGGAGAAAGGCCAATGTTAGGTCCAAATATCATGAGCTGTTCTAAGATGTCTTGGGAGAGTAAGCCCATTCTCTCCAGATCTGTTCCACCTGTGCCAGATGCTGTGTGAAGGGTCTTGCATGAAATGAGCTAATGGACTAGATTTTCTCTTAAGTTTTACCAGCTTTTAAGACCCTATGATTTCAACTTCATGAAACTCTTTCAATTAAACATAATGCAACAGGTCTCCAGTTTGTTATCTCCAGTCTGTGCAATGGAGGTCCACTTTATCTTTTTTCACCTCCAGCAATTTAGCATTCCTTCACGATTTTCAGCAAATCTGTTTAAGCTGTTTTTATGACATGAACCAAATGAGCTTAAAGTGATCAGACCTGACTGATAACCACTAATTGCTTTTCTAAATAGGCCTGTGTTAGAAAATTAATGATTTATTTTAAGATGCATTTTCATTACACTTCGTATCTATACCATTCATTTTGCTTCCTACAGTGAAGAGATCCTTAAACTAGAAGTCAATTTGTTTCAAGTATTTATCCTGTTACATACTAGATGCTTGACTTTGATTGACAGAGGTATTTGATACATAAGTTTTCTTTGTGTGGCCCATGGAGACCTAAGTCACCTCAAGAACTTCAGGAGTTCCATAAATCCTAAATAAAACTCATAATAACATTAAGTTGTCATTTGCATTTTTTCACCACCATGTAGACATTTGTTCTGATGGTAGCAAAGCAGTGTTGGGCATTGGCTTTGTAAAGGAATCAAGCTGTAAGTACCAAACTATACCAGCGGTCATGATATTCTTCAGGGTCATTCACTCAGAAAATAATTTCAGTTAAGATATTCCTGGTAAATGCTATGATTTGGATATGGTTAAGAGTATCCCCCAAGTTTCTTGCATTGGAAGCTAAATCCCCAGTGTGATAACATGAAGAGGTGGTGCACAGTGGTTGTTTGGCATAGATGTTAAGACCCAGCTTGGGATGCCCACATCCCATATTGGAGTGACTGGATGGGAATCCTGGCTCCACTTCTGAATCCAGCTTCTTGCTAATGCATACCCTGGGAGGCATTAGATGATGGCTCAAATACTTGTGTTCCAGCCATTAATGTCGAAGACCTAGACAGTTCTGGATCTCTGGCTTTGGCTTAGTTCAGCCTCTGCTTTTGCAAGCACTCAGGGAAATGAGTAAGTAGACAGAAGAACTCTCTATCTCTCTGCCTTGCAAATAAATGAAAATAAATAATTATTTTTTAAAGGGAGAGGTGGTGGGATCCATAGTATATGGGGCTTAGTGAATGGTTATTAGGTCACTGGGGACATAGATCCCAGAGGTGTTTAGATAGTGGTCATGGGTCAGTGCTGAATCTTTGAGAGATGTCAGTATAAAACAGGAGGCTGGTCCCTCCTCTCCCCTCTCACTTCTTGTCTGACCATGTGCTCCCCACCACGATGCCACCTCCCATTTGGCTCTCATCAGAGGCTGAATCTATGAGGGGCTGCCTGATCTTTAGCTTTCAACTTCCAAAATTATGAGCTAAATCAACCTCTTTTCTTGGGAAAGTACCCAACCCCAGGTATTTTGTGAAAGCAACAGAAAATAAACTAACATAAGGAAAAAGAAAAAATTATCAATTGTGGCCAATCTTGATCTTTGAGAACATGTCTTTGAAATTCTGTGTCATGAAATGAGACACAGGCATAAAGCATTTCTGCAACCTACCAAACAATGATGACTACCCTGAGGGAAAGCTTTAGTGTGATCATTTTAGTTGTGAGCTAAATTAACCACTTTGGCCAAGGAACATAATTTTTACTTGAAAGAGTAGCTGACAAAAAGACTGGTTAATCAGATGAGTATTTGGCAGACATTTTCTTAAACGTTAATAACAACTGTTAGTTTAAGAATACAACTCATATTATTTGTTCCAATGATAAAATTTGAGCTTTCAAACAAAAATTAGGATTGGGGAAAATCCATATATTTGATAGCTTTTGAATAATCTAAGACTCTGGGGCCAGTGTTGTGGTGTAGCAGTTAAAGCCACTGCCTGCAGTGTCAGCATTCTATATGGGTGCTGTTTCAAGACCTGGCTGCTCCACTTCTGATCCAGTTCTCTGCTATGCCCTTGGAAAGCAGTAGAAGATGGCCTGAGTACTTGGACCCCTGCTCCCATGTGGGAGACCCTGAAGAAGCTCCTGGCTCCTATCCTGGCTTCAGATTGGCCCAACTCAGGCTGTTGCAGCCATTTGGGGAGTGAACCAGTGAATGGAAGATTCTCTGTCTCTGCCTCTGCCTCTGTACCTCTGCCTCTCTGTAATTCTGCCTTTAAAATAAATAAAATCTTAGGCCGGTGCCACAGCTCACTAGGCTAATCCTCTGCCTTGCAGTGCCGGCACACGGGTTCTAGTCCCGGTTGGGGCACCGGATTCTGTCCTGGTTGCCCCTCTTCTAGGCCAACTCTCTGCTGTGGCCAGGGAGTGCAGTGGAGGATGGCCCAAGTGCTTGGGCCCTGAACCCCAAGGGAGACCAGGAGAAGCACGAAGCACCTGGCTCCTGCCTTCGGATCAGCATGGTGCGCCGGCTTTGGCGGCCATTGGAAGGTGAACCAATGGCAAAAGGAAGACCTTTCTCTCTGTCTCTCTCCCTCACTGTCCACTCTGCCTGTCAAAAAATAAATAAATAAATAAATAAAATCTTTTTAAAAATAGAATATGACTCATGATGAAATCATTGTTGATATTAATGCCATTTTCCGATATTATAGAACAAATGTCAACATTCTAAAGATTTGCATAAATCAGTGAACTAATATTTTACAAATAACCAAAGTATAATGTGACAAAGTCATGCATAGACAAAAGGCACCCTCAAAATGCAAGATCAATGAATCCAACATACAACAAGCTCATTGATAGGATTTCAAATTGTAACTAACCTGAAGAAATTACCATTTACTGAGTTTTAGTGTAGTATCAAAGAAGAGCATCTGCAATTATCTTTAAAAAGATAACTAGAGGTGAGAGTTATGGCACAGCGGGTTAAGTCACTGGACACCTACATCCCATATTGGAGTGCCTGGTTCTAATCCCAGCCTACTCTGCTTCCAATCCAGCTTCCTGCTAATGTGCAGCCTGGGAGGCAAGGGATGATGCTTCAAATACTTGATTTCTTGCCACCCATGTGGGAGACCCAGATGGAGTCCCAGATTCCTGCCTTCTGTCTGGCCTAGCCCAGGCTATTGCAGGCATTTAGGGAATGAACTAACAGAGAATGATCTGTCTCTTTCACTCTTTCAAATAAATAAGTAAACTTTCCTTAAACCTTATTATTAAAATAACTTCTCCCAGAGCAGGTGTTTAGTCTAACAGTTAAGAGGCCAGCATCCCACATCAGAGTGACTGGGATCAAGTCCTGGCTCAGGCTCCTGACTCCAGTTTACTAGTAACGCAGACCACAGGAGGCAGTAGTGATAGTGAAAGTAATTGGGCGCTTGCCTTCCTCTATTCCTGGCTCCAGGTTTTGGCACCAGCCCAACCCTGGCCAGTGAGGGAGGGAATTAGTGGATGGGAATTCTTTCTATTGATATCTATTTCTGTCTCTCTGTGAAAGAAAGAAAAAAGGTGAGAGAGGAGAGGAGAGGAGGGGTGGGGAGGGGGAGGAAGGAAGGAAGGAAAAAAAGAAGGAGAAAGAAAAATATTTCTTTTTTCAACTACCTGTGAGATGAGATTTTCTTCATAGACTTCAACCAAACACAATGCAACAGATTTAAGAATTGAACTGTATTCTATTGTTAGGTATTAAAGAGATTAGTAAAACTATAAAATATCTGGGCCAGCACTGTGGTGTGGCAGGTAAAGCTGCCACCTGCAATACCGGGATCCCATATGGGCACTGATTCAAGTCCTGGCTGCTTTGCTCCCAATTCAGCTACTTGCTGATGTGCCCAGGAAAGCAGCATAACATGGCCCAAGTGCTTGGGCCCCTGAACCAACATGGAAGACCCAGATGAAGCTCCTGGCTTCTGTTTGGCCCAGCCCCAGCCATTGTTGTCATTTGGGAAGTGAACCAATGAATGGAAGATCTCTTGCTTTGTTTCTCTTCTCTCTCTCTCTCTCTCTCTCTCTCTCTCCTCTCCATAACTCTGCCTTTCAAATAAATAAAATAAACTTTAATATACATATAAAATGTTAATATCCCTCTAAATATTTATTTGGTAAATAGGTAATTTCCATAAAAATTGACTATTCATTTTAATATGTAATAGGATTATTGGTATTTTAAAATAAATAAATGACTCATGTCATTGTCTAATATAGTGAATAGTAATAGATATAACCCATGGAAACAAAAATTATTCAGAGTCTTCAATGTTTTTATAACAACTTTATTGAACTATATTTCACATATCGTAAAATTCATCCATTTAAAGTGTACAGTCCAACGGTTTTTAAAATAAAGAGTTGGGCCGGCGCCATGGCTCACTAGGCTAATCCTCCGCCTGTGGTGCCGGCACCCAGGATTCTAGTCCCGGTTGGGGCGCTGGATTCTGTCCCGGTTGCTCCTCTTCCAGTCTAGCTCTCTGCTGTGGCCTGGGAAGGCAGTGGAGGATGGCCCAAGTGCTTGGGTCCTGCACCCGCATGGGAGACCAGGAGGAAGCACCTGGCTCCTGGCTTCAGATCAGTGCAGCATGCCGGCCGTAGTGGCCATTTTTTGGAGTGAACCAATGAAAAGGGAAGGGAGGGGAAGGTGACGGGAGGGGAAGGGAAGGGAGAGGAAGGGAGGGGAAGGGAAGGGAGAGGAAGGGAGGGGAGGGGAGGGGAGGGGAGGGGAAGGGAAGGGAGGGGAGGGGAGGGGAGGGGAGGGGAGGGGAGGGGAGGGGAGGGAAAAGGTCTTCCATCTGCTGGGTCAATCAGCAAATGGCCTCAACCACTGGAGCTAGGCTGATCTGAAGCCAGGAGCTTCTTCCTGGTCTCCCACACAGGTGCAGGGGCCCAAGGACTTGGGCCATCTTCTGCTGCTTTCCATAGCAGAGAGCTGGATTGGAAGCTGAGCAGCCCGGCTTGAACCACTGACCTTATGGGATGCCTGCACTGCAGGCAAAGGCTTTACCTGCTATGCCACAGTGCTGGCTCACTCATTTTCCTTTTACCACTTGTGCTTTTGGGTTATATCTAAGAAACCATTACATGGTTCAGTCAAAAGTGTTTTTTTTTTTTTTTAAGATTTTTCTATTTATTTGAGAGTCAGAGTTACACACACAGAGAGAGAGAAGAGGCAGGGAGAGAGAGAGGTCTCCCATACACTGGTTCATTCCCCAGCTGGCCTCAACAGCCAGAGCTGTGCTGATCCGCAGCCAGAAGCCAGGAACTTCTTCCGGGTCTCCCATGTGGGTGCAGGGACCCAAGGACTTGGGTATCTTCTACTGCCCTCCTAGGCCATAGCAGAGAGCTGGATCAGAAGTGGAACAGCCGAGACATGAACTGGTGCCCATATGGGATGCCAGTACTGCAGGCAGCGGCTTTACCCGCTACACCACAGTGCCAGCCCCAGTTGCAAATATTTACACTTATTCTTCTAAGACTTTTATAGTTGTAACTCATATATTTAGGTCTTTGATTCATTTTTACTTCATTTTTCATATGACTTGTTAAGACATCTGCATCCTGTATTAGAATACGTGGGTTTCATTTCCATCTCTAGCTCCTGATTATAGCTTCCTGCCAATACAGACCCTGGAAGGCAGCAGGTAGTGGCACAAATAGTTGGGTCCCTGCCACCCACATGGAGACTTAAATTGATTTCCCAGCTACCATCTTCTGTCTGGCCCAGTCTTAGCCATAGTGGGGCATTTGGGGAATGATCCAGCAAATGTAAGATCTGTCTGTCTCTCTCCCTCTCAAATAACAATTAAAACCACTGGTACGTTTCATTTATGTATTTGTTTCATTTATGTATTTATTTATATTTACTTAAAAGCCTGAGAGAGACAGACAGAGAGGGATTTTCCAGTGCCCACAACAGCCAGGGCTGGCCAGTGTATGCATCAGCATGAAGCTGGAATTGGAAGCAGAGCCAGGACTGGAACCCAGGCACTACCATATGCCATGTGGGTGTCCCTACTGAGGTATTAATTGCTGTAATCAAAGCCTGCCTCAATTTCACTTATTTGTTAAGCCTAAATCTGGAATCTGTTTAAGAGTCTTTTGAATCCCAGTTATTTCTTCCAAGTAATTAAATATCTCTTCTAGTTTTGTTTGATTCAAAATTGAATAAACATGCCTTTTCCACCACAGATAAGGAGTATGTCTAAGTCAGAGGCAAGCCAGAGTGAAATGTTTTGTTTTGATCTCATCTAAAATAAGACACCGTACTCCCTCGAATACTGAGCTGTGAGTGGAGGAGCCCACCTGGTCTACTGGGGTCATCTCAACTTTGTCCTTATTTATGTCATAGATCAGCTTTAGAATCAGCCAGTAGAATAACCAGAGAAGAAAAATGGAAACACTGTAGAATTTTGTAGGGTAAGACAGAATGCTCTGTCAAAAAAACAACAAAAAGAAAAACCAACCCATGGCCTTTTCCCAGTGAAGAAAACAAAGAGAAGTGAAAGGTTCACAGAAGATTTCTGTAAACTAAATGTTAAAGTGTGAACTCCTCCAAGGGCAGTTGGACCCCAAGGCCTCTAAAGGAGGAAACAATAAGAAAGAAGGAGTAGAAAGTGCTTTTAAAATCAAGAGTTTTGGAATGTTTGGGAGAGGAAATACATTTGAATAAATCAGTCCAGTTTTCATATTTGGAACCTCAGTAGAAAAACTTTCAATTGCCCAGGGAGAAATCATTTACAGTCCTGGAAGAGCAGATGTCATCCAGCAGCTCCCTTTCCTCACTTATCAGTCCCCTCCAGCACTGTAGGGACAGGTGGGCGGGGAAGGCTGGAGAGATAAGACAGTGCTGTCCCCACCTAAAGATGGGGGTGGGGGAGGGTCCCTGAAGGCTCTGTTCACTTGAATATCTTCATGGCTTCTGTGTATTTTGTTTTTATTCTGTGCCTAAGTTATACTTGTACACAATTTATAGTTAAGTAGTTTTATAAGGCATGTTTTGAGAACAGCAGTGCCCCATCCTCCTCACACTTTTCTGCCCCTCAGAGGTAACCCTTTCCTCTGTTTTTAGGTGACTCTGGCATTTCTCTCTGTATCTCTAAACGACGTGACTGTATGCCTACTTACTGATTTCAGTTCTTTAATATGTATTTATTTCTTCCCATCATGGAAGGTAAGAATTTCATCTTTTTCATGACTACCACCACCTCTGCTGCCACTGCATCCTCATTCATACACATGGGCACCTGTGTCAATACAGCTGTGTTATAGTCTTGGTTGTATCAGTAGTCACTGTTTATATTACAGTGACTCTGTAAATACTGTTCACACAAGAGCCATGTCACATAGCCACGATTTCTCTCTTGAACATCTTTCTACCTCACTCCGGATTCAATAATGATCTTTAATTCTCTTCACATTTTCTATATACTTATCATTAATTCAGCTCAACCTCACATCTTTTCTCATTGTATTTGGTCCCATCCGGTAGTGTAACAACTTCTTTTTCTCGACCTGGACTTTGTAAACCTGCTTGTGAGGCTTGTGGCCTGGGGATTCTCTTCAGCATCATTCTACAGGTTTTACTTTCATCTACCCTTTGATGGACTCCTTGTTCCTCGATCATCTGCGTACCTTGTGGTTTACTCCCTTGTTCTGGAGAATCTCATTCACTATTTGTTTCCTGAATATAGAATATATTTAAGATATTTTCTTTGTCCTCAGCTTTCCAAAGTTTCATGATCCAATTTGGTGGTACCCTGGTATGGCGATATTTCCTGGAATTATCAAGGACATTTGGTATACCCTTCCAATCTAGAAATGTTTGCTCTGCAATGCAGAGAACTTTGAGTAATTAAATAATTTCTTTACTCTCCTTTGTTTCTTTGTCTCTTTCTCTCTTTCTGGCATAAATACTTGGCTTCAATCTTGCAGGCTCTTTATCATTGTTTTAAAAAACAGTTGGAGAAATCCATTAGCTGGAGTATAAATACCTACTAAAAGTCTCTGGGATAATGCCAGCAAGGCTGATCCCTTCCTGTCATTCTAACAACTGACAAGTAGTATTTTAAATTCCAAGGACTTTCATTTTCCTGACTGATACAAATTATAAAGACACATTAAAACACACAGTATGCTAGTATTCTAATTTAAAACCTCCAAGTTGAACTGCCTTACCTTTACTTCTTATTCCTAGACTTGAAATATATTAAGTTCAATTTGTCTTTCCCACTGGTCTAATGTGTGAGTATACATGGGTGATGAATACACAGACTCTAACTACCATTCAGTTCAGTAGCTTGAGAGATTCAGACCAAGGGGTTCTTGTCCACTTTGCCTCATCACCACCATTCTGATATGGGTCAGGGGATCAGAGGAAAGTGTAATCCTGGGACCTTCCATGTTTCTGATCTTATTTTTGTATAATTTGTAAATAATACAAAAAAGTCCTTTAAATGGAAATCTCTGGGCCATTTATGTTTTTTATATACACATATTACACATATTTTATATATATTTATATGCATGAACTCTATATTTCATTTTTTTCCTAAAGCGAACTTGAATTTTCTTAGATATTTTATTAGCCAGATTAAGACAGGTGGATGAGTGAACAGAAACATGAAGATATAACAATAATGTGGTTTAAGTTTCAGTAGTTATTTTAATAGTTTTTTAATCAGAAATTTTGACCTAGAATCTCAAATACCATAATGTAAGCTATAAGTTTATATATTTTCCAACACAGATCTAGTGCTAAAAATATATGCTTTCTGGGGCCGGCGCTGTGGCGCAGTGGGTTAAAGCCCTGATCTGAAGCTCCGGCATCCCATATGGGCACTGGTTCTAGTCCTGGCTGCTCCTCTTCCAATCCAGCTCTCTGCTATGGACTGGGATAGCAGAGGAAGATGGCCCAAATCCTTGGGCCCCTGCACCCACGTGGGAGACCTGGAAGAAGCACATGGCTCCTGGCTTTGGATTGGTGCAGCTCTGGCAGTTGCGACCATCTGGGGAGTGAACCAGTTGATAGGAGACCTCTCTCTCTGTCTCTACCTCTCTCTGTGACTCTTTCAAATAAATAAATCTTTCAAATAGGTATGCTTTTGGCCAGTGCAGCAGCTCAATAGGCTAATCCTCTGCCTGTGGCGCCAGCACCCCGGGTTCTATTCCCAGTCGCTCCTCTTCTTGTCCAGCTCTCTGCTGTGGCTCGGGAGTGCAGTGGAGGATGGCCCAAGTGCTTGGTCCATGCACCCGCATGGGAGATCAGGATAAGCATCTGGCTCCTGGCTTTGGATCAGCGTGGTGCAGCCACAGCGGCCATTTTCGGGGGTGAACCAATGGAAAAAGGAAGACCTTTCTCTCTGTCTCTCTCTCTCTCTCACTGCCCTGTCCAAAAAAAAAAAAAAAAAAGTATGCTTTCTATACTTGTAAATATTATCTGATTATGATAATGATAGAGTTGAAGTATCATCAGTTAAACAGCCCTTTAAAGAAAAGATTTATTTATTTGAAACTCAGAGTTACAGAGAGACAGGGAGAGAGAGAGAGAGAGAGAAAGAGATCTTTCATCCACTGGTTCACTTCCCAAGCGGCCACAACAGCCAGGACTGAACCAGACTGAAACCTGGAGCTGGGCATTTCATCCAGGTCTCCCATGTCGGGGCCAGGAGCCCAAGTACTTGGGCCATCCTCTGCTACCTTTCCCAGACTATTAGTAGGAAGCTGTATTGGAAGCGGAGCAGCCAGGACATGAATTGGCACCCATATGGGATGCCAGCATCACAGGCAGCGGCTTTACTCACTTTGCCACAATGCCATCACCAAACAGAGCTTTCTAAAAGACAGAACCACAACTATAATTTATAGTAGCTTAATTGCACTTAATTGATTTATTTGATCTACATTTATAAAATGTCTCCAAAGATATATAAGACATAGTCCTTGCCCTTAAACAACAAATGTCTTGTAGAATGGTCAGAGAACTGTCAGGCACAAAGGGAAAAATCTCTTCTTCCCTGTATTTATTGCCCAGAGCTTCTAATGAAGATCTCACAGGACAGCCTATTCTGACTTCTCTCTTTGGGGATCCTTAGTGACACATGAGGGACCTTGGAGAGGTGGGATTAAGTGTGTGGGCCCAGGTTAACTCCATGCTCCAGCATTTCTTTCTGGCAGAGTATGCTAAAACATTCTTTGCTTTCTCTTTGATTCACTTTCTTATCTATGAGATGAAGAGAACTGGCACATTCCTCATAGTTTGTATTAAGGATTAGGTGAAACTAGAGATGTGCAGAAAGTATAGAACAGTGCCTGGCACAAACTAAGCACTCAATGAGTATAAGGAATTATTGAGTTGCAACTGCAGAGTCATGTTATTTATTTTATACTGTGTTACAAGCATATTTGTCTTAGGAATGTTAAATAGAAGGTTTTTTTAATCAAGAATGTTTTATAGAGGAAGTACATTTGAGAAAAATTTAAAGGCTGGAAATAAATATCCCACAATAAGGAATTACATAACAAGTGGCCAGCAGGAAAACTGGACAAAGTGACTGATGAGAGGATTTTATAAGAACAGATGAAAGAGAAAAGGGTTATTAAGAAATGACTGATAAAAAAAGAACTGAGACTTTTAGAAAAGAACCTAAACTTTCTGACAAGAAATCTATCAGGTTATTAAGTATTTAAAGGAAGAATGTATCAGAGAAGTAGAGGGGATAAAAGGATCCTACTTCACATCTAGTGACAGCACTAACACCTCTGTGGTTGCGTCCCATTGCTTGTATGGCGCCATTTTCAGCTCACTTGATGTTTGTGTGTATCTCTTATCTGTTTAACAGTCTGCAAGATTTTTTTAATTCTCAAACATTATCTCTACTTTTTAGCATGTCATTGCTACTGTGTTGTAACAAGGTCTCCTTTAAAAAATGTTTTATGTGCTATTTAAGGTATGTACAATATATTAAAAATAATACAACTGAGGCCGGCGCTGTGGCATAGTGGGTAAGGCTGCTGCCTGCAGTGCCGGCATTCTATATGGGCGCTGGTTCAAGTCTCTGCTGCTCCACTTCAGATCCAGCTCTCTTACTGTGGCCTGGGAAAGCAGAAGATGGCCCACATGCTTGGGCTCCTGCACTGCATGGGAGACCCAGAAGTTCCTGGCTCCTGGCTTCAGATCAGCTCAGCTCCAGCTGTTGCAGCCATCTAGGGAGTGAACCAACAGATGGAAGACCTCCCTCTCTCTGCCTCTGCCTCTCTGTAACTCTGCCTTTTAAATAAATAAATAAATCTTAAAATAAAAAAAATCCTGCTCAATGTTAGGAAAATAAAGAGGAAAGGACATGACAACTCACAATGTGTTACCATGAGCATATTAAAAGCAGGGCACGCTACCTCCATATGGAGCACAGGGAGGGGGTGGAGAGGAGAGGGTCAGAGAAGATTTCACAGAGGAGGAAGCTGGCCCATGGTCCCACCCATGCAGTTAGCTCTGCCTCCAAGATCCTTTCCTCTCATTCTGTTAATTCATGGCCAGCTCTAAAGCTAGCACCCCACATAATACCCAAATCACTCCAGAAAGTACTTGTGCTTTTTCTTACAGACTCAATTTAATTGTCTCCAACTGTAAATATTTGTGCATCTTACTTCCCACACTAAATTATAAACTCATTAATGGATGGTGCTATCCTTATATGTATATCTTTGTATCTCCATATACCCTGAATACTGCCAACACCCAGGGTGTACCCAGTGTTCACTCTAACCTGAATAAAAGACTAAAACAAAGAAGTGGGGGCTGCCTCACTGGCTAGGTGCTTGTCCTTTCAAACTTTTTTTTAAATAAAGGTTTATTTTTTCAAATGTACAATTTGCTGGACCTGTTCATGAATCCTCATCAGGAGCTGAGGCAGCTCCACCCACGGTATTTCTGGTATAAATTAGTTGAGCTCTGTGTTTTGGAACCAGTTTGGAAAGTCCTCTGTTCAGAAGCTTCTGAAGGGCTGCCCTAGCCAGGGAGCCTGGAATATTCAGTCTCTTAGACTACAGCAGAGTTATAAGGTTAGAGTCAGGAACTTCCTTATAGAGTTTGTCATAAGTAGCTTTGTCAAACAAAATGAGGCTAATTGACCTTGTACCAGCCTTTCCCTTTAGACCACTTGTTCTCTTTGGTCTTGCCTCCAGATTTGTTCACAGGGTCTTTATCTTTCTTGGCAACTTCTCAGTGACTTGTTCCTTGTTGTCCTTGGGTGGCATTGTGAAGCTCAGAGTGCAGTGATGGCCACTATAGCCTTGCAAGATGTCCCAAATATTTTAAATAATTGCTAAATTGGGTACCTACTTACTAACAGGAAGAATTAAAAAAAAAAGTCTCTTTAAAATCATCTCCCCTGTTCTCTTAAGACAACATGATATGTAACATTTTTTTAAATCTGGCCAATCAAGAAAGGTTATTCTAGTATTCTCTATTTTTATTTTTAATAAATACTATACTCTTATTTCAAAATTTCTTCCTACCAACAATGCATAAGAATTTCTCTTTTCCCCTATCCTTGCCAGGATTTCTTTCTTTCTTCCTTCCTTCCTTCCTTCCTTCCTTCCTTCCCTACTACCTTCTTTCCTTTTTTTTTTTTTTTGACAGATAGAGTTAGACAGTGAGAGAGAGAGAGAGAGAGAGAAAGGTCTTCCTTACATTGGTTCACCCCCCCAAATGGCTGCTATAGCTGGAAGTACGCCGATCTGAAGCCAAGAGCAAGGTGCTTCCTCCTGGTCTCCCATGCAGGTGCAGGGCCCAAGCACTTGGGCCATCCTCCACTGCCCTCCTGGGCCACAGCAGAGAGCTGGACTGGAAGAGGAGCAACCGGGACTAGAACCCGGCGCCTATATGGGATGCTGGTGCCACAGGCAGAGGATTAACCAAGTGAGCCATGGCGCCGGCCCCACTTTCTTTCTTTTTGATAACAGCCATTCTACCTGGAATGAAATGATATACTACTGTGGTTTTGATTTGCATTTCTCCAATGACTAATGATACTAAGTATTTTTCATCAATTTGTTGGCTATTTGATTTCTTTTGTTGAGAAGTATTGAAGTAGCACCTTGAGAGTAGGGACTCCATTCTGGGAAAGCACACACACACACACACACACACACCCCCGTGAGACTCTGGTCTGAAACTATGATCTCAAATAGTCGGACAATAGCAGTGCACTACATCACCCTTGGCAGAGTATAGAAACCCCCTAGCATAATTGTTCAAGCTTGAAAGTAGAAAGGTTACACCTGGGTTAATGATAAAAATGTAATTTGTCTATGTCCTACATATAATTAAAACCAATACCTGGATTAATGTCAGGACTATAAGATTGTAACTGGTATTGTCAAAATTATAATTAATACTAGTTTTGCATAGGTTTTAGGTCAGCTTGACCCTGGTAACCATGTATTCCCCCCTGTTCCTAGCAACCATGAATTCCCCTCCCGATTTTGTGGTTTTTGCCTTTATAAACCCTGTTGCTTTGGGCTTCAGGGTCGAGAGTTCTTTAGGGCATGAGCCCACTCTCCACCAATAAAGGATCATCAAATTTTATCACTGTGTGGAGTTCCTTTGTTTGCACTCACTCAGGTACAACAGTATCTATTTAAATAATTGGCCCATTTTAAAATTGAATTACCTGGATATCTATCATTGACTATATATCTTTATGTTGTTAACATGAGGACATCATGTTAAGTGACATAAGTCAGACCCAAGAGTGAGTGGCCTAGACACAGGCTGAGGTCCTCATGTCCCACACTGGAATAATTGGGGTTAGCACCTGGCTCTGGCTCTGGCTCCTAATTCCAGCTTCCTGCTAGTTCCTGCCTCCCCTGGGAGGCAGCAGTGATGATCTCAGCAGTTAGGTCCCTGCCACCCACATGAATGGTTTGGATTGTGTTCTTGGCTCCCCACTTCCCCCCAGGCTGTTGTGAGTATTGGGGAATGAACAAGAGGTCAATGGGAGACTCAAAAACAATTAAAATGTCAGACACAGAAAGACAAATACCACATGTTCTCTCTCTGATACGTAAAAAACTCATTCTGAATGTAGAATAGTGGTTAATACTGACTGAGAAGAGTGGGAGTGGGATGCAGACAGAAGGAGGATGGAAAATGGGTACCAAAACACAGATAGAAGGAATGAGTTCTAGCATTCTACAGCACATAAGTGATTATCTTTCACAAAAACCTATTACCTACTTCATGAGTAAATATGAGAGGAGTTCAAGGGCTCCAAACACAAAGTAATAAGATGGAAACATTCATTACCCTACTTGATTGGTACAGATTGTATACATTTAATGAAATATCATGCTATAACCAATAAATATATACAATTATTAAGTGTCAATAAAAACTGACACATGCTATGGTGCAGTGGGGTAAGCCACGGCTCTGTAGGAGTCTGCCTCTGTTTCCAACCCAGCTTCCTGCTAATGCACAGGAGGCAGCAGGTAATGGCCCAAGTACTTGCGTTCCTGCTACCCTACCTGGATCCTGGCTTTGGCCTGATCTGGCCCTAGCTATGACAGGCATTTAGGGAGTGAACTAGTAGATAGATCTCTCCCATCTCTCTGTCCCATCTCCTTCCCCCAACTGAGGCCGGGCCAGTGGGGCTGGGAGTCTGTGGGCCCCTTCAGATGTAGGTAGAATGTCCTTCACAAGCAGGCTGCCAGCTGTGGCTGGAAAGCCTGTCTTCAGGCCAACTGGCATCTCCCCCACTGCTAGCTTCTTGTGCTGCATGTGTGACTGTGTGCTGTCTTAAATCACACCTTCAAGTTAATTGCAATCTTCTAACCAGAGCTAGCAGAGGAGGGGGCTGGGCCCTTAAGGAGACAGACAGTCTCCAGGGAACCGCCCACCGATCTCCTTGAGCCCCAAGCCAATCAACATACCTATGTGAAACCCCTGTCCAACAGGTGCCCCCACAAAATGACCCAGTGAAAAAAATAGTAATGCCTTAAAATCCCGGGACACTTCCTCAAAGCCAGTGTCCCACTCAGGCACTCTGCGTGGTCTCCTCTCTGACCAGATGCCTTCTCTATCACTTGCCAATCAAATGAAAGTTTCTGCCTCTTTGCAAATTGTTTCCCCACTTTTTATTTCTATATTTAACTGAGGAAAAGAACCCATAAGACTTGCTCCAGCAACCACCTTCCCCTCCGTGACTGGTAACACCAACTCTGCCTTTTTTTTTTTTTTTTGACAGGCAAAGTTAGACAGAGAGAGAGACAGAGAAAGGTCTTCCTTACATTGGTTCACCCCCCAAATGGCTGCCATGGCCAGCGTGCTGCGCCAATCCGAAGCCAGGAGCCAGGTGTTTCCTCCTGATCTCCCATGCGGGTGCAGGGCCCAAGCACTTGGGCCATCTTCCACTGCTTCTCAGGCCACAGCAGAAAACTGGACTGGAAGAGGAGCAGAATCCAGCGCCCCAACTGGGACTAGAACCCGTTGTGCCAGCGCCGCAGGCGGAGGATTAGCCAAGTGAGCTACAGCACGGGTTCAACTCTGCCTTTTTAATCATAGTAATAATACTAAAAAATCTGACATGGAGGCCGGCGCCGTGGCTCAACAGGCTAATCCTCCGCCTTGCGGCGCCGGCACACCGGGTTCTAGTCCCGGTCGGGGCACCGGATTCTGTCCCGGTTGCCCCTCTTCCAGGCCAGCTCTCTGCTGTGGCCCGGGAGTGCAGTGGAGGATGGCCCAGGTGCTTGGGCCCTGCACCCCACGGGGAGACCAGGAAAAGCACCTAGCACCTGGCTCCTGCCATCGGATGAGCGCGGTGCGCCGGCCGCAGCACGCCATCCGCGGCGGCCATTGGAGGGTGAACCAACGGCAAAAGGAAGACCTTTCTCTCTGTCTCTCTCTCTCACTGTCCACTCTGCCTGTCAAAAATTAAAAAAAAAAAAAAAAAATCTGACATGGAGATAACAATAGATTTTGATCTGCATGCTGATTTCTTAGGTGTACACTGAAGATTTATGCAGTATACTATATGTATAGGACACAAAGCATTTTTAAAAAGTTCATGGATAATGCATATTAGAAAAAAAACTGCTTGCATTTCAAGTTTTTGAACTAAAATAAATTTACACTTTAATTCTATTTTTTACAAACTTTTTGAAGTTTCCTGGTATGTTATAAATCAATAAGTATATTTTCACTTTTCAAAAAAGATTTATTTATTCGAAAGGCGGAATTACGGTGGTGGTGGGGGGAGACAGGGAGAAAGATCTTCTATCTGCCTGTTCACTCCCCAAAAGGCCACAACGTCCAGGACTGGACCAGGATGGAACTGGGAGCCAGGAGCTTTTTCAGGGTCTCCCACATGGGTAAAAAGGCCCAAGCACTTGGGCCATCTTCCACTGCTTTTCCACGCACATTAGCAGGGACCTGGATTGGAAGTAGAACAACTAGAACTCAAATCAGCACCCATAAGGAATGCCGGAGTGTTAAGCAGCGGCTTTACCTGCTACGCCACAATACTGGCCTCCAATACGTATATTTTCTTTTTTAAAAAATATATTTATTTATTTATTTGAAAGTCAGAGTTACACAAAGAGAGGAGAGGCAGAGAGAGAGAGGTCCTCCATTCGTTGGTTCACTCCCCAGTTGGCCACAACGGCCAGAGCTGCGCCGATCTGAAGCCAGGAGCTTCTTCCAGGTTTCCCATGCAGGTGCAGGGGCCCAAGGACTTGGGCCATCCTCTATTGCTTTCCCAGGCCATAGCAGAGAGCTGGATAGGAAGTGGAGCAGCCAGGTCTTGAACTGGTGCCCATATGGGATGCCAGTGCTTCAGGCCAGGGCATTAACCCACTGCGCCACAGCACCGACCCAATAAGTATATTTTCAATTTAAAATATCTTGCCAAAATTAATTCATGATCACTATATTCATTAGTGGAATGAAAAATACTGCATAAGTGATAAGGAAAAATACTGATAAGGAAATAAGGTAGGAAGCAATTCAGCTGCTGACTTCCATGTTCTCTATATAATGAATCTTCCTCTTTTCAATAGTAGAGGGTAATAAACTGATACTTGCTTTGAGATTTTGACATGCAATTAGTAAGTTAAAACCCTAGGTTTTAGCAATAGAAATCAAGTTACTTATAATCAGAATTACAGGAAAAAGTCAGTCTTTACATAGATACTGGGCATGCCACAGAGAGCACAGAAAACTTGTACTGGGAATTAGCGGCGGAATAAGGCAGAGACTATTCGCTTAATACTCAGTGGGTAATTATTAATGCCTCCTACATGTCAGACAATTTTCCAGACTATGTGCTCATACCACATGGAAACAGGGAGTCGGATTCTGCTCTGGGGCTTTGTATGAAGTATATACTAACTCTCACAGACCTGTATGGATAGTGTTGTTGTTGTTGTTGTTTTAAGATTTATTTATTTACACAGATTACACAGAGAGAGAAGGAGGCAGAGAGAGAGAGAGGGAGACGTCTTCCATCCACTGGTTCATTCCCCAATTGGCTGTAAGCCAGAGCTGAGCTGATCTGAAGCCAGGAGCCAGGAGCTTCTTCCAGGTCTCCCATGGTCCAAGGCCTTGGGCCATTTTCTACTTTTTTTTTTTTTTTTTTAGGCTATAGCAGACAGCTGGATCAGAAGTGGAGCAACAATTGGGACTGGAACTGGCACCTAAATGGGATGCCGGCACTGCAGGCAGCGGCTTTATCCACTATGCCACAGTGCTGGCCCTGGGATAGTATTTTTCAAAAATAGCTTTTTATGCATATCTACTTACAATATCAAGAGATAAAATCAGCTATAAAACTTGGGTAAAAAATTTCCATACTGTTTTATAAAGTCCCTGTGTTAGAAACTAACCTGTAATCTTCCCACATTTACAGATGGCAGAGTGCAGCAGATGCCCAAGACACCCCTGGGAATCTTTGCTGCCCTGAGTCACAAACCTGCAGAAGCTGAGTCTGGAATCAAACTCTACTCACAGGTCCACCACGGGAATCCTATCAAAGAGCT
The DNA here is from genome assembly GCA_949820135.1 of Sylvilagus floridanus. Classification (NCBI taxonomy): domain Eukaryota; kingdom Metazoa; phylum Chordata; class Mammalia; order Lagomorpha; family Leporidae; genus Sylvilagus; species Sylvilagus floridanus. Next base: position 52,582,629 of record OX463235.1, on the reverse strand, counting down.
GCAATGGGAGGTAGGAATCTTTTATTAGGGAAGAAGGGAGGAAGATATGGTCACATTTCACATCACAATCAATATCTGGTTCTGTGATGGACCATACATATAATGGCGGGCTACAATGTGTGTATGTGTATTTAAGAAAACTCAATTTGAGGAGCTAAGCAGAGAGGAAGAGAGAAAGAGAGCAAGCTGCCATCTACTGGCTCACTCCCTAAACACCCACAATGGCTTGGGCTGTGGGGTTAGGCCAGGCCACTCAAGCCTAAACTGAAAGCCAGGAATTCAATCCAGGTCTTCCACATGCATGGCAGGAACCTAATTACTTGAGTCTTCACTGCTGCCTCCCTAGGTCTTTGTCAGCAGGACAGTGGAGTCAGGGATCAAAGCTAGGTATTATAACGTGGGATGTGGGTGTCTTAAGCTCTAGGTTAAATAACCACTCCCGTGGGTCTGTGTTTTAAGTGTTATAAGAAAAGAATAAAAAAATTAAACAGTTATAAACTTTAAAGAAGCAAATCAAATTACAAAACTTTAAATAAATTTAGTGCAACCTAACTGTACAGTGTTTACAAAGTCTATAGTGATGGAGAGTAACATCCTGGGCCTGCACACTCACTCCCCACTCATTCACTGATTCACACACAGAAAGCTCCATTTACATACAGGTTGCCATTTTTATCTTTATGCTCTAATTCTATCGTACCTTTACTATACTTAGTTCTATTTAAATATGAAGCTACAGCACCTACAATGTCCAGAAAGTAACATGCGGTAAGGTTTTCTAACCCAGGAGCAAAAGGCTAGAGAATAGATCTTAGGGGTGTAGCAGGCTTGGGTAAGTATATTCTACAATGTACTAGACAGGGAAAAATGGTCTCACAAAATATTTCTCCAATGAGTCGCTGAAGTTAAACAACGCATGGCCATCTTTGCATATCCGAGTAAAAATCTTCAGACTTCCTCACAAAGGAGTTACATTCACCTCTATCTAATCGTAGGATCAAAATAGAAAATATTAGAGAAAAAAGATTCTATTCATGATGACATTTGCAGTAACAGTTGCCATACTTTTTATTCTCCTGACGTACTTTACAGAAAAACTCTTTTTGCAATGGCTTAATGACCACAAGAATCAGGAGGAGATGTGGGAATGTATTTGCTTCACTCTTGGGATGAGGACCAGTATTTATGAGTAAGATTCCAAGCATCATGTCAGGTTTCGAGCTTGAACGGGAGTCGGGGCAGGGCTAATCAGGTCAGGCTGCCTCCAACTGCTGGCCTTTGGCTCTCTACGTGACTGTTTGGCATGTGCTGGTTGTTCCCACAGATGAATCATTCCTGTGCCATCTCGGCTTAAGGAAGGTTCACCAGATATTAGCAGCACTGTGATGAAAGGCACGGAGGAGCCCAATTCTTGAGAAGAAGGCACACAAGAGAGGTTACCAGAAGGATTTTCAACAGACCTGCACGGCCACAGCAGAAGTTGGAAAGGCCTAGATGTGCATTTAAATGTTTAAAATTACAAAGCAGGCTTCTAAAATAGCAAATGAAATTCCTGATTTGTCTTTTCCCTTTCCTTTCTCCTCAACAATGCATGAGCCTTCAAAACCCTGAAGGCTAGACATGGATTCATAATTCACAAAGTGCTCAGACTCCTTACCAGAAAGTGGTGGGGCAGGCAGAGCTGGCCTCTGGCACAGCCCCTGGGGAGGGGTATGAGTATGAGACCACTGAAATACCCTAGGCTTCAGCAGATAGACACCTTCATCCCTGCACTTGAGATCTAACACCACACAGGAGGCTGCCTGTCAAAACAAACACTATTTTTTTTAATTGAGATTTATCGGTATTGAAAAAGACTACATGTGGGTTCAGTTTCCTACAGGGGAGTGACAATCAAAATCCATAACAGAAAAATATAGTTAACACAATCTGGGTCGAGGCAAAACCAGGAGAAGGTATTGGTGTCATACAAAATGCCAACGCTTCATTCCATGGCAGTGTATGGAATTTGGTGGAGAGGTACACAGGACCAGCTAGGAGGCTGGCAGACATCAGCTGAGTTCCATGAGGGGCAATGTGGATTCTGAAGGTCAGGGAGGTACAGCAGCAACAGGGCCCGCCTTCAGGGCAGCTTCTTTCTTGGCCTGGGGAGCCTGGAGAAGGGCCATGGCTTCATCTCCTTACAGTGCAGAAATCTGGGGGACTCAGGAATATGGACTGAACTGCAGTCCAGGAATCTTACCCACAGGGGTATTGCATTCACTGGATGCGCATGAACAAACTTTCTCCCAGTGCCTACTTCTGTCCTGGGCGGCAGTGCCATAGCCAGCACAGACAGGGTCAGGGGCTCCTGCCCCTGCACATCTCCAGAGGCTGTAGCAGAGGAAGAGGGGTGTGGACACTGCAGGCACAGTTGGGATGGTGCAAACAGCCCCAGGAGATACTAGGTTACATCCCAGTGCAAATACCTCCGACTGGCAGCTTCAGGCAAACCTTGCACTAGCCACCCACAGTCCATAGCTGAGCAGTCTGGGCAGACACCCTCTTACTCTCCTCGGGATCCGTACCCAGTGCCAGGAACTACATGCATGGATGCCCCTAGACAGCAACACCCCAGTCTAGGCACTACTGCTCCCCAACCAACCACACAGAACACTCTAATTCTGCATCTGAAAACGAAAGAGGTTTTACTTCTTACTCTTACTCTAAATTATTATTATTTGACCTTGTTGCTAAGGTAAATTCATACTGTCATATGCACAAACAGTGAGGAAAAACCGAGAAAGAAATGTCTCTAGGTCATGTGTCAAAAATGACTTGCAGAGCCAGGATAAAACACCTCCAGTCTATTGCCATCTTGTCTCAAGAGCACAGCCTGGCCAGCTCCTGCCTTGTGTTTAGAAGTTGTATAGCCAGTGCCTAGACAGTGTCATTTACTGGCAAGAAAGGTTCCCTTTGAGCTGTCCCCTCTGAGCTCCCTCCCTCTAGAGGCTGTAAAACACACATGGCTGTGGCTCCGCTGGGAAAGTAAACACACACAAAGACACACACACACACACACACACACACACACACACCCTGGGATGCAGCCTGCAGAAAGTCTGCATTTGCATGTACATCTATAGCCTGGAGAACAGCAGGCTTGAAAGAGAGAGATCTTCAAACATCTCCTGTTTATGAGGTTTGCAACACCTTGCTAAGCTCCCCCTTATTTTTTTTAACGATTTATTTATTTATTTGAAAGTCAGAGTTACACAGAGAAATGAGAGGCAGAGAGAGAGAGAGAGAGAGAGAGAGAGAGAGAGAGAGAGAGTCTTTCATCCACTGGTTCACTCCCCAAATGGCCACAACGGCCAGAGCTGCGCTGATCCAAAGCCAAGAGCCAGGAGCCTATTTCGGGTCACCCACATGGGTGCAGGGGCCCAAGGACTTGGGCAATCCTCCACTGCTATCCCAGTCCACAGCAGAGAATTAAGCCCTACCTTATTACAACCCACCTTGAGTCATGTACTGCCAAAGAGATGGTGCTGAGCCAGGCACACAGGGTCCCTATCCCCACGGGGCATCCCAAGAGAATATGATGTGTGCCATGAAACCAGGATCACTGACAGAATTCATCAAACAGCAGTCAGCCTGGGAAAGTTCCTGAAGAACTGAAGGAAACAGGGCCCCTCTCAGTGACAGTGTGTGGGAGAAGGGGGATGGGCAGCACAGTGCTCCAGGCAGAGGGAAAGGAATGTACCCAGACTCTAAAAGTACCATGGGAGGAGAGCAAACAAGCAGGAGGGCTAGCCAGAGACGAAACAAGGACACAAGCAAGGAGGGGCCTGGTCCTAGAGGGCCTTGGAGCCACGATAAGAAGTGTGCATTTTATACAAACAGCAATAAAAACATCTTACTCTCTTTATATACTGTTTATTTAAGGTGGCTCGATGAGACTTGTTTTTCTTGCTCCCTAGTGTTGAAGAAGCAAAATGAAATGTACCAACGGCAAGGGAATCTTGTGCCCCTTTCCATAAAGAACAGTCTGTAGCTCCCACCTCCATCTCTCAAGCATACTTTTTATTTCCCTCAACTATGATAAAATATTTATGTGCTAGGTCATTACCAATTCCAGTGTACACAAATATTGATTGTGTCCTTATTTATAAGTTCTAATTGCTTGCTGACCTAATACTGCTTGATACCAAGGCCCATGCTTCCCCCCATCATATTCCTGGCATGTGTGAACTCACAATATCCCAGGAGTCTGAATATTTGGTGATACAACCACTGCAGCAGGATGTGCATGGAGGATCCAGTCACCACTCTGCCTGGTTCCCAACACCGATAGGGGTGCTACCCTCATCTCTCTGAAACTCCCTCTTCCTCATCCAGATTTTCCTGCACTCTGGCAGGGAGCAGCCTGTCTCTAGGGAGGAAGACAATACCCCTGCCCCACACTGCCTCCTAGGCGGGCCTCCCCTTTTCTTTCAGGGGCATCTGACCTCATTAATGACAGCAGCACCAAGTAAGAACAACAGCACAGGTGTCAACCAGAGTCTAAGAAAGTAGGAGCAGATTCTGGGAAACCCTGGTGTTTCCGATGGTTCTGGAGCACACAAGGCGAGTGTGCCTGGGCAGTTACAGACAAGGGATGCCGCATCCACAGCATGACCACTTTGAGTCACAGTGGAAGGCAGACCCCCAGAAGAAATCCTGAGCCCTCCTCCCTGATGAATGCCGCAGTAGGAATGTGTGCCCGCCAACCCCACCTTCACTGGAAATCAATGCCTCCTGGGATGTATCTGCAAGTTGGCGCTTTAGCAAGTGGTATCTGCAAGTCAGCCATGATGGATGAGTCCTCAAGAATGACATGTGCGTCACCAATAAAAGACCTGAGAAAGACCTCAGGCCTTCCCCACATGTACACTCAGTGAAGACGGCCGTCCATGCAGCAGGAAAGGGGCCTTCACCAGACCCCAGGTCACCCCAAGCTATGACCCAGCACTTGTCAGCCTCCAGACCTGTGAGAGATATGCTGCTGTTGCAAAGCCACACGCCCATGGCAGTTTGTGCTAGCAGCGGAAACAGACTGAGGCAAAGAGGAAGGCCCACTGCTGGTGACAGAGTGACAGATGCACCACTGCAGAGACCCTGAGCAGCAGCCCTGGGGGGGCTCCTGGTCCACACACTGAGCTCCTCCCTGCCATGACCAGACCTGCTGTCCCTCAAGAGCACTGCTCTCACACAGGGCTGCAGGGGCTGCCTGCTCCCTGGCCAGCGAGTTGGCCTCCCCCCAAGACCAGGTCCCACGGGGAGCTGCCTTGTCCTCCTCCTGGCAGTCCCAGGGGCCTCCCCTCTTTGAAGCCAACCCTCCTTGGCACAGATCTCCTTTCCTTCTCCTCTCCCCACTGAGGGGGTCCTGGGGAGAGTGTGGGGGACACTGGGTATGGAAGGGGACAGGCTGAATGCATGGCCTGCCTGGTTCCCAGCTCTGCTGGCGGGGCTCTCCAAGACACAGACAAGATGAGACATAAGGTCTGTGGGTCAGATCTCCTAGGGTGCCTGCGCACTAAGGTTTTGGGCAGGGTTAAGAGCTGGGCCTCCAGCATCATGTTTCTGGGCTCAGCCCAGCTCCACCACTGCCTGGCTGCTGTGATCATGGGCAGATTCTGGGATCTGCCCACAGCTTCTCTTTCCAGTGGGTTCACGGAGAGCCCATCTCACGGAGTCACCAGAGGATGCAACAAAACCTCCCAAGACCTGCAGTCTCCCCCTTTGCACACACAGTCCTCTCTCCAACTGCTCAGCAGGCCCATGACTGGGTGTCCTACCTGTCTCCAGGAAGAGGCGCCCAACTTTCCCTGGACAACCTGAAAGTGTTCCAACAGATCCCTCACAGTTGTTGCATGGCTCGGGATGCAACTACCCACAGTGCCCAGTGGTGGACATCATGTTTAGAGTATGTCAACACCTGAGTATTGCACAGATTTGCCTATGTGTTGGACTCTGGGACTCTGGAGGTGTGGTCTTTGCTTAGTGGGCTCTGGGGTGAACATAGCAGTGTTTGTGGGCTCAGCCAAGCCTCTCTTTCCCAGTGGCTGGAATCACTGGGCTCTCTGGGGAAGGAGATAAGATAGCTCCAATCCTGAGAGTGGAAGCCTAGTAATCCCCACAGCCTACCTGGGGAATGAGAAGATTGGCTTAGAGTGGTAAGTTTTGGCATCACCTTGGCTTCCCATGTTTTTTCTCTGGGCAACCTGCACCCTGCTTTTTTCAGTGCACCTTGAATTCAATTCCACAAGAGCACCTGGACCTCTGTGTGGGCAGAGAGAAGGCTCTAAGCACCTCCAAAGCTGCAGAATGCAGGCAGAGACCAGTGGTGGGTGGAAGAGAAAAGAAGGGGAGTGGGAGCAAGGAGCAGACTTGCAGCAAACAGCAGATCAAGCCAAGCCAATGGCGACAGCAGCAGAGATGGCACCAAATTCACTGTGGCCAAAAACCAGCCATAGTTGACAGAAGCCTCATTAGCATTTCCCCAGAGGCAGAGGCTGGGATAAGAGTAGGGGTGCAGAGTCACTGCGATCTTGATGGTCATAGCATCTCTGATTGGCTATGGTAGTTGCTGCCTGCCCTGCCTTTCTGTCCCCTCCCCTGTCCCACCCTCACCTCCACATGGGGCTCCATGGTCACCCAGCTCTGTGCACCTTGTCCCTTTTTGGAGGTGGATAAACAGTGTATGAGGAAATATGGGACACATTTACCAACTGCCATCTCTAGCCTTTAAATCTCCAGCCCCGAGGAATTGGCGCACAGTGAGTTCAGACACAGACAGGATCATACATCCCAGCTGTAGGGAGGCTTCTGAACCACTGCAGCACTGAGTACGCTGCATTCCAGAGGGCTCCGAATCCCAAGCCTACCTTCTGTCCCCTGCTCCTAAACTCCACTCCCTACTCTCAGCCTCGTGACAGCGATCCAGCAACCAGGAGGCAAGATGCCAACCCACTTGCAGGAGGTGAGCTTCCCAGCACCCATCCCAAATTTGGAGGTAACCGGTGGGTCTGGGACTTGCAGGTGACCAGGGTGGGGGGCACAGCCCAGAGCCATCTGTCCTGAGGTGTACCAGCATCAGCTGCTTGCAGATGTGGGTTCGACTCTGGGGGCTCGAATCCCCAACCTTTGATTCTTAAACTTTAAATCAAGAAAGACGCAGTCCTGCAGGTAACTGTGTACCTGCGACTTTTCCTCAGTGTGTCCTCGGGGGTGCGAGTGCTTCACCCCTCCTTCCTTCCTCCTTCACCTCCAGGTTTCACCCCGATTCCTCTGTACAGTTCCTAGGAACTTCTGCCTCCCGCACGCGCACAGCACCCACTTTCCCACCCCCCTTTCCCCTTCTGCACTAGAGTGAAGTGGCCTCTGCTGCCTCCACCGACTCCTTCTCTGACCCTCTTCCTCTTCCCCCACTGGCCAGGTCTCTGGCTCCTACACCCCCACCACCACAGTCACCGCACCCCACTCCAGGCTCCTGCAGAGTGGAGAGGGCAAGTTGGAGAAGACGCCCCTACCGGCGGAAGAAGACATCCGCCCTGAAATAAAAGATGACATCTATGACCCCAGCTACCAGGATGAGGAGGGCCCCAAGCCCAAGCTGGAGTTCGTCTGGAGGAACATCATCCTCATGGCTCTGCTGCACCTGGGAGCCCTGTACGGCATCACCCTGGTCCCCACCTGCAAGTTCCGCACCTGGCTCTGGGGTAAGCAGCGTCCCTGCCCTCCTGAGCCCGCGTCCAGGCTTCTCACTGCTCTCAACTGAGGCAGGATCCCTGGGTTTTCCCAACCAGTTCTCCGCAGTTGCCTGAGAGCCAGGAGGACCAGTGGGATGCATGGGGGTCAGTTCTGGGGTCCTTTAACTTGGGTTTTCAGGAGGGAGCTCTGAGACCATGTGCCATGTGACAAGAGTGGACCTGTGCCAGAGTCAGCTGTCCCTGAGAACTTCTCTGAGTCGTTTGCTTGGTTCCTGTGCCAGCCCCGCCAGCCACAAGACAATCAGGACCCCTACCTGGGAGGCTGGGAGCCTGGTGGAGACCAGGGTCCTTATGGCGTATGAGGAGCTCGCTCAGGGGATGGAGCAGGGGGCAGCTGCTCAGGAAGAGTTTGGTGTAAAGGAGGCAAGGCGAGGTTGTTACCCAGGGAACTAGCTCACTCTTCTCTCCTGGCCAGACCAGGCTGTTATGCAATAGAAAAGGATGAAGAAGGTTTTTGTATAAGACAAAGTACACAGATGTGTTGCATTGTTGCTCCATGCCAGGCTCTAGTGTACTGTGTATCATTCAGCAAAATGCTGAGACTGAAAAGAGAACCTATTTCATGTCCTGTTTCCCATCAGGCCCACATCAGCACCTCTGTCTTTTTTTTTTTTTTTTTTTTGACAGGCAGAGTGGACAGTGAGAGAGAGAGACAGAGAGAAAGGTCTTCCTTTTGCCGTTGGTTCACCCTCCAATGGCCGCTGCGGATGGCGCGCTGCGACCGGCGCACCACGCTCATCCGATGGCAGGAGCCAGGTGCCAGGTGCTTTTCCTGGTCTCCCCGTGGGGTGCAGGGCCCAAGCACTTGGGCCATCCTCCACTGCACTCCTGGGCCACAGCAGAGAGCTGGCCTGGAAGAGGGGCAACCGGGACAGAATCCGGCGCCCCGACCGGGACTAGAACCGGGTGTGCCGGCGCCGCAAGGCGGAGGATTAACCTGTTGAGCCACGGCGCCGGCCAGCACCTCTGTCTTGATGCTGTAAATGCCCAGCACTCAGCACCTTCTTCCATCAGAACTCCTTGGTCCCTCCCCTTCCCTTCTCGACAGGGACAGCCAGGTTAGGCCTGGAAAGAAAGCTCTGGTGGCTCTGTCCTTGACGTTGCCATAGTGAGGGAGGATACTGTCAGTTTGTCCATGACCTCCTGTTACTGCAGCTTTTTCAGAAATGCACAACAGGGCCCTGTGCGCTGGATCCACACACTTGCTTTGCAGGCAGTTGCCCATCTGACTCCTAGAAGCCAGGGTGGAGAAAGGGAGTAGAGAGTTCTCTATCCCTGGGGACTCGGTTGCTACATTGAGCAGGAGTTGAGTAGGAATTCACCTCCAGAACACTACTTGCAGTTGCCAGTATGGTTTCAGGAGGGGGTGAGTTCTGTCAGCTCAACATAGAGGGTAGCTCCACAGAAGGACGGGTAGACAGGGAACTCTCAGGTCCCCTAAAGGTGGTGAAGAGTGGGCCCTCAAGGGCTGTCTTGGGAAGTCCTTCCAGTTCCAGTGAAATGCACCTGAGATCTCTTTCTCAGGACTGCCATTTCTCCAGGTACTAACTGGCACAACAACACTTTTTTCCAACTAGGAAGGTCATGCTCCTGGAGTTGTCTGGCGTCATCACAGCCAGTTCTTATGACTGAAGTATTTCGAGAGGCTTCCATCTCCTTCATTGCGGAACCTCTTAGAAGTGTCCTTAGGGTAGGACTGAAGAAATCTCTCTGGCAACCCTGAGGGCCACAAGGGAAAAACCCTGCTGCTCCTTTTCTTAGGGCTAATGCTGTAGGATGTGGTTCAATCACCAAATTGTACAATAATCTCTGCCCGGAGGAAGAGAACAAATCAATCTCAAACTGACTCTTGACAGACTTAGAGGAGTTGATAGAAAATGCACCAAAGTGCCTGGGGTCTTTTTCCAATTCTTCTGTTAATACAGGCTCTTGTATGCTTTTGGAGTCTACCTTCCATCTGTGAAAGAAACAATACTACTCTTCCTTGTTTCTGAGTGTTTCTGCTTTTGTGCCCAATGCCACTTTGCTCCTCTGAGTCAGTGTTACTTTTCCAGGTGCAAACGCAGTCACGGTTTGTCTCTGGGATACAGATATCAATCAGACACCACATGGCTTGAAGTTGACAAGTCTGGGGGTTGGGGGATGAGGGGGGATTTTCCTAGCTTCCAGCTCTGAGGGAATGCAGTGAGAACTGTCACAGATTTCTGCTTCTGGCTCTCCTGGAGGTCCAGTTGGAGGAAGAGGACAGGGTGTGGGAAGCAGGGCAGGGGAAGGCAGAGGACAGGGTGCAGGAAGCAGGACGGGGGAAGGCAGAGGTTCTCTAGGTAACTCCTCTCCATAGCTCTGGAGGAATACAGCACACTCAGTTGCAGTGCATAGCACCTACTGGAAAACAACAATAGTTTTAACTCCTTGGCATGTCCCTTACAACTCACAGCTTCTTCAGTTTTTCAGAGCTTGGTGTGTTCTGGCTAATATGTTAATACTATTGCTTATGGTCTAAGCTCTATGGGAACAGTGTGTGGTCTGAATACCTTATACATTAGCTGAAGGTCAGTGTCAAGGGAACCTGGGGTAATGTGGTAATGAGTGGTGAGAGCCTTATTCTCTCTCTTTCCTGTCTCCTTGTTCTCTGGGATTCCTTACCTTGCCTCCAGAGGTAGAGAAGCTGCAGGGTGATGGTTCTTTTCCTTTTTGTAAGATTTTTTATTTATTTGAGAGGCAGAGAGGGAGAGACACAGAGAAAGGTCTTCCACCCACTGGTTCACTCCCCTAAATGCTGCAGCTATCAGAGCTACCCAAACGGCTGCAATGGCCAGAGCTGGGCCAATCTGAAGCCAGTAACCAGGAGCTTCTTTCAGATATCCCACATGGGTACTGAGGCCCAAGCACTTGGGCCATCTTCCACTGCTTTCCCAGGCCATAAGCAGAGAGCTAGATCGGAAGAGAAGAGCTGAGACATGAACAAGTGCCCATATGGGATGCTGGCACCACAGGCCTTGGAGGCTTAGCCTACTATGCCACAGCACCAGCCCCATGATGGTACTTTTCAACTGGTAGGTTTTCAGAGACTAAGTACTCCTCAAATTCAGGAAAAAACACATCATGACCCGAAGCCTGACGTGAACACAGTCTGGCTTAAGGAACGTGTCCTGGGGCCGGCACTTGTTAATGCCCTGGCCTGGAGCGTTAGCATCCCATATGGGTGCCAGTTCTAGTTCCGGCTGCTCTACTTCTGATCCAGTTCTCTGCTATGGCCTGGGAAAGCAGTAGAATATGGCCCAAGTCCTTGGGCCCCTGCACCAGCATGGGAGACCTGAAGAAGCTCCTGGCTCCTGGCTTCGGATTGGTGCAGCTCTGGCCATTGTAGCCGACTGGGGAATGAACCAATGGATGGAAGACCTCTCTCTCTCTCTCTCTCTGCCTCTCCTCTCTCTGTGTAACTCTGACTCAAATAAATAAAATCTTTTTTAAAAAAAATTTAAAAAATATGGAATGTGTCCTACAGAGGGTTTGGTAATACCCCACTCTGCTCTCCTCACAGTGTATTTCTACAGATTGGTCAGCGGCCTGGGCATCACAGCAGGAGCACATCGCCTGTGGAGCCACCGGTCTTATAAAGCTCGGCTGCCCCTGCGCTTCTTCCTGATCGTTGCCAACACCATGGCCTTCCAAGTAAGAAGCTGGCGCTGCTCAGCCTTTGCTTCACCACCCTCTCGATGGCCTGGGAGCAGAATGGAGGGGTGGGCACCTGGAGAGGAGCCACAGTTTCAGCTGTGGCACTTTGCTCTTCCCTGCGTCACACATGCAGGCTCAGTCCTGAAGTCTACAAGACATGCAAACTGCTCTGAGTTGCTGAGATGGGAAACAGGAGAAGGGAGACAGCTGGGTTGGTTTCGGTCTTCAGGTTCCCATGTGATCACGCAATCTGCTGGTTTTGGTCTTTTATCATAAGGAACTAAGGAACATTAGCCAGTGGCTTGCTCTGGTGTCCTGGACAGATACCATACAACAAACTTACTTTTTAACATTAGGACTCCACCATCATGAGCTTGAAGCCAATGTTTAATAAGCCCATGAACAAAGTAAACAAGTAAAGCCAACAGTTTTATAGCACTGACTATGTACCTAGCACTATGTTGAGCACCTGACATAGAATAACTTGCTAAATCCTCAGAACAATCCTGGGAGGTAGGTATACAATTAACCCCATTTACAAACAAGGAAACTGAGTCACTGAAGAATTAGACCAAAAAAAAAAAAAGTCATAATTCTATCTGGGCTTGCCGGGTTTGCTAAGTAAAATATTGAGGTTTCTTGTGTAAAAATGTTTTAAGGCAGTGACAAAATGAAAGTCCCCTAACTGTTAAGCCACAGAAATGAGCATATGATGTGGTATAGGGCCCAGCTTGGAGCAAGAAGAAAATGGAAACCAAATTAGTCTCCTTAGTTCAAGCAATATCTCAGGTGTTTTCCACACCTGCATAACTTTTCCTGTCCCAGAACTGGAAGGATCCTGATGTTGTCCTTGGTGGGTAAGGGGAAGGAAGAGAGAGATTGGTACCTTCTTTAAGGGATGTGGGAAGAGTCCCAGAGAAGCCCAGAGGTTCTTGGGCAATGTGGTCAGGACCATGATTTACATGCCAGCCTTGGCACTGGGCTGTGTGAGCTGTCTCGTACCACCAGAATGGAGCTCCCTGCAGTTCTATCCCCTGACCAGGACCCTAGCACACAAGGCGGCCTGCCTGTGTCCTCCAGGCCCCAGGATCAGATGGTACCTAAGGACCTCTTCCAACCTTCCCTGCTTGCGGAAGTGCAGTGTTCATTCCTAGTGAAACCATCCGGGCTCTGTGTGCTTCACCTCCATTCTACCCACCACATCCTGTGCAGGGGGCACAGGCACAGCCATGTGGTCCCGGGAGCGTGAGTGGCCCTTCCCCTTCAGCCTCAGTGGCAGAGGCAGAGCAGAGGGGAAGCAGTGCCAGGACTCCTCAGGGGCCCAGACTCCTGGGTGTTGTGAGCTGCACCTGGAAGACATCTCTGCCGAAAGTTCTCCAGAGAGGACGTCCCCTCAGGTTGTGTCCCCTCCTCTGTCCCTCCAGAATGATGTGTTTGAATGGGCCCGAGACCACCGTGCCCACCACAAGTTCTCAGAAACCGACGCGGATCCTCACAATTCCCGCCGTGGCTTTTTCTTCTCGCACGTGGGCTGGCTGCTTGTGCGCAAACACCCTGCGGTCAAGCAGAAGGGTGCCCTGCTGGACTTGTCAGACCTCAAAGCTGAGAAACTGGTGATGTTCCAGAGGCGGTGAGTGAGGGGGTGATGGAGCTGGGGATGTGCTCCCAGCCCCTGGAGCGTGGGGACCCCAGTTTTTCTCCAAGGGCTTGCAAGTTCAAAATTATCATTTTAAAACCTCAAACATTAACATCCCACAGACCCACCACCATGAACTATGGCACTGGTTCTTCCTCTCTGAACTACCTTAATTAAACCAACTGAGTACAAGAATTCATTGACCTAGGACACATTAATGACACAAAAATGCATGTAGCTGAGTCCTCACCTTCAAGGAGTTTGTAGTCTAGGAGGGCTGGAGCAGTAAGCCGAGGCTCAAATAGCCATGGCGCAAGGCAGAATAGGCTTGGCGAGAACTCCAAGGGTTTATGAAGGAAGCAGGATGAGAATGCACTGGGGGACAGGGATGTTCACTAGCGTGTGTGCACAGGGACAGTGCACACAGAAAGAGCACAATGAGCTGCAGCACCCAGGTGTCCCAGCCACGGGTGCTCCTGCTTGGAGGACAGGGGGTGACAGAACCCCACTGCAGACAGACTGTGTCCCTCTTACTGGGTCCTAAAGGCAGACCTAGGCTGTGACTCAGGGCACAACAGGAAAGCAAAGATGGGTCTGAGCACAGAGCAGCAGCGTGAGGTCTGCTTCAGAAGGGCCACTCTCAGGACAGGGGCCAGAAACCAAGGACCAGAGAGGAGAGGCAGGGACAGCAGATAGGGGGTCAGGGGACCCACGCTGGGGAAGCAGGGGCAGGACTGGGAAGGACGTGATGCAGCAAGGATGTGACTGCTGAAGGAGGCAGGGAATCACTCTGCCGAGTGGCAGTGGCCAAGTCCCCAGGGAGAAGGAAGAGTGGGACAGGCATCCAGACGGACACACAGGTGATCAGGGCCACTCAGTGCCTCTCTGGGGGCAAAGAAGAGCAGAGAATTAGAGGACAGTCACAGGAGATGGAGGCACGACACCAAACAGGGACGTGTGCCAAAGAACTCGATGGGCAAGAGCAAGGAGCCCAAAGGCAGATGGGCATGGGCCCAGGCTGGGGAACTCTGATCCAGAGTTGGGGTTTGGACCTCAGCTGTGAACTTAGCACCAGGGCCTTGTGCACAGTGGAAAGGGGCTGTGGACTGGAGCCAGGAGGCAGGCATTCCAATCTGTGCTGTGCTGGTTCCCAGTTCTGTGACCCCAGAGAAGTCCCGTACCCTCCTCGTCTCCTCATCCACAAAGTGAGGGCCTATCACGGCACGCCCAACAGATGCCCACCCCTGTCTCACAGCAAGGGAGAAGAGGTGGCCCAGCCCAAGGAGCATGGACAGCAGGGGCAGGTGTGGATCCCCTGTGCCCCGGCTCAGCCTGTGATCTCTCCATGTAGGTACTACAAACCCGCCGTCCTGCTGATGTGCTTCATCCTGCCCACGCTCGTGCCCTGGTATTTCTGGGGTGAAACTTTTCGACACAGCCTGTATGTGGCCACCTTCCTGCGTTATGCCGTAGTGCTCAATGCTACCTGGTTGGTGAACAGTGCTGCCCACTTGTATGGATACCGCCCGTATGACAAGAACATTGACCCCCGAGAGAATGTACTGGCTTCTCTTGCAGCCCTGGGTAAGTGAGCAGACCACAGCAAGATCTCATCTAGTGATCTACCTCTGAGGCTGTTAGGTTCCAAGTTAGATATAATAGATCAATCTGCTTTTGTGAGTATTTTTTAGCTCAGTTTTTCTACTACAAAGCCAGAGGGGGACTAGGGTTGTAATGCAGTGACCTCAGCACCCCATATTGGAGGGCTGGTTTTAGTCCCAACCACTCTGCTTCTGATCTTGTTCCCTGTTAATGCACCTAGAAATTCAGTTCTTGGGTCCCTGCCACCCACGTGAGTGATGAGGATGGAGTTCTTAGCTCCTGGTTTCAGCCTGGGCCCGACCTGGCTGGTGCAGCCATTTGGAGTTTGGGGCAGGGGGGTAGGGGCAAACCAACAAATGGAGAATCTCTCACCATCTTGGCCTCTCTATGTTATTCTATCTTTCAAAAAAGTAAGTAAATAAATAAGTCAATGTTTGAAAACTTAGGGAATAGTACTAGAAGTGCTATATAAAAATGGAAGCATAACAAAAAATATCCCTCTAGTTTTGTTTCTAAAACAATATCCAAGTGCTAAGCATCATTAGCCCCTTAGAGTTTTCATTTTTCACATCACCTCTGGATAAGGCTACAGTCTTGCAGGGTCACAAGATACATGAACAGAATATTAGAATCATGTGGGTGGCCTGTTAGCCAGATGTTTTATGTTTAAACATGCTGTGTGAAATATAGAATAATTATAGTTTAGCTCAAAAAATGTCAGGTATGCCACAAAATATTTGTCATCTCTCCACTGTACTCACATGTGCCATGCTTCCAAGTTCCATGCTCTGTTGCTTGCTGATTCCAACAAGAAGGACATCAGAGCAACATTGAGTATTTCTTTCCTACCACCTCATAGCTTGTCCCCTCTTGTCTTTTATTTTTTCTCTCTTCTACTCCTATTGTGTGGTAGGAACTCCCCTTCTCCCAACATGGTTTAGGTTTCCAACCCTGGCCATATCTACCAGCTTTATTATAAGCATTCTTACCATCACTTTTCACTTTTGTAAATCTACACTCTCCTTCAGGAACCTTTCACCATTGAGTATTTTTTTTTCTTTTTTTTTTTACAGGCAGAGTGGACAGTGAGAGAGAGAGACAGAGAGAAAGGTCTTCCTTTTTGCCGTTGGTTCACCCTCCAATGGCCGCCGCGGTCGGTGCGCTGCGGCCAGCGCACTGCGCTCATCGATGGCAGGAGCCAGGAGCCAGGTGCTTTTCCTGGTCTCCCCATGGGGTGCAGGGCCCAAGCACTTGGGCCATCCTCCACTGCACTCCTGGGCCACAGCAGAGGGCTGGCCTGGAAGAGGGGCAACCGGGACAGAATCCAGTGCCCCGACTGGGACTAGAACCTGGTGTGCTGGCGCCGCAAGGCGGAGGATTAGCCTGTTGAGCCACGGCGCCGGCACCATTGAGTATTATATTACTTTGATCTATGTTTGAAATAAATCACCTAGACCATAATCTAAGACATCGATAAATGCAGAATTTTCTAGACTAAAATGTGTCCTGAATTGCAAATGAAGATTCCTCCATTCCTGCAGGGTTGTGATGCTCAAAGTGGCTGTCAACCATCCTACCCTGTCTCAGTTATCTCTCACTTCTCCACACCTGCTGCCCTCCTCCCCATCTTTCCTCACCCTTCATTCTTCTCTAGCCCTGTTTCTTGTCATTATAACTTTTTTGCTTCTTAAATCACCTCTGCCACATGTTCATCTCTTTGCCAAAGCTGACTTCCTTGAGCCGTCCCCGGGCTATTTCTTACTGTCTTGTTGCAATGGCTTGTTTTCATTCCACACACTAACCCCTCACCTCTTTATTCTTTCCCTTCTCCATGTATCTGTCTGATTTCACTTTAAATCTGGGATCTATAGACTTGGCAAGAACTCACACAGAGCCTTGTTGCAAAACCATATGGGGACATTTAGAACCCCCTGTCAGCTCCCTAGCTTGGCATCATCTCACTGCTGTGGTTTGCATATGAGTTGAGTTTGCCCCTCAAAGGTTGCAGGAAAATTCCTCAGTGTACAGTGGAAGGAGGTAGACCTAGTGCAAAGTTCTTGGGTCACTGGGGTTGCTGCCTTTGGAAGCAGTTAGGTATTTCTTGTGGGTCTTCATGAGAAGTTCACCCAGTCTCTCCAGGCACCTGCTACACAATTTGACATCTCCCTCCCACACCTGCTCCTGCTACTGCAATGTAATCCACCATGATATCCTCACCAGAGCTGAGCCAGTGCTGGCAACTTGCCCTTTCACTGCCCTAACTTTAAGCAACATAAACCACTTTTCTTTATAAAAAAAGTAATCTAGCATCATGTCTTTCATTACAGTCATGAGAAATTGACCTCCTACTCAGTTCCCACCATGTATAATCAGGTGTCATGGAGGAAGAACACATCTTGAGATGTCGTGGATGCGGTCACCTACTTTGTAGAATGCCATCCATGGCTTCTGATGGGTGTTCTAAGTACTCTATTTGGACACCTATATCTACAAAGAGCCCAACAACCTCTTTGTTAGAATTCTTTTCTTTTTTTCTTCCCAGAAACCTCTTATTTAAGGAATACAAACTTCATACATTTCCTAAGTACAACTTAAGGAACATGGTGATTCTTCCCACTGTACCTGCCCTCTCACCCACACTCCCACCCCTCTTCCTCCTCCCTCTCCTATTCCCATTCTTATTTTTTACTAAGATCTATTTTCAATTAACTTTATACACATGATTAACTCTATGTTAAGTAAAGCGTTCAACAAATAGTATGAAAAAGAAAACTGTTCCTCAACAGTTGAGACAAGGGCTGTTCAAAGTCATTGCTGTCAAAGTATCAATTTCACTTCTATAGATTGCCTTTTAGGTGCTCTGTTAGTTCTTGCAAGTCAGGGAGAATATATGGTATTTGTCCTTTTGGACTAGCTTCTTTTAAAAAAAGAAAGTCAGAATTACACATAGAGAGAAAGAAGGAGAGGCAGAGAGAGAGAGAGAGAGAGGTCTTCCATCTGCTGGTTCACTCCATAACTGGCCACAATGGCCAGAGCTGTGCTAATTCGAAGCCAGGAGCCAGGAGCTTCTTCCGAGTCTCCCATGCAGGTGCAGGGGCCCAAGGACTTGGGCCAACCTCCACTGCCTTCCCAGGCCATAGCAGAGAGTTGAATCAGAAGTGGAGCAGCCAGGACTTGAACCAGTGCTTATATGGGATGCCAGCACTGCAGGCAGTGGCTTTACCCACTATGCCACAGCACCAGCCCCTGGACTGGCTTATTTCACTAAGTATGATGTTTTCCAGTTTCATCCATTTTGTTACAAATGACCAGTTTTTTTTTAACCATTGTGTAGTATTCCATGGTATACATATCTCATAAATTCTTTATCCAGTCTTCAGGTGACAGGCATTTGGGTAGATTCCATATCTTAGCCATTGTAAATTGAGCTAAAATAAATATAGGGGTACAGATAAGTCTTTCATATGCTGATTTCACTTCCCTTGGGTAAATTCTCAGGGGTAGGATGGCTGGGTCATATGGTAGATCTATATTCAGATTTCTGAAGTATCTCCATACTGTCTTCCATAGTGCCTTTACCAGTTTACATTCCCACCAACAGTGGACTAGGGTGCCTTTTTACCCACATCCTTGCTACCATTTGTTGTTTGTTGATTTCTATATGAAAGCCATTCTAAAGGGGGTAAGGTGAAAACCTCATTGTGCTTTTGATTTGCATTTCCCTGATCCTGAGCATTTTTCATTTATCTGTTGGCCATTGGATTTTTGTTAGCATTCTTCATGCTGGCCTGACAAGGGTTACTATTTTATAGCTGGATGGAACTCAGAAAGAAGAGTCCTGCCAAGAGATGGCCAACTCTCTCTACACAGAGGTTCCAAAGCTTTACTACTAGATAAATGTTCTCAATCCAGAATCTCCTTATTTCCCTCTATCCATTTAAGTGAAACTATTCCCAAAAGTTTTCAGAATTTCAGAGATTAGAGGGAGTATCTAAGCAATTTTATCTTCCCTTGTCAAGGAGTTTGTTATATCAGCACCACCCCCAGCCCAGGGTCAAAGCTTGAAGAATGAGAAGGCAGAGGCCCACTCTGCACCAGCAGAGGCTGAGGAAACTGCAGCCCTGGGCTGGGCCTCCTGTCCTCTGAGGTTTGGCCACTGCCTCCCGTTCCATTGGAAGCTCCTACCCTTATGGTGGTGCCGCTGCTGTGGGGAAGGTGGGTCCTCTGCTCACCTTGTAACAGCACAGCCCAAGTTCCTCCTTCTGGACTTTCCCCTCCCCTCCCCACCCCAGCACACATACACACACAGCCTTTCAGGCCTTGGGTCAATGTTTCATGAAGCTCTGGACGTTGCCAAGCTACACTGCATTCTCAGCAGTAGTACCTTCTCTATAGTCAACTCATGCATGCTCTGAGAAACCAAGTAGGGGTGACAAAGGCCTCATCTATCATTTCTTAAGGTGCTTTTGGGGGGATCCACTTGCTATAGAGTAGAAGAGACCATATCCATCCCTCTGTCCATTCTACAGCAGCATATTTCTGCTGGGTTCCAGGAACGCTGCTAGGAAGACAGCAATCCACCCAAGCTCCATGACATTTCTCCTTGCTTTTGTTGCAGGTGAGGGCTTCCACAACTACCACCACTCCTTTCCCTACGACTACTATGCCAGTGAGTATCGCTGGCACATCAACTTCACCACATTCTTCATCGACTGCATGGCTGCCCTGGGGCTGGCTTATGACCGGAAGAGAGCATCCATGGCCACCATCTTGGCCAGGATTAAAAGGACTGGAGACGGAAGCCACAAGAGTGGCTGAGTTCTGAGTTCCTCAACATCTGTTCCAAAAGCTAGCCAGGCAGAGGTTCAGTGTTCTGTTTATCAACTACTGAATAATGCTCCCAGGATGCTAAAGATGATGACTGTAACCCATTCTAGTACAGTAATCTTTCAAAAATGTAAAAGTGCTAAAAGCCAACAACCTCAGGCTTCTGATTCTAAGCTGATAATCTTATTTTGTCTGTTGTCATCTTCCTCTTCTAGTCTTGCTGTCCTTTTCTTTCTTTGGTCTCATCTCCTTCCTTTCTCGTATATCTCACTGCCCCCTAGGAAACAGCTGCTCAGTCATCATTTGGTATTCACCTTCAAAGCCCTAGACAACATTTCTGGAATCTAAAAATTATGGTCATATTCCAGATAACTCTGTCTTTGTGTTGACCCACTGTCCGGAGCTTGAAGGTAAGTGACTCAAGCTAGAGACAGAACGAAATTTCTAGATAGTCCCCAGTTAATTATGCTTAGCCCAGGCATTGCCAGATGGGATGAAAAAAAAATAACTTTATTAGGCGTACAACTTGTATAAAAGGTGAGCTGCCATGGTATGACTGGTAGATAAGTGAGGGTGGGGTCGAGGTGGGAGATGAGCAGAGGGGAAGGTCTTGCTCTGATGAGACACACAGCTATCTACCTCCACACAACACATTACCTTTCTCTCATGACTATGAGTGGCCTGGAGCTCGGCATTGGTAGCACAAACAAGCAAATCTCAGTGCCTCAGCAGACTTTGGGCAGAGGTTAAAGAAGCAGCATTTAGGGGCCAGCGCCATGGCTCACTTGGTTAATCCTCTGCCTGAGGGGCCGGCATCCCACGTGGGCGCCGGATTCTAGTCCCATTTGCTCCTCTTCCAGTCTAGCTCTCTGCTGTGGCCCGGGAAGGCAATGGAGGATGGCCCAAGTGCTTGGGCCCTGCACCCGCATGGGAGACCAGGAGGAGGCACCTGGCTCCTGGCTTCAGATGGGTGCCGCGTGGGCTGTAGCAGCCATTTGGGGGATGAACCAACAGAAGGAAGACCTCTCTGTCTGTAACTCTACCTGTCAAAGGAAAAATAAAGCAGCAGCATTTAGTGTGTAGTAAAAGTGCTCATGGCTGGGGAAGGGATTCTTTAATAACAAGGAGATTTCTTATTTCATGAAACAAGAAGTCTTGAGGTTTGGTGTGTCTAGAATTGGTGAATATCACACCTAATAGAGTTCTGAGGATTCCCTGGGCTGCTCATCAAAATTATTTTTGGTTTCTGCTCTGCCACCTGTGGGATATTGATTGTTCCCCTCATAGTAATAAGGTGGCCGTGGCATTTCCAAACATCTCAAAGTGGAAGGCTATTGGGAGCTGGAATTTGGTTAAACAAAATATGTAGACACCTATGCTTTCCTATCAAAGAGGAGGAACACTGAGAGAAGGAGTTAGCTGCTGGTCTATACTGTTATCTCACCCTCTCCCTTCTCCTACTGCTAAGCAGGAGACGGTAAAGGCAGATCTCTAGGCGGCTCCTAGAAGACAACTTTTTTTTTCTCTTTAAAAAGATAATTTTAATATTCTTTTTGACAAAATCAGTTATGTATACTAAATCAGAACTAAATCTTAATACTGAGTTTCATCAAACCCTTTACCAAGTCATACACTAAAAAGAAATGAAATTTAAAAGAATGAAGATGGGGCCAGTGCTGTGGCATAGTGGGTTAAGTTGCTGCCTACACCACCAGCATCCCACATGGGCACCTGTTCGAGTCCTGTCTGTTTCACCCCCGATCCATCTCCCTGTTAATGTGCCTGGGAAAGCAGTGTAAGATGGCCCAAGTGTTTGGGCCCTTGCACCCACATGGGAGACCTGGAAAAAGCTCCTGGCTTCTGGCTTCGGCCTGGCATAACCCCAGCTGCTGCAGCCATTTGGAGAGTTAACCAACAGATGGAAGACCTCTCTCTCTTTCTCTTTCTCTCTCTCTACATTTCAAATAAAAAAATCTTAGAAAAAATAAAAGAATGAAGATTCTTTAACAGATAATCCATTTTGATATTATTATTTCTTAGTATCCTACTAAAATTGTTTTGAAACTCTAGATAGTTTAATGTTCTCATGAAATTAGTGTTTGAATAAACTTGACTTTCACTCAAATTGTTTTGTTCTTATTTATAATCATTTTTTCAATTTTTAGGTTAAATTAAAAGGTTTATACTCACAAATGAGGCTAATTTGTCTCTAATACATAAATAATTCATTTTCTTATCTTTACTCCACAAATGGAAATATTTCCACAAATGGAAATATTAATTTAACAAAATGAAGTTTCCTTTTTTGGTACTTAATGATTGAGGTTTATCAATGTTCTATACAATAGGGCACTAAATTTTGGGACTACTGAAAATGATCCAAGATTTCCTCTAGTAAAAATAATTTTAGTCACAAAAACAAAAGAATAAGTAATGAGTTAATTCTAGAACAACACCTCTAGTGACAAATGAATAGGTCTTAGTCTTAAAGAAAGCATTTAGCTACATAAAACTTAGAGAGGAAAATGGCCATATTTGAAAACAACTACAAGGATCAGCACAGAACACAGGATTGTAATTAAAAGAGTCACAAAACATAGTAAAGAGGCATGAACTGTCAGTCCTGCTGGAACATGCAAAGTCACATTCTCATATACTGATTTGTACTTCATATTGTGCCATTGGCAGATATCCTCATTCTCCACAGTACAAAGAGCTGCCACTTCTGACTGAGCCCAGCATTTCAAAATTGGAAACTCTTGGTCACAATCCATCAGCAAATCTGGGTTACTGACCACAATAAAGGTTTCTCCATCTTTACTATGTGGCTGATGATAGCAGCAGTACACAGGCAAAAAAGCTGAGAAAAAGTCAACATGTTGTTGTTGTTGTTGTTTTTTGACAGGCAGAGTGGACAGTGAGAGAGAGAGACAGAGAGAAAGGTCTTCCTTTGCCGTTGGTTCACCCTCCAATGGCCACCGCGGCCCGCGCGCTGCGGCCAGCGCACCGCGCTGATCCGATGGCAGGAGCCAGGTGCTAGGTGCTTTTCCTGGTCTCCCGTGGGGTGCAGGGCCCAAGCACTTGGGCCATCCTCCACTGCACTCCCAGGCCACAGCAGAGGGCTGGCCTGGAAGAGGGGCAACCGGGACAGAATCCAGCGCCCCGACTGGGACTAGAACCGGGTGTGCTGGTGCCGCAAGGCAGAGGATTAGCCTGTTGAGCCACAGCGCCAGCCTAAAAGTCAACATATTGTAAATCTTGTCTGGCACATAACTTCAGGATGCCTTGGACAGATAGTTAGGAGCGTCTATATTAAAATTTTCTGAAAGCATCACTACCACTGTTATGCTTCTCTCTCATAATGAGGCCAATTAATATGAATCTACAAAAAGTCCTGTTGGGATTTCCTGTTTAATTAAGAGTCTGGGCCCAGGCTCCCCAGGATGTCTGTGGCCTTTGTACCAGATTGGCTGAGAGGCAGTGTGGAAGTCAACTGAGAGACCAACCAGCGGCTCCTGGAAGAGAATGACCAGCTCATCCGCTGTATCATGGAGTATCAGAACAAGGGCCAGGTGAACGAGTGTGTCCAGTACCAGCATGTGTCACATAGAAATCTCATTTATCTGGCTACCACTGCAGATGCCAGTCCTGCCAGTACTTCAAAAGAAGAATAATGTTCCAGTTGGCTGTTGTGAAGAGAACTTGAACAGAATCCACTTCCTACAAAATGGAGACAGGATCTTTACCAATTTGACTGCCCAAATGTGAAGGAAACCTCTGTGGTTCTTTTAAAAATGTGAAGAAGGCTGCTAATGTAACAGTGTCCTCAGTGTAAATATTTATTTTAATAATTAAGCAGATCTCTCAATAGACTGGTTCAGACATCCTTTCCTAAACTGAGAGCATGTTTAGGGGCTGGCGCTGTGGCGCAGTGGGTTAATGCTCTGGCCTGAAGTGCTGGAATCCCATATGAGCATTGGTTCTAGTCCCAGCTGCTCCTCTTCCAATCCAGCTCTCTGCTATGGCCTGGGAAAGCAGTAGAAGATGGCCCAAGTCCTTGGGCCCCCTACACCCATGTGGGAGACTTGGAAGAAGCTCCTGGCTCCTAGCTTCAGATTGCGCAGCTCCGGTTGTTGGCGGCCATCTGGGGAGTGAACCAGCAGATGGAAGACCTCTCTCTGTGTTTCTACATCTCTCTGTAACTCTGTCTTTCAAATATATAAAATAAATCTTAAAAAAAAAAAAAAAAAAAGCCAGCGCCATGGCTCACTTGGTTAATTCTCCGCCTGTGGCACCGGCACCCCGGGTTCTAGTCCTGGTTGGGGCGCGCCAGGTACTAGTCCTGGCTGCTCCTCTTCCAGACCAGCTCTCTGCTGTGGCCCGGGAAGGCAGTGGAGGATGGCCCAAGTGCTTGGGCCCCTGCACCCACATGGGAGACCAGGAAGAAGTACCTGGCTCCTGACTTTGGATCGGCGCAGCACCAGCCATAGTGGCCATTAGGGGAGTGAACCAACGGAAGGAAGACCTTTCTCTCTGTCTCTCTCTCACTGTCTATAACTCTGTCTCTCTCTCTCTCTCTCTCTCTCTCTCTCACTGTCTAACTCTGCCTGGCAAAAAATTAAAAAAAAAAAAAAAAAGAACTGAAAGTATGTTTGGATAACAGATACAGTGGAAATCTTCAAGGCTACATTTTTGTTCCAGCCTAAGAAGTTTCAACTGAGTGTTGGGTGATCAGTAGGAATTGGGGAGACTCTTAACTCTGACCTTGCCAAATGGACATGTGATTGTGTGTTCCTTCCTACCAGTTTGTAAATGTCCTCCCTCTGACTGTTGTTTTCTAGTTGCTTTGAAATAAAACTTGCTTTTCCACAAAAGAAAAAAAAAAGTCTGTACTCAACACTTTCTCCATATTTTGCTTTTACTGACAGGTCTCTGTGAAAACTATCTTTCAAAATTTCTTGCTTCAAAATAATTTTAATGGCTGGCGCCACAGCTCACTAGGCTAATCCTCCACCTGCGACACTGGCTCACCAGGTTCTAGTCCCGGTCGGGGCACCAGATTCTGTCCCAGTTGCCCCTCTTCCAGGCTAGCTCTCTGCTATGGCCCAGGAGTGCAGTGGAGGATGGCCCAAGTCCTTGGGCCCTGCACCTGCATGGGAGACCAGGATAAGCACTTGGCTCCTGGCTTTGGATCAGCACGGTGCGCCGGCCGCAGCACACAGCCGGAGCAGCCATTGGAGAGTGAACCAATGGCAAAGGAAGACCTTTCTCTCTGTCTCTCTCTCTCTTTCACTGTCCACTCTGCCTGTCAAAAAATAAATAAAAAATAATAATTTTACCTTATCATAATCACTCTGGCAGGTGTCTTTCTCCCTTACTATGCAGCAAGCTTCACAGCTCCAGGTGTGTTTGACTCAGCACAGAATGCATGGCATTTAGGACCACGAACTTGAGCCCTAAGAATCAGCCACTCTGCCCAGCCTGCACCTAAAGCGGTGATGCTGGAGGTCGCCGCCACAGAGAAGCTGCCAAGCAGCCACCTGCACAGCCCTGACCAGAGAGAGCAGGCAGAATGCCGGAGGGCAGGGAAGATGCCTGAAAGGAGTCCTCCAGGGACTGGATTGAGTGACTCAGTAGGCGCATGCATGCCTGGGCCCCCCAAAATTCTGGCCTGGCGTGTGGCAGCAGGACCCTAGAAACAACTTTTCAAAGAAAGAGTTCTGCAGTCACATTGCCAGGGTACCAGAAGGTTATTAAGTTACTGAGTTTCCTTACGAAACAAGTTCAATCTTAGATCCATTCATTAGTACCAATCACTCCTGGAAATGAGTAAAAACTAGAAGGCTTCTCTTTACTGTGTTATATACATTCACTCGTTTTGCTCTGTTAAGACTTAACCTGGGGCAAGTGTTGTGACACAGAAGGTTAAGTCGCTTTCAATGCTGACATCCCATATCACAATGCTGGTCAGAGTCCTGGCTGCTCTGCTCCTGATCCAACTTCCTGCTAATGCTCCTGGGAAGGCAATGGATAAGGGCCCAAGTACTTGGACCCCTGACACCAACATGGGAGATCAGGATGAAGTTCCTGGCTCCTGGCTTCAGCTTGGCCAAGCCCTGGCTCTTGTGGGTATTTGGGGTATGAGCCACCAAATGGAAGATGTATATGCATATGTGTGTGTGTGCATATGTGTGTCCCTTGCTCTACTGAACTGCCTTTTAAATAACAAACAAAATCTCTAAAAAAGAGAGAGAGAGAGAGAGAGAGAGAGAGAGAGAGAGATTTTGCTTAAATATACAACTGCCTGGGTAGGAGGGAGGAATATACTAACTAGCTTGACTCTTTTTTTTTTTTTTTTTAAGATTTATTTGAAAGGCAGAATTACAGAAAGGCAGAGAGTCTTCCATCTGCTGGTTCACTTCCCAAATGGCAACATTAGCTGGAGCTGGACCAATCTGAAGCCAGGAGCCAGGAGCTTCTTCTAGGTCTCCCACGTGGATGTAGGGGCCCAAGGACTTGGGCCATCCTCCACTGCCTTCCCAGGCCATAGCAGAGACCTGGATCGGAAGTGGAGCAGTAGAGACTCAAACCAGCACCCATATGGGATGCCGGCACTGCAGATGGTGGCTTTACCCACTACGCTACTGTGCTGGCCCCTAGCTTGACTCTCGATTCCTGGCTCTGTCCTCTGTCCCTTTTCTCCTACTGGTTCTGTCTCCTCTTTGACGTCATCTCTATCTCCGGCCAGGCAGCCTCCTTACGTGTGTTCAGAGGCAGTGACAACTGCTGTCCAGGCAGCTCTTCCTGCAGACACAACACTTGGGGACCCCGGACAACTGTTTCTCAGCAAGGACAGCTGATCCACTTTCCTATGCCCCTTGGCCACACGGATAGCTCCCGAAATGGCTGGCAAATCCTCCCAGAACCATTCTTGGTTCCAAGAGGCTCTTTCTCATGATACAAATGCTCCCTTTGTGCCACTGAGCCCGCCCTGGAGCCAAGGGGGTTTGTTGTCCACCTCCTGCATCTGGGCCAGAGCAGAGAGCATGCTGAGTGCCCTTTGCTTGCACAGTCAGGTGGCCCCACCTGATCAGTGCTCCTGGATGCCAGGGTAATGCTTGTAGGAGGAGGATACCTTGTCCTCAGTGGGAAGCACAAGAAGCAAGGCCAAGTTCCTGAACACCTCACTTTGTAACAGGTCCTCAATCTGGAGCAGGTTATGCTACAAAGCTTTGGCTGAAATGTGGGAGCAGAGATGCCATGACCTTTGCTGAATAGACTTCCTGTTCAGCAAATAACCAGCATTTCTTACCACCAACCCTAGGGCAGACAATAGTATAGAAAAAGTCTGGAAAACACAGATCTTCAGTGTTTTCAAATCCATGGCCTCGAGTCCCTGTCCCTCAGTCATCAGTGCAGAAGCCTGGCTTTGCTCTATTACAATTGGAAGTTTGCAGTGCCACACACTGTCCACTGCTGAGCTCCAGGGTGGGAGGAAGGATAATCTTTCTTCTAGGTTAATGGAATACAGGCTACAGGGAACACACTGGAGTAAAGGCAACATGGTCTTTTGAGGTGTTCACTCAGTAGAAGAGACTCCAATAAAAGATCACTGTCATTTGCATCTGCTGACTTGGGTGCCTACTGGTTAGAAATATCTGTGGGGTAGTCAAGTTCTATAGGTCATCAGATGGCTGCTTTATAATATACAGAGAAGAGGAACAACATTCTCTTCTTCTATTCTAATGTTCCACATATAGACCCACACCATGATCCTACACAAGGCTAGGTAGAGACCCAAGGCCAAGGGTTCCAGTGTAAAGCTGATGTGCAGGCCAGGGTGTGTCTGCTGCATAAGGAATGCTATTTCAAGATTCTACAGCTCAATTCAAGAGACACATTAATAATCTCACATGTGATCAATAGTCTAAATTTTGGCCAGTTCTTACTTTGTTGATATGTTTACAACTTCTTTGAATGCCTTATATCTCTTCTGAGTCCCCTATGAGCCTGCCCTCACTCCTGTGCAGTCCCTTAGCACTTGCGAGGCTGTACGGATGACAGGAAGAGAAAGGGGCCTGGCTGGAGAACGATCACTGGAATGATTCAGATGGTTCCCTCTGGGATTTATTTTGCAAGCTTTTTTATGGCTCTTCTCATTAAGTGCACTTGATGGACAGTAGAAGAAATTTGAATGCATTAGATTTGCAATTTGTCTTGGGATTAACGGATGCCTGTAGCATTTAATAAGAAAAAGTTTCTTCTTGGACTGCAAGGATCTTCAGTGTATTCTGCATTAAGTATACCTCATGTGTCAATGTGAAAGGTAGGAAAGCAACATGGCCAATGTGATTAAGACCAGGGCCTCTCCTACCACTGTGCCGCTGACATGCTCTTTCACAAAATAACCACTCTTGTGGCAATGAACCTATTCTCATTAGAAGGAAATCCATTCATTCCTGAAGGCAGAGCCTTCCCGACCTAATCACATTGTCATGGTCCTACTTCTCAACACTGTTCACGGGGGATGCGGTTTGTAACACATGAACATTGACAGAAGCCTTCAAACCATAGCACTGAACAACTGACTTAACAAAAAGTATAATGTGCCTCACTTTTCCTTTTGTTAAAATGGGTATAATAATGCTGACTCACACTAAAAGGGCAATTTCTGAGGCATGACTGATTTTTTAGTAAGGCATTTGTATCCTTCAGCAGCGGAATTCACAAGTCCTAAGTATTCCCACAGTATCTGTAATCACCACAAAATCCAAATGCGATAAGAGATCAAATGTATCCACTGGATAAGTGATGGATAATTAAAGAAGACATGAGAACGCATCCTCAGTGCCATGAGAACAAGTGCAGGACACTTTTTCTTTGCTTGGTGGATTTCCCCTTCTTTATGTGGGACAGGAGTTATCTGTGACCTAAGAACAATTTTGCAATAACTTCTATTCCTGGCAACTCTGAGGCTAGTTGTACTGATCTGGCACTGTGCTGGTTCACAATAAAAGGGAAACGAATACAATTGCGCCATGTCTATGAGTTTTGTGGCTGTGATTCAGTCTGCTGGGACCTACCTCTATGGTCTATCATCCTGCCTATGTGCTGTGCCTTTAAAAGTAAAAAAGAAGTGGAAGCTAAGGGTTGACTCATACTCAGGAACCTGCCCTGCCCTGTTGTTTTGAGGGGTAACTTTAGGTTAAAATCTTGAGCAGCAGGAAACCAGAGTCTGCTGCCATTAGATCAAACATAACATCTGCTGGCACCTCAGCCTGGGACAGCCAGCTTTTCATGTGTCACATGGTCCCATGGACCTAAGTCAGAGAACATATGGGAGGAAGGGAACAGGAGAAGCACTGCCTAGGAAAGCCAGTCTTTTTTATCTCTTAAGACAGACAGATTTTCTGGGCCAGTACTATGGTGCAGTGCGTTAAAGCCCCGGCCTGCAGTCCAGCATCCCATATGGGTGCTGGTTCGAATCCAGGCTGCTCCACTTTTGATCCGGCGCTCTGCTATGGCCTGGGAAAGCAGTAAAAGATAGCCCAAGTGCATGACCCCCTGTATGCACATAGGAGATCCAGAAGAAGCTCCCAGCTCCTGGCTTGGATCAGCTCAACTCTGGCCATTACAGCTATCTGGGGAGTGAACTAGCAGATGGAAGACCTCTCTCTGGCTCTCTCTCTCTCTCTGTCTCTCTGTCTTTCAAATAAATAAAATAAATCTTTCAAAAAAGGATAGATTTTCATTTACTGATTGATTGATATATTTATTTGAAAGGCAGAATGACACAGAGAGATCTTCCATCTGCTGGTTAACTTCCCAAATGCTTGCAAGAGCCAGGGCTGCGTCAGGCCAGAACCAGGAATCAGAGAAACCATTCGGATCTCCCACATGTGTGGTAGGGACCTAAGTATTTGGACCATTATCTCCTGCCTTCCCAAATGAGAACTTCTGTGCTTCAAAAAAATATATATACCGGCCGGCGCCGTGGCTCAACAGGCTAATCCTCTGCCTTGCGGCGCCGGCACACCGGGTTCTAGTCCCGGTCGGGGCACCGGATTCTGTCCCGGTTGCCCCTCTTCCAGGCCAGCCCTCTGCTGTGGCCCAGGAGTGCAGTGGAGGATGGCCCAGGTGCTTGGGCCCTGCACCCCATGGGGAGACCAGGAAAAGCACCTGGCTCCTGGCTCCTGCCATCGGACGAGCGCGGTGCGCCGGCCGCAGCGCGCCGACCGCGGCGGCCATTGGAGGGTGAACCAACGGCAAAAGGAAGACCTTTCTCTCTGTCTCTCTCTCTCACTGTCCACTCTGCCTGTAAAAAAAATAAATAAATAAAAATAAAAAATAAAAACAAAAAAATATATATACCATCAAGAAAGTGAAAAAGAAATCTATAATGGGAGAAAATGTTCCAAGTAACATATCTGTAAAGGACTAACACCAAAAATATCAAAGGAATGTTTGCAATTCAACCAATTTAAAAATAGATGAAATATTTGAATAGACATTTCTCCAAAGAAGACAAATATCCAATAAACGCACGAAGAGAAAACATTATTAACAACAGTATTAACTATCAAGGAAATACCAAAATGAGATGCCACTTTATACTCACTGCAATGACTATTATTTTTGTAAATAGCTAATAATAAGTGTTCATAAGGACATGGAGGAATTAGAATTCTCATATATTCTTGGTAGGACACTAAATGCTACAGTTTTAAAGGACACTTGCAATTACTCAAAAGGTTAAAAACATAGAGGTACCATGTGACTTTAGCAATTCTACTTATAGAACTAAAAATATATGTATGCACAACTTGTACAGGAATGTTTATAGTTGCATTTTGTAACAGCCAAAAAGTAGCAATAAGCTCAGGGTCCATCAAGAGATGAATAAGCACAATGTGGTGTGTGTGTGTATACAGAATTCTTCAGGAATAAAAAAGGATGAAATCCTGATACACTATAATATGGATGAACCTTGAAAATGTTACTCTAAGGCAAAGCAGTCAGACAGAAAAGACCATGTATTGATTGTGTGATTAAATTTATATGGAATGTCCAGAATAAGCAAACCTAGAAAAAAAGGGCAGACTGGTAACTGGCAAAGGTTAGAAGGAGGGGAATGGAGTGTGATCACCAAGGCGCATGGCTTTGCCGGGAGTGAGGAAAAGGCATTGAAGTTAATTCTAGTGAGGTTGTACCACACTATGAATATACTAAAGGTAAATGAATCATATACCTTAAAAGAGTGATTCTATGGCACAGGAAATATATATAAATTTTAAAACGGTAATGTTTTCACTATTAGTTGTAGCTGAGACTTAAACCTGAATATATCAAGGAGGCATAATTAAAGGAAGCACTTCATTTTCTTAATTATACATCGATGTAGTCTCTAGTCTCAGAAATCCAGGGGACCAAGATCAGCCACATGAGAAAAGGCAACTGCTATAAACTAGAGTCTAAAATGATAATCTGGCTCTACCACATCACTCAGAAAAATTCAAATAGCATTCCTCTACATTAAAGTGGTTACAGCATTGCATAAACACAAATCACACTTCCTTTTGAGCAAGAAACCCATGTTCTGTGCCCACCAGACCTGTGGGTGCCAAGGTAATAACAACAAGAGTTACTGCATCCAGGCACTACGCCATGTGTGCAGTATCTCACTGGGTCAGAGAAGGAGCTATTAGTGCCTCCTTTTACTGCTGAAGTACCTGAATTCCCTCAGTGAGAAAGCTGTGAGGAGTGAGCCATTCTGTGATCTGGCTCCAGAACTATGGTCCTACCACCTGTCTCTCCTCGGTGTGTAACAAACTAGTTAAGCCACCTCCATCTCTTATATGTCCAAGTATATGCCCAGTGACATTCAGTAATGCTCAGGGACAACTCCTGGTGGCGTGGCCCCTCCTTGAGTAGCAAGGGCAAAGAGCTTAACTCATGCATGAACTGCAGATGCCTCCTCTGCCAGGAAGACCCAACTCACTCCACCTGGTGACCCATCTTCATCCTCAACCACACCTGAGTGTTAAGCTGTCTTGTCAAACCACACCTACCTTGACATTTCCTAATTCCCAAATCATACCCCACCCTCCTGTCAATCTCGCAGGAAGGAACCTTAATAGTATCATCCTATTTTAGAAATGACTCCCTGTGCCTCAATTGTTATCATTCAATGAAGAGCTGGAAAGATCTCATGTCTTGTTCAAATCCTGTCTGTGCGACTCTTTGTGAAGTGTCACTCGGAGTGGGAGCTCTATTCTATGGCCTAGAGTTAACTCTGTATGCTACAGGCAAAATGCCTATCACTGTAAACAGACTCTGGGGCAAACACCACCGTCCCTAATCCCAGGCTCCAGAAAGCTGACATTCTATACTGGAGTTGCTAGAAGCACAAGCCTTTCCTCTTTGTAAACTCCAGTCGCTCCTCGCCCACCAGGTTCTGCCTCTCACCCCACACCCAGG
Organism: Sylvilagus floridanus; assembly: GCA_949820135.1. NCBI lineage: Eukaryota > Metazoa > Chordata > Mammalia > Lagomorpha > Leporidae > Sylvilagus > Sylvilagus floridanus. The sequence continues at coordinate 52,550,619 of OX463235.1, read as the reverse complement.
CCACAGAGGGATCCCAGGGGCTCAGGATATGCTCTGTTGACTCACAGGACCTTCTCAGAGGGGCCATAGGGACCTCTCCCTTTAAACCATTTCCCAAAGGAACCAGTGAGCAGCCAGGGTGTGGTCAGATTGTAAAATGTTTGTACACCAAAGAGGAAATGAGCATATGAGGAAAAAGAACATAAGTGACCATATGGGTATTTTTATTCTTTGTTCATGGCTGTATTTTTACTCTTTCTTAGATAATTCTGGGCAGCATGATAGACTAGTCTGTTTCAGATTTTATTACACACACACCCTGATATAAACACATTTATATTTTTAATTGAACTGTAACTCATACAATATAAAAGCAACCATTTTAAAGCAAACAATTCTATGGCATTTGCTATATTGTGAAATCACCAACTCTAGGCTGGTGCTGCGGCTCACTAGGCTAATCCTCCGCCTTGCGGCACCAGCACACTGGGTTCTAATCCCGGTCGGGGCACCGGATTCTGTCCCGGTTGCCCCTCTTCCAGGCCAGCTCTCTGCTGTGGCCAGGGAGTGCAGTGGAGGATGGCCCAAGTGCTTGGACCCTGCACCCCATGGGAGACCAGGAGAAGCACCTGGCTCCTGCCGTCGGATCAGCGCGGTGCGCCGGCCACAGCACGCCAGCTGCGGCAGCCATTGGAGGGTGAACCAAGGCAAAGGAAGACCTTTCTCTCTGTCTCTCTCTCTCTCACTGTCCACTCTGCCTGTCCAAAAAAAAATATCACCAACTCTAGCTCCAAAATATTTTCATTACCCCAAAGACCCAAAGAAAACCCCACGGCCATTCAACAGTTGCTCCATATCTTGTCCCTTTCTCCTTGCCCCTGAACACCAATATCTGCTATTACTATGTCTTTCCCTATCCTGCATATTTCACTGAGACACATAACACAATAAGTGACTTTTTTCCCAGTTTCCTTAAGCATAAAGCTTTCAATGTGCAAGGATCAGTATTGCATGCCTCTCACTGCCTACTGCTATCCCACTGCGTGCTGGTACCACTGGTAGTTTACCAGTTCATCCACCGACCATTTAAGTTATCGACACCCTTTTGCTATTGTGAAGAGTGCTGCTAAGGACACCTGTCTGCAACTCACTCGGGTATCTACTTAGGCGTGGAGGGCTGGGACACATGGTCATTCTGTGTTTAATGTTTCCACAGGGGCTGACCCCGCTGAAATCACACCAGCAACGCACCAGGTCACCTCTGCTCCTTCATGTGGACACATCTGTCCCTTTCTCCTCCCTACCTCCAAGAAAGCCGGTCCCCAGACTGCCCTTCTCCCTGGGGTAGAGGGTGGCTGCATGGCACCTCTGCCAGAAAGGTTCTCCCGAGGCCAAAGCGTCCACTCTCGCCTTGTCCACCATAGGACCCGAGGAGCCCGAGCAGGCCAGGCCAGGCCAGGCCACAAGCCCCCTCCCTGTGGTCAAGCAGGCACAGCCACGACAGCCACCCACGTGGCTATAACACCATGCCCCAGCCACCTCCAACACCTCCGTCCTCACGCTGACCCGCTTCAAACTCTCCCAAACACGCAAGGCTCAGAGCACAAAGCCAGCGGCTCTGCGTGGAAGCCATGGCCAGCGGCAGCCAGGCGGGTGGGCACACAGCACTCAGCTCCCGCTGAACATCCCCAAGCCGCCGCCCGCCCGGCTCTCGCCCAGCCCCCTCTGCTGAGGGCGGGCCTGTCAGGGCCTGGCTGGCAGCCAGCAGGAGCCTGAGGACAGGCGCGCGCCCCGCCCCTCCCACCGGGGTTACTGTCGGTCACAGACCCGGGTCCTGCAAGCTACTGACACACAAGCCAGCCAACAGCGCCTGACCCGGCGGAGCCAATCAGCAGCCGCCAAGCTTGTCTGATTCCGTCTGCTCCAATCAGGAGGCGCGATCGTTCCAGCCTCCCGCTCCTGTGAAGCACCAGGCCCTGGTGGCATTTTTCCTTTCAGGGCGTCTGCCTCAGGCGCTCCTCTCCCAGCCCAGCGTTACCTACCGCTCAGTGGGGGGGGCGGGGGCGGGGGGGGGGGCGCCTGCAGTCCAAAAGCGAAGTTTCAGGTGCATCGGAACGGAGAAGGGGCTCCTTGCCAGTAGACAGCCGTGGTTTCTCTGTGGGAGGAAATGGAGAGAGCTTTAGCCTTTCTGACTGGCCACCTCTGCCTGAAATTACCTCTTTAATGGGCCTTGTCCTACAGCTGCCCTTGAGGCAGTGTAGCTCTTGCTAGCCAGGACAGGCCCGTGGCAGAGCTGCTGCTGCTTATTTTAAATGTCTTAAGAACTGACTTGAAAAATTTGTAGATATTTATGAAATACCACGTGATCTTTTCATACATACATACACACACACAGTTTTTTTTTTTTTTGAAGGCTTTTATTTAATGAATAAAAATTTTCATATGTACAGCTTTTTGGGATATAGTGTTTCTTCCCCCCATTCCCACCCTCCCACCCGCACTCCCATCCTACCTCCCACTCCCTCTCCCGTTCCATTTTCCATTAAGATTCGTTTTTGATTGACTTTATATACAAAAGACCAACTCTTTACTAAGGAGAGATTTCAACCATTTGCAGACACACAGAGTATAAAGTACAGTTGGAAGACTAGTTTTACCATTAATTCTCATAGTACAACTCATTAAGAACAGAGGTCCAGGCATGGGGAGCAAGTGCACAGTGACTCCTGTTGTTGTTTTAACAACTGACACTCTTATTTATGACATCAGTGATCACACGCAGACATGTTAATGGCCAATCAGGGTAAACACACTTATCTCCTCAAACACTTATATTTCATTATTTCAAAAACATTCAAAATCCTTTAAAAAAATTCATTATGTCAAAAACATTCAAAATCCTTAAAACACACACACACACTTGGGCCAGCTCTGTGGCATAGCAGGTAAAGCCACCACCTGCAGTGCCTGTATCCCATATGGGCACTGGTTCAAGTCCCTGCTACTCCATTTCCAATGCAGCTCCTTGCTATGGTCTGGGCAAGCAGTGGAAGATGGCCCAAGTGCTTGCGCCCCTGCCTCGATGTGGGAAACCTTGAAGAAACTCCTGGCTGCTGATAGGCTCAGCTCCAGCTATTGCAGCCATTTTTAGGAGTGAACTAGCCTCTGCCTCTGTAACTCCGCCTTTCAAATAAATAAATCTTAAAAAAACACAATCATTAAGTTTTTGTTTATTTGAAAAGCAAAGAATAGAGATAGATCTGCTAGTTTACTCACCAAATACCTGCTATAGCCAGGGCTTGGGTTCAGGGAAGGCAGGAGACCAGAAATCAATCTATGTCTCCCTGGTCCCAACTACTTGAGCCATCATGTGTTGCCTTGGATACCTGTAAGAGGAAGCTGGAATCAGATAGACCCCAGAATTGGATCCCTGGCACTCCGATATGGGATGTGGACATCCCAAGCGACTTCTTAATCCCTATGCCAAACTCCTGACCCAAATTATCCTCATCTCTAATCATCCTACTAAGCAGAACACTAGAACTTCAACTGTAACTCAGTACCAATTAAGCAAATTTTCCCCATCCCTCCCTTCTCATTCTCCTGAGCCTGTTATCACCATTATACTCGCTCAACTTCCATGAGATCAACTTTCCTTCCTACAGGCCTCATCTTGGTGAGGCTGTGGGATAGTCTTTTCTGTGCATGGCTTTTTTTCACTTAACCTAATGACCTTCATTTCCATTCAGGTACTTCCAAGTGACAAGACTTCATTATTTTTTGCGGCTGAACAGTGTTCCATTTGGTTTATGTATATATAACACTTAGGTCTTTCTGTTTTTTGCTATTGTGAATAGTGTTGTAATAAACATGGGAGTGTAGGTCTCTCTTCAACAGAGTAATTTCATTTCCCTTGGATGTATATACAGGAGTGGGATTGCTGGATAATATGGGAGTCCTATTTTTAGTTTTTTGAGAACTCATAGTATTTTCCACAACAGCTAATTTACATTCTCAGTGACAGTTACAAGAGTTGCCATTTCTCTATAGCCTCATCAGCACATGGTATCTTTTGTCTTTTTGATAATAGCCAATACAATTGAAATGATACCTGTCTGTGGTTTTGAATTATATTTCCCTGATTAGTGATGTTGAGTATTATTTTTTCATGCATCTATTGGCCTTCTGTATATCTTCCTTTGAAAAATATCTGGGGCCAGTGCTGTGGCGTAGTAGGTTAAGCCTCTGCCCACAATGCCGGCATCCCATACAGATGCTGGTTCAAGTCCTGGTTGCTCCAATTCTGATCCAGCTCTCTGCTAATGGCCTGGGAAAGCAGTGGAAGATGGCCCAAGTACTAGGGTTCTTGCCATTCCATTCTCCTGGCTCTGGAAGAAGCTCCTGGCTTGCGCCCAGCTCTGGCCATTGCAACCATCTGAGGAGTGAACCAGCGAATGGAAGGCCTCTCTCTCTCTTTCCCTCTCTCTATAACTTTGCTTCTCAAATACTTTTTAAAAAATGTCTTTACTGCATTAAATTGGAAAGTATTTTTTGTAATGGTGGGTTTTTGTTGTTGTGTTGTTTGAATTCCTTTTATATTCTGGTTATCAACTCCTTGTCAGATGTTCAGCTTGCAAATGTTTTCTCCCTTTCTGCAGGCTCTCTCTTCACTCGGTTGATAGTTCCCTTTGCTGTGCAGAAGCTCTTTAGTTTGATGAAATTCCCTTTGTCTATTTTTGCTTTTGGTTCCTGTCCTTTTGGGTTCTTATCCAAAAAGTCCTTGACCATTGCAATGTTCTGAAGCATTTCCTTTATGATTTCTTCTAGTAGTTTCATAGTTTCAGGTCTTGCATTTAGGTCTTTAGTCCATTTTGAATTGACTTTGTACAATTGAAAGACAGATGTTACCCACTTCTTGTTACATATGGCCTCAGTTATGTTAGAGTGTGTTCCTTCTTCACATAATTTTTTTAGTGTTATTTTCTTGATGGAATGTTGGATTTTATCAAATGCCCTTTCTGCAAGTACTGAAATGATCAGAGGATTTCTGTCCTTCATTCTGTTGATATGGGGTGTCATATTTATTGATTTGTGTATGTTGAACCATCCTTGCATCCGGGGGATGAATCACTTGATCATGATGAATAATCTTTTTAACATGTTATTGGGTTCAATTTGCTATTATTTTGTCAAGGATCTCTGAATCTGTATTCACCAAGGACACTGGCCTATAGTTTTCTTCCTCTGTTATGTCCTTGTCTGCTTTTGGTATCAAAGTAATGCTTGGTCTCCTAGAGAATTTGAAGAACTTCCTCCTCTATTATAGATTTTACTTTGTGGTTATAATGAGGTTTACAGAAAACATTTTTTTATTACAACAAGCTATTTTTGAAATGATAGCAACTGGATATTGATTATAAAGAGGAAAAGAAACTCAAAAAGCAAGAGTTAACAGATAATATTAATAAAGACCTATACATTTGTGCTCCATTCCTCCCATTTTGAATTTGTGATGTCCCATTTTACATCTTTGTATATTGCCTGTCTCTAATTATATTAATAATTATATAGTTATTCTCACTTGTAGTGTTTTTTAGCTTTAATACTAAAGATATGGTTTACAAACCTTGTTTATGATATTAGAGCATTCTGAATTTGTCTATAAGTCACTCTTACCAGTAAACCTTCTACCTTCTTACTCATTCACATCTCTTCCTTTAGCAATTCTGGAAGACAGGTCTGGTAGTAATAAATTCTCTCAGCTTTTGTTCATCTGGGAATGTGTTAATCTCTCTTTCGTATCTAAAGGATAGCTTTGCTGGAAACAGTATTTTTGGTTAGCATGTCTTTCTTTCAGTGCTGTGAAGGTCTCCTGGCCTGTAAGGTTTCTGCTGAGAAGTCTGCAGTCAGAACTATTTGCTGCTGAGGCAGACTCACAGCCTGAGGCCACTCCAACTGGCCGCAGGCTATGCTGGCTGGGTTATAAGCCAATTAACTAGGCCTATGGCACTCCAGCTGGCACCATCCTGTAATGCACTGGCTTGGGGAATGGGGACCGCTAGGATCTGTCTAATGTTGGGTTTTGCCATCCCAGCACTGAGTCAAAGATACATTCCTGCGGTTTCTCACTTTCTGCCCAAAGCTGGGGGAGGGGTAATAAAGGCAGCCCTTTGGCTGCCCAGGCCAGCACTATGCCAGGTCACACCTATGTCGTACAGTCACCAGGCCCATGTGCAACTGGAGGTGATACAGGCCAAATGAGTCCCCTTCACTGAGGTGCAGGTCTCTATCTGATGCTGGGGCAAGTCTGGAGCTCTGTGTGCCAGCACTGGACCCAGAGAAGAGGAGTTTTAGACTCTTACAAGTGCTGTTTCTGTGGCCCAACACTAGCTCTGAGGCAAAATCCTGAGTTCCCTGTCCTGGCCTACTTCCCAGCAGCTGCAGGCTTTGCTCCACTGTAAGCCAGTTTAGAGGAGCATTTGTGGTAGGATGTGTCTCTTGGGTGCCTAGCTAAGGAGGGCCTAAAGACTCAGCCTACAGGTACACTTTTGGGAGAGTGGGGCCTCGTTTAGCTCCGGTTTTTCACATGACAGGCTTGGCCCTGCTTTTCAAATCTATGGTCTGCACTCAATTCCCTCTCTCGCTCTAGCAGGAGGTGAGACGTTTCCACAGCTGCCCACTTGGAGCTGGGGAAGGGGCGCTGCCCGCAACTCTTTCCTTCCTGCCTTCCTTAGCGTGACTTTTCTTACTTTCATACTCACGTCAGGTCCCGTGGTCTCTCATCTGGCTCCTGTAGCTCTCCTGGAGACAAACTGGAGCGTGAAGAGTCGTTCAAATTTGTCTCTGTTAAGTCACTGGAGCATCTCACTCAAACACCACCTTGCTCTGCCCCATCAGATTATAACAGAGCCGCAATGCGTTTATTGAGTGATGATGTCATAGGCACCGCAAGGTCACAGGGCAACGTATTTCTTGTTTGTGGGGATGGTGGGGCAGCCAGGCCTGCACGAGTATAGCATGTGCAGTTAGGAACATGTTGATAATGATAATAAGTGATTATGTCACTTGTCTATGTAGGTATTATACTTTCCATCATTATTTTAGTGTATGCTTTTTCTACTTATAAAAGGAAAATGTCAGATGTTAGTTAACTTCAGGGGTGCGAATTCCTGTTGCAGAAGGCGGCACTGTTATCACAGGAGATGACAGCTCCATGCCTGCTGTTGCCCCTGGCAACCTTCCTGTGGGACAAGATGTGGAGACAGAAGGCAGGGATATCCATGATCCTGTCACTGTGTTGGTCCCAGCTAGCCTGTGTGTATTAGTTTTTAACAAAAAAAAAAAATTAAAAAGGCATTAAACATTGTTAAAACAAGAAAAAGCTTATAAAGTAAGGATGTAAAGGAAATGAATGTTTTTGTACAGATGTACAGGTGTTTGTGTTTTAAACTGAGATGAGTCAAAAAGTCTCCCATGTGGGTGCAGGGGCCCATGCACTTGGGCCATTTTCCACTGCTTTTCCAGCTTTTTAAAGAAAATCTTTAAACAGTTTATAAAGTAAAAAAGTTATAGCAAGCTAACTTTAATATATTATGGAAGAAGGAACAGTGTTTTATAACTTGAATGCAGCCTAAGTGTACAGTGTTTATGAAGTTTGCAGTGTGGACAGTACTGTCTTACACCTGCACATCACTCACCATTCACTAATTGATTCACGCAGAGCAATTTCCAGTCCTGCAAGATCTATTCACGGTCTATACAGCTTGATCTCTTTTAAGAAATGAATTGACTAAATTTTTTGGAAGGCAGGATTACAGATAGAGAGGGAGAGATAGAGAGAGCTTTTTCATCTGCTGGTTCACTCACCAAATGACTGCAACGGCCAGGGCTGGGCCAGAATGAAGCCAGGAACTTGAAGTTCCTCCGAGTCTCCCATGTGGGTGCAGCGGCTCATGCACTTGGGCCATTTCCCACTGCTTTTCCAGCTGCTTTAGCAAGGAGCTGGATCAGAAGCAGCGCACCTGGGACTTGAACCAGCACCTGTATGGAATGCTGGCATCGTAAGTGGTGGCTTAACCCACCTGGCTATAACACCATTCCCAGATTGATCTTTTATACCATATTTTGACTGTACTTTTCCTCTATTTAAATTTAAATACACAAACATCATTGTGTTACAATCATATACAATATTGAGTACAGTAACATGCTGTACAGGTTTGCAATCCAGGAGCAATAGGCTAGCCCATAGAGCTTGGTGTGTAGTAGACTATCCTACCTAGGTCTGTGTGAGTCCACTCTGTGATGTTTGTACAATGATGAAATGGTCTGACAGCACATTTCTCACTGTATACCCAGTTGATAATTGATGCATGACTGTATGTAACTTATTCGTTTCTCAGAAAAGTATGCTAAGGTCCCATGATAGTTGTACAGTTAACAAAAAAAAAATTATTTTATTTCTACCTTTGCTTTACCTTTATAAATTTTGGAAGTGTCAGTCACCAGAAAGACCAAGTGATTAGAGGGTTAGAACTTTTCACCTGGGGAACTGACTTCTGGAAAGGGAGGGCCTGGAGATTTAACTCTATAAAAAAAGGTCTCGAGCAACATGATGTTTTGAGCTTCTGAGTTTCTAAATGCAAGAAGCTGGGCAGATGGTACTCTGAGAGGGCGTGGCAGCACCAACCCCTCCCACTCCTACACATACTTTGCCCTAAGCATCTCTTTCATCTACCTGTTCCTGCAATGTATCTCTCAAAGTAAACCAGCAAGGTATATAATGCCTTTCCTTGAGTTCTGGGAGTCATTCTAGCAAATTATCAAGCCTGTGGAAGGGGGAGGGGAACCCCTGGTTTCTGCATGGTCGGGGCTGGAAGTTTAGTCTCTACTTTGCGTATGGTGTTGGGGCCGTCCTAGGGGACTGAGCCCTCAATTTATGGGATCTGAAGCTAACTTTGGCAAACAGTGTCATTATTGAATTAAACTGTAGATTGAATTAGACCCAGATGGAGTGCACAGAGTTGGAGAATTGTGTGATGTGGAAGAACCCATCCAGCTGGTATCACACTGTTATCTAAGAGTGTAGGGAAACAAGATGCTTTCCCAGGATTTCCCTGTTTTCCTTCTTCTCCCCTCCGAGTTTTCTTTAGGCCTGTATCTTGTAAACAGCATATGGCTATGAATCAGAGTTTCTATTTTTCAACCAATCTGTGGGCCTACACTTTGATATGGGAGTTGAATTATTTCAAATGTGATTATTGACTTTGGGATGTACCCACCTGCCTTATTTTGTCTGTTTCTCATGCATTCTTATTGTTGCTGCTTCTTCATCACCATTCTCATCACTTGTCTTGTGAGTTGGCTCCATGTTTCTTCTCTAGCTATTTAAAAGTTATATCACCTTAATCCTATTCTTTAGCAGTTACCCTTAAATTTTAAACTATAGATTTCACTTATAGCTTTCTGTTGGCACAGAAGGTTAACCCACGTCTGTATCCTTTCCCTGAACAAGATGGTAACCTTAGTGTGCTTCATCCTTTCCCTATCTCAGTCTTCCCCACGTGACCATCTTGACAGCTTTTTGTCTTTGCAGATCTTCTAGCAGTTCTGGTGACACTTTCTTCCTGCTGATCAGGCTTCATTCTCTCTCCCCACTGCCCAGCACTTCATAAGCATTTACAAGTGTCAGCTTTAATTCTTGTGGAATAAAGCATATAGCTTTAGGTAAGCATTGTTATCACTCAGTAATAAAAAGTTGTGTCCAAGGGGTGGGCATTTGGTCTAGCCGTTAATATGCCTACATCCCATATCAGAGTACCTGGTTTGATACAGAACTTCAATTCCTGGATCCAGCCTCCTGATACTGCAGACATCAGGAGGTAGCAGAGTTGGCTCAGTTAATTGGGCTCCTATCACCCCTGTGGGAGACCTGGATTGAGTTCCAACATCTTGGCTTTGACCTTGCTTAGTTAAGACCACTGTGGTCATTTGAGGAGAACCAGTAGATAGGAACTTTCTCTATCTCTCTCTCTTCCTCTGCCTTTCAAATTTAAAAAAAAAAAAAAAAGGTATGTCCAATTTTTTGTATGTTCTTAGTCCCTAGGTGAGGAGGTTCACTTGTTTGTCTTCCTCTTATTTCCCAGTAGGACTGTCAGTCACTTTTGCACTGTGATAAAATTGATGAACACAGACCATGAGGTAATAATGATTATTGCTCATCATTAATCCTATTCCTCATGGACCATGCTCTGTAACTGATCTTTACATACACATCTGCATTCACACAAGAACTTATGAGGACCTGTTGTACTGAAAAATTTCAGTTGCCTTTTCCCAACTGTAAGTTTCCATTGTCTTGGAGAACTATACAAACATGGTGACTGCTACCATTACATCATCAGGTGTCTCAGTGTTCTTGGGGCCTGCCCTGACTCAAGTCTGAGAAAGACTTTTCTTCCTTCAGTTTGGCCCAAAGTCCTTCAGTAGTAAAATAAAATAAATGTTTGAGAAGTTAAAGAATAAAAATTGAAACCATAGAAAGGAATAAATTTAAAGAACACAGAATTCCTACTAGTGACTAAAATGTACTGAACAGTTCCTATAACCCTATAAAGGGGTATACATGAATTAGGCCATTTCATTCCCACAACTCTATGAGGTATGCAGAAGCAGTATTGGCCTCCTTTATGGGTGCAGCACCTGAGGCTTAGAGAGACAAGGTGAGATGCCCAGGTTTACACAGTGTACTTTAGGGGTGAGCACTGGGCATAGCCATTAAGATCCTGCTTGGGATGCCCTCATCCCGTATCAGAGCACATAGATCCAAATCCTGACTCTGCTTCTTATTCCAGCTTCCTGTTAATATGTACCCTGAGAGGCAGCAGATGACGGTTCAAGTACTTAGTTCCCTGCCACCCACAGGAAAGACATGGTCGGCTTCTGGCTTTGGCCTGGTTCTGCCCTGACTATTGAATTCACTAGGGGAGTGAACCAGCAGATGGAAGATAACCCTCTTCCTCTCTGTCTCTCTTTCAAATGAAAGCATCATTTGTCTGTATTGACATTCCTTCTAGCTAATGAAATACTAAGAGGTTTTAATGAGTTAACACTGCATTTGCCTGAAGAAGCTACCAAGATTACTGACTTTTAGAAATCCTTACGCACCCCATAGGGTAAGAAGACACTAACACAACAGTGTTGCAGTATTGAATTCACTAGGGGAGTGAACCAGCAGATGGAAGATAACCCTCTTCCTCTCTGTCTCTCTTTCAAATGAAAGCATCATTTGTCTGTATTGACATTCCTTCTAGCTAATGAAATACTAAGAGGTTTTAATGAGTTAACACTGCATTTGCCTGAAAAAGCTACCAAGATTACTGACTTTTAGAAATCCTTACGCACCCCATAGGGTAAGAAGACACTAACACAACAGTGTTGCAGATCAAACACCAGTGTTGTTTCGGCCAAAGCTGTGGTCTGCATTTCAGTGCCACAAAACAAACTTACTCATACTCAGAACAACACAGAGGCATGGCACAAAATAGGGATGTTTAACAGAGAATGCTCGTGTTGGTATATGCTAAATGCTAGGAAAATGTCAAAGAGAGCAGTGCCAATGAGGAGATGAATGTGCACATGTTCTCCAAGGAGAGAAAAGGAGCAGCTATTCACTGAGATGCAACACTTTGAGAATGAAGGTAATGAGCACGAAAGCTGACCAGCTCTTACTTTTAGAGAGGACTCATGCCTTTCATGCATTTGTTGCATATTCAGATCTGTGAAAGTACATTACTGCAACCTTGAGTGTAAGCATTGTGCCTATACACAAAATGTTGAAACTTCTCCCCAAAATGAAGAGATATCCTCTTGTATATCTGCATTTGTGAAAGCTAGACTTTCTCAAGATCTCAATTCTTGGGCAACTGCCTATGGTGGACTGAGGTTTGAACCAGTTTGTTAAAAGGCCTAGGTGAGCAGTGGGCATTGTGTTTAGCAGTTAAGGCACCTGCATTCCATACTGGAGTGCCTGGGTTACTGTCCTGGCTCTGCTTTAGATTCCAGCTTCCTGATAAGAAGCACTGTGGGAGGCACAGGTGATGGTTCAAGTGTTTGGGTCCCTGCCATCCATGAGGGAGACCTGGATTGAATTCCTGGACACCAAGTATTTGGAGAGTAAACCAGCAGTTAGGAACTCTCCATTTGTGTAATGAGAGAGAGAGAGAAGAAAGAGAGAGAGAAAGAGAAGAAGGGTTCATCTGCTCATAACCGTTATAATCCCTTAGACTGTTGTTAGGATATCTGAGTGTCTGTGTTTGCAAAATATGTATGTTATTATTGACTATTTAATTGTGTTTTTATGTTTCCAAAATAAATTCCCTTTTAAAATGTAAGTAAATGTCAAGAAAATAATTTTTAATTATTATTTTCCAGAATTAATATTTTTGAAACTAATCTTTCAAGAGTTCAACATTTGAGATTATAGCTCAAACCCAGCTATTTTAAAATTTATTTATCTATTATTTATTTATTTGAAAGGCAGAGCTGAGAGAGAGGGAGAGAGAGACAGATCTTCCATCCACTGTTCACTCCCAAGATGGCTGCAATGGCCAGGGCTGGGCCAAGCTGAAGCCAGGCGCCCAAAGCTTATTCCAAGTCTTCCACATGGGTGCAGGGGCCCAAGCATTTAGGCCATCTTCTGCTGCTTTCCCAGGCCATTAGCAGGGAAACTGAAGCAAAACTGAAGGAAATTGAGCAGCCAGGACTTAAACCAGAGCCCATAATGGGATGCTGGCATCACAGGTGGTGGCTTTACCTTCTATGCTACAACACTGGCCCTCAAACACAGCTATTTCAAAACTTCTTCCAATTTGAAATTATAATTCTTCAGAAAGTTCAAGCATTTTCACAAAAATTTATTATAAAAACACATGAAATACAGAGAAAAAGAGAGATTAAGACAGATGTAGGGAGAGGGCATTGTTGTGGCACAGGCAGCCAGCTACTTGCAGCCTCTATGGGAGTGCCAGTTTGAGTCTCTGCTACTCCTCTTCCGATCCAGCTTCATCTGTACGCACCCAGGAAGGCAGCAGAAGATGGATCAAGTAGCTGGGTCCCTGCCACTCACATGGGAGATCGGGATAGAGTTCCTGGCTCCTGGTCTCAGCCTGGCACATGCCTGGCTGTTGTGGTCATTTAGGTAGTGAAACTAGAAGACGGAAGCTCGCTCTCTTTCTCTCTCTCCTGCTCTGCCTTTCAAACAAATAAATAAAAAAAAAAAGAAAGAAAGAAAGAAAAAGAAAAAGAGGTAAGGTTGCGTGAAGCCTGCCTTTTTCAGGCAGGTACTTAGAAATGGAATTTTTAGCCGGCACCGTGGCTCAACAGGCTAATCCTCCGCCTTGCGGCGCTGGCACACCAGGTTCTAGTCCCGGTCAGGGCGCCAGATTCTGTCCCGGTTGCCCCTCTTCCAGGCCAGCTCTCTGCTGTGGCCCGGGAGTGCAGTGGAGGATGGCCCAGGTGCTTGGGCCCTGCACTCCATGGGAGACCAGGAAAAGCACCTGGCACCTGGCTCCTGCCATCGGATGAGCGCGGTGCGCCGGCCACAGCGCGCAGGCCGCGACGGCCATTGGAAGGTGAACCAACGGCAAAAGGAAGACCTTTCTCTCTGTCTCTCTCACTGTCCACTCTGCCTGTCAAAAATAAAAAAAAAAAGAAATGGAATTTTTTTCGTGAGCCTGATTACAAGCAGTGATATTTGTACTGGATATCGGGTTTCATGAGTGAAGCCTGAGAAAGGGAACTTCAACAAGGACCAGCAGAGAACAACGTGGGAAATCGTGGGAAAGAGAACTAGTATTAAGAGTGCCAAATGGAAAATGTGCTAGGATCATAAAAATCCCTCCAGCAAACCCCTCAAGGACAGGACTACCAAGGAGGAAGGAATCAGGTGGTCTGTTTGGAGGAAATTTCTGACGACAAAGCTACTGGCAGCTGGACTTCATCATAAGGAAGGTGGTGGAGTCTTCTCTGGAGACACTGAAGGAGAGAACAAGCCAGCTCTAGGAGGCTGCCTGGAGGCGGCTCCTTCATTCAGCACTGGTTGCCCAGTGCCTGCGGTGTGTGAGGCCCTGCCCCATGCACTGCAGATGCAGCTGAGCTGTCATGAAGGAAGGGGGCCGGCGCCACGGCTCAATGGGCTAATCCTCCGCCTTGCGGTGGCGGCACACCAGGTTCTAGTCCCAGTCAGGGTGCTGGATTCTGTCCCGGTTGCCCCTTTTCCAGGCCAGCTCTCTGCTATGGCCTGGGAGTACAGTGGAGGATGGCCCAAGTGCTTGGGCCCTGCACCCCATGGGAGACCAGGAGAAGCACCTGGCTCCTGCGGCGGCCATTGGAGGGTGAACAGTGGAGGATGGCCCAAGTGCTTGGGCCCTGCACCCCATGGGAGACCAGGAGAAGCACCTGGCTCCTGCGGCGGCCATTGGAGGGTGAACCAATGGCAAAAGGAAGACCTCTCTCTCTCTCTCTCTCTCACTGTCCACTCTGCCTGTCAAAAAAAAGAAGAAGGAAGGGGAGGTGGTGGTGAACAAATGGCAAAATAATTTCTAGTAATACGTGCTATGAAACAACAGACTTAACAGAGAGTGACCCGAGGCCGCCTTTAGATATGGCCATGGAAGTAATTTACAGGGCAATTAGAGCTGAAAGATAGCAAGGAGCCTTTTGGTGCGGAGCTAGGGAAGAGCATTCTGAAGGGAAGGATTGCAAGACGCCAGACGCTGGACGCTAGACGTGAGGTGCAGAGGCTTCACCAGGCCAGGCGGGTGCCCAGCACCAAGAAGAGCTGCATGCTTGCAGCAGGAGATGCCACCGAAGGAGAGGAGCTAGAGATAAGGTCAGCAAGGCAGACTGCAGCGCCCAGGGACAGACTGCGGGTAACTCCAAGAGCAACTGGACGCCGTCGGAGGGCTGAAGCAGGGAAGAATCACGTCACTGTGGATTTCTCAGGAAAATATTGTCTGCTTGTGCATGAGGAATGGATTGCAGGGGGTAGAAGAGGAGCGGTCAGTAGGCCAAGTGAGAGACGATGGTGTTTTGGCTCAGGAAGAGCAGAGGGAAGTGAAGAGGTCACAAGATTCTTCTAGTAGTTTGGTTGTATGACTTTTCAAAGGAATTGTATTTCTATTATTTTCAAAAGAAAATTAATGTAGACAAGCAAGAAACATGAACACTTGACTCTCGGTGATTTCACAATGGTGTGCACACTTGCATTGTTTGGGGCAGGAAAGGCATTCTAATCCAATCAGTGTCACACTGGTGTTATGGCAGGGGCTTGCTGGAGATGCATTCCCTGCTTTGTACATCGACAATGGCCTTTTCTTCTAGGCAATTCCCTGAAGCCACACCATGCACATGGCTGCAAGGCTAGATAGATAGGTCAGGGCAGACTGTACAGCAGCCGGGATGCTGGGCGGGGACACTTCATTTTATTTCATAGGGGGACACATTGAAAGTTTGTCTAAACAGAGATAACATGACCAAAAAAATTACAGACAGTGAATTTGGTAAAGAATGGGTCAATGGGGAGAGATTTTAGACAGGAAAATTGCTTATGAAGCTGTTGAAACTGTTCATGCAAGAAGGAATAGCATTACACAAGGACAGAGATACAGGGACTGGAAAGGAAGGGAAGCATGAGAAGAAACACATTTGGAGGCTGATTAAAGTGACAGAATTTGCAGGTGGAACTGATAGAGTTAGTAAGTGGGATACAAGTAGTTGAGGGTTGATGCTGAGATTTTGAATCTGGATGACTGGTCTGCCTACTAGGAGGAAATGGGGGTATCAGGAACAAGATAGTTTGGGGAAAGAGGGCAGCGGACAGATCTGTTTCACAACCATGTGGATATCCTTAATACTACTGAGCTATACACTGAAAAATGGCTAAAATGCTAAGTTGTATGTGCTTTTTAAAAATGTTTAACCACAATAGAAGGAAAGAATAATAAAGGCAAATTCTCGTTGCCAGCAACAGCAACTGCTAAAGGCCAGGCTGCAGAGAAAGAGGAGGAGGAGGATTGAGTTTGGTGAATCGCAGACAAGTCAAGGAGACACACAGATGCCAACCACTCAGCTCAGATCCTGCCGAGTACACAGGAGGTCTGCTGGCCCCGCGAGCCTGTCCAAAAGCCAGCTCTTGCAGAAACCCTCTGGGGTTTTATTTCACCCTGGGCTTCTGAAGAGGTGTGCTCTGCATTTTCAAAAAGACGAGCACCAAGTAATACCCGAAGTTGCCCCCACCTGCTACTGCTAGGAGCTCTGCTAGTAAGCGAGGGAGGAGTGAAGCAGTCACCTCACCTGTGCACGTCAGCAGATCCTTGCCTGGCCACTGTCTTTATCGTTTAGCAACCTCGATCCTCCTGAGCCCCAGCCTGGACGGCTCCCAGTGAGAGCGTTTCAATGCTGGGTTTCCCATCAGCCATGGCTATTCCTTCTCATCAGACACTCCCCAGGCCCTCACTCTGGGAACACTGCAATCCCCAGATGGAGAGCTGGGAACTGGGTGAGACGCTCTACTGCTATCAATGTTGCCTTCCAAAATCACCTGTTTATTGAGCATCGACAAAGTAAATCACCAATGTTCCGTAGGCATTAGCTTTCTAAGGAGAGCCATGTTACTTCATTTCTAGTAGGTAACCATCTAAAACTCTTAGAAGATAAGAACTCCCATGAAGCAGCATATCGTGTGAAGTAAATGTGTGGTTCATTTCCAAAGGAAGATGTTAGCTGAGTCGACAACTAGCTAGTGTAACACATCTGCTAAGATGTGTGGAACATTACATGGACCTAGCTAGCACAACATTTAGGTTACATGCTCCTGGAAAGTTCTGAGATAAACAGGATGTTGGGAATGGCCAAAACAGCTGAAGCAAATGCTGGGAAGATTGTAAGCCCACAGTTAGCCAGCCGGTGAGGAACTGGGGGAGGGACCTGCGTGCTAGGAAATAAATTGCCCACCAGGCACCCTATCCTGGAGATCGCTAGCAAGTCTTCCTTTCTCTGCACTTCCTGAGTCGCGGTCCCTTAAGTGGACATGCGCGGTTGTTCTCACACGTCACCTATAACTACGCAGTTGGAATTATGACATTTTATTATTTTTTCAAAAAACGTAAAGTGGTAAAGTGTCCAATTTGTAAGTTTTCACACAGGTGTGCACCTGTGACTCCATCACCACAATGAAGAGGTCAAGGACATCTATCAAGCCTCGGCTTCCTCATTCCTCCCCGCAAGTCCTCCCTCCCTTCCCGCATCCCATCCCCAGGCAACCACTGATCTGGCACTCCGGGTAGGTCTGCATTTTCTGCAATGTTAGATAAATGGAATCATGCAGTGTGTTCTCTTGTCGTCTGGCTTCCTTAGTACAATGTATTGAGATTCTTGCAGGTTGTTGCCTGGATCAGTAGTTCATACTTTATTGTACTATTCCATTGTATGACTGCACCACGTTCTGTTCTATCCACCTGTTGATGGTCATTGGATTGTTTCCAGGTTTGTTTGCTTTTAGCCATTAGGAACAAGTCCTGTATAGACATAGGCTTTCATTTATTTTGGGTAAATACCTAGAAATGATGGAACAGTTGAGTTACAAGGTGCTACATATTTTCAGAAACTGTTAAGCTTTTCTTTCCAAAGTCATTTTACCATTTTACACAGCTACCAGCTGTGATGTAACGTCCAGTGGCTCCATGTCCTTGCCAGCACTTGCTATGGTTGGTCATTGAATTATGGCTTTCTAAGTAAGTGTGCAGTGCTTTTTTTTTAAGATTTATTTATTTATTTGAAAGTCAGAGTTGGACAGAGAGAGGAGAGACAGAGAGAGAGAGAGAGAGAGAGAGAGAGAGAGAGAGAGGGAGGGAGAGGGAGAGGGAGAGAAAGAGAGAGGTCTTCCATCCAATGGCTCACTCCGTAGCTGGCCACAGCTTCACTGATCCAAAGCCAGGAGCCAGGAACTTCTTCCAGGTCTCCCACGCAGGTGCAGGAGCCCAAGGACTTGGGCCATCTTCTGCTATCCCAGGCCATAGCAGAGAGCCCAATCGGAAGTGGAGCAGCGGGTCCTGAACCACGCCTACATGGGATGCAGTCGCTTCAGGCCAGGGTGTTAACCCCCTGCACCACAACATGGCCCCTACAATGTGGTGTTTTTTTTTTTTTTTTTGACAGGTAGAGTGGACAATGAGAGAGACAGAGAGAAAGGTCTTCCTTTTGCCATTGGTTCACCCTCCAATGGCCGCCACAGCCGGTGTGCTGCAGCCGGTGCACCGCGCTGATCCGATGGCAGGAGCCAGGTGCTTCTCCTGGTCTCCCATACGGGTGCAGGGCCCAAGCACTTGGGCCATCCTCCACTGCACTCCCTGGCCACAGCAGAGAGCTGGCCTGGAAGAGGGGCAAGGTGGAGGATTAGCCTAGTGAGCCACGGCACCGGCCCCTACAGTGCTATTTTACATTTGCATTTTTCTGCTGGTTAATGATGTAGAGCAACATTCTGGGTGCCTCCTTGCTAACCATGTGTCTTCTTCTCTCCATTTGAAAAATTGAGTTGTTTCCTTTTACAACTTTTGTGAGTTCTCTATTTGGGATACAAGCCCTTTTTCTGATATGTGAGTTGAAAATGTTTTCTCTCATTCTCTTGTTTATTTTTTCCTTGGTTTCTTTTAAAGAACAGCAATTCTCAATTTGAAGAAATTCAAGTTATTATTTTTTTCTTATATGGAAAATGCTTTGGGCATTGCATAATGTTTTGTCATACTCAAACTCACAAAGATACTTTTTGATATACACTTCTGGAAATTTCATAGTTTGAGGTTTGGTATTCAGGTCTATGATCCATTCTGAATTAACTGAGGCATGTGATGTTTGTTGGTGAGCATTCTCTTGCTTGTGCACATCCAGTAGTTCCAGCATCATTTGTTGAAGATACTACACTCTCCCCATTGAATACCACTGGGTTTTTAAAACAAATTCAGTGCATTCTTCTGAAGCATATGCAAGTTTATCTTTTCCACCCAGACCTGCAAGTTTTATAGCTTGTCAAGAATAGGACTGATTTCCTTTCCCAGAAAACTCTTGCTTTTGATACAAAAATGGGGTCCACTGAGAATCTCACATGAAACCGGTTATATGTAGTGAATGATCTATGCAGGGCACCCAGCTAGGCAGGAAATGCAAGGGTGAGAAATGACATCTCCTCCTACTTCCAAATTATAGCACAGGGCAAACAAGTTAGGCTGGAAGTAGAACAGAGTGAAAGGCACCAAAAGATTGCATTAGGTTCTGAGAATACTTGTTGGAGGCGGCTCTGGAGAGACAATGGCAGAATCACATTAAGCCATCACTTCAGCTCTGTGGGTCAAAGACAAATGTTCTGGATGGCCCAGGTCCTTGGGCCCTGCACTCACATGGAAGACCAGGAGGAAGCACCTGACTCCTGGCTTCAGATTGGCGCAGCGTGCCAGCCACAATGTGCCAGCCATAGCGGCCACTTGGGGGGTGAACCAATGGAAGGAAGACCTTTCTCTCTGTCTCTCTCTCTCTCACTGTCTAACTCTGCCTGTCAAAAAAAAAAAGACAAATGTTCTCCGTGGAGAAGACTGTTCCAGGTGCCCTGAAGTGTGCTTTCAGAAAAGTGAGGAAGAACAGGGCAGGCACTTGGCTGCCACACTTGCTCAGCCCAAAGGCTCTCCTGCACTGCACCTGCCCCTGAGTGCGTTGGCGCTGGCCCTGGGGCATGCAGGGTGTGATGCCCTGGGGCTGGGTATTTCACAGGCCAGTCTCTCAGGTGTCTGCTATTCAAGTGCAGTTCCCGGGCTCCTGTGCCTCCATTTACACCCCTGGTGACCCCCTCACCGATGTTGGCAAACTCCTGCTGAGTGAGTTCCAGCACTGCCTCTTCCTGCAGGGATTCTGGGGAGGGACCAGCACTTTCTTCACTTTGCCTTCTCTGCAGGTTCTGAGAGGCGAGGCCAAGCAGCCCCCTCAATGCAGGCATTAGGACAGGAGGGGAGCAGGCCCGTGGGGCTCAGATGAGCCAGGTGGGAGTGGGAGGTCTGGAGACCCAGGCACAGGGGGACCACTGGGGTGGACAGCGCTCTGTTCACAACTCACACTTACCTGGCACCACACGCAGGGCAGGGCACTAAGGCCCTTGTCGCGGCTCACCTGAGTCTCTAACAGCCTTCAGCGGCAGCAATGGTCATCTCCTGTTACAAATAAGAGTTCAGAAAGGTCAGGTGACGTTTTCATTGTTGCACAGCAAGTGTGTTGTTGAGTGAGGAGTCAAACCCAGTTCTGCTGCTGAACACAGCAGACACCCCAGACATGCTGCCCACAGCAGGCTGAAGGAAGCCCTGCACAGAGGCCCGGGGAGGAGGCAGGTGCTAAAGGCCGTCATGACACACTTGCCCAACATGCTGTGTGCTTCCGTCCTGAACTCACTGGCAGCAACGGGGCCTCTGTAAGTCTCTTTTGTGGCTGCTGAATTGAGAACTGGAAGCTGTGCCCATAAGGCCTGGGAGGCCTGATTCCCCTTGAAATTACTTTTCGCCTAGGATCCCGTGTTGTGGCACCGTGGGTTAGGCTGCTGCCTGCTACACTGGCATCACATACAGATGCCAGTTGGTGTCCAGGCTGCTCTACTCCCAATCCAGCTCCCAGGTAACGTGCCTGGGAAGACTGCTGAGGATGGCCCTGTACTTGGGGCCCTGTGCCCCCATGGGAGACCCGGATGAAGCCCTGGCTCCTAATTTCAGGCTGGCCCAGCCACAACCGTTGGCAGCCATTTAGAGAGTGAACCAGGAGAGAGAAGATATCTCTATTGCCACCCCTCTCTCTGTTGGTAATTCTGCCTTTCAAATAAGTAAATACATCTTTTTAAAAAAATATTATTCCCCTCCAAATCTTGTATAAACCAGGGAGGGTTGGCCCCCCCCCCCCCGCCCCGAGGCTGGTGAAGTGAGACAGAGGGATGGAGAAGGAACACAGAGTCTGTACCCGGAGGGAGTGGCTGCAACCCCCCTGCTCTGGACCAGCCCCAGATTTAAGGCCGATGACTTTCCCAGCATGTACGGGTCACGGCTTCTTGGGATAAAATCTGGGAATCTGCGTGTATTGCAGGGCTGGCCAGGAGGTTCTCCTGGTCAGGAAGTTTGGGGACAACACCTAATGGCTGACACCAGCCTTGGAGAAGGGGGTACCTTTCCTAAACCAGTGGGTCAGACTTGGGGTGCCAGGGAAGCCCCATCTGGCAGCAAGAGCCCCCTGACTTCCTTCCTTAACCTCTCCCGCTACTTCCTGACCCCTCTCCTACCTTGTCACTCTCACCCAGTCCCCACCACGCTAAAACGCCTGGGAAGTGGTACTTGGAGCAGCAGCGCCACATCGTGGACAGGAGCAGTACAGCGCTAGGGCAGCGCAGGACGCTGTCCCAGCAGGTCACGGGGGCTGCAGTTACCATCCCGGCCCGCAGGGGGCAGCACTTGCCTACGTTTCCGTGCGGATCCGCCTTGGCCTCCCCGCAGGGGTGACTCCGTGAGGCATGGGGTGCAGCCTGGCCGGATCTGGAATCAACAGCTCCACGTGACACGAGGTGAGTGAACAGAAGAGTCAAGCGCGGGGGCGCAGCACGCTGTGCCGGGGGGAAGCCAGCCTCTGCGGCGGTCCCCTCGCGCCCGTGGCATTGCACGCGGTGGCCCCCGCGGTCAGGGTGGCTGCCACCGAGCTGCGTTTCCTGCCGTGCGCGAGGAGTTGAGGAGCAGGCCCGGCTCTGCGTCTGAGGAGGCGCGGGCGGGCGGCCGTGCTGGAGGCCGCGCAGCGAGGTCTCGTGTCCGTCTGTCCCC
This sequence comes from Sylvilagus floridanus, assembly GCA_949820135.1. Taxonomy (NCBI): domain Eukaryota; kingdom Metazoa; phylum Chordata; class Mammalia; order Lagomorpha; family Leporidae; genus Sylvilagus; species Sylvilagus floridanus. The sequence continues at coordinate 52,528,753 of OX463235.1, read as the reverse complement.
GTCCCTCCCACTCACAGACTGTGCTGACGTTTGTATCAGACGGGCCTCTATCTCTAAAACTGCCTTTACTCAGTAGGAATTCAATACCCGTGTACTGCGTGTGGCGGTCGCATCCGGGCAAAGCGGTGGTCACATCCGGGCAATGCGGTGGTCGCATCCGGGTAATGCGGTGGTCACATCCGGGCAATGTGGTCGTCGCATCTGGGTAAAGCAGTGGTCACATCCGGGCAATGCGGTGGTCACATCCGGGCAATGGGGTGGTCGCATCTGGGTAAAGCTGTGGTCACATCCAGGCAATGCGGTCGTCGCATCTGGGTAATGCAGTGGTCACATTCGGGTAATGCGGTCGTCGCATCCGGGCAATGCGGTGGTCGCATCTGGGTAAAGCAGTGGTCACATCCGGGTAATGCGGTGGTCACATCCGGGTAATGCGGTCGTCGCATCCGGGCAATGGGGTGGTCGCATCTGGGTAAAGCTGTGGTCACATCCGGGCAATGCGGTCGTTACATCCGGGGAACACCTTCCTGTCTGCTGACCGTTCACCTTGATGCACTGGGAACCTTTAGAATCTTCTCGTTCCTTCAGAATCTGTCAAAAGTTGCCCTGCTGCGTGGCGCCCTTCGGCGGAGCCCTCCCGGCTGCCCACCCCGGGGCGGCGCGCCCTCCCTGCGTGAGAACAGCTCCCGCGGATGAGGCGCCGTGCAGCGTTCCCCCGTGTGTGCCCCAGGTCCATCCGCGTGGCCCGGGGTTCCTTCTGCTCATGGCTGAGCACTGCCCCGGTGCGCTGACAGCGCTGTGGATGGCTGCAAGTGTGGGGACCCCGCCGGTCGGCCTTGCCCTCGGCCTCTCGCCGACTTGGAGCTGCACGTGGCCCCGCGGCGGGCGCGGAGCAGGCTGGGCCCCTGCAGGTTTGCCCGACTGCTGGCCGAGGGCCGCCTTGGCTGTGCTGCTCGGCTTCGCCTGCTCGTGGCCTGCGCCCCAGGGCTGCCAGGATCACGTGCCCCCCGACCTGCCTGCTGTGCCCACTGCACTGAGCCTGGAGGCTCCGGGCGCAGACCCCCGTGTCCCGGGAACCCTCCGCTCCCACACCGCTGCACCGGCACCACCTGCTCCCTACAAGGGTCCAGGCTGAGAGCTGGAGCCGTGAGGAAGGCTGGGCTAAGCAGGCGAGAGAAAGGAGTTAAACAGGGCGCTGCGTAACCTGGCCGAGGAAGGCAGCCATTGCTGACAGGAGACAGGCAGAGGAGGTCTAACTGAGCGGCCACCCCGGTGCTGGGGGGCTCCTTGTTCTCCAGGGGGAAATGCTCCTTGGACAGTAAGAACTACTGAGGACATATTCAGGGGCAGAGAAATGAGACTTCCTTGTGAATGGCCTGAGGGCTGTGTGCGGAGAGAGGGCTGCAGTTTTGGAAAGAGTTCAGCTGGATGGATGAGTGCAGATTTAATGCCACAGGCCCAGCGTCAAAGTCTCCCTGAATATTAGAACTGAATATTGAATAGGGAGCCATGTTGAAATCACGCGTTATGGTTCTGTAGAATTAGAGCTGTATGAGTGACCACTCAAACCTTGACATTAAGAAGGATACTTGGAAGACAAGTATTTTATTTCTTGTTTTTAAGTTGCTTTTATAAAATAGAAATTGTATAGTCTTTTGTTAAAAAAAAATTTAAGGGGCCAGCACTGTGGCCTAGCGGGTTTGCAGTGCCGAATTCCCATGGGAGGGCCAGTTCAAGTCCCAGCTGTTCAACTTCCGATCAGCTCACTGCTATGGCCTGGGAAAGCAGAAAAAGAAAGCCGAAGTCCTTGAGCCCTTGCACCCACATGGGAGACCCAGAGGAAGCTCTTAGTTCCTGGCTTCAGATTCACACAGCTCTCCAGCCATTGTGGCCAACTGGGGAATGAACCAGTGGATGGAAGCTTTCTCTCTCTCTCTCTCTCTCTCTCTCTCTCTCTCTCTGTCTCTCTCTCTGCTTCTCCTTCTCTCTGTGTGTAACTCTTTCAATAAATAAATCTTTTAAAAAACATATTTAAAGGCCGAGTGACACACACAAGAGATATCCACTGGTTTACTCCCAAAGGGTCATGGTAGACGGACCTGGGCCAAGCGTTAGCTAGGAGCCTGGAAGGCCATCTGGGTCTCCCACGTTGATGGCAGGGACCCAAGTGCTTGGGCTTCATCTGCTGCTCACAGGCACATTAGCGGGGAGCTGGATCAGAAACAGCAGCCTGGACTTAACCCGTGCTCTGACGTGGCTTGTAAGTGTTGCTTTACCTCCTGTGCCTCCACACCAGCCCCTTTTCACTTGCTTTTTAATTGCAGCTACACTCAGCAGAATACAGCTGGAAGGTTTCAAAGAAAAACTATCAGTTCTCTGCTGTCCATTTCTTATTCACATGATGGTTTTCCTGTCTCTGAAGTGACTGCTCAGGCGGGAAGCCTTCCATATTGTTGCAGGGAGGAGGAATCCCTTGACTTTGTTCCTATAAACCTCAGGTGACTGGAGTCTGATCAGCAATTTGGTCATGGTTGTAAAGAATAAATAGGGCTAAAGCCAGTAAAAGCTTGGAAGAAAGTATATTGGCTACTTGGGTTTCTGATTAACTATGGGTTGGAAGTCTTCCTCAATTCCCTGTCTGTTTCTCTGCTTTAATAAGTGGGCTGATGAACATAATTAAGTCCTGATTCAGTGCCAGTCATGGCTTGGGATCACCACTGGGAGTGCAGTCTGTGATTCTGGGCCGGCTGTGGCAGCAGAGACTGGGGAGTGGAGCACAAATCCCAGGTGCTTCTGTACTTACAAACAAGTTCCCGTGGCCGGTCTTGCATGGTAGGCACATTTGTCTTAACTAAGTAAAGGAATGTCTACTACATATCATAGTATGAACTGTTCAAACACTCAGCCCGTAAAGGACTGGGGAGATGATGAAACTCAGTGTCTTCTTGAACAGAGGAGACAAGTAAGAACAGGGACAGCAAGGAGGATCAGCCCAGCTGAGAGACAGCCAACCAGGGTCTCCCCATGGCAATGCCAGTGGCCCTCGTGCTGTGCGTGGCTGCTTCAGCTTCCCAGTGGTTTGGATGTTTGTCATTCGTGTCCCTTGCCCCATGGAGGTGAACTTCACCTTCAAAATTGGGTATTTGGGTTTCTCAGTTAAATTCACATAAATTTCACAAAATGTCTGGCACAGGGCAGGCTCTTGTCTGTGGTGTTCACTGGCAGGTTCCCAGCCCTGAAACCCAGCACCTGCCCTGAGAAGGCCCCAGTACGTTTGTGCTGATGAAGAACTGAAAGCAAAGAGCAAGGTGCAGTGTTGATTGCATGCAGGCTTCTTGATTTGGAGTTGAGGAGCTACTACAAGCCCCCATCATCCCTGCAGCTCATGGAGACAGAGAGCATGCACCTTCCCCGGCAGAATCATTTGCCACCAACACTGAGTGCGTAGCCAGAAACGAGGACGAAAAAGGCTAATATTAAATAACTGCTTTGGTCAAGCCCTGGGAGCTTGACTCCCATTTTGGCTGTGTTTGTCAGTTCCACACACCAAGTGTTTTGACATTAGGAGCCTGGAGCTCAATGAATGAGCTCTCTGGGAAAGCAGTAGAAGATGACCTAAGTCCTTGAGCCTGGCAGAGAGCTCAATGAATCCACAAACTAGAACATGTCAAAATCCTGCTTTGCAAAGCTGCTTTAACTATGCCTTCTGCATTACTGTCGAGCACATGTCTTTTAAGCCTGGCAGACGAAGCCATCCAGCCTGGGAACAGCCATGCCAGCCACTGTGCCCTGTCCTTACTGTCACACCGGTGAGCGCTTGGGCGTCGGATAAGTCCTTCGGTGTCTAGAAACACTTGAGAGACAAGCCTAAGAACGGACCAGCTGCCAAAGCCTCCACATAAGGATCAGCTGAGAGTATAATGGGGTGGACGGGCCTCAGTGCTGTGCCCACACAGGGCACAGGAGTCACGGAAACTCATCCACAGGCAGGAGCTGGCGCTCATCTTCAAAGGCAGGCCAGGGCTTTGGGGCTCCCGAATTCTTCTCACTTCTTTTCCTGAATTGCCACTGACCAGGGTGCTTTGAATTGGAGGTCTTGTGTCATTCACACCTGTGTTTGCTGTGCGTGGCACCATGTTGAACACACAAGAACTGCAGAGGTCAATGTTGAGTGAAAGAATTCTAGAACCAGATCTGAGGGCCCTCTTTCAGGCTGTAATCAAGGAAATGTGAACGGCAGGGAGTTTATTGTGTCCGGGAAACATTCACTGGGGAGGGAGAGGTGGCGGAAGTTTCCGGGAGACAGGCCCAAGCTTAGGAGGGTCCACTGTGGTTGGGGCTGAGCCTGCCTCCCAGTCCCTCCAGTCTGCTGGCCTGCGACCTGCATTGGGAGCAGGGCTCTGTGAGGGGCACAGCACAGGGCAGGCGTACAGTTTCCTCTGCTTCCATTGGTGCTTGACTTTGGTCCCTGAGCAAACCCTCTGACAGTAGGAGTCTTCTCTGGGTGGAGATGTGGCTGCCTGCACACTGGTGCACAGGTTTCAGTTGGAATCCGCTTTCCTGCTGGCTCAGCCACATGTACAAGCAGGAGTGAGGCCTGCGGGGGTGAGAGTGGCCCACAGAGAGAGTGCAGGGAAGAGGAGCCTGGCCTCTCTCCTAGACCAGGAGGGTGCTGTGCCCAGGAAGCAGAGGAGCTGAGCACACAGGATGGGGAGGGCCCAGCTCCTGCCTGCAGAGCACTGGGGTCCAAGGTCGCTTGGAGGTCAGTGAGACCTGGGGGCTCAGCTTGTACTGAGCCTCCGGTTTTCTGTTCTAAAGGCTTGGAGAAGCCTTCCCACATGCATGTGTCCTGATGGTACAGTTTCAGAGACTTTGGGAACAGGGACAGGATCCTGAATTTATCATTCCCTTTTCTAAGGAGTGTTGAGTTAGCAACAAGCTGAGCATATAAGCCCGCAGTGGTAACTGGCCCTTGAGGTTAATGTTTAATTTGTTAACCCCAAGGAAAGGAAGCATCGCCTGGAACTTTCATTCTTGCCTTGCAGGTTTAATGCGTTCCACAGAAACGGTTTCATGGATCTTCCCACACCCCTGCAGCCAGACAAGCAGTGAATTTGCACAGCGAGTCACCTCCCTGGACTGGGAAACGCTGTGACCTCAGCACCCCACTTCCCTGGAAAGACGGGCAGCCCTGCTGGTCTGAATCCGCCTCGCTCGCCCCACCGGGCAGCCTCTTGGCAGAGAGAGCGCGGGCCGCTCAGGGAGCGGCTGCTGGGTGGGGACCTGCGGCAGCTCCTTCTTCGAGGTGAACTTTCATTGGTTCACTCAGTCCTGCCAGTGACCCTTTTCCCTGCTCTGAAGGAGGGCATTAGGGCCAGTGTCGGAACAATGATGACAGGATGGGGCTCTCATTCCTGCGCCTCGCCTACTTCTTTTGAAAGATCCCTTTACTTGAAAGGCAGAGAGCTAGACATGCACGTGCACACTAACACGCACACATGCACGCATGCACACACAGATCTCCCATCTGCTGCTTCACTCCCCAAAGGCCTGCAACAGCAGGACTGGGCCAGGCTAAGCCAGGGCTTCCCCACAAACCTCCCCTTGCCACCTCACCAGGCCTCCAGTAGTGTCTCGCACTACCCTCTTCCATATTAGAAATCCAACTTCTTCCTTTAAGGCCTTTAAGGTTGATGGTTGGTTGGCGAATCTGGCATGAAGAACGAGGGGCTTCCACTTCTTCCCTTTGCACTTTGACTTCACCCCCATCCCCCAGCCTGCTGGAGCCCACCCCTGTGCTGAGACCGGCGGGCTCACCTGTGCTGTGCACATTCTCAGATGCGAGGACACACGGACTCCACCGTGGTGCCCAGGACTCCATCCCCCAAGGAGTCCTCACAGCTGTCTTCCCAGAGTGCTGCCCCCGCCTCTCCTCTCCTGCTCTACTCGAACCCAGCCACTCAGATGTGCTGTCCATGCTCCTGACCACTGCCGCCACCTGAGGTCAGGGTCCCCTCCCCAGTGGCTGCAGGACTTCAGAGTGTGGGTGTCTCCCAGCTCCTTGTACTCTGCATGGTCCCCACCACGCTCACCCCTCACTCTTCTTCCTTCTCCAGGTCCCTGCTCGGTCAAGGGCACACCATAAGCTCAGGGGCTCATCACCAAAACAGAACTTAGCCAGCAAAGACTTAGGGGACAGTGCATGGCCTCCCTTTGCTGGGGTGCATGCCCCAGGGACATGGTACTGAAGTGGGTCCCTGTCCTGGGGGTGTGTAGAACCTGAGGGGAGGCAGAGCTGACAGAGCTGAGACTGGCACAGCCAACTGCATGCTCCACCGCTGGAGGTGCTACCAAGGGAAAGACAGGGAACCAGCCGGGACTCGTCTCTCTCCCCCTGCTGAATCACCTGTCCCGGCCACGCTGCCTCCCCATGGCTCTCATCGTCCTCTTTTCTCCACCACTGCTCTCCGTGTCTCTCACCAGCACCCCTGCGATACCGTCCTTGCCTCTGCAAAGTCCATGTGAACTTTTTTTTTTATTTAATGAATGTGTTTTTTCATAGATACAACTTTAGGAATATAGTGATTCTTTCCCCATACCCACCCTTCCACCTCCCTCTCCCTCTCCCATCTCCTTCTTCATTATAGTTCACTTTTAGTTTGATTTTATATACAGAGGACCAACTCTGTGTTAAGCACAGATTTCAACAGTCTGCACCCATGCACACACACAACATATAGAGCACAGTTTGAGAGCAAGATTTGCAGTCGATTCTCATAGTACAACTCATTAAGGACAGACATCCTATATGGGGAGTAAGTGCACAGTGACTTCTGTAGTTCTTTTAACAATGAACACTCTTATTTATGATGTCAGTGATCACCCAAGGCTCTTGCCATGGACTGCCAAGGTTATGGAAGCCTTTTGTGACCATAGACTCCATCAGTGTTTGGACACAGACATAAGCAAAGTGGAAGTTCTTTCCTCCTTTCAGAGAAGAGTACATCTTTCTTTGATGGCCCTTTCTTTCCACCGAGGTCTCGCAGAGCACCGAGGTCTCGCAGAGATCTTCCGTGTAGGATATTTTTTACCACAGAGTCTTGGCTTTCCATGCTTGAAATGCTTTCACAGGCCTCTCAGCCAGACCAGGAAGCCTAAGGGTTGATTCTGAGGTCAGACTGCTATTTACAGCGAATGTCATTCTGGGAGTCTGCTGTGTGGACTGCTTCCCATATTGGACTTTCCTTCCTTTTTAATTCTATTATTACCAGGCACTTGATGTTATTTATATGATCACTTTTACACTTAAACCTTTAACATTTAATATGATCATTTTAACAGTTAAGGTGGCATTTATACCACCGATTTTAACGGGTTTGGAGTCCCATGACAAGTTTTTAGGCTTTACCCTTAGAAGTCAGTCTGTATGGCTGAATGCAGAACTATACTGCTTTGCAGTTATAGACTACCTCCTCCCTCTCATTCCCCCTCTTATTTTTTGCTGGGATCTTTTTCCAATTGACTTAATATATGTATGATTAACTCTGTTACATAAAGAGTTCAACATATAGTATGAAGAAGGAAAAAAAATAAAAGAGAAAAAAGGAAATACAAAATAAAAAGTAACAATAATAAACTGTCCCTCAATAGTCAGGTCAAGGACTATTCAAGTCATTGATTCTAAAAGTGTCAATTTCGCTTCTGTAGCTTCCATTTTAGGAGCACTATTAATTCTCCCAAATCAGGGAGAACATATTGTGTTTGTCTCTTTGGGACTGGGTTATTTTACTAAGTATGACGTTTTCCAGCTTGCTCCATTTTGTTGCAAATGACCAGATTTTATCCTTTTTTACTGCTGTGTAGTATTCATAGTAGTAGTGTACATATCTCACCTAAATGCCCAGTCTTCAGCTGACGGGCATTTAGGTTGATTTCGTGAACTTCTAAATAGGCAAACCCATGCCGCACCTCCGATTGAAGTCACTGTGTTGGTTTCTGTTGCCCTTGGTAGGGCCCGTTGGTGTGTCTTTCCTTGGCCACAAGGCCCTGTGGGTCCAGCCCCGGCCCAAACAGCCCCTGCTGGTGGCTGTGCCTCATCTCTGGCCACCCCTGCTCCCTGTCGCTCTCCTCCTGGGGTTCCCATAGGGCCGGGGGCTCCGACCTCTGTGGGGCACACTCGTCGCCCCCACCCCTCGCACTGATTCCTGCTCCCTCAGTGCCCCACGAGCTAGCAGGCAGCTCTCTCTACCACAGCTGTCCACGGCCCCTGTGGTCTCGGGCGTTGGCACTCATCATACTCCACTGGCAAGGCCCATGAGGACAGGAAGCTCCTCTCCAGGCTCACGGCCACCTCCCCTCAGCCCTGGCCTGAGGGGCCTTGGCAGCAGCTGTTTGCTCATTGAACCTGTGTCATGAATCAGAGACGGAAGTTTGAAGGACTCTGGCCTCGGTGCCCGCTGTCTTGAGGCAGTGAGCGCATGCGTCAGCACAGGCTCCCTGCAGCTGAATGCCAGGGCCATGCTGTGCTCTCGGTTTCCTTCCCCAACTGGGCAACGAGTCACGTGCATTTCACAGCCTGCAGAGGGGTGGTGCAGATGTGACAGGCCAGTGGGACTTGGTTCCCAGTCGGTATTTGGGGCTCAGAGTAGCCCTCAGCCACACTGTACAGCACTGCCTATGTCTTCTAAACACGAGGCAGGAGCCAGCCAGGCCAAGGTAATGGAGTGGAGGTGGCAGTGGCCTTGACTGCCAGTGTTTCATCCCACCCAGCAAGTCATTGCCACGTGACCTAGAGAGATTGCATTCTCATTTACCATGGTCAGTGAATATCCCAGTGTGGGCTCATTTTATCAACAAAGAAGAACGTAAGATGTCCCCAGTGCCACTTCCAGGGCCTACGTGGGCCTCTCCCTCGCCTCAGTCCTTCTCCAGGGGACTGCACTGCCAGTGCATACCTGGCCAGGCCTAGCGAGTGGCTGTGTGCAGGGGGTGTGGCTGGACTGAGCCATGTGAGCTACAGGGATCCCAGGAAGGAGCTGGGGACCCTCCCCCTGTGCATGGCCAGGGTGGGGAAGGGAGCTGGCTCCAGGGCAGGGGCCGGCTCCACCCATGCCTCCACCTTCTGGAGTGCATCTCTGAGCAGTTTGAGAATTCCCGGGGCTGGCACTGTGGCGTAGGGGTAAAGCCGCCGCCTGCAGTGCTGGCATCCTATTGGGCACCAATTAGAGTCCCAGCTGCTCCATTTCATATCCAGCTCTCTGCTATGGCCTTGGAAAGCAGTAGAGGATGGCTCAAGTCCTTGTCCCCTGCACCTACATGGGAGATCCTAAAGAAGCTCCTGGCTTTGGATTGGCACAGCTCCGGCTGTTGGCGGCCATCTAGGGAGTGAACCAGCGGATGCAAGAATTCTCTCTCTCTGCCTCTGCATCTGCCTCTCTGTAGCTCTACCTTTCAAATAAATAAGTAAATCTTTAAAAAAAAAAAAAAGAGAGAGAGAGAGAGAGAGAGAGTGAGAGAGAGAGATAATTCCACCCTAAATCTAGCTTCAAGGCCATGTAGGCTCCCATGTCAAGGTATCAAGAAAGGATAATCTTTGTCTTCTTTTAATGAACATTTCTTTGCTTTTTTTTAATTTCTTTTTTTTTTTAAATATTTACTTATTTATTTCAAAGGCAAGTTACAGAGAGGCAAAAAGAGAGAGGTCTTCCATCTGCTGGTTCACTCCCCAGATGGCTGCAATGACCAGAGTTAGGCCAATCTGAAGCCAAGAGCCAGGAGCTTCTTCCAGGTCTCCCGCATGAGTGCAGGGGCTTGGACCATCTTCCACTACTTTCCAAGACTATAGCAGAGAGTTGGATCGGAAATGAAACAGCTGAGATTTGAACCAGTGCCCATATGGGATGCCGACACTGCAGGCAGTGGCTTTACCTGCTGTGCCACAGCGCTGGCCCCCATTACTTGGTTTATAATTGCAAACATCTAAACCTGTGCTTGTGGGCCTTCTGTCTTCTCTTCCTGTGGCATCGCCAGTGTTAGGACAGATTTGGGTTAATGCTCCTGGGTCCTTTGTTTTCCTCTCTGTCATCCTAAAAGGGGAAGTTGGGAAATTGTGGATTAAGAAGCCCGCTGGGCCTGTCTGCCTCTGTCACAATATCTTAAACTGCTGGTGCAGCTTTCCTGGGCCAAGTTGGCACGGGAACATCAGCACATGCCAAGCGGTCACTCAGGGCCAAAGGCCAGTGCCTGCAGGTGGCCTGACATGGGAGGACCGGCCCTGACTGCCTCCTGCCTCTCAGGGTGGGCGCGTTGCTGTCGCATTTGTCCACATTGAACTGAACTATGCTCTGTGACAGCGGCCTTTCTGGTCCTTCCTCTGGTTCTAAAATTTTTCTCTCACCTTCCCTTCCTTGTCTCCTTCTCTCTATTTTTCTTGACATGGCACATAGGCATTTGTTCCCAGGAAAAGAGTTATTCGGTATCATTTTTGTCCTGGAAGTTCACAAGATTGTTTTGTTTTGAAGTAACACCTTGACAGTAGGGACTCCATTTTGGAGCACCTGAGACTCCATCTTGAGACAGCACCCCACCACTACCCCCCATGAGGCTCTGGTCTGAAACTATGATCTAAAGCACTCGGACAATATCAGTCCACTACATCACACCTGGCAACCTGCGTCACACTTGGCAGAGCATAGAAACCCCCAGCATGATTGCTCAAGCTTGGAAGTGGGTAGGCTGCACCTGGGTTAATGATGAAAATGTAGTTTGTCTATGTCCTACATATGATTTAAGCTAATACCTGGATTGTCAAGATTATAATTGAAATTGTTAAAAAGCAGATCAGTTTCTAACTCAAAAAACCAATATGAAATATTTTTATCTAAGTTTGTATAGCTTTCTGATTTGATCTATATCATGTAATTCAATAGATAAGTATAAAAAAAACTAAGGGAAAATATCCTCTATTCCATACAGGTCAGTAATTAAAAACTAGTATAAACTTCTCACAAAACCCCAGGGCAGAATCAAACTCCCCAGGTCAATAGGCAGTGAGCACTTTGTATCGGTGCTGAATGCCAGTAGTCTCTGTCATGTGTAGCTGTGGCTGCCTTACACGGGCTTGGGAGCAAAGTGAGAGCAAAGGCACTGACACTGTCCTATAAATCTAAGTAAATTCTGTTCGTTACTAAAACCTCATATTTAATTCTTTAAAATTTTATTCATTTGGAAGGCAGAGTGAGAGAAAGATCTCTCACCAAATTACTTCCCAAATTCCTGCCACAGTCAAGATTGGGCCAGGCTCAAGCCAGGAGCCAGGACTCATTTCCAGTCTTCCATATGGTTGGCAGAAACCCAATTACTTAAGCCATCAGCTGCTGCTTCCCCCAGGGTGCATATGATTGAGTTTTGGGCTCCTGGCTTCCACCTGGCCCTGTCCCAGCTGTTTCAGGCATTTGGGGAGTGAATCAGCAGATGAAAGGTCAATCTGACTGTTTTTCTCTCTTTCAAATAAAATAAAAAATAAATGGATAGAAGAACTATGACCAATAATTTAAAAAAGAACACAGATTATTAACAACTGTGCATAGATTTCAAACTTTTTTATGGCAAAGTAAACTTATCTTAATTGTACCTCTCATGAATTTTTTAAAAGATTTATTTATTTATTTATTTATTTGAAAGGCAAAATTATAGAGAGGCAGAGTTGGGGTGTGTGTGGGGAGAGAGAGAGAGAGAGAGAGAGAGAGAGAGAGAGAGAGAGAACCTTCCATCCACTGGATCACTCTCCAAATGGCTATAATGGCCAGAGCTCAGCCAACCCAAAGCCAGAAGCCAGGAGCTTCATCCAGTCTCCCACATGGGTAGCAGGGGCCCAAACACATGGGCCATCCTCTTCTGCTTTTTCCAGGCCCTTGGCAGGGAGCTAGATCTGAAGTAGAACAGCCGGCACATGAACTGGTGCCCATACAAGATGCTGGCTTGAAGGTAGCGCTTTTACATGCTATGCCATTACCCTGCCCCCTGGATATCTTTTTTGATGAGGTGTCTATTTGGTCTTTTGCCCAATTTTTCATGAAGTTGTTCTTTGTATATTTTGGATGACAGTCCTTTATCTTGTATATCTTTTGCAAATATTTACTCCCAGTCTGTGACTTGTCTTTTCATTTTTTCAACAATTACAAAAGCAGAATTTTTATTTTTAATGAAGTCCAGCCTCTGTGTGCTTTCCTTATGAATCATGCCTTTGGTATCATATCAAAAAACCATCACCAAACTCGAGGTTATGTAGATTTCCCCTGTTATCTTCTAGGGGTTTTATAGTTTAAAAAATTTTTTAAGATTTATTTATTTACTTGAAAGTCAGAGTTAAAAAGAAGGAGAGACACAGAGAGATACTGGTTCTTTCTTCAGATAGCCATAACAGTGTGAGCTGTGTCAGACTGAATCCAGGAGCCAGGAGCTTCTTCCAGGTCTCCCACAAGGTTAGCAGGGGCCTAAGAACTTGGGCCACCTTCACTGCTTTTACCAGGCTATTAGCAGGGAGTTGCATCAGAAGTAAAGCAACTGGGACACAAACTGGTGCCCATGTGGGATGCTGGTATTGCAGGTGGCAGCTTTACCCACCATGCCAAAATGTCAGCCCGTATGGTTTTAAATTTACATTTAGGTCCATAATACATTATGAGTTAGATTTTATGAAGAGTATGAGATCTGTGTCTAGATTCCTTTCATTTACTTATGCATGTCCAATTGTTCCGCAACTGTTTGTTGAAATGACTGTTTTCTCCATTGAATTACCTTTGCTCTTTTGTCAAAGATCAGCTGACTATATTTACGTGAGTCTATTTTGAGGATCTTCATTCTGTACCATTGATCTGTTTGTCCCTCTAAGAGTGCCACACTGTCTTGATTACTGTAGCTTTATAATAATTTTTGAAGTTGAGTGGTGTCAGTTCTACAAATTGGTATTTTTCCTTTAGTGTTGTGTTGACAATTTTGGATCATTTGTCCCTATAAACTTTATTTTTTTTAAAGATTCATTTATTTATTTGAAAGGCAGAGTTACAGAGAAGCAGAGGCAGAGGCAAAGAGAGAGAGACAGAGAGAAAGGTCTTCCTTCTGTTGGTTCACTTCCCACATGGCTGCAATGGCTGGTGCTGCGCCAGTCTGAAGCCCGGAGCTAGGTGCTTCTTCCTGGTCTCCCATGCGGGTGCAGGGGCCCAAGGACTTGGGCCATCTTCTGCTTTCCCAGGCCATAGCAGAGAGCTGGACTGGAAGTGGAGCAGCCAGGACTTGAACAAGCCAGCACTGCAGGTGGCGGCTTTACCCGCTGCCCTTTGGCGTCTGCCCCACTCTTCATGAATTTTGAATCCTCCTTGTAGAGCATGGAGTTGCTAGTTTCAAGGTCTTGAATTGCATCCCACCTCATTTCCCCATTTCTGCTACACTGGGCAGATTTGTAAGGATTTAATACAGGCAAGATCTTTTTAAATGAGAATGTAGAGTTTATTATTGAAGCAGAAAACAGTACTACTTCAAGTTCTCTTGATTTTTTAATGCTACATAATGTGAGTTTTTCTTTTATTGTGCCAAATGAATAAAAGAATTAAAAATAATGTTTAAAAAATATATCTTCAAGTTATTTTGGCACTATAAATAGCAGTCCAGTTTGGCAATTACTTAAAATGTTTGAAGGGTCAGGCATCTGGGAACAGGGAAACCAATGGTGTAGCCCCCACTGCTTTGTTTTGATCTTTCCTTCAACAAGTATCCGTTGACTGTGCACTGGGTAATGATGGTACTCAGGGTTTATGCAGATACAAAGATGTACAAGGACAACACCACCCATTAATGAGTCTGCAATTAGTGGAGGAGGTAAGATGCACTTACATAAATACCTGCAATTGGAAACAATGCGATTGAAGCTGCAGAAAAACACAGATTACTTTCCTGGAGTGACTGGGGCCTTAAGTGCAGGCAGTGGCCTTAGAGCTGTCCATGAGCAGACAGGAGGCGAGGGAAGGCTCTTGCAGACAGAGCTAACTGCACGGGTGAGGGCTTTGGCCAGCTTCCTCCTCTGGGAAGTCTTCTCTAACACTCTCCACCCTTCCCTTCCTCCCCTGCTTCTTCTGCCTTCCTGCACCCTGAGAGTTTAGGTACATTCATGAAAATGCCTACATTGGGACTGTTGTTTGCAAGTCTGTTTCTCTGGTAAACTATAAATTCCTTTAGGGCAGAAGTCCTGTCCTTTTTCATAATATTTAGCAGGGTTTCTGACACAGGTACCTACTCAACAAATACTTGCAGGAGCAGGGAAGTCCATGACAGATTATGCTCAGGATCAGGGAGTGTCACCATTGGCCTGGAATCAGATTCAGAAAGGAGAGCAGTGGGAATTAAAGCTACCAAAGGTGGCTGGGAAGTAGTCTGATAATAATATCAAGCGCTGGAAGCAAGTAGGGCAGTGGGAGGGCTTACGCTGCTGGTGGGAGCGCAAGGCGTACAAGCTTTGGCAGAACAATTTGCAGCATCTGATGAAGTCCAGGATGTGCATTGCCTGTGATGCAGAAATTCCAGCTCTAGAGAAAATCACACATGGATACCAGGAGACAGATCCAGAATATTCACAATGAAGGGGCAAATAAACTCAGTGTCCATCAGCAGGAGAGACTCAGTGACTAACAGCACACATATGAGTGTGGGTAAGTGCTGTAAATATAATAAGTGCAGAAAGAAAACCAAATGATGCAGGAGAATGCCTGTTATTTTTCAGGTTAAAATAGTATAAAAGTATAGACAATATGTAAATACATACTCACACACATGGGGGGTTCAAAAGTTCTTGGAAATTTTACAATATAGTTTAATTCCATTTTCCATGAACTTTTTGAAGCCTACACACATACACATACCTGGCAAGATGAACCTTATATTCGAGACTAGAGATGTGATCAGAGAATTTAAGTATAAGACCCTCAAATCTTCTAAACTTGGTGCAGGATGTAAGTGTATTTTGTGGTATTATTTTAATAAATGGCGCAGGTCTTAACTATTGAATAAAAGGGCATTAAAGGTTGATTGAACCCACGGTATGGCAGGGCTGCAACACCAGCAGAAGAGAGCAAGTGTTTGGTAGCTCACAGAGAGCTGTGGCTGGCTCCCGAGCAGCCGATCATCACGAATCGCTAGAGCTTCATGTCAGCCTAGGGCAGTGCTGGGTGAGGCCCTGGGGGAAGGCACTGAGGAGGTGACGCCCAGCCGCTGGGATGAGATGGGTTCCTCTTATTCCCTCTGTGTCTCTGACCCTTGACACTCTTCCTTCAAAACCAACCAAGCTCTGGTAGCTTCCTTTGCAGAAAGCTTGGGAGGGTTTTTTCCAAGTCCAAGTCTTTAGTTATCGATTGATTCCAGGTTCTTCTGTCATCTCCTGCTATTCCTTTCCTATTGCATCTGTTTTCGTAAAGTACCCCCGTTTCACTTTGTCATTTTCCCCAGTTTTACCTTCTTTTTTATTTTTTTTATTTTTTTTATTTTATTTTATTTTATTTTATTTTATTTTATTTTATTTTATTTTTTGACAGGCAGAGTGGACAGTGAGAGAGAGAGAGACAGAGAGAAAGGTCTTCCTTTGCCGTTGGTTCACCCTCCAATGGCCGCCGCGGCCAGCGCGCTGCGGCCAGCGCACCGCGCTCATCCGATGGCAGGAGCCAAGTGCTTCTCCTGGTCTCCCAAGCGGGTGCAGGGCCCAAGCACCTGGGCCATCCTCCATTGCACTCTGGGGCCACAGCAGAGAGCTGGCACACCGGGTTCTAGTCCCAGTCGGGGCACCGGATTCTGTCCCAGTTTTACCTTCTGTTAAGTGCTTCCAAGATAAATATGTTTGCAACATGGTCAAAAACAAAGAACATGTATTCTACAATACTAGCTAAATGCTAGCGAATGCTTGCCAGTTGCTCATGTG
Organism: Sylvilagus floridanus; assembly: GCA_949820135.1. NCBI lineage: Eukaryota > Metazoa > Chordata > Mammalia > Lagomorpha > Leporidae > Sylvilagus > Sylvilagus floridanus. The sequence continues at coordinate 52,512,795 of OX463235.1, read as the reverse complement.
CCAGGCATTATTCTAAACACCTGGCATGTGTTTTATCTCATTCCATATGTGCTGATATCATCTCTATTTTACTACAAAACAGAAGCCAAGAGAACTTGAATGACTTGCTCCAGAACCCTGTGCTAGAAGGAAATCCTAGGCTGGCGCTGCAGCTCACTAGGCTAATCCTCTGCCTTGTGGTGCCGGCACTCCAGATTCTAATCCCGGTTGGGGTGCTGGATTCTGTCCCGGTTGCCCCTCTTCCAGGCCAGCTCTCTGCTGTGGCCCAGGAGTGCAGTGGAGGATGGTCCAGGTCCTTGGGCCCTGCACCCACATGGGAGACCAGGAGAAGCACCTGGCTCCTGGCTTCAGATTGGTGCAGCATGCCGGCCACAATGCGCCAGCTGTGGCGGCCATTTGGGGGGGTGAACCATCTGAGATGAAGACCTTTTTTTTTTTTTTTTTTGGACAGGCAGAGTGGACAGTGAGAGAGACAGACAGAGAGAAAGGTCTTCCTTTGCCGTTGGTTCACCCTCCAATGGCCAGCACACTGCGCTGATCCGATGGCAGGAGCCAGGTGCTTCTCCTGGTCTCCCAAGCGGGTGCAGGACCCAAGCACTTGGGCCATCCTCCACTGCACTCCTGGGCCACAGCAGAGGGCTGGCCTGGAAGAGGGGCAACCGGGACAGAATCCGGCGCCCCGACCGGGACTAGAACCTGGTGTGCCGGCGCCGCAAGGCGGAGGATTAGCCTGTTGAGCCACAGCGCCGGCCATGAGAAGACCTTTCTCTCTGTCTTTCACTCACTGTCTAACTCTGCCTGTCAAAAAAAAAAAAAAAAAAAAAAAAAAAATCCTAGTGTTTGAAGTCAAATCAGGCTACCTGGCTCCAGAACCCATATGCCTAATCATCCCATCCCATCAAGGTACCTTACCATGTCATTAATGCAGGCTGTCCCATGGGGTCTGCATTGGGAGCTCTGGTTTCATTAAAAAGACAGTAACTGTAGGAAAGCAGAGAGTCTTCTTTTGCCTACTTAAATTTCTTTGACCATCCTACTAGACTTTTGTGTTTAAAAAGCAAGGTCTTTGTGTTGCTTATCTTTGTATTTCCAGTGCCTGGAACAATACTAGGCCCATAGGAGGTGTTTTCTAAGTGTGGATCAAATAAACCAATTCTAGGGACTGACATTGTGGTAGCAGGTTAAGCCACTGCCTGCAACACTGGCATCCCATATGGATGCTGGTTCAAGTCCTGGCTGCTCCACTTACAATTCTGCATCCTGCTAATATGCCTGGGAAAGCAGCAGAGAATGGTCCAAGTTCTTGGGGCCCTGCACCCACGTGGGAGACCTACAAGCAGCTCCTGGCCCCAGGCTATGGCTTGGCCCAACCCTGGCCATTGTGGCCATTTAAGAAGTGAACCAACAGATGGAAAATCTCTCTTTCTCTCTCTTCCTCTCTCTCTTCTCTCTGTAACTCTCTTTCAAACAAATAAATAAATCTCAAGAAGTAAATAAATAGACCAATTCAAAACAGCTAAATAAATTTATGTAATAGCTGTGATTCTGTTCTTTTAAAAATTCTATTTACTTGAAGACCCTTTAATCTTATCATTATCATGATCAAATAACAATTACAAATGTAGAAGGTATACTTCTTTTTTAGCAATAGATACATTTTGGGAAACATCATATGTAACTTGAATTATATTTTCTTTGTTTTTATTTTATGATATTTGAAATTCCAAGCCAAAATTTCTGACAGAATGATTAACTGCTAATTCTTTCACTGCATTAGCTTTTGGTCTTCTTTTAAAAAAAAAAATTATTTATTTGAAAGGCAGAGTTACAGAGAGGCAGAGGCAGAGAGAGATCGTCTATCCTCTGGTTCACTCCCCAGCTGGCCACAATGGCTAGAGCTGGGCCAATCCAAAGACAGGAGCCAGGAGCTTCTTCCAGGTCTCCCACGTGGGTGCAAGGGCCCAAGGATGTGCTGCATCAGAAGTAGAGCAGCCAGGCTCCACTACAGCACAGCACCAGCCTCTAGCTTTCGGCCTTTATGTTTGTGTTCAGCCCATCCACCTGTCAGACATTGGCTAAGTACAGGCAACTTCAAGTTCTTTTCAGGGGGCCGGCACTGTGGTAAGTGGGTAAGGCTGCTGCCTCCAGTGCCAGCATCCCATATGGACACTGGTTCTCGTCCTGGCTGCTGCACTTCCGATCTAGCTCTCTGCTATGGTCTGGGAAGGCAGTGGAAGATGGCCCAAGTCCTTGGCCATGGCACCTGCATGGGAGACCCGGAAGAAACTCCTGGCTCCTGGCTTCGGATTGGCCCAGCTTCAGCCATTGCAACCAGCTGGGAAGTGAGCCAGCAGATGGAAGACGTCTCTCTCTCTCTCTCTCTCTCTCTCTCTCTCTGCCTCTGCTTCTCTCTGTGTAACTCTGACTTTCCAATAAATAAATCTTAAAAAAATTCTTTTCAGAAAAAGATGGACTGTATTATAAACAGGATATATATCATGAAAATAAGTATATATATATATATATATATATATATATATATATATACAAAAGCTTAAATACTCCTAAGATATTTCCATTTAAGGGATTACTTTTCTGTATTGTATATAAAACAGACAAAAAAAGGTCATTGACAGGGAAGGTACTGGCTTGCACTTTCCCCTGACCCCTCAGCTACACTGGAAGCTGATGATCAGACAATGAAAGGGCAGGAACCCCTTGATCTGAATCTCTCCACTGCCAAATTGGATAGGATAGATTCTATATATTCCTAATCCATGTAATACATGTTAGACCAGTGGAAAAGACAAAATTAATTAAATTTATTTGAAGCCTAGGAATAAACAGTAAATGTAAGATATTTAGACTTGGGGTCAGTGCTGTGGGATAGCAGGTAAAGCCACTGCCTACAGTGCCAGCATCCCATATGGGTGCTGGTTTGAGATCCAGCTGCTCTACTTCCAACCTAGATCTCTGCTATGGCCTGGGAAAGCAGTAGAAAATAGCCAAAGTCCTAGGGCCCCTGCACCCACATGGGAGACGTGGAAGAAACTCCTGGCTTCTGGCTTTGGATAGGCCCAGCTCTGGCTGTTGCAGCCATTTGGGGAGTAAACCAGCAAACGGAAGAAATTCTCTCTCTCTCTTTTTCTCTTTTTCTCTCTCTCTTTCTCTTTCTCTCTGCCTCTGCCTTTCAAATAAATAAATAAATCTTTTAGAAAAAAATACTTAGACTTGAAGTTTTTTTTTTTTTTTTTTTTTGCAGGCAGAGTGGACAGTGAGAGAGAGAGACAGAGAGAAAGGTCTTCCTTTGCCGTTGGTTCACCCTCCAATGGCCGCCGCGGTCGGCGCACTGCGGCCGGCGCACCGCGCTCGTCCGATGGCAGGAGCCAGGAGCCAGGTGCTTTTCCTGGTCTCCCCATGGGGTGCAGGGCCCAAGCACCTGGGCAATCCTCCACTGCACTCCTGGGCCACAGCAGAGGGCTGGCCTGGAAGAGGGGCAACCGGGACAGAATCCAGTGCCCCGACCGGGACTAGAACCCGGTGTGCCGGCGCCGCAAGGCGGAGGATTAGCCTGTTGAGCCACGGCGCTGGCCGACTTGAAGTTTTTTTTAAGATTTTGTTTAACTACTTCGGAAAATTACTAAATAAAAGTTTTTAAAAAAAGATTTTATTTATTTATTTGAGGGGTAAAGTTACAGAGAGAGGGAAAGACAGAGAAAAAGGTCTTCTTTCACTGGTTCATTCCCTAGATGGTCGCAACAGGAGGAGCTGAGCTGACCCGAAGCCAGAGCTGAGCCGACCTGAAGCCAGGAGCCAAGAGCTTCTTCCAGATCTCCCATATGGGTACAGGGGCCCAAGCAATTGGGCCATCTTCTATTGCTTTCCCTGGCCATAGCAGAAAGCTGGATGGGAAGTGGAGCAGCCAGGACATGAACTGGTGCCTATATGGGATTCTGGCACCACAGGTAGAGGCTTAGCCCACTACCTGGCAGTACCGGCTCCTAGATTGAAGGTTTTATGCTAGAATTCTTGTGTTTTTTCTTTTCTTTTTTATTTTTTAAAGATTTATTTATTTATTTGAAAGTCAAAGTTCCAGAGAGAAGGAAAAAACAGAGAGAGAGAGAGTCCATTCACTAGTTCACTCCCAAAATAGCCACAATCACTAGGTCAGAACCAGGAGCTAAGAATTCCATTGTGGTTTCCTCGCGGGTAGCAGAGACTCCAGCACTCATGCCACCTTCTGCTGCTCTCCTAGGCATATCAGAAGTGGAGCAGCCAGGGCTCAAACCCACACCCATATGGGATGATGGCATTGTAGGCAGTGGCTTAACTCAGTGCTCCACAATACTGGCCATGTTTCATTTTCTTAAGATTTATTTGGGGCTGGCATTGTGGCATAAAATGTTATGCCTCCACCTGCAGTGCCAGCATCCCATATGGGTACTGGTTCAAGTCCAAGCCACTCCACTTCTGATCCAGCTCCCTGCTAATGTACCTGGGAAAGCAATGGAAGATGGCCCAAGTCCTTGGGCCGCTGCACCCATTGTGGCAACCCAGAAAAAGCTCCTGGCTCCTGGTTTCGGCCTGGCCCAGCTCCAGCCATTGTGGCCATTTGGGGAGTAAACCAGCAGATGGAAGATTCTCTCTCTCTCTTTCTCTCCCTCTCTCTCTCTCTCTCCTCTCTCTCTGTAATTCTGCCTTTCAAACAAATAAATAAATCTTAAAGAAGAAAAAAAAGGAATTCTTTGTGGGCAGCACTGTGACATAGCAGGTAAAGCTATTGCTGCCAGCAACACTGGAATCCCATATTGGCACCAATTCATGTCCCGGCTATACCACTTCCAAAGCAACTCCCTGCTAATGGCCTGGGAAAAGCAGCAGAAGATGGTCCAAATGTTTGAGCCCCTAATACCCATGTGGAGACTTGGATGAAGCTCCTTGCTGTTGCAGCTATTTGGGGAATAAACCAGAGGATGGAAGATTCTGTCTCTCTCTGTAACTCTGACTTTCAAAATAAGTAAATAAATCTTTAAAAACCAAAGAAGAAGAAGGAATTCTTTCTGCCTGTCTCTGAGCTGGAACATCAGTTTTCTACCTTCAGACTCAAACTCCTGTTAGAACTTACACTTGGCTCTCTGGGCTTTTGAGCCCTTGGACTTGAAGCAGCTCACACTGTTGTGTCTCCTGGATCTGCTAGTTGGCAGCTATAGATCTAGCTTCTCGACCTCCATAATCACATGAGCCAGTTCCTCACGGCGCCTCTTTTTCTCTCTCCAACCCAGACTAATATACCTAATGCATAAAATAGGATTGCACTTTGCTTTTTTCAATATCATTTATCCTTATTTCAAAAACTTCAATTTAGCATCTATCCATGAATCACAAAACTTTTCCAAGGCAACTTTGGGAGAATGTCCCAGGAAGGCCGGGCAGTAGCCATTGTGCTGGCATAGGTTGAATTTGGGCCACACCACCCATCAGCAGGAGGACTTCAGGTCACTGAGTTTCTGAAGACTCTGTTTCCTCATTTGAAGATAAGGTTAGTGATTTAAGTCCCGCCAGGCTGTTGTGAGTTTCAACATTTGAAGAACAAACATAATCCTGGGGACATAAGTACCCACTTAAATTTACTGCCTTTGATTGTGACCCTGAACAGAGCATAAGCCTGCAAGAATGTGGATTGGGGCTTAAGAGATGGGTGAATAGGAATCATAAGATCAAACCAGCTTGCTTAATATACATCAAAGGAAACATCAAGTCCAGGATAAACTGAATATTTTTCCCTGCGAAAATACATAGCTTGTGTCACTCATTTGTATTACACTTGATCTTAGCCAAGAGGCCGAGAAGCGATATCTCATTTGTATTAAAATGCATTCTAATTCCATGATTCTCCTTGTGCTGTTCTTTCCCTCATGGTAGAAGCTCACAGGAACTGGCTTCTAGGAAGATTATGGGATCCAGCAGCTTACCCTTGTTCTCCTTGTAAGAGAGATTTAGGAAAGGTGGTGTCATACCCAAAGGAGTCTAGAAAGTTAGCCCCAAATTTCACAATCTCAGCAGGTAAAGGCAGTGAATGATATCCCTGTCCTTTGTAGTTATACACCAGGTACAGTGAGGGTGCAGAATAAAGTCACTGTTCTACCTTCAATCTGAATGATGTAGCCAGGATAAAATTTGTAGAAAATATACACAAACACATTCCATTCGGAGTACATGTATTTATGGTTGCAATCCCTTCAAGTCTTTGCTCAAAGTTGTCATTTTCCCTGAAGTTCACCTTGATCATGCTATTAAATATTGTGGCCCAACCCTCACTCATTATTCCTGACTCTCCGTTTCCTGTTGTTCTTTTTTCTCATAGTACTTTCAAACATACCTACTATATAACCTACATGTATAGGTTACTTTTTTAAAATTATCCAAACTAGGTCCAAACTGAAGCCAAGAACTGCATACACAGTATTAGAGAAAAGAAGGGGGAGAAGGGTATGTATATAGTAACAATAGAGTCTGCAGTTCTTCTCTCTCAACTTCTAAAATTCTGGCAGCCAGGACTGAACTTTGGAGCAAGCCTCTTCACTCACTCTCATAGCCCAATAGAGAGAAGGTGTATGATGCTGATACTGGGTCCATTCAAAGGAACAGTGTGCTCTGCAAGGCAGGGCTGAGCTCAGTGTGAAATGCCACATGATCAGAGCCTCCAGTTATAAACAGGCAGCCAGGAATTGTCAGGCAACTGGAGGAATAGATGCACCAAGAAAGCAAGCATGAAAGAAAAACTAGGAGGACTAGACACAAGGTAGGGAGATAAAAACTATTTCCTCTGTCTGTCGTTAACATCTTAGACGAGTAAGTGAGGGGCTGGTGTTGTGGTGCAGCGGGTTGACCCACTGCTTGCAACACTGTCATCCCATATTGGAGTGCCAGTTTGAGTCCTGGCTGCTCTATTCCAATCCAGCCTACATCATCCTCCCTGCTAATGTGCCTGGGAAGGCAGCAGATGATGGCTCAAGTACCCAGGGCCCTGACACCTACATGGGAAACCTGGATAGAGTTCCGGGCTCCTGGCTTCGGCCTGAACCAGCCCTGGCTTTTGTAGCCAAAAGGGAGTGAGCTAATGGTTAGGGGATCTCTCTCTTCCTCTGTCTCTCTCTTTCTTCCCCCCTCCCCCATTGCAAACCTCCGCTTTTCAAATACATAAATAAATCTTTAAAACAAAAGAGAAAGAAAGTGTTACATCCATGGAGAAAGACAGGATACAATAAAAGGGACATTCCAAAAGAATCCCTAGAAATTAAAGGATAATAGCAGACATAAAAACCCAATAGAAACTTCATGAGATGAAGCTAAGGAAATCTTCCAGAAATCCAAGTGAAAGAAAAAGACATATAAGAGAGGAAATATTTCTTTTTAAAATAGAGGATCACGGGGCTGGCACTGTGATGTAGTAGGTGAAGCTGCCACCAGCAGTGCTAGGCTTCCCATATGGGTTCATGTCCTGGCTGCTCCACTTCTGATCCAGCTCTCTGCTATGGCCTGGGAAAGCAGTAGAAGATGGCCCACATCCTTGGGCCCCTGCACCCACGTGGGAGACCTGGAGGAAGCTCCTGGCTCCTGGCTTTAGATTGGCCGAGCTCCGGCTGTTGCAGCCATCTTGGGAGTGAACCAGCGGATGGAAAACATCTCTCCCTCTCTCAGCTTCTCTGTAATCTGACTTTCAAGTAAAGAAAAAAAAGTTTTAAAAACAAAAATAAATAAAAGATCAATTCTGAAGATTTGACAGAACAATAAAACAATGAAAATGAAGGCAGACAAAGAAGTCATCAATTAATTAAATAGTTTCAAAATTCTCAGCACTAAAATACAAGCATTTCTAGGTTGGAAATGTCCACTAAATTTCCGTGATGTGTGGAAATGCACCCACATCAGGGACCACCATCATAGATTTTGGGAAGCGGAGAACAAGGAGAATATCTTTAAAACACTTTTGTTTTCCTTGAAACAAAAACAGCATGAGATTCTCCAAAACCTGGTAGTAAACCAACTAAGAGGAACATAGATGACCTAGGAGTAGGGGGTTCAACACAAGAGGGAAGAAAGGGAAACTTCTAGAATGACATTGAAGAGAATCCCCAGGCCAAGAACCACACAACAGATTTACAGAGCATCAGTGCAGGTGGGAGCAAGGGTCCAGGAGAGATTGCTTCAGGGAAAGGAAATTATTACACTACCCGATGGGACCAAATATACTGAGAAAAGGTGAGACCACTGGTGGAGAGGCTGGGCTGAATTAATGATAAGCACATCAAAAAACCTAAAGAAAATAAAAGAGCATTATTGAATCTGGAGCCAAAAATAAAAAAAGTGCAAGAGAAATTATGGGTACGTGACATGCATGGCTCCTGTGTGAGCAATATTTACAGTCACCGTAATATAAACATTGACTACTGATTAAACCAAGATTGCAACACAGCTGTATCAGGAGGAAAAAGATGAAATTATCACTTTCCATGGTGGGAAGAAATAAATACATATTAAAGAACTGAAATCATGGGCCTGCACCATGGTGTAGAAGGTTAAGCCTCTGTCTACAGTGCCCACATCTTGTATGGGCGCCAGTTTGAATCCCGGCTGCTCTATTTCTAATCCAGCTACCTGCTAATGTGCTCGGGAAAACAGCAGCAGATGGCCTAAGTGCTTGGGCCCCTGCACCCACATAGGAGACCCAGAAGAAGCTCCTGGCTCGGCTTGGCCCAGCCCTGGCCATTATGGCCATTTGGGGAGTGAACCAGTGGATGAAAGACCTCTCTCTCTCTCTTTAATAAAAAGATTTTATTTAATAAATATAAATTTTGTAAGTACAACTTTTGGATTATAGTGGTTCTTTCCCCCATACCCGCCCTCCCACCTGCAAACCATCCCATCTCCTATTCCCTCTCTCATCCCATTCTTCATTTTTTAAAATTTATTTATTTATTTATTTTTGACAGGCAGAGTAGACCGAGAGAGAGAGAGAAAGGTCTTCCTTTTCCATTGGTTCACCCCCCAGTGGCCGCTGTGGCCAGCGCGCTGCGGTGCCTCTCCTGATCTCCCATGGAGTGCAGGGCCCAAGCACTTGGGCCATCCTCCACTGCACTCCTGGGCCGCAGCAGAGAGCTGGCCTGGAAGAGGGGCAACCAGGACAGAATCCGGCGCCCCAACCAGGACTAGAACCCGGTGTGCTGGCACTGCAGGCAGAGGATTAGCCTACTGAGCTGCAGCACCGACAGTGAATTTTAATTTTTATTCTTTAGTTTGAGTTAAATAATGCTTGCAGTATGATGCCGACCGCAGCTGTGCAAAAAGGGCTCTGGACAGTGTTCGTAGCAGCACACACCTGCAGCTCTTCGGTTCTGGTGGCTCCAGGGCAGCCAATTTAGCTTCATCACGTGTGCTCTTCAGGCTTGTCTGTGTGCTCACAGAACGCTCCTGACACCTGTGGCTTCGGATCCCGGGCCAGCTTTTCAGCAGTCTCTGGAGTGCCAGCCTTCTGTTTGTTCCTGGCAAGTTTCTCAATAGTAGAGGGGTCCTCTCTGAGATCCTGGCAAACAAGACAAGAGTCTTTGGACAATGATGAGTTATCTCAGGCACCCACTTTCAAATGAGGATGGAGAATCCACTGAAAAAGACTAGAAATGCATCTTGCAGCAGCTGACATCGATCCCAATCCTCTTTCCCTGCAGTATCAGAAAGTTCGAGAGTATATGGCTCTCCACTTCTCATAACTGTGACTGCAGAGTTGTCAAACACAATCGGCACATACGCAGATAGAAATTTGTTGTGTAGGAATCAGGAGACACGTGTTACCAACTGCACCATTGCCACAACACCACACTTAATTGTCTGCATTGCTGAAATAGTTTTGTATCAACTTTAAATATTTCAAATTTGATGTTGACCTCAGCTTCTCCCGGTTGTTGGCTGCACTGTCTCCCTTTCCTCTCGAATCAGTCCCCTCCAGCACTGTGGTGGGTAGGGACAGGTGGGCGGGGAAGGCTGGGAAGATATGAAGACAGTGCTGTCCCCACCTACAGACTGGGGGAGGACTCTGTTCACTTGAACACCTTTGTAGCTTCCGTGTATTTTGTTTTTATTCTGTGCCTAAGTTATACTTGTGCACAGTTTAGAGTTAAGTAGTTTTATAAGGCATGTTTTGAGAACAGAGTGCCCCATCCTCCTCACCCTTTTCTGCCCCTCAGAGGTAACCCTTTCCTCTGTTTTTAGGTGACTCTGGCATTTCTCTCTGTATCTCTAAACGACGTGATTGTATGCCTACTTACTGATTTCAGTTTTTTGTTTTTTTAAGATTTATTTATTTATTTGAAAGGCAGAGAAAGTGAGGGAGGTGAGGAGAGAGAGAGAGAGAGAGAATTTCAGGCATGGAAAGCCAAGACACTATTGCAAAAAATGACCTAAATGAAAGATCTCTGTGAAGGCGTGGAAAGCCATGACACGATGGCAAAAAACAATCTAAATGAAAGATCCTGGTGAACAAGACCCCAGCAGAAGGAACAGGCCATCAAGGAGAGAGGCGCCTTTCTCTGAAGGGAGGAAGGAACCTCCACTGTGATAACAGCCTTGACTAAACAAGTTCAGAGTTGGTGAACTCAAGGGGCTTCCATAGCCTAGACAGCTCATAGCAAGAGTCTCGGGTGATTGCTGACGTCGTAAATAAGAGTGCCAATTGTTAAATCAACAACGGGAGTCACTGGGTACAGGCTCCCCACGTAGGATCTCTGTCCTTAACGTGGTTTACTATGAAACTTAAAAACAACACCACTAGTCAAACAATACCCTATACCTTGTGTGGTTGTGTGAGTGCAGCCTGTTGAAATCCTTGCTTAGTATATAGTAAGTTGATCTTCAGTATATGAAGGTAATTGAAAATGAAACTCGATGAAGGGCGGGATGGGAGAGGGAGTGGGAGAGGGGAGGGCCGCGGGAGGGAGGGAGGTTGGGGGGGGAGCCACAACAATACAAAAGTTGCACTTTGTAAATTCACATTTATTAAATAAAAAATATATAACAAACAAAAAAAGAAAAAAAAACTTAAAATAAAAAAATAAAAAAGAAAGATCTCTGTGAGTGAGATCCCCATGGAAAGAAGGGGCCATCAAAGAAAGAAGGTACCTTTCTCTGAAGGGAGGAGAGAACTTCCACCTTGACTATGGCCTTGTCTAATGTCAGAGTTTGTGGACTCAAGAGGCTTCCATAGCCTTTGCAGCTCATGACAAGAGCCTCGGGTGATCACTGACATCATAAATAAGCGTGTAAATTGTTAAATCAACAACAGGAGTCACTGTGCACCTGCTCCCCATGTAGGACCTCTGTCCTTTATGTGTTGTGCTATGAGAATTAACGGCAAAACTAATCTTCAAACAGTATTTTATACTTTGTGTGTCTGTGTGGGTGCAAACTGTTGAAATCTTTACTCAGTCTAGAGTTGATCTTCTGTATATAAAGATAAATAAAAATGAACCCTAATGAAGAATGGGATGGCCAGCGCCGCGGCTTACTAGGTTAATCCTCCGCCTACGGTGCTGGCACACCGGGTTCTAGTCCCAGTTGGGCTCCGGATTCTGTCCCGGTCGCTCCTCTTCCAGTCCAGCTCTCTGCTGTGGCCTGGGAGTGCAGTGGAGGATGGCCCAAGTGCTTGGGCCCTGTACCCCATGGGAGACCAGGAGAGGCACCTGGCTTCGGATCAGCGTGGTGCGCTGGCCGCAGCGCGCTGGCCACTGCGGCCACTGGGGGGTGAACCAATGGAAAAGGAAGACCTTTCTCTCTCTCTCTCTCTCTCTCTCTCTCTCTCTCTCTCAGTCCACTCTGCCTGTCAAAAGAAATTAAAATTCACTTTTGCAATAATGGAAAAAAAATAAGAAAGAAAAAGAGAGATAAAGGGAACCGTGGGATGAGTGTGAGATCTGCTCTGCCAGGGCCATTAGATGATTTCTCCCTGAGCAATTGAAAGTTTTTCTACTGAGGTTCCAATTTTAGTACAAATATGAAAACCAGCTTGATTTATTCTAGTGTGTTTCCTCTCCCATACGTTCTAAAACCTTTGATTGTAAAAGCACCTTTTACTCCTTTCTTACTGTTTCCTCCTTTATTTATTTATTATTTTTAAGATTTCTTTATTTATTTGAAAGGCAGAGTTACACAGAGAGAGGAGAGGCAGAGAGAGAGTCTTCCATCCGATGGTTCACTCCCCAATTGGCCTCAATAGCCAGAGGCTGCACTGATCCCAAACCAGGAACCAGGAGCTTCTTCCGGGTCTCCCATGTGGGTGGCGCCCATATAGGATGCCGGTGCTTCAGGCCAGGGCGTTAACCCACTGTGCTACAGCACTGTTTCCTCCTTCAGAGGCTGGAATGGCCTTGGGGTCCATCTGCCCTTGGGGGAACACACACTTGTGGAGACTTTAACACTTGGGTCACAGCCTCTATTGTGACCTTTCACCTCATTTTGTTGCTTTCTTTGGGCATAAAGGGCAGAAGGGTTATTGGCTGTGATTGTTTTAAAGACTTTTCTGTATGAAGTTCTAGAATATTTCCATTTTTATTCACTGCCTTTTCTGCTGATTCTAAGGCTGGTCCATGATGTTAATAGGGGGACTCTTGGGAGTACAAAGTCAGGATGACCCTGGTAGACCAGGTGGCTCCTCCATTCACTGCACATTGCTCAAGGGAACAAAGCCTCTTGTTTTAGATGAGATCAAAACAAAACATTCCACTCTATCCTCGCCTCTGACCTAGACTGCCCTCTTATCTGCTGTCGAGAAGGCATGTTTTTGCTATTTTCAATTAAACAAAGCCCTCTGGGATACTTAATAGCTTGGAGGCATGAATTGGGATTCAAAAAGCTCTCAATAGGTTTCAAAGTTAGGCTTCACCAATGGAATTCACCAGACTTACATTTGAAGTTTCATATTTATGATCAAAATATCCATTTCCTAAGCACATGATGGGGAAAACATATGAGTTCATGTGAAAAAGGCTGTGGATCTTGGCTAACTGGAAGCCTAACAATTTCACAGCATCAAGCATGTAGGGAGTGATTGCAACAACAAAGGTTTTCTCTTTGTACTTTCCTGAGAACATAGGCAAGATTGTTGATGCCGTATCAACCAGTTCACCAGTAAATATCTACTAAAGAGCTGATGTATGTCTTGTTCCAGGAAGCTGCTGTGTCAGGTCAAAACAAAAAGGAAGAACTCAAGGATCTTTGAATAGCTGAACAGACAACAGACATATAAAAGTTGATGGCAGTAATGGAAACTCACATTTAAGTGCTTCAGTTTATCCTGTCTAATCATTTATGTTACCCCTTTTGATTTCATAGCTGCTCTATGAGTTGATAAATCAAATACAGTAACCATTTTAAAGGTGGGAAAACTGAGGCTCACAGAAGTTAAACCAGTGATTCGCAAACAAATAGCTCTCAGAACCCCTTTACATCGTTAAAATCATTGAGTTAGCTCACTATATATACATACATGAAATAAAATCAATATATAAATATAAGAGCTACAAAAGTCTTAAAAGAAGATTAGGTATGAATCTTTTAACCTGGAATCAGGCAATAATTTAGATATGACCCCAAACACATAAGTGACAAAAGAAAAAATAGATAATTCGGACTACCTGAAAATTAAAAACATTTGTGCTTCCGAAGACACTATGGAAAAGGTGACGGGGCCGATGCTGTGGGTAAAGCTGCCGCCTGCGGTGCTGGCATCCCACATGGGCACTGGTTCAAGTCCCGGTTGCTCCACTTTCCGATCCAGCTCCTGGGAAAGCAGTAGAAAATGGCCTATGTCTTAGGGCCCCTGCACCCATGTAGGAGACCCAGAAGAACCTCCTGGCTCCAGATGGGCCAAGTTCTGGCGATTGTGGACATCTGGGGAGTGAACCAGCAGATGGAAGACCTCTCTCTCTTTCTCTGCCTCTGCCTCTCTGTAAGTCTGCGAAAGAAAGAAAGAAGGCAGGGAGGGAGGGGGGGAGGGAGGGAGGAAGGAAGGAAGGAAGGAAGGAAGGAAGGAAGGAAGGAAAAGGGGAAAAAGGTGAATAGACAACCCATAAAATGGGAGAAAAATACTTGCAAATTACATAGCTGATGTCTGTTTTCTGTGGCTATAAGAGGATACCTGAAATGGGCTAATTTATAGAAAAAAGGTTCTAGAGGTTGGAGGTCCAATATTGGGCAGGCAGTCCCATTAGTGCTTCAGACTGTGACACGTCAGCAGTGGGAAAGGGCAGAGGGCACCTGCTGAGTGGAGATGGAGAGACTCAAGGCTGCTGCACCGTATAACAACCCATTCTCATAGTCCTCCAAGAACTGCTTTAATCTCTTCTTCCTTTTTAATATTTATTTGTTTATTTATTTGAAAGTCAGAGATACAGAGAAGGAGAGGCAGGGATCTTCCATTTGCTGGTTCACTCCCAAAATGGTCTCAATGGTCAGGACTGGGCCAGGCTGAAGCCAGGAGCCAAGATCATCTTCTGGGTGTCCCATGTGGTTTCAGGGGCACTTGGGCCATCTTCCACTGCTTTCTCAGGTGCATTAACAAGAAGGTGGATGGGAAGTAGAGCAGCTGAAACTCAAACTTGTGCCCCTATGGGATGCTGGCACTGCAGGCAATGACTTTACCAGCTATGCCACAGTGCTTTAATCTGTCTTAATAACCTGATCATCTCCTAATGGTCCCACTGCTTCTCAGTACTGCCATATTGGGAATAAATTTCAACATGAATTTTGAAAGAGACAAATCACATTAAAATCATAGCATCAGATAAAGGATGGTTATCTGAAATAGATAATGAATCCTTACAATTAAACCTTAAAGAAACAAAAAGTCCAATTTTTGAATGGATTTGAATAGACATTTCTCCAAAGATATACAGGCGACCAATAAGCACACGAAAAGATGCTCAGTATCATTAGTTCATTAGTCATTGGGAAAATGTCCACCAAAACCTTGATGAGACGCCTCTTCACATTCACCGGGATTAGTATAATGAAAAAAAAGAGTTAGTAAGTGCTGGGTAGGATTTGAAAACTTTGGAACACTTGTATGCCAGTGCTAGGGATGGAGGTTGGTACAGCCGCTTTGGAAAACAGATTGGCAATTCCTCAGTAGTTTAGCATAGAGTTACTCTGTGACCCAACAATCCTCCTGGAGAACTGAAAATATTCATCTACACAAAAAAAGTGCCCGTGAATACTTGAAATAGTAGCATTATTCATAATAACTATAAAGTTGAAACAATGCAAATAGCTGTTAATTGACAAGTTGATAAATAAAAAAGAGGTATATCCATATAATGGAATATTAGTCAACAATTAAAAAAAGAACAACATAGGTCTGGCATAGTGGTGCAGTGGATTGAGCTGCTGCTTGCAATGCCAGCATCCCATATTAGTGCACCAGTTTAAATCCCAGCTGCTCCACTTCTGATCCAATTCCCTGCTAGTGCTCTTGGGAAAATGGTAGAAGACAGTCCAAGAACTTGTGCCCCTGTCATCCATGCGGGAGGTCTGGGTGGAGTTCCTGACTCTTGGTCTCAGCCTGGCCCAGTCCCAGTTGTTTTGGCCATTTGCAAAATGAATTAGGAGACAAATCTCTTTCTCTCCCTGTCTCTCCCTCTCTCTCCACTTTTTTTTTTTTTTAAGATTTTATTTATTTATTTGACAGGTAGAGTTACAGACAGTGAGAGAGAGACAGAGAGAAAGGTCTTCCTTCCATTGGTTCACTCCCCAAATGGCCGCCGAAGCCGGCACTGCACCAATCCGAAGCCAGGAGCCAGGTGCTTCCTCCCGGTCTCCCATGCGGGTGCAGGGCCCAAGCACTTGGACCATCCTCCACTGCTTTCCCAGGCCACAGCAGAGAGCTGGACTGGAAGACAAGCAACTGGGACTAGAACAGGCACCCATATGGGATGCCAGCGCCACAGGTGGAGGATTAACCTAGTGTGCCATGGCACCAGCCCCTCACTCCACCTTTCAAATAATAAAATAAAACTTTTTTATTAAAAAATGCTGACACAAGCTACAAAGTGGATGAAGTATGAAAACACTGAGCTAAGTGAAAGAAGCCAGACATAAAGGAACACATATCATGTGATCCCACTTATGTGAAATGCCCAGAATGGGCATATCTACGAGGCAGAAAGTAGGATTGGACTTGCCTAGGACTGAGGGTAGAAGATCACTGAGGGGGAGCAAGGAGTGAGCACTCATGGGTACTGTGTTCTTCTGGAGGTGACTGAAACACATGAAAGTTCGTTGTGATGATGGTTGTGCAACTCTGAATGTACCAAAAACCTTTGAACTTTAAAATTCGAGATTTTAAGGTATGCAAACTATAGCTCATTAAGCAGTTCTAAAAGACTATAGAAGACCCTGAATAGTTTTTGTTTATATGGGTTATATCTATTAATATTCACCAATTAAGAGTTGGTGTTGTGAAGGTGGTTTTCCCAGGGCAAGGCTGAGCCATTGCACTCTGGGTGCTGACCCCTGCGATTTCCCCAAATGTGGGTAACTCGACTACATAATTTGTGGTAGCAGGGGGCTGCGTTCATGCTCTCCCCTAAAAAAAAGAAAAATGGAGTTGGTGTTGTGGCATAGAGGTTAAGCTGCTGCCTGGGGCTGGCGCCTTGACTCACTTGGTTAATCCTCCGCCTGCAGTGCCGGCATCCCATATGGGCGCCGGGTTCTAGTCCCGGTTGCTCCTCTTCCATTCCAGCTCTCTGCTGTGGTCCGGGAGGGCGGTGGAGGATGGCCCAACATTGGAGACCAGGAGGGAGCACCTGGCTCCTGGCTTCGGATCGACATACCTCCAGCCATGGCAGCTATTTGGGGGGTGAACCAACAGAGGGAGGACCTTTCTCTCTGTCTCTCTCTCTCTCACTGTCTATCGTCAAATAAAGAAATAAAACACAAACAAAAAGCTGCTGGAATCCCAATGGGCACTGGTTCATGTCCCAGCTGCCCTGCTCCCTGCTAATGGCCTGGATACAGCAACAGGAAAGGGTCCACGTGTTTGGGCCCCTCCACCCATGTGGGAGACCTGGATGAAGCTCTACTGTGGGCCTTTGCTGCCATTTGGGTAGTGAACCAGCAAATGGAAGATCTCTATCTCTCTCTCTCTGATTCTCCCACTCTTTCTGAAACTCTGACTTTCAAAATAAATAAATCTTTTTTAAAAATTCACCAATTAGAAATTAAAGTAGAAGGGCTGGCACTGTGGTGTAGTGGGTAAAGCCACTGCCTGAAGTGTTATCATCCCATATGGGTGCCAATTCAAGTGCTGGCTGCTCCACTTCTGGTCCAGCTCTCTGCTATGGCCTAGGAAAGCAGCAGATGTCCTAAGTCACTGAGCCCCTGCACCTGTGAGGGAGACCTGGAAGAAGCTCCCAGCTCCTGGCTTCAGATCGGCCCAGCTCCAGCCGTTGCAGCCATTTGGGGAGTGAACCAGCAGATGGAAGACTTCTCTCTCTCTCAGTGAATATTTTGGAAAATATAGCTATTTCCATAAATTTTTGTGATTTATGTTAGTATATACTGTTTGTTATTAACATAAAATAAATTAATATTTAGAAGATACTTATATTTTTTTTTAAAAATTTATTTATTTATTTATTTATTTGAAAGGCAGAGCTACAGAAAGGCAGACAGAGAGAGAGAAGTCTTCCATCCACTGGTCCACTCCCCAGATGTCTGCAACAGCAGGAGCTGGGCCCATCCGGAGCCAGGAGCCAGGAGCTTCTCTTGGTCTCCCACATGGGTGCAGGGGCCCAAGGATTTGAGCCATCTTCTACTGCTTTCCAGGCCATAGCAGAGAGTTGGATCGGAAGTGGAGCAGCCGGGACTAGAACCGGTGCCCATACGGAATGCTGGCACTGCAGGCAGCAGCTTTACCCACTTCACCATAGCACCAGCTTCTTTGCTTTCTTTTTGAATGCATCATTTATCCATGTGTGATTTGTCATATTGTCCATTTAGAAAATATTAATTCAATAAATTAGGCAAATCTGAAATATCAACACATTTAATTTTCAATATCAAAAGTCACATCTGTTAATATTTGATCAGATGAGTCTTTAAGCATTAGGAATCTATGAACAGTGCCACATAAAAGACTTTAAAAATTCTAATTTTTGATCAGAGGCTCAAATTTTATCATTGGAATAGATATTGCATATTGTTTCTTAGACATAACAATTCTACCTTACTAATATTTGAGAAATATCTCCCAAATATCTGTGTCTAACCATAGTTTGTTCATTCTTTCAAGAAAAAGTGATCAGACAGGAAAAAGAGGTTAATTTATTTTGCGATGAAAATGATTACACTAGTGCTTTTCCTTAATATAACCATGGTTCTTTAGCAGGTATCAAAGTTGCTTTAGGTGTACTTCCTGCCTCAAGTCACAGAATTTAAAAGCATGTATTCTCAAAGATCAATATTTAATATAACCAATAATTCTCCCTTCTTTATCAAGAACATCTTAAATGGAAGTGAATTCATTTTTGAGTGCATGGTAGTGAAAAGCAAAACAACCACTGCTACAGCTTGGTACTGTTGCCTTAATTCCTGTTAGGGGACAGGGGCTGACCCACCACTGCTTGATACTCCCCATACAAATGTCAACATGATGGTGGAAAATGACAAATAAAAGCCAAATATTATTATGTGTATCATTGTGGCCTTGCAGATCCCCTGAAAAGTCACTGGGGTGAATTCATGGGTCCACAGACCACACATAGGAAACCTCAGCTTGGGAGCCAGCATTGTGGTGCAGTGGGTTAAGCTACCACCTGTGATGCCAGCATCCCATATCAGAGTGCTGGTTCAAGGCCCAGCTGTTCCACTTCTGATCCAGCTTCTTGCTAGTGCTTCTGGGTAAGCACTTGAAGATAGCTCATGTACTTGAGCCCTACCATCCATGTGGGAGATTAGGATGAAATTCCTGGCTCTTGGAACCATTTAGGGAATGAAGTAGCAGATGGAAGATCTTTCGTGTGTATGTGTGTGTGTGACTCTGCCTTTCGAATAAATAAATCTTGAAAACGTCTGTGTTAAATGCCGAAGTTATGGATTTAGTAAGCAATGGGAAGAACATTTAAAACTAAATCATAATGACTTCTGGTCTGAAGATTCTTCCACTTTGCAAAATGAATGACACATTTATGAAGTGTAGTGAGAACTCATCTTCAAGCCAAATTATTAAGTTTCTACCACAGGCCTATTTTGAAAAGCAATTAGTGGTTTATCAATTAGGTCTGATAACAGTAAGCCCATCTAGTCTGGATCATTAAAGACAGCTTGAACAGATTTGCTGAAAGCCATGAAGAGATGCTAAATAGCTAGAGATTAAAGGAGACAAAGTTGACATCCATTGCACAGACTGAAAATAACGATACCTAAGACCTACTGCATTATGTTTGGTTGAAGGAGTTTCATGACTTTGAAATCACAGGGTCTCAAAAGTAGGTGAAATTTAAAAGAAAATCTAGTCCATTAGCTCATCCTGTGCAGGACCCCTCACACAGCATTCGGCACAGGTGGAACAGATCTGGGGAGGAGGGGCTGACCCATCCCAAGTCTTAGAACAGCTCACGGTATTTAGACCTAACACTGACCCTTCTCCCTTCCTCTCCACAACCACACTGTAATACCCTCGTGGTGTAACTGCTTTATTCAGTCCTCTGGAGCAATAAGAAATAGGCCTACTTCCTCTTCTGTGGTATAAGTCGACAGCTAAGGCTTCTCGTACACTTTTCCTTTTTCAGTCTAAAGGTACTCAAGTTTTTCAACTTTACTTTCTGTCCAACCCCTTTCATTGTCTTTTGCTGCTCTGTAGCTTGTGTGTGGTTCTTCCAGGCCTTGCTCCCAGCCCTGTCTCCTCCCTGCACTTGTCCTCAGTGAACTTTCCCTTCTCCACTGATGGAGCCCTTGTGTTCCAGGCCTTGTGCTCTCTTCTGCCACTGAATGCTCAGCGCAACCCCTGTGAATTAGGGATGCTCAACAGTCAGACAAAGTGCTCCCATCTTATTAGATATAGCTCTGCTTTCAAATACCTGGAAACAGCCAAAAGGTGGGGATTCAACCCAAGTCTCCCACATGGGTGGCAGGAAACAACTACTTGAGCCATCACTGAAGCTGAGGTCAGGAGCCAGAGCAGGGACTCCAACCCAGGCACTCTGATATGCATGTAGCTGCTTTAAAACTCCCTACTCCTAGGCTGTGGCACAGTGGGTTAAGGTGCCACCTGCAATGTCTGCATCCCATGTGGGAGCTGGTTCAAGTCCCTGATGCTTCACTTTCCATCCAGCTCCCTGCTAATGTATCTGAAAAGCAGTGGGTGATGGCCCAAGTGCTTGGGTTCCTGTCATCCATGGGGGAGACCTAGATGGAGTTCCTGGTTCCTGGCTTCAGCTTGGCCCAGCCCTGGCCATTGCAGCCATTTGGGGAGTGAACCAGAATGTGGAAGATCTCTCCCTCTCTATTTACTCTGCCTTTCAAATAAATAAATAATTCTTAAAAAAATAAAATAAAATAAAAACTCGGCCGGCACCACAGCTCACTTGGCTAACCCTTCGCCTGCGGCGCCGGTACCCCGGCTTCTAGTCCCGGTTGGGGCACTGGATTCCTTCCCGGTTGCTCCTCTTCCAGTCCAGCCCTCTGCTGTGGCCCAGGAGTGCAGCGGAGGATGGCCCAAGTGCTTGGGCCCTGCACCCGCATGGGAGACCAGGAGGAAGCACCTGGCTCTTGGCTTCGGATCTGTGCAGCACGCCAGCCATAGCAGCCATTTGGGAAGTGAACCAACAGAAGGAAGATGTTTCTCTCTGTCTCTGTCTCTCTCTCACTGTCTAACTCTGCCTGTCAAAAAGAAAAAAGAAGAAAAAAGAAAAAAAAAAACCTCTCTACCCTTTTTAAATAAAGGCACTACAGTTTAAGAATATTTGTTCCTATGTAATCATCACCTCATTCAAAATATGACAGTTCCAACAACCTAAAACTTCCCTCACACACTACTTTTTAATTTCAGTGTTTCTCGTAAGATACATTGAACATCTTTTGATAGCAATGAATATATTTTTAAAGATTCATTTATTTATTTGAAAGTCAGAGTTATGCAGAGAGAGGAGAGGCAGAGAGATAGAGGTCTTCCATCCGATGGTTCACTCCCCAATTGGCTGTAATGGTCAGAGCTGTGCCAAACCAAAGCCAGGAGCCAGAAGCTTCTTCTGGGTCTCCAACGTGGGTGCAGGAGCCCAAGGACTTGGGCCGTCTTCTACTGCTATTCCAAGCCATAGCAGAGAGCTGGATTGGAAGTGGAGCAGCTGCATCTTGAACCTGCGTCCATATGGGATGCCGGTGTTTCAGGCCAGGGCGTTAACCTGCTGCACCACAGCACTGGCCCCACAATCAATATATTTTTACAACATAATTTTCATGGCCAAATCAGATTTCATCAAATGGATGCTTAATGAATTATTAGTATTTTTAAAGATTTATTTTATTTATTTGAAAGACTGAGTAACGGAGATAGAGAGAGAGAAGTCTTCCATGTGCTGGTTCACTCCCCAGTTAGTTGAACAGCTGGAGCTGCACCAATCCAAAGCCAGGAGCCAGGAGCTTCTCCCAGGTCTCCTACGTGGGTGCAGGGGCCCAAGGATCTGGGCCATCTTCTGCTATCCCATACCATAGCAGAGAGCTGGATCGGAAGAGGAGCAGCTGGGACTAGAACCGGCACCTAGATGGGATGGGGCTTTAACCCACTGAGCCACAGCTCCAGCCTCTTGGTGAATTATTTAACCAACACAGATACAGGAGTTTTTCTTTTCTTTTTAATTTCCTGCTTCCTCTTCCTTTTTTTCACTTCCACTATTTTAGATTTTATTTTATTTTATTAAAACATCTATTTTATTTATTTGAAAGACAGAGTTACAGAGAGAGGTGGAGACAGAGAGAGAGGTCTTCCATCCACTGATTCACCCCCCAGATGGCCGCAACGGCTGGAGCTGTGCTGATCCAAAGCCAGGAGCCAAGAGCTTCTTCCGGGTTTCCCACGTAGGTGCAGGAACCCAAGGACCTGGGCCATCTTCCACTGCCTTCCCAGGCCACAGCAGAGAGCTGGATTAGAAGAGGAGCAGCCGGGACTTGAACCAGCGTCCATATGGGATACCAGCGCTTCTGGCCAGGGCTTTAACCCGCTGGGCCACAGTGCTGGCTCTGTGAATTTCTAGTTTTATCATGAGAATAGAATGATCGCTCTGATGGCTTTTTTGCTTCATCTTGACCAGGCTAGATAGGATTTTTTTTTTTTTTTTAGATAGGATTATAATGCCAGTCTTCTGATGGGCTTTGTCCCACCCTCTTAATGCTTGCTTGAAAGATGTTACTTTGACATGATAGCCTGGGTCTCCCTCTCTCAGGGCCTCCTTCCTAGCTGCTGCTTTGCTTGCTTTTCTCATTGTCCTGTCCGCATTGAAATTCTTCTACTTGAGACAAGAACCCAGGTCGCCTTTCTTCTTAACTATTTCCCCATAACAATCACTCTAGGTTGAGACCACAGGATCCCTCATCTGAGTCTGACAGTAACCTGAGAACTGGTGCCCCAGCCCCAACCTGGTCCCTCTCTGCTCTGCCATTTGCCCACCACAGCCGCCTCTCTGAAACCAGGACCAGATCATGTCCTTTCCTGCTTGGAACATCTGGTGACTCCTTATCACCTGCAGAAGCTGGGCTACACCCTCCATTAGGGCCTAAAGCTGCCTTGCCACATTCCCTGCCTCCCCACCTCACACCCTTCCTGCTCCAGCTCTGCAGCCAGGCAGATCCTGAACACTTTGGGATTTCTGTGCCTTCAGTCCCCCTCTCCTTAGGGCAGGCCTTTGTCACAGTCTACAGCCCTTAAGGCTCCTTTGGGGATGCATGCATGCCACATCAGAGTCATGGGTTGGAGTCCCAGCTCCTCCAATTCAGACCCAGCTTCCTGCTAAGGTGCAGCCTTGGAGGCAGCAGATGACAGCTGGAGTCCTTGAGTCCCTCCTGCCATCCACGTGGGAGGCCACAGGAGACTGGGATTGAGTTCCAGCCTCCTGGCTTTCTCCTGGCCAGCCTTGGCTGTTGCTGGTATTGGGGGGGGGGGGTGTGAAGCAGCAAATGGAAGATGTCTCCATCTCCCTCTCTCTCTCACTGCCTTTCAAATTACACTAAAATGACTCTGCTGTCCCATGCCCATCCCCCTGACGTCTGTTGGGCTGACTCTCGGCCCCTCTCCCTGCTCCCCGGGGGCTGTTTACAGACAAGAATCGCAGTGAGCTCTGCCTGGTGGCCTGTCCTGGTCACCCAGGGCCACTGGGCCTCCAAGGCCCCTGTGGAACCAGAGGCGCAGGGGAGGGAACCGCAGGGGGAGGCCGGGCAGAGAGCAAGACCACAGCCCTGTCTGCGGCTGCCCCGCAGAGAAGCGGGGCCCCTCTGCGGGGAAGGAACCTGGTCTCCACTGCGATGCACGTGAAACCCCGACCCACTAGTGCGCCCGCACTTCCCCATTCCCGGGGAGGGCAGACTGAGGGCTGGGAGAGGAGCGCCTGAGGCAGACGCCCTGAAAGGAAAAATGCCACCAGGGCCTGGTGCTTCACAGGAGCGGGAGGCTGGAACGATCGCGCCTCCTGATTGGAGCAGACGGAATCAGACAAGTTTGGCGGCTGCTGATTGGCTCCGCCGGGTCAGGCGCTGTTGGCTGGCTTGTGTGTCAGTAGCTTGCAGGACCCGGGTCTGTGACCGACAGTAACCCCGGTGGGAGGGGCGGGGCGCGCGCCTGTCCTCAGGCTCCTGCTGGCCGCCAGCCAGGCCCTGACAGGCCCGCCCTCAGCAGAGGGGGCTGGGCGAGAGCCGGGCGGGCGGGCGGCGGCGGCTTGAGGATGTTCAGCGGGAGCTGAGTGCTGCGTGCCTTCCCGCATGGTTTAGGATTCCACGCAGAGCCGCTGGCTTTCTGCTCTGAGCCTTGCGTGTTTGGGAGAGTTTGAAGCGGGTCAGCGTGAGGACGGAGGTGTTGGAGGTGGCTGGGGCATGGTGTTATGGCCACGTGGGTGGCTGTCGTGGCTGTGCCTGCGTGACCACAGGGAGGGGGCTTGTGGCCTGGCCTGGCCTGCTCGGGCTCCTCGGGTCCTAAGGTGGACAAGGCGAGAGTGGACGCTTTGGCCCCGGGAGAACCTTTCTGGCAGAGGTGCCATGCAGCCACCCTCTACCCCAGGGAGAAGGGCAGTCTGGGGACCGGCTTTCTTGGAGGTAGGGAGGAGAAAGGGACAGATGTGTCCACATGAAGGAGCAGAGGTGACCTGGTGCGTTGCTGGTGTGATTTCAGTGGGGTCAGCCCCTGTGGAAACATTAAACACAGAATAACCATGTGTCCCAGCCCTCCACGCCTAAGTAGATACCCAAGTGAGTTGCAGACAGGTGTCCTTAGCAGCACTCTTCACAACAGCAAAAAGGTGGTGACAGCTCACATGGTCATCAGCGGATGAACTGGTAAACCACCATGGGTGGTACCAGCACACACTGGGGGCATGAGGCAATGAACGGCATGCAGTACCAATCCTTTCCCACAACACGGGTGACCATCACTCACATTATTTTAAGGAAGGAACCCAGCATGTGATGTCACATTCCATTGCTATGAAATATCCAGAACTGATAACTTCTTAGATAAAACAGAGAGCAGATTAGTGTTTTCCAGGAATTGGGATGCAGTGGGGGAGGGGTGGGAGTAGGAAGAAGATAAGGAGTCACTGTTGAATAGACAGGGTTTTCTTTGGGGTGGTGAAAAGGTTTTGGAAGTAGAGGTGATAGTTGCACAATGTAGTGAATGCACTAAATGCCACAAAACTATACACTTTAACATGGTTTTATGTTATGTAAATTCCATTATAGTTAAAATGTTTGTGCATGTATATATATATCTGAAAGAAACAAATAAACCCACTGAAAGGTGGTTTTCTACTGTCCAGACTTCTCCAAGGAATGAGAAAACAGCCATGGATCATGCTGGGTCCTTCACAGCCCAAGTGTTCACTTTCTTCTCTGCTCATTTCCTCTCTTTGTTCACCAAGGTTTTTATTTTATTTTTTAAAATATTTATTTATTTATTTGAAAAGCAGAGTTACAGAGAGGGAGAGAGAGAGAGAGAGAGAGAGCTCCTCAAATGGCCACAGGGCTGGAGCAGGGCTGATCCAAAATCAGGAACCAGGAACCTCCTCTTGTGGGTGTAGGGGCCCAAGCACTTGGGCCATCTTTCACTGGTTTCCCAAGCCATAGAAAAGAGCCAGATTAAAAGTGGAGCAGCTGGAACTTGAACCAGTACCCAAATGGGATGCTGGCAGCTTTACCAAATGGGTGACAGCTTTACCCACTACACCACACTGCTGGCCCCTCACAAAGGTTTTTAAAGCCTCATCTGGCCCTGGCTACTCACTGCTCCCTAATGGGAAATGGCTCAAGGGAGAGGCCCTTTTGGCTGCACCGAGGAGGTCCTGGCCTGGCCAGAGAACCCTGTGAGTCAGCAGAGCCCACACCGAGCCCTTGTGAGCCCTCTGTGGTTTGGGTGAGGCAGGCTGGGCAGGACTCCATGGGAGACGGGCTAACTTGGGTCCCCAAAGTGAGGAGGCTCATGCTTCCAGCAACCCCATGGAATTCCTTGGAGCCTGTGATTAGGGCTTGTGGCATTTGCCCCAAAGTTAATGTGTAAGAATCAGTGTTTTGCCTGTGGCATAAAATGTTAAGTACAAGTCACAGAATAGGACTCCCACTCCCTGTGACATTTCACAGAATCACGCAGTCAGAATTTAAAACAAGACATGAAATCTTTCCAGCTCTTGACTATTTAGCTCAGGGAGTCATTTCTGAAAGAGGAGGCTGCCCTTGCCGAGTGCAAGACTGTGCAGGAGGGTGAGGGGTGCTGGGAACGAGAGCAAAGGTCAGGCAAGTTGCTGTGGTTTGACAGGACTGCTTAGCACTCAGGCATGGTTGAGGAGGAAGGTGAGTCCCTGGGTGGAATGAGTTGGGTCTTCCTGGCAGAGGAGGCATCCCCAGTGTGTGCATGAGTGAAGCTCTCTGCCATTGCTACTCCAAGGAGGGGCCACACCAGGCTTTGCCTCTGAGTGTTAGTGAGTATCACCGGGCCTATACTTGGATGTGTGGGAGATGTAGGCTTCACTAGTTTGTCATCTGCTCCACACCCAGGAGAGCCAGGTGTTAGGATCACAGTTCTGGAGCCAGCTCAGAGCACCGGGCTCACTCCCTCACAGATTTCTCCCTGAGGCACAGGGAGAATGTGGTTTGCTTTAGAGTGGTGACTCCAGGCTTCATCTGAGTTATATCATGTATCAGTCCTCACGCTTTTTCATGACTGAACAATATCTTGTTGCATAAACTTACCATATATATGTACTCATCTGTTAATGAACATTTAAGTTGTTTCTACTTTTTGGCTTTTACATCATGCTTCTATGAATATTCATGTACAAATTTCTGTGTAGACATGTTCTTTTGGCCATATATTTAGGAATTGAATTGCTAGATCATCTGTTATCTGTTTTTTTTTTTAATGTTTATTTATTTTCATCCATTTAAAAGGCAGAGTGACAGAGAGTACAAGAGATAGAGAATGATCTTCCATCTACTTATTCACTACTCAAATGCCCACAGATAGCAAGGGCTGGGTCAGGCTGAAGCCTGGAGGCTGGAACTCCATCTGAGTCTCCCTCATGGGTGGCAGAGGTCCAAGCACTTGCGCTATCATCCGCTGCCTCACAGGATACATTAATAGGAAGCTGGATTACAAGCAAAGGTGTGGGGCTGGCATTGTGGTGTAGCAGGTTAAACAACTGCCTGGGATACTGGTTCAAGTTCTGGCTGCCCTGCTTCAAATCCAGCTCCTGCTAATGCACCTTGGAAAGCAGTAAAGGATGGCGTAGGAGCTTGGGTCCCTGCTCCCACGAGGGAGACCCAAAGGAAGCTCCTGGCCTCAGCCTGGTCCAGTCTTGGCCATTGCTGCCATTTAGGGAGTGGACCAGTGATTAAATGAGGCTAAGGACTAAGTGAACCATCTGAGTTGTCTCCCAGCCAGAATTGAGGGCTGGAGCCAGTGAGTGAAACTCAGGCACTCTGATGAAGGACGCAGGCGTCCTAACCAGCTTCTTAACCACTAGGCCAAATATGCCCTCCACTCAGTCTATTTTTACATTGGATTACTTATTCTGTTGAGTTGTAAGAGTTCCTTTTATTCTTTAGTTACTAATCCTCTATCATATATATAATTTGCAAGTAGTATTTTCTCCCATTCTGGGTCTTGCTTTTTTATTTTCTTGATACTGTAGTATCTTTTTTTTTTTTTTAAGATTTATTTTTTCATTTGAGGAGCAGAGTTACAGATAGAGAGAGGGAGAGATAGAGAGGTTTTCCATGCACTGGTTCCCTCCCCAAATGGCTGCAATGGCAGGAGCTGGGCCAATCCAAAGCCAGGAGCTGGGAGCCAGGAACTTCTTCTGGGTCTCCCACATGGGTGAGGGGCCCAAGCACTTGGGCCATCTTTCACTGCTTTCCCAGGTGCATTAGCAGGGAACTGGATCAGAAGAGGATCAGCCATCGTGGCTGCTAGCTTTGGCCTGGCCCAGCCCTGGCCACTGCAGCCATCTGGGGAGTGACTCAGAGGATGGAGGATTTTTTTTTTATCTCTCTCTCTCTCTCTGAAGCAATAACTCTTTTATATCCATGTTCCTGGATGGGAAGTCTATGAACATGGGATTTCTCTCCATTTATTTTGATCTCTTTTAATACCTTTCCATAGCATTGTGTAGTTCTCAGTGTACTGTTTTTGTGCACTTTTTATAAAATGTATTCCTAGAATAAATGTGGAATTATTAGTTTCATTCTCAGATTACTCATTGCTAGTTTGTAAAAATACAATTAATTTTTGTATATTAATAATTTATATGGGCCGGTGCCGCAGCTCACTTGGCTAATCCTCCACCTGTGGTGCCGGCACCTGGGGTTCTAGTCCTGGTCAGGGCGCTGGATTCTGTCCCGGTTGCTCCTCTTCCAGTTTAGCTCTCTGCTGTGGCCCGGAGGGCAGTGGAGGATGGCCCAAGTGCTTGGACTACTGCACCCACATGGGAGACCAGGAGGAGGTGCCTGGCTCCTGGCTTTGGATCGGTGCAGCGTGCCGGCGGTAGCAGCCATTTGGGAGGTGAACCAACAGAAAGGAAGACCTTTCTCTCTGTCTCTCTCTCTCTCTCTCTCACTGTCTAACTCTGCCTGTCAAAAAAAAAAAGCATATGGAGCCTGCCTAACTCATTTGTCAGCTCAAATAGTTGTGTGTTTGTACTTCTTTGGATTTTGTATAGGGAGAGTCATTTCATTTGCAAACAGGCATGGTTCACTTCTTCCTTCCTCATCTGGATGCCCATTTCTTTCTTTTTTCTTTAATATTTATTTATTTGAGAGACAGAGGCAGAGAGAGAGAGATCGTCCATCTGCTGGTTCACTATGCACACACAGCACCAGCCCCTGGATGCCCTTTTCTTATTCTGCCTTCGGACTTTGGGAATTTTACCTCTATGTTCTTCTCTGTTAGTATCTGAACCTATTTCTGTCCATTTGCCCCAGGATTCAACCTTGATTTCTAACAGGACCTTGATCGCTTTATATCTTCCTATTCAAAGCACGAGAAAAACAGTTCCTTTCATTGCCTCCCAAGACCTCTTATTCTACATCTCACCCTTCCAGAGCAGTTCATCACTGTTCCCTCCCTCGATTCACCCCACCATGCTGATGTGCTGTTTTCTGGCACTAAGATCTCTCTCTTCCTTTTCCACTCATCTTGGAAATTTTGCAGAGAGAAATAAGAAAACAATCCTGGGCTTGCACTCTGGCACAGTGGGTTAAAGCCCTGGCCTACAATGCCTGCATCCCGTATAGGTGCCAGTTCTAGTCCCAGCTATTCCACTTTCCCATCCAGCTCTCTGCTATTGTGCCTGGAAAAGCAGTGGGAAGATGGCCTAAGTCCTTGGGCCCCTGCGTCCATGTGGGAGACCTGAAAGAACCTCCTGGCTCCTGGCTTTGGATCAGCCCAGCTCTGGCTGTTGCAGCCATTTGGGGAGTGAACCAGCAGATGGAAGACCTCTCTCTCTCTGTGTCTCTCTTTCTCTTTCTGTGTCTTTCCAATAAATAAAATAAATCTTTAAAACAAAATGAGAAAGAAGTAAAACAACCCAGGGTGAAGTAACAAGTACACAAAATACAGATTCCCGGGAGGTGTGTTGCATCAGAGGGAGGATAGGCAGGTGCAGAACAGGAGGAAGCCGAGAGCACAGGGAGGCCACAGGCTGTGTGCTGGAGGCTGGCTCACAGGAAGCAGAGACTTGCAGGAATAGTGCAGTCACAGAACATCTGAAAAACACCCTGGCCAGAACATTTTACATGGAAGAAACAAAGGGGCCCAAGGTGGCAAGCCAGATATTCACTGGTGAAGAATGTGTCGCCATAAATGGATGCTATTAAAGTTTGACAACACCTTATACGCACTTTTGATTTTGGGTACTTGGGACTTCACTGAGTCTCACCTCGTAACTACTCTGAGACCCATTCTTCCTGTCTAAGGTGAGGGCAGCCTTGGAATAGAAAGTACTCTGGCTCTGACAGTCCCCAGGAGCTCTTAGGTGCCTCCAAATTGGTCGAGGTGGCACCTGCTGGGTTTCGGCACGTCTTCAAAATGGAAAATGTCCACACAAGGACTGTCCAAGTAGCAAAAGCTAAAGGTCAAAGGAAGCCTTGTGCTCATGAAGCCCCCCTTGCTCCTGGAAATGACAAACCTCTGAATCCATTTCCTTTCTGCTTGCTGTGGTGCTGTAGAATGCTTGGGACTTGATTTGTTCCCTGGAGGGGAGGACATTTTAGACAGAAATGAGCTGGGCTGCCCAGAGGAGGTTGCAAGATCAGAAATGGATTTCCCAGGCCTCGTGTCTCCTGCTGCTTCCCTACTCCCTCAGGGTCTCTGTCTTGGGTCCATGGCACCATGTGACAACATACCTGGCTACCCCCAGGCTAAGGCACCAGCAGGTGTTAGTGGCAGCAGCCTCAGGTTTGCTTCTGCCTAGAGTTTAACCTAAAGTTACCTCTAGGAAGGGCGGGGCAGATTCAACTTTTTTTTAATTTTAAAGGCACAGCACAGAGACAGGGTGTTAGGCCACAGGGGCAGGTTCCAGGAGACTGAATCAGAGCCACAAAACTCCCAGACAATGGTGCAAGCAGATTCGTTTCCCTTTTATTGTGAACCAACACAGTGTCCAATCAGTACAACTAGCTTCAGAGTTGACATGAATAGAATTATTGCAAAGTTATTCTTAGGTCACAGATAACTCATGTCACACATAAAAAAAAGGGGTCCTTGCACTTGCTCTCATGGCACTGAGGATGGTTCTCACATCTCTGAGCAGTTGACTGCCCTTACCCATCTAATAGATTAATTCAGTCTCAGGAGAGAACATTGTACACTAAAGTGAGCATCTGGGACACAAGAGCATACAAGTTCATGGTGGACACTGCTACCATGGAGATACTCAGGACTTGGAGAATTCTTCTACTGAAGGATCCCAAAATTCTTTATAAAAAGTTATTAGTCCTGCATCAAACTGCCCTTTTGGTGTGAGTCAGCATTATGATATCCATTTTTACAGAAGGACAACTGAGGCACATTCTAATAAAATGACCTAAATAGGGTAACAGAGCAAGTCAGTGGCACAGTAGCAGGCCTGACCTTAGCCACCAGTGTAATCTGGCCACCTTGCTTTCCTACCTTTCACACTGACCCTTTTGAGGCACACTTACAGAGAATATACTGAGCATCCTAGCAAACCAAATAGAAATTTCCCCTTTTAAATGTTACAGGCATCCTTAAATCTAAAGACAAATTGTGAATTGAATACATTCAGATTACTCCCACAGTCCCTCAAATGTGGGCACTTAGCTGAAGCAGCCCTCAGGAAAATTTCCCAAATGAAGCCAAGGGACTCCTGAAAATCCTTAGACCAGATACTCTCCAGTCGGGTTCCCTTTTCTACCTGCCACTTCTGTGGGCTCACAGGTGCAAAGAGATTCCGCTGTGGGAGTGAGGGCCGGCTCATGCGCAGCACAGATTAGGAAAGATGTAAGGCACTAGAATAAGTTGTCAGCAGTCCGCAATGCAGGACTATTAGAAATTCTCCTGTTGATTACATCTGAGTTACTCATTAATGTGTAACTTTAAAAGCTTGAA
The DNA here is from genome assembly GCA_949820135.1 of Sylvilagus floridanus. Lineage (NCBI taxonomy): Eukaryota > Metazoa > Chordata > Mammalia > Lagomorpha > Leporidae > Sylvilagus > Sylvilagus floridanus. The sequence goes on along the minus strand of OX463235.1, from coordinate 52,481,432 downwards.
AATATTGTTCCTAACTCAGCAGACACACCCAGGCTTCCACGCCCAGAGGCCCTCAGGCTGAGGTCTCCATTCAGCCCTGTGTAGATTCATGCCATAAATCAAATCCATGGGACAGGAATAGAAGAGAAAGTTGATCACATTGTTCATATATTGTAAAGCAGGCTTCTGATGACCTGTACAAAGGAACTGCCCTACAAACACTTCCAGAGGACAAGCAGAGAGCTCAGCAGATGTAAACAGTGATCTGCCATCAGATTCCTTTCTACTGAGTTGAACAGCTCAAAAGACAAAGATGCCTTTTATCCTCTTTGATCCCTGTGGCCTCTATTCAATTAACACAGGAAGAAGGGCCCTTCTCCCTCCCACCATCGGGCTCAGCAGTGGACAGTGTGTGACACTGCGCACTTCTAGTGTTGATAGAGCAAAGCCAGGCTTCTCCACTAATGCCTGAGGGACTGGGACAGGAGTCCAAGGATCTCAAACACTGAGGTTCTGTGTTCCCTAGATTCTTCTATACTGTTGTCTGCCTTAGGCTGTGTGGTAGGGAATGCTGGTTAGTCAGAACAGAGTCTGTTCAGCAAGGTGTGTGGTTTCTCAGTTACCACATCTCAAGCAAAGCTGCAGCACAGCCTGCTCCAGGATCAGGCTCTTCTTTCAAAGTGAGGCACTTGGGAACCGGGCCTTGCTGCCTGTGCTTCCTAGCAAGGACTAGGCATCCTCTCCTTCTACAAGCATTGCTCTGTCAGCTGGGAGCCCTGCTCAGTGGGGCCACCTGACTGAGCAAACAGGGGGCACTCAACGTGCTCTCTGCTCTGACCAGACACAAACCCTCCTTGGCTCTATGGCAGCCTCATTGGCACAGCATGAGCATTTGGCTTGGCCCTGTGTCACGAGATAGGAACCAGGGATAGTTCTGGGAGGCCTTGCCAGCCTTGTCCAGAGCCATCAGTGTGGCAGGGAGAGAGGAGGTACAAGGCCTCTAGAGGCACAGAAAAGTGGAGCAGCTGTCCTTGCTAAAGAGAAACAGAGGTCTGGGGCCCAGAGTGTTGTGTCTGCAGGAGGAGTTGCCTGGACAGCAGGAGGCTGCCTGACCAGAGTCAGAGACGATGTCAGAGAAGAGTAAGAATAGGATAGGGCAGGGCCAGAAATCAAGAATCACTGTAGCAAATAGATTACTACCTTGCTTCCCAGGCATTCCTATGCTCTAGGCTAAACCTTGAAAGAGCAAAGAGTGAATGAAGAGGCTCATGTTGTTGACAGACAACTGCACGATATTACTTATTCCCAGGAGAAGCTGGAACTAATGAATGAAACTGACATTGAACTTGTTTCATTAGGACACCCAATGGCCTACTCTCTTCTGAACCTATGGCAGGGTGGGAAGTTATCACTTACAAGCTGCCTACAGACCCTGTTGTCAGCTTCTCCATTCTCTGCCAGCCATAGAGGGTGATGGTCACAGGTGGGAGAATCAGACAAATCAGCTAATTCCTCCTATCCTTGAGGTTTCATAAACATCCCTCTTTCAAAGAAAAATATTCCAGGGAAAATATTTTGATATTCCAAGCAAAGGACATATATATATCTATGTATTTTTGTTTGACCAAACTCTACTTCTTGAAATTCTTCCATTTTTAGATATTTGGAAATGCCATAGTAATCATTCCTATCAATACCAAACCTCAAAACTTCTTATTCCATGAAATGAAAAATCTCCTTCTTATTAAAGAGCTCCTTCCCCAGCCATGAACACTTTTACTGCACACTAAATGCTTCTTCTTGGCCAAAAGCCTGCAGAGGCACTGAGAATTGTTTTTGTGTTCTACCAGTGCCAAGCTCCAGGCCACACCCTAACTCAGGAGACAACGGAAATGTGAAGAGGGGCTCAAAGTCCTGGCTAGGTAGACAGCTGCGTGTCTCATCACAGCAAGACCTTCCTCTCTGCTCATCTCCCACCTCGACCCCACCCTCACTTATCAGTTATGCCATGGCGGCTAACCTCTCCCCTGACAGTTTACCTGCAATTTACCTACTATACAAGCCTAGTGAAGTTATTCTTCCATTCCATCTAGCAAAGCCTGGCTGATAATAATTAACAAGGGATTTCCCAGAAGACTGTGTTGTCCTCTGGCTCAAGCCACCTAACTTAAAGTTCTGACAGCACAAGGAAAAAAGAGTTACCTATGTTTTGAAATCTTAAAAAGGCTGTGTAGGCTTTGGAAGGTGGACACCAACCAAGGACTGACCAGCTTCTTGTCTAAGAGCCAATTAGAGTTGAAAGGAAAGTGATAGGAATATAGCAAAGAAGAGAATGGGAATAGAAAAGAGAGGAGGTAAGGCAAGAAATACGTATCAGCTTAGCATTTCATAAAGGTATAGTTGTTGGTTTTCAATAATTTTTTAAAGAATGCTCAAATTTATTCTCATGATTAAAAAACTGACAGATAAAATTTTATGTATTTCTCATGTACAACATGATATTTTGAAGTATATATATGTATATACATATATATGAATGATTATAACCTGGCTAATTAACATATGGATTACCTAAACAAGTTATCAAAATTTTTGCATTTTTTTTAAAGAATACTATACTGGAATAGGTTAAGGTCAATATCTTTAGCATCCTGGGAGCATTATTCAGTAGTTAATAAACAGAACAGTGAACCTCTTCCTGGCTAGCTTTTGGCAAAGAAGTTGAGGAACCCAAAACTCAGCCACTCTTGTAGCTTCCATCTCCAGTCCTTTTAATCCTAGCCAAGATGGCGGCCTTGGATACTTTCTTCCGGTCATAAGCCAGGCCCAGGACAGCCATGCAGTCGATGAAGAATGTGGTGAAGTTGATGTGCCAGCGATACTCACTGGCAGAGTAGTCGTAGGGAAAGGAGTGGTGGTAGTTGTGGAAGCCCTCACCTGTAACAAAAGCAAGGAGAAATGTCATGGAGCTTGGGTGGATGCCTGTCTTCCAGCAGAACTGTAGAATGGACAGAGGGATGGATCTGGTCTCTTCTACTCTACAAAACAGATCCCCTCCAAAGCAACTTAAGAGATGATAGATGAGGCCTTTGTCACCTCTACTTGGTTTCTCAGAGCATGCATGGGTTGACTATAGAGAAGGTACTACTGCTGAGAATGCAGTGTAGCTTGGCAACGTCCAGAGCTTCATGAAACATTGACCCAAGGCCTGAAAGGCTGTGTGTGTATGTGTGCTGGGGTGGGGAGGGGAGAATCCAGAAGGAGGAACTTGGGCTGTGCTGTTACAAGGTGAGCAGAGGACCCACCTTCCCCACAGCAGTGGCACCACCATAAGGGTGGGAGCTTCCAATGGAACGGCAGGCAGTGGCCAAACATAGAGGGCAGGAGGCCCAGCCCAGGGCTGCAGTTTCCTCAGCCTCTGCTGGTGCAGAGTGGGCCCTCTGCCTTCTCATTCTTCGAGCTTTGACTGGGCTGGGGGTGGTGCTGATAAGATAGACATTCTCTTTGGAAAGAAGAAACAAATTGCTGAAATATTCCCTCTGACCTCCGAGATGCTGAGAATTCTCGGGACAAGAGTTTCACATGGACAGACAGAGAAAAAGAAATTCTGGACTGAGGACAGTTGCTGTAGTAGGTAAAGCTGTGGAGTCTCTGCAGAGAGAGGTTGCCGACTCCTGCCAGGACCCCTATTTCTGAGCTCGTCCAACAACGGCACCCTAACCCTTGTCAGGCCAGGGCAAAGGGAAGCCAACAGAGCGGCTGTTGGACCTTGTGCAGATGAACACACTGCAGATAGAGAGGGAATGACATCAATAGCCAGCAAGGCAGCCTGTCCTGCAAAGGCAGTGACCCCATCCAGGGCATCTCAATGTGTGTGCTTCCTGTGTGATGCTGCTCACCCGCAGTGGGAGCTGAGGAGAGGGTGGGCAAGCCCAAGGCTAAGGGTGCTGACAGAGGACTGCCGAGCCCCCGAAATGAGTTTGCAGCAAGGCTGTCAGTGTGCACTCACCTGGCCCACAGGTACCACTCTTAACACGGAGACACAGATGCAGAGAGAGAACAGAGCAGGATCAACGGGTGGAGTAAGGATCAGGGCAGCAAGAGACCGCCCAAGGGAGGCTCAGGCAGAAGGCCAGCTGTGGTAGATAGGATAAGCACGTGACCCTGAGGAAGGTGTGTCCAGAAGCAAAACAGAAAAGCAGAAAACAGGGCCAGGGAAGAGCAGAGGATGAGGAGCTAGGGAGGAAAGCAGCAGGCATGGAGAAGTGAATGAGCACACTTTAACTGGTGATCTTCAACAGGCTGCAGTGGAGGACGCTCTCCATAGGCACATTTACAATACAGGGCACATCTCAGTGCAGAAAATGCCACAGCTATAAGCAACTGAGGTATATACAGCGTAGGTGATTTATTTCAAAGAAAGAACATGCTGAATGAGAGAAGGTGCCCCGAAGGAGAAGGAAGCTGAATGAAAGTCAAAAGTGATGGAGAAAACATGCTTTTAATAAAATGGTAAATATGAGCAGGTTATGAATACAAAGGAAGATATTAAAGAAAAAGATGCGTATTAGGCAATGATGGGCATAAATGTGAGTGGTGTACTTGCCTAGGTTTTATTGGATGATCATTAGCAATGATCATTGCTGAAGGAGGCCACAGAGTCTGCTTAGGAAAAACTAGCTTGAGGCATTAGTCCAAATCTATACACAACAGAAAGAGAGATAGAAAAAGTAATGGAGACAGTTGATAGAGAATCCTGTCACCTTCATCTCTGACAATTAGGATTGGAGTTATGGGGAGAAATAAATTCAGGAACAGGCAACATTAGATCAATGAGCAAGAATTTGAGATCAAACTAGCTCTCTATGGAGGAATTCCCTAAGCCGTGCTAGGAGAATCAGTGTTCCTAGGATAGAAGAGAAGCAGACAAGAGAAAAACAAAAGATAAGAAGGGGGAAAAAAAGAAGGGACAAGTTGGGAGTCTGATGCCCTTCATGCTGGAATCATCAAACAATAAGACATGGCTCCCACTTGAAAATATGGTGCACGTGAATATAACAGGAAGATGAAAAAAACATTCAGTGGGACATGGTTTAATTAAATCAGTTATTTCTACATTTTATATGGCATGTTTCAATAGAAAACATTTGTCTCATAGATTACTGTGATGACCTCATTGTCTTATGCTTCCCCTTGGCCATGTAAGATTTTAGGCCAATAAAACAGAGAATGGGAAAAAGAGAACTCAAAATATCCAGCATTTGGAGATGGCTTAGAAACCTAGAATCACAACCAGTTATGTTTTACCCTTTAATTTTCATATAATACCTATTGCCTCAATGCCTATTGACATTCATCTTACTGCATACTTTATTTTAGCGGAAAAAGTGAGATTAAAAAGTGGCCACAAAGCAGATTAATCTGTGATTTCTAATTCCTAGGCTAACCCTAACAAGCAGACCACTGGGCATGGCCTTGCTATGCACTGCTGACTTACCCACAGCTCCCAGAGAAACCAGGATATTCTCTCGGGATTGAATGTTCTTATCATATGGGCGATATCCAAACATGTGGGCAGCACTGTTCACCAGCCAGGTGGCATTGAGCACTACGGCATAACGCAGGAAAGTGGCCACGTACAAGCTGTGTCGAAAAGTTTCACCCCAGAAATACCAGGGCACGAGCGTGGGCAGGATGAAGCACATCAGCAGGACGGCGGGTTTGTAGTACCTGTGTGGAGAGATCACAGGCTGAGCCGGGGCACAGGGGATCCACACCTGCCCCTGCTGTCCATGCCCCCTGGGCTGGGCAACCTCTTCTCCCTTGCTGTGAGACAGGGGTGGGCATCTGTTGGGTGTGCCGTGATAGGCCCTCACTTTGTGGATGGGGAGATGAGGAGGGTACAGGACTTCTCTGGGGTCACAGAACTGGGAACCAGCACAGCACAGATTGGAATACCTGCCTCCTGGCTCCAGTCCACAGCCCCTTTCCACTGCGCACAAGGCCCTGGTGCTAAGTTCACAGCTGAGGTCCAAACCCCAACTCTGGATCAGAGTTCCCCAGCCTGGGCCCATGCCCATCTGCCTTTGGGCTCCTTGCTCTTGCCCATCGAGTTCTTTGGCACACGTCCCTGTTTGGTGTCATGCCTCCATCTCCTGTGACTGTCCTCTAATTCTCTGCTCTTCTTTGCCCCCAGAGAGGCACTGAGTGGCCCTGATCACCTGTGTGTCCGTCTGGATGCCTGTCCCACTCTTCCTTCTCCCTGGGGACCCGGCCACTGCCACTTGGCGGAGTGATTCCCTGCCTCCTTCAGCAGTCACATCCTTGCTGCATCACGTCCTTCCCAGTCCTGCCCCTGCTTCCCCAGCGTGGGTCCCCTGACCCCCTATCTGCTGTCCCTGCCTCTCCTCTCTGGTCCTTGGTTTCTGGCCTCTGTCCTGAGAGTGGCCCTTCTGAAGCAGACCTCACGCTGCTGCTCTGTGCTCAGACCCGTCTTTGCTTTCCTGTTGTACCCTGAGTCACAGCCGAGGTCTGCCTTTAGGACCCGGTAAGAGGACAGTCTGTCTGCAGTGTGGTTCTGTCACCCCCTGTCCTCCAAGCAGGAGCACCCGTGGCTGGGGCACCTGGGTGCTGCAGCTCATTGTGCTCTTTCTGTGTGCACTGTCCCTGTGCACACACGCTAGTGAACATCCCTGTCCCCCAGTGCATTCTCATCCTGCTTCCTTCATAAACCCTTGGAGTTCTCGCCAAGCCTATTCTGCCTTGTGCCATGGCTATTAGGACCTCGGCTTACCACTTCAGCCCTCCTAGACTACAAACTCCTTGAAGGTGAGGACTCAGCTACATGCATTTTTGTGTCATTAATGTGTCCTAGGTCAATGAACTCTTGTACTCAGTTGGTTTAATTAATGTAGCTCAGAGTAGAACAACCAGTACCATAGTTTATGGTGGTAACCTGTGGGATGTTAATGTTTGGGGTTTTAAAATGGTGATTTTGAACTTGCAAGCCCTTGGAGAAAAACTGGGGTCCCACACCCCAGCGGCTGGGAGCACATCCCCAGCTCCATCGCCCCCTCACTCACCGCCTCTGGAACATCACCAGTTTCTCAGCTTTGAGGTCTGACAAGTCCAGCAGGGCGCCCTTCTGCTTGACCGCAGGGTGTTTGCGCACAAGCAGCCAGCCCACGTGTGAGAAGAAAAAGCCACGGCGGGAATTGTGAGGATCCGCGTCGGTTTCTGAGAACTTGTGGTGGGCACGGTGGTCTCGGGCCCATTCAAACACGTCATTCTGGAGAGACAGAGAAAGGGATGCAGCCTGAGGGGACGTTCTCTCCTGAGAACTCCCCGGCACAGGTGTCTTCCAGGCGCAGCTCACAGCACCCAGGAGTCTGGGCCCCTGAGGAGTCCTGGTGCTGCCTCCCCTCTGCTCTGCCTCTGCCACTGAGGCTGAAGGGGAAGGGCCACTCACTCTCCCGGGACCATGTGCCTGTGCCTGTGCCCCCTGCACAGGATGTGGTGGGTAGAATGGAGGTGAAACACGCAGAGCCAGGATGGTTTCATAGGAATGAACACTGCACTTCTGTAATAAGGAAGCTTACAGCTTGATTCCTGGGCTTTGAGGATACAAGGCAGGCCATTCTGTGTGCTAGGGGGATAAAACTGCAGGGAGGGGCCAGCGCTGTGGCGTAATGTTACAGCTGCTGCCTAGAGTGCCGACATCCCATATGGGTGACGGTTTGCGACCTGGCCACTCCACTTCCAGTCCAGCTCTGTACTATGGCCTGGGAAAGCATAGAAGATGGCCCAAGTCCTTGGGCCCCTGCACCCGTGTGGGAGACCCGGAAGAAGCTCCTGGCTCCTGGCTTAGGAGCAGCACAGCTCCAGCCATTGCGGCCAGTTTGGGAGTGAACCAGCGGGTGGAAGACCTCTCTCTCTGCATAACTCTGGCTTTCAAATAAATAAATAAATCTTAAAAAAAAAAAAAAAAAACTGCAGGGAGTTGCATTCTGGTGGCAAGAGACATCTCACACAGCCCAGTGCCAAGGCTGGCATGTAAATCATGGTCGTGACCACATTGCCCAAGAACCTTGGGCTTCTCTAGACTCTTCCCATATTCTTTAAAGAAGGTACCAGCAACTGGCATAGGGCACAGTGATTACAATGCCTCTTGAGAGGCCTGCATCCAGATCAGAGTGCTGGGTTCAAATCTTTTTCTTGATAGGAGCTGTCAAGGTATGAGTTGTTATAGTGGAGATGATTACATACATGTGCTAAGTAGCCTGGATATTGCCATGATAAATAGGACTAAGTTGATTTCCTTTTTCTCTTGCTCCAAGCTAAGCCCCACACTATTGCTGTCTCCTTTGCCCATTGCCACAGCTTAATAACTTTCAGAGTCTCTTCCACAATTCCCTTCATTCTGTCTCTTCTCTTTGCCTGAGAATCTTCAATTCCTGACTTAGCCATCAAGGCAGCTCAACACAAGAGTACAATATTGGGCTATGAGCCTGTCAAAGACGCAGTTTGAATTGGGGGATTATAATAGTACCTACAGCATAAGAGTGCTGTGAGGATTTGATGAATTAACCTCTGTCAATAAAAGCTTAGATGAGTGCCTGGTACATGATCCTTGCTATAAATCTGTTTACTATCTGAAAACCACAGACTGCATGATTCTGTGAAATATAGATTTTAATCCCATGGAGTTTTAAAGTGTTCCAGTTACAGAATGCATTTCCAGTCCACGTCTGCTCAGGAAACCAGGCTCAGTCACTGCTCTGTGGCTCCTTGGGATGAAGGGACACAATGGCCAGAATAACGTGGGGACCTTAGGCTCAAAACCAATCCTGCACAGCAAGAGTGTGTCCTGCTGATCCCCATTGCCCTTCCCAGTGACCCAGAGCAGTCTGCATGCTTTGTGGACTTCAGTACTGAGCCTGCACGTGTGACACAGGGGAGAGCAAAGTGCCATGGCTGTTGGTGTAGCTCCTCTCCAGGTGCCCACCCCTCCATTCTGCTCCCAGGCCATCAAGAGGGTGGAGAAGCAAGGGCTGAGCAGCGCCAGCTTCTTACCTGGAAGGCCATGGTGTTGGCAATGATCAGGAAGAAGCGCAGGGGCAGCCGAGCTTTGTAAGACCGGTGGCTCCACAGGCGATGCGCCCCTGCTGTGATGCCCAGGGCGCTGACGAAATAATAGAATATCCCTGCCAGGAAAGACAGTGGGCGTCAGCGAGCAATGCCAGTCCTGCCTGGAAATGTCAAGGACATTGTTCTGATGCTAGAGTCTGTGTCTTCTCTAGGCTTCAGGTGAGCGTCTGCTTCCATCCAGGCCTGTGGTCTCGGGAGGTACCAGACGTAATTGCTAACTGGGAAGTAGGTTGCTGGTGTACCCATCACTCTCTATGTTCAGTAGCCTGAGAGGCAGGGGCTGAACCTTGGTAGAAACTGGGAACTATGTTTGTTTCCTAAGGAAGAGCTAGCTGGTGGGTGACTACGGAACTAGTAGAGGTAGCGATACCACACGTCACAGCACACTGTAACTGCTCTATGTGCCTCTGCAGCCACAGAGAGGAGCTTCCTAAACAGCCTCCTCCTCCCCCACCCAACTCTCCCTCCCACAGGACCCCCAGCAGAGCCACAGAGGCAGGGTGGCCCAGTGGCAATTCTCGCCACATTCCCTCTGAGCTGCAAGTTAGGGGACTCGGTGACCTAAAACCAAGTGGTGATTGATAACTTCTTCCCAGAAACACAACCTGACTGCCCCTGTACCCGGAAAAACCGCCGTTGGGCCACAGCCCTGCATTCACCAAGGAGAAAGAAAATGGCTTTGGGCATAAGAGCAGGAACAACCTGCTGGGAAGCAAGGAAGATTCCAGAGTTGCTTCACGCTGCAGACGACCCTGGCAAGTTGACAGAAAAAGCACGCAACAGCCCCTATTAACAGGTCATTGGGAAAAGAGCCCAGCACTGTGGTGTCTTCCTGGCAGCATTTTCAAATAGAACCCAGGAGTCGCTGTTCTTTGCCTTCTCCCCGGCAGAGATTACTAACGCACACATTGGTGGTTGAGCAACGCCTCCTAACTCTGGTCCTATGAAAGACTCAGTGGTTTTCCCTGTGGCCCTCAACGTTGCCAGAGGAGTCTCTTCAGCCCTGCCCTAAGGGCTCTTCTGAGGCTCCACAAGGAAGGAGGTGGAAGTCTCTCCACATAGCTCAGTCATGAGAACAGCTGCGATGAGCCCCACATCACCTAAGAAGTACGACCTGCCTACAGGGAGAAGTGTTGTTGCCCCCAGTTGGTACCAGGGCAACAGGAAAGACATCCTGAGAAAGGACATGTTGGCAGCAGCATTTCACGGTGGCACTTGCAGTATTTCCCATGGAAAGGCTCAGAGGACTGTTCTAGTTTTGGGAAGAGCGGCTACGTTCCGTTAGACCGATCTGCCCGTCCACAGAACCACCCACTAAAATGGGCTGCGACAAAGTATGCCCACTGGAGACTGCTCAGGAAAACCTCACGTTGTCTTCTGGAGAGGGACTCCTGGCTCAGTACCCCTAAATTGGGTCTGTAGAGGTTCCTGGAGCCCCTTCCAGACTGAGGTTTCTGGGGGCAGAGGTGGAACTGTCTGGAGAGCACGTGTGTGGACTGAAGGCACATGGCCCTGCTGTGAGGACCACCACCACTCCCACCAGCCATGTGCATCCCTGAACAAGATGAGCTAAGGGAAGGTCAGGGACAAGTTGGTGGCCAGCTCCTGCCCCCAGCAGCCTCCAGGCTCCAGTTGCACAGGGCCCTCTTTTCTGACCCCGTCAGGCTGTCCCTGATGAGAGATGGGAGGGAACCACAGAACTAGGGGAGTGGGAAGAGCTGGGACCTTGGAGCGTCACAGCATGAGCACAGAGGGCCCTGATGGGCGGCACAGGAGATGGAACGTGAAGCACGTGCCTTCAGCTTCTGAACACTTGCTAGGCTGTGCAGCACCCTGGAGACAACATGAGCGAAAGAGCACCACATCTGTGTTCCATGTACTGTGCCTGACACAGGAGCGTTCCTCAGCCTCCTCCATGAAAAAGGGAGCTTGGTCTGGCCAGGAGAGAAGAGTGAGCTAGTTCCCTGGGTAACAACCTCGCCTTGCCTCCTTTACACCAAACTCTTCCTGAGCAGCTGCCCCCTGCTCCATCCCCTGAGCGAGCTCCTCATAGGCCATAAGGACCCTGGTCTCCACCAGGCTCCCAGCCTCCCAGGTAGGGGTCCTGATTGTCTTGTGGCTGGCGGGGCTGGCACAGGAACCAAGCAAACGACTCAGAGAAGTTCTCAGGGACAGCTGACTCTGGCACAGGTCCACTCTTGTCACATGGCACATGGTCTCAGGGCTCCCTCCTGAAAACCCAAGTTAAAGGACCCCCAGAACTGACCCCCTGCATCCCATTGGTCCTCCTGGCTCTCAGGCAACTGCGGAGAACTGGTTGGGAAAACCCAGGGATCCTGCCTCAGTTGAGAGCAGTGAGAAGCCTGGACGCGGGCTCAGGAGGGCAGGGACGCTGCTTACCCCAGAGCCAGGTGCGGAACTTGCAGGTGGGGACCAGGGTGATGCCGTACAGGGCTCCCAGGTGCAGCAGAGCCATGAGGATGATGTTCCTCCAGACGAACTCCAGCTTGGGCTTGGGGCCCTCCTCATCCTGGTAGCTGGGGTCATAGATGTCATCTTTTATTTCAGGGCGGATGTCTTCTTCCGCCGGTAGGGGCGTCTTCTCCAACTTGCCCTCTCCACTCTGCAGGAGCCTGGAGTGGGGTGCGGTGACTGTGGTGGTGGGGGTGTAGGAGCCAGAGACCTGGCCAGGAGGGGAAGAGGAAGAGGGTCAGAGAAGGAGTCGGTGGAGGCAGCAGAGGCCACTTCACTCTAGTGCAGAAGGGGAAAGGGGGGAGGGGAAAATGGGTGCTGTGCGCGTGCGGGAGGCAGAAGTTCCCAGGAACTGTTCAGAGGAATCGGGGTGAAACCTGGAGGTGAAGGAGGAAGGAAGGAGGGGTGAAGCACTAGCACCCCCGAGGACACACTGAGGAAAAGTCGCAGGTACACAGTTACCTGCAGGACTGCGTCTTTCTTGATTTGAAGTTTAAGAATCAAAGGTTGGGGATTCGAGCCCCCAGAGTCGAACCCACATCTGCAAGCAGCTGATGCTGGTACACCTCGGGACAGACGGCTCTGGGCTGTGCCCCCCACCCATCACCTGCAAGCCTCAGCCCCACCAGCGACTCCCGAGTTCGGGGCGGATGCTAGGAAGCTCACCTCATGCAGCAAGTGGGCCGGCATCTTGCCTCCTGGTTGCTGGATCGCTATCGAGAGGCTGAGAGTGAGGAGCGGAGTTAAGGAACAGGGGACAGAAGGTAGGCGTGGGATCCGGAGCCCGCTGGAGCGCGGGGATCTTGGCGCTGCGATGGGTCGGAAGCCTTCCCAGCAGCTGGGTCGCGCGATCGTGTGCGCGTCCGAACCAGCTCTGCAGTGATCTCCTCGGAGCTGGGGATTTAAAGGCTAAGAGCTGGCAGTTGATGCCCACGTCCCGGATTTCCTCAGACCCCTCTCATCCGCGGCCAACAAGGGGCAAAGTGCGCAGGGCTGGGTGACCGAGGAGCCCCGCGTGGAGGTTAGGGCGGGACAGGGGAGGGGACGGAAAGGTGGGGCGGCAGCGACTACCGTAGCCACGCAGAGATGCTGCGGACAGCAGCGCCGCGCCTCCCCTGCCCAGCCTCTGCCCCCTGGGGAAATGCTAATGAGGCTTGAGTGCACTCTAGCGCGTCATTGGCCAAAAGGAATTTGGTGCCACCTCGGCTGCCACTGCCATTGGCTCGGCGCAATCTGCTGTTCGGTCCGCCGCCTGCGCCGCGCTCCCCCTCCCGCTCATTCTCTTTTGCCGGCGCCCTGCGGCCTCGGAGGTGGTCGGAGCCTTCTCTCTGCTAGGCGGAGAGGACCAGGTGCTGGAGTAGGGGTGGCGCCAACGCGCAGAGCGAATGGGGGAGCGGGGCGTGGGTTACACAGGAAATACCCGGGAAGCTGCGGTGGCGCCCATCGCTCAGCCCTGCCTCCAGTCTTTATTCCCCAGACCCTAAGAAGGGGAAGCTTGGCTTCCACTCCCGGGATTGGGGATCGGGAGACTGGAGCCCCCAATCCTTCCTCCCCAGAGTCCAAGGACACAAGGCTGCAGGGGAACAATGGCAGGGTCCCGCCCACAAGTACTGCGATGCGGACCTCGGATCCCAAAGAGCCGCGTGCACCTCCAGAGCCACGCACTCAGACCCGCGCGTCTGTGCGTCTGCACGCAGTCCGCGGGCGCTGTGGGGCAGGCGCGTCCCCGAGCCACCCAACAACTGTGCGGGACGTGTTGGAACACCTTCAGGTTGTCCGGGGAATGTTGAGCGCCTCTTCCTGGAGACAGGCAGGACGCCCAGTCCCCAGTCGCGGGTCCGCCCAACAGCAGGGGAGAGGACTGGGTGTGGAATGAGAGGAGCCTGCAGGTCTTGGGAGATTTTGTTGCATCCTCCCGTGACTCCGTGAGGTGGGCACTCCGTAAACCCACTGGAAAGAGAGGCCATGGGCAGATTCCAGAATCTGCCCATGGTCACAGCAGCCAGGCAGTGGTGGAGCTGGGCTGAGCCCAGAAACATGATGCTGGAGGCCCAGCTCTTAACCCTGCCCAAAACCTTAGTGCGCCAGGTGCCCTAGGAGATCTGATCCACAGACCTTATGCCTCATCTTGTCTGTGTCTGGGGGAGCCCCGCCAGCAGAGTTGGGAACCAGGCAGGCCATGCATTCAGCCTGTCCCCTTCCATACCCGGTGTCCCCCAAACCCTGCCCAGGATGCTCTCCGTGGCGAAAGGAGAAGGAAAGGAGTTCTGTGCCAAGGAGGGTTGGCTTCAAAGAGGGGAGGCCCCTGGGACTGCCAGGAGGAGGACAAGGCAGCTCCCCGTGGGACCTGGTCCTGGGGGGAGGCCAACTCGCTGGCCAGGGAGCAGGCAGCTCCTGCAGCCCTGTGTGAGAGCAGTGCTCTTGAGAGACAGCGGGTCTGGTCATGGCAGGGAGGAGCTCAGTGTGTGGACCAGGAGCCCCCCCAGGGCTGCTGCTCAGGGTCTCTGCAGTGGTGCATCTGTCACTCTGTCACCAGCAGTGGGCCTTCCTCTTTGCCTCAGTCTGTTTCCGCTGCTAGCACAAACTGCCATGGGCGCGAGGCTTTGCAACAGCAGCATATCTCTCACAGGTCTGGAGGCTGACAAGTGCTGGGTCATAGCTCAGGGTGACCTGGGGTCTGGTGAAGGCCCCTTTCCTGCTGCATGGACGGCCGTCTTCACTGAGCGTCCACGTGGGGAAGGCCTGAGGTCTTTCTCAGGTCTTTTACTGGTGACGCACATGTCATTCTTGAGAACTCATCCATCATGGCTGACTTGCAGATACCACTTGCTAAAGCGCCAACTTGCAGATACATCCCAGGAGGCATTGATTTCCAGTGAAGGTGGGGTTGGCGGGCACACATTCCTACTGCGGCATTCATCAGGGAGGAGGGCTCAGGATTTCTTCTGGGGGTCTGCCTTCCGCTGTGACCCAAGGTGGCCATGCTGTGGATGCGGCATCCCTTGTCTGTAACTGCCCAGGCACACTCGCCTTGTGTGCTCCAGAACCATCGGAAACACCAGGGTTTCCCAGAATCTGCTCCTACTTTCTTAGACTCTGGTTGACACCTGTGCTGTTGTTCTACTTGATGCTGCTGTCATTAATGAGGTCAGATGCCCCTGAAAGAAAAGGGGAGGCCCGCCTAGGAGGCAGTGTGGGGCAGGGGTACCGTCTTCCTCCCTAAAGACAGGCTGCTCCCTGCCAGAGTGCAGGAAAATCTGGATTAGGGAGAGGGAGTTTCAGAGAGACAAGGGCAGCGCCCCTATCGGTATTGGGAACCAGGCAGTGCACATGCCACTGCTGTGGTTGTGTCACCCCCACTTCCCACCTGCCAGGAGCTCACAGGGCCCTCTGAGCAAGGCCACGTGGTAGGAACAGTGTTATGTGAAAAGCAGGAGCCTTGGTGTCTAGCAGGAGTAGGTCCGTGAAGGAAGAGAAGTTACACCGAGTCTATCGCCCGTGTGTGACGGCCGACAGAAAGTTTAGCAGGGATGAGGGAAGCACAAAGCACGCTTAGGGGCTGGAGACGGCAGCCACATGCTGTCCTGTGTGAACAGTGGCAGGAGGCGCCACGGTGGTTTTTAAATTCCATGTTGATTCTTCAGTTCAGAGAGCAAGAGAATCAGGCCCCTTAGCCCGCCTAAGTAAGTAAGGTGTCGCTAGCAGGAAGCCCAGGACAAGCTCTTGTAGGCATTCAGTCCTCTGCAGCCTTCCCAGATCCGATGCTTTGGCAGAGGGTTGTTCCCATGTAGGACAGGGCTGAGAAAGCAGATGTATGCTTGATTCAGCCTCATTTCTCTGAGTGTCCTGGGACCCTCAGCTGGAAATCCTGAGGTGCCCGTACCCTGCAGAGCAGAGAGCCAGGGGACACCATGGACCCGAACCAGTATTTCAGTGCAGCAACATGCCAGAATGCTAATTGTCCCTCGGCCATACCCTTGGAAAATTGTCACTGCTTTTGACATAAGCCTGACTGGAACATAATTTAGAATTGAATGACGTTGTGCGGTGTATATTTTAACCTCCCCTGCTCTCTCCTTTATTGGCATGAAAATCTACAAGTGCTAACACCTGCAGGGATGTGTATCCCCGCAGAGCAGTCAACCAAGAGTATTTCATTCTGCTTCTCCAACTGGGAGTTTGTTTCCCTTTGGAGCAGAGGTCACCTCCTTTCTTGGGGCCCTGGTCACACTGTGACTCTCCAGTGACAATCACCAAAGCAGCACAATGACTTGAGTTCTGGCTTCATTACTTGATGAGGACACCCTTGTCCCACAGTTATGACTGCAAGCATGGACAGCCTTTGTTAAGAGGGCTTATACAGACCAGCGAACATGACAGGCTCCAAATGACACAGGAGCCGGGGAATGGAATAGGTGCTTCATAACAGAAGGAACAACAGATGCCAAATACTTGAAAAAACTTAATTTGTATTAAAGAAAAAAGTGATATGTAATTTATCACCATCAAAAGCTTGATGATATTCAGTATTGTAGAGGATGAGATGAGATAATCATTTTTTAAAGATTTATTTGAAAGGCAGTGTTACAGGGAGGAAGTGGCAGAGAGAGAGAAAGAGAGAGAGAGAGAGAGAGGTCTTCCATCCGCTAGTTCACTCCCCAAATGGCCACAACAGCCAGAGTTGGACCTATCCAAAGCCAGGAGCCAGGAGCTTCTTCCCAGTCTCCCACATGCGTGCAGGGGCCCAAGAACTTTGGCCATCTTCTACTGCTTTCCCAGGTCATAGCGGAGAGTTGGATCGAAAGTAGAACAGCCGGGTCTTGAATCAGCACCCATATGGGATGTTGGCAGTGTAGGTGGCAACTTTACCCACTACATCACAGTGCCGGCCCCAGAATAATCATTCTTTAAGTTGCTGAAAGAATACATTGAGTCACAAGCATGTTCAGCACAACATAATACTAAAAATTTATGACATATTACAAAGATGACACACTACTGCCTGGTTTCTGTAGTGTAGTGGTTATCACGTTCGCCTCACAAAAATGACACACTGATGCAGTTCCATCATAGATATAAGTTGCATATATGATAAGACTTCAGGGCCAGTGCCATGGCTCACTAGGCTAATCCTCTGCCTTGCGGTGCCGGCACACTGGGTTCTAGTCCCAGTTGGGGCACTGGATTCTGTCCCAGTTGCCCCTCTTCCAGGCCAGCTCTCTGCTGTGGCCAGGGAGTGCAGTGGAGGATGGCCCAAGTGCTTGGGCCCTGCACCCCATGAGAGACCAGGAGAAGCACCTGGCTCCTGCCATCGGATCAGCGCGGTGCGCTGGCTGTAGCACACCAGCCGCGGCGGCCATTGGAAGGTGAACCAACGGCAAAAGGAAGACCTTTCTCTCTGTCTCTCTCTCTCTCACTGTCCACTCTGCCTGTCAAAAAAAAAAAAAAAAAAAAGACTTCAAGAAGTTCATGAAATGTAAATGCATGGATTGCATTATTTTTGCACCAGAATAAATTTACCTTTTAATTTCATCTTTCCTAGAAATTTTTTGAAGTAATTGTCTATATACTGAATATATATTGCAGCCAACACCAATAAAAATATTGCTTAAGAAGCATTTCTAGTGACATGGCAAAATGTTCATAACATAATGATGTTCAGAAGGAGGACACCTACATGTGTATTTATTTGACCTCAACAACATGAAACAGTGTTAAAGTGGATAAAAAGAAGTACTAGGTTGACACCGTGGATCTGAAATTTCCTGAGAAATCATCTGTGGACAATTTAATTCATCTTGTGAAGTTTAATTTCCTCATCTGTAAGATGAGGATAATGGGGCCAGCACCGTGGCAGAGTGGGGAAAGCCACCGCCTACAGGACTGGCATCGCATATGGGGCCAGTTTGTGTCCCAGCTTCTCCAATTCTGATCCAGCTTCCTGTTAATGGCTTGGGAAAGCAGTGGACAATGGCCCAAGTGCTTAGGCCCTTGCACTCATGTGGGAGACCCAGAAGAATATCCTGGCTCCTGGCTTTGGCCTAGCCACTGTGGCCATTTGGGGAGTGAACCAGCAGATGGAAGATCTCTCTCTCTCCCTCTCTCTCCCTCTCTCTCTCTTTCTCTCCTTCTCCCTCTCCATCTCTCTGTAACTGACTTTCAAGTAAATAAATAAATAAAGCAGGAAGATGGCAGTTCCAGTAGGGGACACACAGCAAGCTGCAATCATTCTTATTTCATTTAAATACAGGCTCCTTCATTTTGGCATTCCAGGGTCCCATGATTTTACTCTGAGCTTGCTATTCCAGTATTCACTCCACTTTCCCCTTGGTGTGACTTATGCCTTCCTCAAACTGAAGTCTTATTGATGTCTTTTTAAATGATTTATTTAATTTATTTGATAGGCAGAGTTAGAGAGAGGGAGAGACAGACAGAGAGAGAGAGAGAGAGAGATCTTCCATCTACTGGCTCAACCCCCAGATAGCTTCAATGGCTGGAGCAGGGCATGGCTGAAGCCAGGAGCCTGGAACTTCATCCACGTCTCTCACATGAGTGGCAGGGTCCCATGTACTTGGGCCATCTTCTGCTGCCCTCCCAGGCACATTAACAGGGAGCTGGATAGGAAGTAGAGCAGCCGGGACTCAAACCAGCACCCATGTGGGATGGCAGCACCATAGCTGATGGCTTTACGCACTATACTGCAGTGCCAGCCCCATTTTTACTGATTTCTAAACATGCTCCATATTTTCAACTGTTTCTTCACATCAGCTCTGCCTATGAAAAAAGTACTCATGACCCAGTCTTTACCCTCCTAGATGTGCCCAGAAGAAATAAAACCACATGTCCACACAAATAAACTGATATAAGAATATTCATAGTAACATTATTCATAATAGCCAAAAGATGGAAACAACCCAAAGGTCCATCCATTGGCTAATGGACAAATAAGTTATGGTATATCCATATAATGGAACATTATTTAGCAATTAAAAAAAATGAACTATTGATACATGCTGCAACATAATTGAACCTGGAAAATACAATGCTAAGATAATGAAGCTAGTCACAAAAGACCATTGATTGTATCATTCCATTTATATGAAATGTTCACAATAGGCTAAATTATAGAGACAGGAGATTACTGGTTTTCCAGAGAAATAAGAGTTGGGAGGGTGATGGCTAAGGGGTATAGGGTTTCATTTTGGAGTAACAAAAATGTTCTAAAATTAATTGTGGTTATAGATGCACAACCTTGTAAATATACCAAAAGCCATTAAATTGTATTATATAAATGCATTTCTTGTATGCTGTTAATTAATATCTCAATAAAGTTATTTTAAAGCAAACCTCTGCTCTGCCATGCCAGCAAATCTGAGGAGGAATTTGCTAATTTTCTCCCAACAAACCCTTCTGCTAGGCATGACAGAGCAGAGGGGCTTACTGCAGGGCATCTGTGAAGGTTTTATTCCCCCATGTTTTCAGGTCAGGTAACCCATTTGGTCCTGAGGAGAGAATTCTCCTGGGAGCTTTCCTGGGGGGAGGGGCCGGGACCACCTGGGAGGTTATCAGGGTCTGAGCTTTGTTTTTGCTTATGGTCCACTTGCCCTATCAACCTGTGGCTTCAGCCCTGTGCCTAGCAATTTCCCTAGCTGAGTTACCACTTGGCTGTGGCTTTTCTGGCTCACCTTTGGGGCCACAAATACTGTAACCAGGACTTTGTTGTCATGGATATTTCAAGGCCTGAGTGCAGAGTAGGCAGAATTTCTACTGGGTGAGGTTGATTTCAAGAATACAGGCAGTTCTCAGTCCTAATTTGAGAGCAGGTTTATCCAGAGGAGACTGAGTCAGATAACTAGCACTTCTGTCCCTTCCTGACCTTTGCTAGGGTATGGATCTCTCTATGGAATTCTTTGTCCTAGGACTTATTTTGATTTTGTTTCTCATTGGAATCCTGACAGCTGAACCATCCCCCGGACCTGAGCTGTTGCATTTACCTGACCTTTGTCTCACGGGGACACCTGATGGGAGGGAGGAAAGTACAGAGGAACTCTCTGCCTCTCTCCACTGCTAAGTGGCCAAAGATATTGACCGTCCTGTCAAAGTTTCCTTCTACACACCAAAAAAGGCCACGACCCGCAGTCAGTCACTGTCCAGTGTGACCCCTCTCAGAGCACATGATCCTCTCCCCTGCTTTAATGACCTCACTGTTCCAAGCATGGCTTTGGGTTTCCCAGTCTACAGAGCCCAATGTTAGTACCCTAGGAGTCCCCAGGAAACCACCATCTCCGTGAAAGGGAGTCTCTGGGGGTGCTGGGATGGGGAGGGCGGCCCACTCTCAGCTCTCCATCAGGAGTCAGCTTGTGGGACTTTGTTGTTTCTGATTTTCTTACTTCTGGTGGCTGTGAGTCACTCTGGGCTGCAAAATCAGTGGCCACATTGGTTGAGACTGTCCTTCCTGTTGAATCTGAATACTTGGGGGAGTGTTCTGAAATCTATGGGCGTGCGCTTGTCTTTCTGCTGGTATCTTAGGGCCTCTCTGCTGCACGGTATCAGACTCCCAAGTCCTAGGCATCTGAGTTGCTTTGTGACTGACCCAGATGACACCCTTTGTGTGTGTCAGTTACTTTCCCTGTGTCTCAGCAGACAACAGTGACACAGGAGCCAACCTTGCAGAGGAAATCAGCAGGCCCTTGGCAGGATGTAAATTGTGCAAAGAATGTTAATTCTGGAGCCTGTTGCCTCTTTCAGGGCTGGTCTGAGCTTCTTCCCTGGCTTGCTCTTCCAATGTCTTGTCCCACTTGGGAGATGGGGGAAAGCAGCCTTCAGTTTCCATGTTCTTCCCTTGGAGGTGGCAGTAGATACATCTAGCTGAGGTCTCTCAGAGTTTGGGGAAAGGATGAGGGCTCCAGTGATGGGCTTTCTACACAGTTGTGACCTTAATCCCAGGAAACCGTGGCACTCCCAAGGGTGCCCACTTCTAACATGGACAGGCTCAGCATGAGAAGCTTGGGTCTCCTGTTCTCTGTTCTCTGTTCTCGACACATTTAGGAAAAGTCAGCATGGGGACACATACCTAGAATTAGGGAGCATTAGTCTGCAGGAAGAAAGGAGACAAGAGTTGCCACTGAAGGATGGGGACCAGTCCTTGGATGACACCTACCTTGAGTGTCTGTGACTGTCTGTGGCTGTCCACAGCCAGCTGTCAACAAGGAGAGGAGGACTTTTATGCAACCTGGAGATATCACTTGACATTGTCTTCCTTTTGATCTGGGATCCCTGCAAGGACAGACTAGAAACATCTAGAAGATTCTGGCCCTGGGGACGTAAGACTGACACAAAGACTGACTGTGACCCCCAGAGTTACTCAGGAACACTAAGGTTCAATCTTCTGATGCACGTAAGGAAAGATAATACATTCTCTTGCACTAAAGTTCGAATCTGTAAGTGACACAGAAGAGGCCCAATCCCTCTCCCATGTCTGGCATTAGCTGGCTGCAAGCCTTCTCTCAGTCGCTGACACTTCAGCAACTCAGGATCCTGAGACTAAAGTGTCAGCTTGCTCAAGTAAACAAGCTCACCAGGACATGCTGTTATCCAACCAGCCCCACAGATCTGTCCATGCATACCACACGTGGCACCGTCCACTGGGCAAGAGGCCAGAGCTGTAGAAACTTCCTTTATAACCCCAGACCTCTGAGGCTTTCCTAGGACAGAGAGCAATGTGAGCATCAGCTTGTCCCAGAGCTGGCCCTCAGCAGCTCCTTGTGCCCAGAGAAGGGAGCAGGGGTCCACACTGAGTGACAGAAGCAGACAGTGAGGAGAGATGGTGTGAGTGAACTCCCCTCAACCCCTCGACAGGCCCCATGTTAATCTGCCTGTCTAGAGCCAGTCTGGACATTATTGGCTTCTAGAGATTAAGTGAAACAGGACGTAGGACACTCCCACCATGCTGGGCATTTTAGTTCACTCATGCAGCCAATGTTCAGCAACACACAGGTGGTGCCTGGCTCAGTGGTGGAGTGGAGACAATAGGAGGCCCTGCCCTTGACAGCTCGAGACAGTGGAGGAGATCTTTGTGGCTCTGGATGCTGGAACTCAGCACAGGATATTAGAGACTCATAGAAAAGGCAAAAGCCAGACCAGCCTGAGAGAAACAGGGAAGACTTCTTGGAGGAGATGCTGGTACTCACACCACAGGGATTATTAGAAGTGCGTTGGCAGTAAGGGTCAGGGTGTTCCTACAGCCCAACTCCCTGGGTTACATGACCTCTGTCTGTCCACACTATCCACAGAGCCCGCCTCCCCTTTCACCCTAGCCCTGTAAAGTACAGGATTAGAGTATGGTGTGTGTGTGTGGGGGGGGGTACATGCCTGCGTGGATATGTATGTGTTCATGTAGTCATTTTTTAAAAATATTTATTTATTTATTTAAAAGTCAGAGTTACACAGAGAGAGAAAGAGAAGGTGGGAGAGAGAGAGAGAGAGAGAGAGAGAGAGAGAAGTCTTCCAATCTGCTGGTTCACTCCCCAATTGGCTGCAACAGCAGGAGATACACCAATACAAAGCCAGGAGCTTCCTCTGGGTCTCCCACACGAGTGCAGGGGCCGAAGGACTTAGGCCATTTTCTACTGCTTTCCAGGCCATAGCATAGAGCTGGATCAGAAGTGGAGCAGCCAGGAATTGAACTGGTGCCCATATGGGATGCTGGCACTGCAGGCAGCAGCCTTACCCATTACACCACAGCGCCAGCCCCTATAGTCATGTTTTCATGCACAGGTTTGTATACTAGGGGAAAGGCCTTGACCAGGTTGTTCCCACGCATCTCAGGGACCTGGTGGTAGGTCTGCAGATCAGATAGTGAGTGTGACGAGGAACAGCTAATGTTTCAGGGGTGGAGTATGTGATCTGGAAACTCACAGGACAGGCAAGAACAGAGAATGAACATGACAAGTCCAGGGTGGCCTGACCTTGCATAGACAGCTCTTCCAGGCCACAGGCCACTCCCTCCCTCCTCTGGAGTCAGCATGGGAACTTCGCACCCCACTCCCAAAGCCAACCCCTCACCTGAGCATGCACTCATCAAGGGAGGACACACAGGGGACAAAGGAGCCCAGGGCCACCAATAGCAAAGCAATGAGCCAGGAGGGAAGGCTTTCCTCCCTGACAGTGTCTGAGTCAGGTGGGGACGTGGGAGCCTGGCCTTTGTGGTCACAGCCAGGAGAACCCCCCACTGGCCTCCTGCAGCTGCCTTCCAGAGTGCTTGTAGGGAGAGAGGGACCAGCCATTCCTGCCCTCCCCCCTCCCGCTGGTTTCCCTCCTCCCCTCGCCCTCTCCACAAGGCTCCCCCTACAAAGCAAACTTCCCTGAGTCCAGCAGGCCATGGGCACCAGGGCAACGCAGGCAGCTAGCCCACTCGCCCTGCCCTCCCTCTGCCTGACAGTAACCTCTCCCACCCTGATGTCACCCTGGCTTTGCAGGGACATAGCAGCCAAGCCATGAGGTCCAGAGGGCAGCTGGCTATGTGCGAAGCCAAGCGCTCCCCAGAGAGCTCCTCCCAGCCAAGAGCCTGCGTCTCTCCCAAGCTGGGTCTGGGCGCCACCAGATCCATCTGGGGACTGAGTGTTGACAGAACCTCCTCCACCCCCACCTCGTGCAAGTAACAAGTCCAGCTCTTCTCTGCGGGGGCCCAGGTTGTGGTGTCAGCCCCAGGAGCACACAGATTCCTAAGAGCAACAGGACAGAGCACCACAGGACACCCGTGGCCAGCACCTGGCAAGGGCAGAGCATCAGTGTCCCATGGGAAATGGGCTGGGAGGTGAGGGAAGGGGGCAGGGGCCCTCCCCACAGAGCTGCCTCCAATCAGGAAAGCAAGAGACTGGCCTGCAGACCTTCGTTTAAGGTTTGTTGTTGTTTTTGGTGTCTACTTAGGTGACCTCTGCTAGCTGCTTGGACAGTCAGTGGATCCTTATCTGCCTGTTTTCTCCTCTGCAAGACTCAGAAAGGTTGCAGCAGCCTGGGGTGCTGGGGCGGGGCGTGCAGTGAGGGCAGTGGCTCAGTACCCAGCTGCTGGCCGGTGTGCGCAGGTGCTTCCTACGTCTTGTCTAGTAAGTGGTCTGTCCACCACAGAACAAGCATGCAAAGCACGAAGCCCAAAAGACCCTCTCTGGGCCCTGTATCTCCCTGTCCCACCACTGGCCATGCCTACCCCCCCACCCTGACCCCACTCCAGGCTGAAGAAACCCTGAGAGCTGGGGTCCTGGCCACTGTAGAGGGGAGAGACAGGAGGGTCAGATAGAGGCTTCTGCTTTCTGCTCTCCTCCCCAACCTACTCTCCTTCCCCATCTCTCCCTGCCCAAGAGGGACGACGGAGACCCCCTGCTGGCCCTCACTCTTGCCTTTGGCATCCCAGGCATAGATGAATGTCATCTTGGTGGATGCCCAGGCTACTTCTCCGCTGCCCCCACACCCGGGGTTGGCTAAATTCCCTGGTAAAGCCCAGGGTTATTTCCATCTCATTTCCCACAGGAACACTGGATTTGCTGTGCCTTCTGCTCCAAACATGGTCTTGCAGAATCCTTGGTTTCACCATGTCCTCCTTTCAAGCGGCTGCCCCAGGCCTCCCAAGCCGGCCTTTGAGCCCAGGACTGGCCAGCAGGAGAGGAGCCAAGTTCAGAGCCCCAAACACAAGAGGCCCCTCAGCACCACCTCAGTTCTTCCAGTTGTGGGGTACAGGGACCCCAAGCGGGAGAGTGACTGGGCAGTCCCCAGGATGAGCCAGGTGCTCTTCCCCCTAGCATTCCATTTCCCAAACCCCTGCTAACCCCAGAAATGCCAGTTTCCTCCCTGCTCCCCAAGTGTTACCCTACCCAAGTGCTCGGGGCCACCTGGCAGAGCTGTGGCTACCTGTCCCATAGCTTACCCTTGACTGAGACCAGGAGCTCCTCATCAGCTCTAGAGCCAGGGGAGGGGTTACCACAGAAACAGGGACCCCAGGGAAGGGATGGAGCCTGGTGCTGGCCAAGAGCTTCCTGCCAGGGCAGGCTGGCGCCTGGGCTGTGAGTCAGGGCTGAAACCAACACTCCCATAATCCTGTGCCCTCCTTCGTGACCTAGGGCTCAGATGCGAGGAGCCAAAAGCAAGGCATGGAAAAGGCAGGGCTAGTGCCTGGCAGGTGAGTGAGCTGGATTCACACAGGCGAGGGGGGACAGAAGCCCTTTCGGGGCTGGAGAGTTTGTTCTGTGGCCAGTGGGTGGAGGCGGGGAGGAGGGAGTGACCAGAGGGCAGAGGACTCACATCTCCCTCTCGGAGGTGGGCAGCAGACCTGGCACTTGGTGGGGACCCTGAGGGCTGAGGCTGCCCCTTCTCAAAGAAGTCATGGAGGCCATGAGAAGGAGACTGACTGCCGGGCCGCCAGCCCAGGCCGAGCAATTGAGCACAGGCATTCACCTGGAGCTGCACTGCCCATGGCCACTCCCAGCCCAGGAGCAGCCCTGAGCTTTGCAAGCCCTGGGCTTGCTTACAATCCCATTCCTGAGGGATGAGGGACTCCCCCAGGGGCTCTTTTGACTACTGGAGGTCTCTCCCCTCCTGTGGGGATCTCCAGTCAGCCACCCAGCCTCCCTGCCTCAGGGGAGATGTCGGCTCTGCCAGCCTAGCCGGGCTCCCCTGATGGGGTTTCCTTGCACACAGGCCCAGCCTTGGTGTGTGCTCCTAGGAGGGCCCAGGCTCACCCTGGAGGCTGCCAGGCCTCTGGAAAGATGAAGCCCTGGCGGGTAGGACCTGCTCACAGGGCCAGAGCGGGACCTTCAGAGGTTCCAGGAGAAGAGAAGGGAGGAGGGGAGACCAGTGGTCCCTAGACTGACAGGGACCCCAGAGTGCACCGCCCTCCAGAGTGGCCTCTGACTTTCAGGAAAGAGCCCTCCCTCCCTACTGGCAGAGATTGGGCTGGGGGCCTGTTGCCCCCTGGTGGCCATGCTGGGCAGAACATCTTTGTGACCTCACCAGGACCTGTGATTCAGGTGAAGGGAGGAATGGAGACTTTTTTGTGGTGTTTGGGCTCCTCTCCCACCCCCACTTACAACACAAATAATACGAATCCTGACCTCCAGGCCTAACCCTCAGTATCTCCTCCTGTGAAGGCAGCAGCATAGCTGTGCACATGTGCAAATACGCCCAGGCCCAGTGCACCACAAAGTGAGTGGAGCAGCTGTGCCGTACATGACCCCTACCTAGCAGAGCTGAGTTAAAATCAGCAGCATAAGGAGAGCTGGGAGGAACTGAGGGTGTTAGCTCATGAAGATGATGATGGTTGATTCCGTTTCTTGGCACATTTCCAAACAGATAAGCGAGAAGGTCACACAGAAAGTACCCAGTGAATCCTTAGTAAATCACTTGTACAGTTGGTGCCGTCTGCTCCATTGCCTGACCACCTATCTCTTCACCTGTCTGCCCCCACTCCCTCAAATGTGTGGACGTCTGTAGCCTCCGCACTGTCCACAGTCACCTGAGACAGTTGGGTCTAAACCTCCAAAGGCTTCTTCTACTCTATCAGAGCCACCTTGACTTTGAGTAGCACTTGATACTGTCAGTGGTGACTTCCCTTACACCCTGCTCCTCTGACTACTGTACCTTGAAAACCCTTGGTTTATCTCTCTTTCTCTCTCTCCCCCACCCCTTTCTCTCTCTCACCTTCTCTTCCTTTATGGCTCTTCTTCTTTCCCCAACTCCTTAAGTTCTTTCCTCTCTTCACTCAAGTCTTCAGCAACCTCATCTGTAGCTGTAGCTCCAAAAATCACCTCCAGCAACAAGATCCTCACCTCACTCTTTTTTTTTTTTTTTTTGACCAGCAGCAGAGTGGACAGTGAGAGAGAGAGACAGAGAGAAAGGTCTTCCTTTTGCCGTTGGTTCACCCTCCAATGGCCACTGCGGCTGGCGGGCTGCAGCCCGAGCACGGTGCTGATCCAAAGGCAGGAGCCAGGTGCTTCTCCTGGTCTCCCGTGGGGTGCAGGGCCCAAGCACTTGCGCCATCCTCCACTGCACTCCCTGGTCACAGCAGAGAGCTGGCCTGGAAGAGGGGCAACCAGGACAGAATCCGGTGTCCCAACTGGGACTAGAACCTGGTGTGCCGGTGCCACTAGGCAGAGGATTAGCCTATTGAGCCACAGCGCCGGCCGTTGGGGTAAATTTTTAACACAGCTGTTAAGACACCACTTGGGATGCCTGTATCCCATAGCAGAGTGCCTGGTTCAGGTCCTGGCTCTACTTCCAATTCAAGCCCTGTAATGCACACCTGGAAGGCAGCAGGTGATCACCCAAGTCCTTGGATCCTTGCCATCCCTGTGGGAGACTCAAGCTGAGTTCTAGGCTCCTTGCTTTGGCCTGGCCTACCCCCACCTGTTATGGACATTTGGGGAGTGAACCTGCAGAGAGAATATCTATGTATCTCAGTTTCTGTCTCTCTTTCAAATAAATGAAAATACATAAAAATTGACAAAACAATCTCTTGGGAGGCATAAAGATGCCAAATGTATTCAGGAGGACTTGTGAAATGGGGAACATGATAGGAAAGAAGTAAAAGTTCAAAGTGAGTTATTTTGATGAGGAAGTGAGTTACCTCCAGTCTCTGAGGTCTTTGAAGAAACAGCAAAACATTCTTTACTTGGTTCTTAGGCTAAAGGTGGCTGTAAAAGAACTTCCTTTGCTAGCACTTT
Organism: Sylvilagus floridanus; assembly: GCA_949820135.1. NCBI lineage: Eukaryota > Metazoa > Chordata > Mammalia > Lagomorpha > Leporidae > Sylvilagus > Sylvilagus floridanus. The sequence goes on along the minus strand of OX463235.1, from coordinate 52,454,124 downwards.
CTGTGAATCTGGCTTGTCCATGCTGATGTATTGAGCAGCAGGGGCTGTGGAGGTACAGGCATGAAAACAGAGGGCTTCCTAGAGCTCAGACACTCAGGCCCTCTGCAGGTTCACCGTGTTTGTTGTGGCCAAGGTGGACTACTCAGATGTTAGTCTTTTTTTTTCACGCAGATGACTAGTGGATGTTGATGAAGACCAGGGTCTGATACCCAGGGTTCCTTCTTACAGATGGTGATTTCCAGTGTCTTCTGTTAACAATCTTTGCTCAAGTGAGCCAGGGTTACTTGTTGAATGTGTCCTATTGTTTATGCTTATGGAGGTAGAAAGGATTAAGAGAAGATCTGTAGAGTGGATTGTGTCCCCTGCAGAGTCTGGAAGGAGACTCGCCCCAGGGCTCCTTTGTCTGGAATGTGGAAGGCAACATCCTGTTGGCTAAGTCCCCTTCTGGAGAATGTGCGAGGGGGTGGGTCACAGGTGTCTTTCCTGTGGTCTTTGCTGGCTTTGGGTCTAGTGACCTGGGCAACACAGTAGGAGCTGGAGGGGATAGGGATGGTGTGGAACGGAAAGGCACTGGTGACGGAAATGGGGTTGTCCACCGACTAAGGCGTGCACTAGAGGGAGGCACGAACCACACCCTGGCCAGTGAAGCAAAGGGACCAATTCAGCAGGCGCCTTAGAAGAGGTGCTTTTGCTCCTGATGGGCCTCGTTTCAGAGGGACTCTCCTTCAAGTACCACTTTTTTTTTTTTTTTTTTTTTTTTTTTTAGGTCTTATTTTATTTACTTGAAAGGCAAATTTACAGAGAGATAGAGAAAGAGATCTTCCATCTGCTGGTTCACTCCGCAAATGGCTGCAATGGCCAGAACTGCACCAATCTGAAGCCAGGAGCTTCTTCCGGGTCTCCCACATGGGTGCAGGGGCCCAAGGACTTGGGCCATCTTCTGCTGCTTTCCCCAGCCATTAGCAGAGTGCTGTATGGGAAATGAAATAGCTGGGACTTGAACCAGCGTCCATATGGGATGCTGGCACCGCAGGTCAGGGCTTTAACCTCTGAACCACAGCGCCAGCCCCAAGGACCACTTTTGTAATCTTGCTAACTGCAGGGGCATCATTCCCTCCTGTTGGTGTTGCTGCAAATGGAACGGGGTGGATGCAGATCATCCTGGGACCCACATTCCTCAGGCAGTGTCAGGGACGTCCTGAACAAAGGGCTGTACCTTACCTGTGAATTGCTGTGTACATGTGTGAGTGCATTTCACGAGAATGGGTATTGTGGTAAGATAAATAAATCTGTTTTGTGTTTTTGAACACACAGCTTACAAAGACTTCTAAGTTCAACAATTTTAATGCCAAAATAGTCCTTTAGGTCAGCCTAGCAGACATTGTTCTCAACACTTTGCAGAAACTGGTCTAAAACCCACCCACACCACTAGTAAGTTGCCAAGCCAACAGGTAAACCCAGGAATTCCATTAAAATTCAAGTTCAAGGTTCTGAGGTATTGCTGAACTGAGCAAGAGCCAGCCTGAGCCTCCGGACACCCCTGATGCCAGCTGCCCTTTGTAACAGGAAAAGTCAAGTCTGGAAGGAGCCCGAGGACGTGGAGAAGTACTGGACACAAAATCACTGGGAAATTCCACTTGATGTCCACATTTGCAACTTCTTGAGTAAGTTGAATTGTCACAGGAAGGCCCGGCACCTTCTGGAAACATTTCTCAAGCCGTGTTACATCACCAGTGCTCCTGAGGCCAGGAGGGTGATCCACGTGTGGAGGCCCAGTACTGAGCGGGGGACAGCAGTTGGAGGTGGCCCAGGAAGGTGGCCGTGAAGAAAGTCATCCGGCCATGTGCGCAGAGGAGTGAAGCTCGTCACATGATGACCCGCCCTGAGTCCACTCAGACTCCTGCTGCTCACAGGCCTCCTCCAGAATCCAAATGCCCCCGAGGGACTCAGAAACCATCTCCTGTTCCGCTCTCTGCTCCTCGGCCCACACTGTAGCTCCCTGCTCCTCACCCCTGTTCCCATGTCTACTTCTCAGGCCAAGGGTCCTTTGGCAATGACAAAGCTCCTGGGTAGGAGGCAGCAGCTCCCCTTTTCCTTGCAGACCAGCTCATGTAACCCAGGACGCTTGCTGCTGCCCCAGCTCCTCAGCCTTTCTCTTTCCAAAGAACACGGGTGCACTGGAGAGTGCCCTGCTGCCTGCGGAGGCTCACTGACGGTTCCTCAGCTCCAGTCCTAACGGGGAGTCCATGCACTGAGCAGTGCCTGGGCCTGGGGCAGGAGACTCGTGCCCCAGACTGACGGGTACAACAGTCACTTTTTGAACCCTGTGTCAAAAGTTGGAGTACACTTAATCGTGAAGAGGCTAAGTCCAACCTTCGGTTATCTGGGATCAAAATTCCTTCCAGGGACACTCAAGACAGGTGACTTGCACTGGGGAAGGAGGAAGCAGGCCATGGCAGCAGTGGAGTAGCCCTGGGTGGGGAGCCAGGAGTCAGCAGAGGGCCGTCTCCTTCCGGCCAGCAAGCATGGAGGAGTGCAGAGGGAGCACAGCCCTGTGAATAGATTCTTTCTGGGGCACAGCACATGTTTGTTTTAAGACAGAGGAGGTGACCAGAGGCCAAAGCTAGGACATGCTTTGAGGCTCATGCCCCAAAGGTTTTCTTTCCTTTGTCTTTTAAGATTTATTCATTCATTCATTCATTCATTCAAAAGGAGGGGTGGAGAGGGAAGGAGGGAGAAAGAGAAATATGAGAGCATGGCGGCGGAGGAGGGGGTGGTCAGCGCTGTGGTGAGCTGGTAAGGCCGCTGCCTGCAGTGGCTGCATCCCATATGGGCACCGGTTCGAATCCCTGCTGTTCCACTTCTGATTCAGCTCTCTGCTAAGGCCTGAGAAAGCAGTAGAAGAAGGCCCAAGTCCTTGGGCCCCTGCACCTGTTTGGGAGACCCGGAAGAAGCTCCTGGCTCCTGGCTTCAGATTGGTGCAACTCCAGCCGTTGCGACCATCTGGAGAGTGAATCAGCAGATGGAAGATCTGACTCACTCTCTCTTTCTCTGCCTCTCTGTAATTCTGCCTTTCAAATAAATAAACAAATCATAAGAGTTAGAGAGAAAATGGATCGTCCATCTGCTGGTTCCTTCCCCAAATATTTACAACAGCTAGTGCTGAGCCAGCTGAAGCCAGGAGCCAGAAACTCCACCAGGGTCTCCCATGTGGGTGGCAGGGAACAAGTAGTTGGATCTTTGGGTACATTAATAGGGAGTTGAATTGGGATATGGGACACAGGTGTCCTCAGTGGTGGCCAATCCCATGATGACACAGTGCCCACAACAGGGTTTTAGAGGTTTGAGGTTGGAAAGACAGCATATCAACCTGATGTCCCCAAAGAACAGGCTGATGTTCCCTGCTAAAGAACTCTAATGTCCCTCACAGACCAATCCTGGCGTCTCTCACAGACCCACCCTCACACAGACCAACTCCTCTCACAGACCACTCCTGGCGTCTGTCACAGATCAACCTGATGTCTCTCAGGGTTCCAGCCTGTGCTCAGGCTCAGAATAGGCCCACTGCCAAGAAGAACCTCAGGAAAGGGGCCAGGGCCAAGCGGGCCTGACATCGACTCCCTGAGGATGCCCCGTCAGATGTCCTCGTCCTTTGCTCTCCGATGCATCCCCTGGGCTAAAGCACAGACGTCCTTCTGTGGCGATGCCTCACCCCGAGGCACAACATCAGAAGAAGGAACACCACAAGCCGGGACCCTGCAGTCCTTTTCCAGCCCTCACAGGGGTCACAGATCCTCCCCCTCCCCTTCAGTCCTGAGACGGGATCCCTGCCAGTCTCCATTTCTGCAGCTATAGGCCTGGGTGGGGGAGGGGAGCCTCCTTGTCCACTCACTAGGGGTCAGCTCCAGGGAGGTATGAAGGAGGCCCAGCCAATGGGAGGCAGCGCTTTCCAGTCTCTCACCCTGGCCTTTGTCCGCACCCAGTCCATGTCGGCCCTTTGAGGAGATTCTAGTGGAAATGAGCTCAGACCCGCAATGGAGGCCCCAGGCTCGGGGCTCGGCCCCTCCGCTCGCTCATCCTGCCTTCTCTCTGCCTTCATCCCCAGCAGTGGGCTTTCTCCAATCCTCCCACCCCAAGTCTCCATTTGTCCCTCTCGTGCCCCTCCCTTCCGGCTTCAACCCCTGACTCCCAGTTGCCACACGCCCTGTTCCTCTCATCCCCTGGACTTGCAAGCAGCGGGAGGGAGAGAGCCCCCGCAGGAGTGACGCTCACGCCCCTCCCGCCTCCCTGCCCAGCGGGCACAGATCCCCTGGCAAAGGCAGGTGGCAGAGCTGGTGACAGCAGCTGCTCTCGGGCTCCTCTCCTTGCCCTCTGCTGGCGGGGCTGCCGGGCCTCGGCTCCCTCTTTCTCCAGGTGAGAGGGGCACCTGGGGTTCAGGTCCCTCCTGCTCCCATGGATGCCACAGAAAGTCCCCAGGGACAGGAGCAGCAAAAGTCGGCGAGGGAAGCCTGGGACAACCCCGCCTATAGTGGTCCCCCTTCACCTCCTGGGACGCTGAGGATTTGCACCATCTCCAATCCAGTGACCCTCCAACCCCAACCCCAACCCACGAAGCCTGGGGATGGCCCCCAGGAAAAGGCTGCCAAGACCCTGGTGTCCAGCTGCTGCCTGAGGGTCCACCATGCCATCAGAGGTATGGGGGCATGGTGTGGGGGGGGGCTTCAGGCATTGTAGCCAAGAGAAGAGGTGGCCAGAAGCTCCTGGGGGGAGGTGGTCTGAAGAGTGAAATTGCAGTGTCTTTGGGTTTGTGAGTTGCCTGGGTTAGAACTGGCTACTCGAGTGCTGAGGCCACACTTGAGTCTGCATGGGGGACCCTGGCAGGGTCATCACTAGGGGCCCACAGGGGCACGTGGGTGCCAGACTGAGAGAGAACATGGGTGCATGTTTCCTTAGACTGCCTGTCCTGGGGCCTCCTTTCCTGCCCTTGTTCTCTAGGATGCAGTGCGCCCACCCTGCCTGCCAGGGGAGTTGGAAGGAACAGGGCAGGGCGAAGTGAGCGGAGTGGCCCGATTCAGTGAAGGGGCGAGGCAGTGGGCACAAGGGGCTCAGGTAGACATGGGCGCAGTCCCAGGACAGAGGGGTGGGGTGGCGGGAGCGACTGCTGCTCTCAAGCATCCTGGGCACCCATCCAGGACTCTGGAGAACGACCCTGACTGAGAACACAGCTGAGAACCGGGAGCTATACGTGAAGACCACGCTGCGGGAGCTGCTCGTGTACATCGTGTTCCTGGCGGACGTCTGTCTCTGTGAGTAGCTTCTGCCTCTGTGTCCCTCTGTCCTGGCGCTGTGTGTGCAGTGTCCGTGTCTGCCTTCCGGTGGGCGACATCCGTCTAGGCAGGCGTGGCCTGGGAACTTCACATCGATCTCAGACCCCACTGAGTACCTTTCAGTCCACACACTTGGCTTAAAAGGAACTCGTCACTGATGCAGTGGGAGAGGGAGAGTGCCAGCAAGCTGTTAAGAGTGGTTTTGGTAAGAATTACCAGGGAACCCAGTTGTTAAGTTCCGGTCGTGTGGAATTCGTGTGGAAATGACCCAGAAAAGCAGAGTCAAATAGGTTTTGGAGAAAAGCAAAGTCTTCTTCTTGGGCAAGTGGATTCAATGTCATTTTTACAGTCGCAAATATCATTTTTAACATGGATTCTGTAGCATTCTACTCAGAAAACACTGTGTGTACTTGTTGTGTCTCCATGTGGAACGACGCTGACTCAGTGGCTCTGGTTTCCTGGTGGAGGTGGGATTTCAGCCTCTGTACGGCGTGGAAGACGCTCCTTTCTGTGTCTGGCCTCAGCATACTTCATTACTGTGCTACCTCCGACCGCTGTTTCTTTAGAGCAGGGAGGAGGGGGTTCAGGAGGCTTCCCTGAAGCTCTGGCTGGAGGCACAGCCTGGAAAGCTTGTCTCTAAGTTAGAGAAGCAAGTGGCAGATGGAAGGGTGGACTATGGGTGAAAGAGTGGAAGACTGTGTGCAGTGCTCACGTTGGCCCAGGCCCGTCTCGCAGGCCTGAGGATGAGGGCAGGAACTTCGCACTCAGCTAATTAGTTTGTTCAACAGTTGCACAGGAAGTGAGGTTGGGCTCATTACTGGAGATGGCTGTGTATGGTGTGCTGGCTAAAGCTGCAGCTGGGCCACACAACCAAGGTGTCCCTCACTAGAGGCCTGGTGGCCTCCAGCAGGTGCTGTTCTGGTTAGGGCGCGGGTGTCTGAAGGAGGAACCTGAAGGTCTGGCAGCCTGAGCGGATGTCATCTCGTCGCAGTGTGAGCGCTCCAGGAAAGCTGGGCAGAAAGCACTTGCTTCTGCCGGGGCTCTGTGGGGCTCTGTGAGGACGAGGGGGCTCCCTGACGCTTACCACTGGTCTCTCAGCACGGGTGACAGGGCCGTGCGTGTGAGGAACAATGGCGCACCCCGCGTACATTCTGCAGGGCCTCTTGGGTTCCTTTCAGCAAATGACTGTCGCACGTTCATTGTTGACCTTGACCTTTGTCTTCACCACCTGCTAGGAAGCAGTGTTCCTTTCCTCTTTCAGATCCCGTGACACTCGCTGAAAGACACAGGCAGCTCCTCTCTCCCTGACTGACTTCAATGTCTGTAGCTCCAGATCAGCCTCTGGGACACGAGCAGGCAGTCTGTAGCTCCCAGAGTTCCAGGGAATCGTGTCTGACTCCTCCGGATGGGGCTGGCTGGAAGGGTTGGAAGTTTGGGTTCTGGAAGCGCAGAAGTCCGGTCCACTCATGTTCTCTGCTTTCAGAGGTCAGTGCAGTGGTCAGTGGCAGGTGCTGTGGGGCTGGTCAGCGTCAGAGGCAGAGACTCAGACCAGTTGCTGTGGAATCCTTGAGGGGCCGGGGCTTCAGAGGCCTCTAGCTTGGGGCTGCAGAATGTGCAGAGTCCCTGCTCTGGCATCACCTTGGTGCTCTGGCAGGTGGCCAGCCAACCCCAGCCCGGGCAGTGCCGATGGGGACCTCACTGTCTTGTGGAGCGTTCTGTGTTCCTGCAGTTGGGCAGCTCTGTTCCCTTCCACTTCCAGAGGCCCCTCCTCTGTGCAGACACTGTGGGGGTCATAGGCGACTGACACGAGGGCCTTTCCCATCAGGGGCTCCCTTCTCCTTTTTAGAACTTTCTTATTCTCTTGAGTCATGGCTTGCCTTAGCCTCTGCAGTGACCTTTCCACTGTTTGAGTGATGTAGCTCTCATGTTTCTCCTTGATCATCTGTGCTTCTAGTTAAATACTTTGTATTTCTCAGGAAACCAGACACTGTAATAGTGTTCTTAGAGGTGGTCTTATGTACGGTGGAAGGCAGAGGCTCTGAATATGCACAGATTCAGGTTCAAGCATCACACTCGACTATTTACCTGTGAGGGACACTGAGCAAGTTGCTTACCTTCCTTGAAGCTCAGTTTCCTCCTGTGTACCTATGTAATACAAGAGGATTGTGGGAGGTAATATCCGTGAGGTCACTCACTGAGTGCCTGGCTTGTATTAGAAACTATTGTGGATGCCCACCACACTGATACCTGTCTCCAGCCCTGGTATAGGTGAAGCCGAGTACAGGAGGAAAATATTCCATGGGCATCTGACCAGGCCAGAATGCTCCTGCTGTATCCAGACTTGGGGCCTATGAGGTCAGACAGAGGAAGTGATATTTGAGCAGAGACTCAAGAGATGAGCAACATTTTGTTCGCAAGGTGGAGAAGAAGAGAAGGGAAGTTTCTGAGAAGACGGGAGAGTATTACCAAGGCCTGGGGACATGGGGGCACAGTTTAGTGAATGTGCATCATGTGCAAGAGCAGAGGGACTGAGCAACGGAGTGGGAGCAGATGAGCAGGCCAGTTAAGCAGAGGCAGATCATGGTGGGCTGGATAAATCATGATGTATAATTTGTACTTATCCTGAGGGCCCCAGGGAAATCACTGAAGGGCTATAAGCATGGGTGTGACATCAGAAATTTTAAGTTCTGCCAATTCTGGGAAGCAGATCTAAGTTGGACCTGAGCAAGTTGAGTGGGGAAGATGATGATCCTGTGCTAAACATATTAACTGGGTATTTTATTTAAGCCTCACAACAACATTGTCATGGCCACTGAGCCCATTAAGTGGCAGCATAGCATGTTGGATGAGCCCCAGGCCGCTGAGATCAGGCTCTGGATTCAAGGTCAGACACTTCCAGTTTCCAGCTGTGCGACCGTGAGCAAGCTTTCTCACCTCAGGAATGATCATATCTACTTGGTGAGATTGTTGTGAAGGTTAAATTAAATGGCCCACCAATATGTTTAGCACAATTTCCATCTCGCACATGGCAAATATGGCCTGTTCCTTCAACTGACAGCATACTATAGAGTATGAACCCAGCCAGTGATGGAGGATGAAGAGGGGAGAATTCATCTGGAAATCCCTAACTCCTGTGTGTTAAAATCTCTAAACTACCCGAAGACCTGCCATTTAACTACCCTTGACACTGAGAATTGGCGTCCACACACAACATGCCAGCCTTCATGAGAGCTTTCTATGAGAGAATTTGGAGACCTTTGTAGTCTGATCGTGTCTACCATACTTAGTAAAGTGATATTCCTGCTGGTTTCCTAGCCTCCATGCTCTCCCTGCCTCTTCATTCTTTCAAACAAATTTTCAGATCAATGGAGTCTTGGACATGGTCTCAGTAGGGCCACTGTGGCACTTGCAAAGGTCCTGGCCTCACCTCCCTGGATTTCAGCCCCATTAATCTCTGAACTCTGGCCACGTGCACATTCTTTCCATGGGGATGATATAGGCCCCAAGGGGATGAAAATAGGTTCTTGAGGCCAAAATCCCCTGGGTATTGTAATGGCTTTCAGCCCTCCAAAAGGCAAGAGTACAGAAGCAAATATAGTCTATCGGGAATTAAAATGTAATTGGGGTGGGGACTGATTAGGAAGACAACATCTAAAGAGGCTCTTTCAGGAAGGGCTCATGCAAAATGTTAATAAACACTGGAGGGGCCAGTGCTATGGCATAGCGGGTAAAGCTGCCACCTGCAGTGCCGGCATCCCATATGGGTGCCAGTTTGAGTACTAGCTGCTCCACTTCCGATCCAGCTCTCTGCTATGGCCTGGGAAAGCAGTGGACGATGGCCCAAGCCTGCACCCATGTGGGAGACCTGGTAAAAGCTCCTGGCTCCTGAATTCTGATTGGCTCAACTCCGGCCATTGCGGCCATCTGGGTAATGAACCAGCAGGTGGAAGACCTCTCTCTCTCTCGCTCTCTCTCTGCCTCTCCTTCTCTCTCTGTATAACTGTGACTTTCAAGTAAAATAAATAAATCTTTAAAAAAAAAAAAAAAGAAACACTGGAAAGAACCACCTAGTTTTGCTCATCAGTACACTGATTGAGCTCTCCTACCTGTGGCTGGGGATCCAAGTCTGGCCTAGAATCAGTGCAAAGCAGGTGTCCCACCAGAATGCTGTTGTCTAAGACCAGAGTGCGTGCTTTCCCCATCAGTTTCTGTGACTGGCCTCAGATGCTCCAGGACCCTGGTTTGGTTCTAGAGGAAACTCTGTGGCCTAATGGATAGATCAGGACATGAGAGTCAGACAAGCTGGATTCAGATGCTAGCACTGCCACTTCCTGATGTTGTGGCCTGGGGCACTTCCTTGGTAGAACAAGCATTATAATTCTTACCTAAATAGAGATGACAGGTATTAGGAATCTAGCACAAACACTGGCAGCAATTATCTTTTTATTATCTAGAAGAATTTCAAAATCTTTGGCCCTGTAAAAACAATACATTTCAAAAACTAAACCAATATAAAAAAGGCTATATAGGGCCGGTGCCATGGCTCAACAGGCTAATCCTCCGCCTTGTGGCGCGGGCACACCGGGTTCTAGTCCCGGTCGGGACACCGGATTCTGTCCCGGTTGCCCCTCTTCCAGGCCAGCTCTCTGCTGTGGCCAGGGAGTGCAGTGGAGGATGGCCCAAGTGCTGGGCCCTGCATCCCATGGGAGACCAGGAGAAGCACCTGGCTCCTGCCATAGGATCAGCACGGTGTGCTGGCTGCAGCGCGGTGGCCATTGGAGGGTGAACCAACGGCAAAGGAAGACCTTTCTCTCTGTCTCTCTCTCTCTCACTGTCTACTTTGCCTGTCAAAAAAAAAAAAAAAAAAAGAAACAAAAAGGGCTATATAATATGTGTTTCCAAGTAAATGACATCCTGGAAAAGACCAAACTCTGGAAATAGTAAAAGTCTCCAGTGGTTGCCAAGGGCTGAGAGGTGAGCTGGATGAAGAAGCAAAACATGGAGGATTTTGAAATCCCTGAAGGTACCTGCGATGGTACTGGATTATGTTACAACATAGATGGAAATCATTATACATTTGTCCTAACCCCGAGGATGAACCACACCAGCAGTGAGCCCCAAAGCACACTGTAGACCTTGAGTGATAATGAGTGTCAATGCAAGTCAGTTGTGTAACGAGTGTAGCACTCTAGTGTCTTAGCGTGTGGTTTTGTTAGCAGGAAGGCTGCAGCTATAAGGCTGTGGGTGCAGGGAATACATGGGGAATCTTTTCCCCTCAGTTTTAGTGTGAACTTTTAACTGCTCTAAAAATTAGCATGACTTTTCAAAAGTGCATTAACAGTAACTTTCATGGCAATATTGGATCATATTTATTTCAAAATAGCTGAAAGAATTACAAATATTCTCACCACAAGGAAATTATACATATTTGAGGTAATGGATGTTAATTAATCATATTTTATCATTTCTCATATATACATATGACAAAATATCACATTGTAGCTCATAATTATATACCATTTATATTTGTCAAGTAAAAATTAAAATATATAATAAAATAAAAATATCTTTTAGAATTTGTAGTTGGCTTCACATAAAGAGATAAGCACCTTTTTTTTTAAAAATTTATTTGACAGGTAGAGTTATAGACAGTGAGAGAGACAGAGAGAAAGGTCTTCCTCCTGTTGTTTCACTCCAGACATGGCTGCTATGGCTGGCGCTGCGCCGATCCAAAGCCAGGAGTCAGGTGCCTCTTCCTGGTCTCCCATGAGGGTGCAGAAGCCCAAGCACCTGGGCCATCCTCCACTGCATTCCTGGGCCACAGCAGAGAGCTGGACTGGAAGAGGAGCAACCGGGACTAGAACTCGGCACCCATATGGGATGCTGGCACCGCAGGCAGAGGATTAGCCAAGTGAGCCCCAAGCAGAACCTTTTAAGTGACCACTACCATCATTATCACTAATACTTTATCTCACTGGCTCTTCCCAGTGCCTCTATGAAATTGGCTCAGTTTTCATGTCTGTTTCACAAAACACAAAGGAATCAGATCTGGCAACAGCTTGAGCAGGTTCACACAGGAAGCAAGTAGAAGAAGCAGGAGTCCAGTTAACCAACTGTTCGCTGACTTTGATTCTGAGACTTTTCCCTGCTGGGGCCTCCTGCAGCCTCTGTGTGCACATAAGCCACAACTGATTCATTTCCACCCATCGACATCATAGCAAAGATGACTCCCTGCCTTCCCTCGCAGTCTGGAGAGAATGTGACTAGCTCGCTCATTTTCTTTCTTTTCATTGATGTATTCAAAAGTTGAAATAAAAATTGGAAGACATTTTAAAATATAATTGGCTGCCACCAATTATATTTTCTATTTATCATACATATCCATACATTTACATATTGTACTTATTGAATTTTTGTACTTTCATTTACAATTGCATCACAAACATTTCCTTATGTTTTTAAGTAGGTCTATATGACAACTGTCACACAACAATTAACTGAAACATTTCTCTTGTGGTTTTAATATTTGCCTGTTATAGATAAATGTTTCTATACCTGCTGCTTTTTAAAAATTCTTGTTGAATAATTTCTTGAGAATTTCCATGGAGATATACTACTAGGCTAAGAGACAGGAATCTCTCCTTAGTACTTGCTGAGTGTTGTCATTGTGCCTCTATGTGAGAGGAAACAGATTTACTGTGACATCAGTGCTGTGAACCACACCAGTTTTGTCACAACCTCACAAAATTGGATTTTCTCATTTCCCATTTTCATGATTAAATAAGTATAACATGGTACAATTTCCTGTAGTGTTTTTATCTTTGATTACTAGCAAGGAAAGGCAGTTTTCTCTTATTTTAATTAATAATATGTACTTACTTGGTGTCAATTGCATGAGAAACACTTTAGGAGGGACACAGGGCAAGAAAGGGAGCTGAGAACTTGGACGGTTCAGACCCTTGGTGGGAACCAACCAACAGGACTCTCATTTCCAAGATCTGGTTTCCTGGGAGCAGAAAGAAGATTTCACACAGCTGGGCCTCAGCTGTGCAGCAGTGTGGCCTGCATGGGCCCCCATTTCTTCTCCCCTACGCTTTATGCTAGGAACTTGGTGGACCTAGAAGCCAGAGCTATTTGGCATCTCATCTGGCTAAAATAGAGCTTTTTCAATCAGGTGGTGTGGTGAACCATCGCTCTTCTCCTAATAACATTATCAGCTGTGCAGCCCTGTAACCTTACAAAGAGCTGTCACACCCATCATTTCATTTGATCCTGACAGCAGACCTGGAGGGGATAGATACTATTACTTCTCCTCCACAGATAAAGAAAATGTCAGTATTGTCATTATGAATCATTCAGGAGTGATGGCTAGTCATTCGGAGCCATCCCTGGTGGGTAGAGTCAGCCCTGACCCAGCTATTCCTCAGCAGAGAAAATACTGGAGAATGATCTTCCTGCTTCCTCTCCCGTCACCCCCACACCATCATGTTATTTATGAAAGGGCTTCCAGCCCTTTGTCTTCTTGGGGGGATGGCTGTAGCCTTTTGTTGATGGAGAAAACATTGAAAGTCTTTGTGTAGAAACAATGGCTGTTTGTTTTAGGAGACATTATTGACATCTCAAAGGTGCACCTGGAACTGGCACTGTATAGGAGAGGCTCTGAGCCAGGCCAAGGCTGAGTCTGGTTGCCATGGAGTTGATGGGGAAGGACAGAGACCCTCAGCCTTTGGTGATTCATATGTACACGTCCATTAATGCCAACTGGATGCTGTTTATCCATCACTGCTCATCATAAAATGCCTCCCTCTATTCTATACTCTTTCTTTTAGTGGATCTCAAGTTTCTGTCTATAGATTGGTGGAATCTCGTATTTTCAGGAGAGGTTACAGTGAGCTTAGAGATCTGACAGATGTCTTTCTTGACTAAGCATTCCTAGAACTGACTAGAAGTGGAACAGAAATGCACTGGAAGTTCAGGAAGTGTCTGTGGGTGAACCCCTGTGTGGCTGTAATGATGACAGAAGGTAATTGGCCACATAGAACCATGGCCTTTGTGAAGGTACAGTGATAGAACAGAAAAAGCACAAGACCTAGAGTAAGATTCAAATGAAGGTGCTACCAGTTATTAGCCATGCATCTTTGTGCACAGGTCAAGACAATTAAATCTCTCCATGACTTGGTTTCCATCTCAGGTGAGGATAAAGTCTTCCTTTGTGAGTTTGATGGGAAACAAAGTGCATGGACTACAGTAGACTCTCAGTAAATATTAGTTCTGTTGCCCATCAAAGATTAAATTAGGAAAATGCTGAAAGGGATCTCAGTGCTTTGGTTTGTTGTAGATGAGATCAGGCTTGGGCTCCGCCAGTGTAAGTGGCCAGAGAAAGAGCATGGACCCCGTATGTCATGGAGTGAGTCTGAGTACTAGCCCTGCCTCTTGCCAGATAAATGAGCTTGAACAAATCCTTGACACCCAGAATTTCGTGATTCATAGGAAACTTTGCTCCTGGGTAAGATGGAATCATCAGACATGGGATATTGGAAGACATTGTGTGGACAAGGTCTTTTAAAACTATGAAATAAGGTACACAGGTAATGGAGTACAATGATAGTGATAGAAAATCTTTAACTTATTGGTTAGTGTTCGCAGGAAGGCTAAGGTTTGATTTCAGGCATATCCTCGGTACTGGGCAGAGATTCTATCCCAAGAAATAAGGCATATAGTACAGTATTCCTCAGTGCTGTGCTCTGAGGAACCCTTGGCCTTCCTGAGACCCTTTCTGGGGTTTGTGACATCCTGTCTTACCTAATAACATAAAGTCGTATTTTTTTCATATGATTCAACTAAACCACAAGTTGCAACAGATTGAATGCAGCAGACATGAGAATCCAGCTGCCTTCTATTAAGACAGAAGGAGATTTGCAAACATGAAAAACAATGCTACTTTCCTTTTTAAAAAAGATTTACCTATTTATTTGAAAGGCAGAGTTACAGAGAGGCAGAAGCAGAGAGAGAGAGAGAGAGAGAGAGAGAGAGAGAGAGAGAGAGAGAGAGAGAGAGGGATCTTCCATCCACTGGTTCACTCCCCAGATGGCCGCAATGGCCAGAGCTGTGCCAATCCGAAGCCAGGAGCCAGGAGCTTCTTCTGCGTCTCCCACATGGGTGCAGGGGCCCAAAGACTTGGACCATCTTCCACTGCTATCCCAGGTCACAGCAGAGAGCTAGATTGGAAGAGGAGCATCTGGGACCAGAACCAGCGTCCATATGGGATGCTGGTGCTTCAGGCCAGGGCGTTAACCCGCTGCGCCACAGTGCTGGCCCCAAGAGATTTAATTTCTAATGAGGCAATGATTGAAAGATAGCACCCAAATAAAACTTTTTGGAAACCTCAAAATTTTTAAGAGTTACAAAGGAGTCTTGAGAACAAAACATTTGTGAGCTTAGCGACTGAGTCGGAGTGGTCTAATTGATTATTTCACAGCATGGGGGAAAAGAACAGATGAGACAAGAAGGACATCCTGGGTATTGACAAATCCATCCACTCAAACATTTATGAGGTCCTACTATGTGCCAGGCCCTAGGTCCAGTGCTAAGGGCTTTGCAATATAGGAGCCACATCCTCTGACTTCAAGGAACAAGGGAGGCCCCAGGTAAACCAGCAGTGACAGAGGTGAGGAGCACTGCGGGGAGGGCAGCTCCAGGACAGGTGATGTGGGGCACAGTGCTCAGGGAGACCTGGGCCCTCTTGCAGGTTCCAGAAGCAGGAACCCATTCAAGTCAGAGGAGGCCCACGCTCATTGCCAGGGAGGCCCAAAGCATTGCCATTTCCTTGCTTGCTTGCTTGCTTAGCAGTGTTGGCTCAGCCTGCAGGGGGCAGGGGTTGGAGGAGGTCAGCCTACCAAGCCAGCTGAGGTCTCAGGCGATGAATAAGTGAGAGCTTTGCCAGGCAGAGTCCCAGTGGGCAAGTAAAGGAGAAAAGGTCAAACAGGGTTTCTTCTCATTCCCTTCCAAACTCATGAAAAATAAAACCGGGAATATCTTTATTAAATTTTTGCCCCATGCGTAGTCCTTGTTTTTAAAGCCAAATCTGGAAGGAGTGTCGGAGCCTCTCCCTGTCATCGCTGTTCCCGGTGCTGTGCATCAGGGCAGCCGTTCTCTAGACTCACGGAAATGGAGGTGATCGTGCGGGAGGGGCTCCGGTTGGTTCACACTGGAAGGAGGGGTTTGGTCAATGCTGGGCCTCAGTGAGATGGAAAGTCCCCGCTGGTGATAAAACCCCGAGGGAAGCTCTCCTCCCATGTGATGGCCAAGAGGGAAGCTCTCCTCCCATGTGATGGCCAAGGGCGGCAGAGTGCACACAGGAAGGTCCCTGGACGCGCTCTGTGGAAGACAAATCCGACCTCAGAACAGCAGCAAGGAACCGCCAGGCAGCCCAGCGTCAGGAACTGGCTTCTTGCTGATCCTTCTGGGTCCTGGGCCGGCTTCCCCAGCATGTGCACTTCCTCTCTACTCTCTCCCAGGCACCATTTTGTTTTCTCCCTCACCTCCGTCCATAGTTTTGGGCTCCTCTTCTTACTCCCTGATCCCCTGTCTTCCTGTTCCTGACACAAGCCTGGGCCTTCTTCAGGGTTTTTTAAGGCTTCTCCCTGCTGGGAACCAAAGGAAAACACATTTTCCACTTTTGGCTCTTGAGCTCCAGGGAAATTTGTAGTGTTTGAGGAAGTTGATGGCCTTCAAAGTAACATCATTTCTGTTTAAATTGTCTTCAAACCAAACGATGTATTAATTACATAAGTATGCTTTCTCTTTGTATGGAGCCATTTTAGGGCCTCCTCTTGTGTATGGAGTAAGTCCCAGAGTTAAGGAGGTGATGCGTTTATCTGGGGTGACCAAAGCTGTCTTCACACAGTCTTCTGGCATTGCCCTTAACTGCAATAGTTTGCGAATCAGTCTATGATGAGCTACCCTTCACAGACCCCGTAACTCCAGAGAGAATCGATTCCTGCCTTTGCGGAACATGTGGTCTGGTCAAGGTATTGATTATCTTGTCATTGTTACAGAAACGGGTTGATCTGTATACCTTGGACTGCACAGTTACAGATAAATCGAGCCTTTCTATATAGTGAACTCACTCATTACCAACTCTATTAGTTTAGTCACCTTCCTCTTGCCATTTATTGAGACTGTGTAGAATTGTGGCACTGTAATTGGAGTGAGCCTTGTCCATATGATCAGTAGGTTTTCCCTACCTGGTTTTCCATCTCTTCTGGGTCCACATTTTTGAGGACTCTAGCCTTGACAGCGATTAACATCAAGAGGTCTTCTCTGATGCTTCCTTGGGTTTTAGTATTAAATATATTTTGGGGTTAATCTAAAGAGAGGAAAAATATCTTTGGGTCTCAGCTCTATATCACTCTCTGTGGCTTCAGTTTTTCTAAGACAATTATTCGCTGGATGATGTTGGGCAAAATAGTTCAAAAGAATAGAAAGACTGTTCACAGGTATTCCTCTGTAGCCTTCTGTGGGATCAGGTGTAACCACTGCTGACTCGTTGGCCAGAGAAATCCCCATAGCAATGCCAGGCTCCTGGATTATACCCCATTTGGTGTACTCAAGCCCTCTTGTTTCCTACCCAGAGACAGAGATAGAAGTCTTACTTATTTCTTATGACATGGACTAAAGCTCCTGCTGTGTCTTGAGGTTTCTGGACAACATAAAAATAATGCTATGGAGTAGGGGGGCAGTGTTTTTCTAGGATGGCTCTGAAGAAGCTCATCCATTTTACTAAGGACTTTGACTTCCTGTTTTGGCTACTGTCTTGATAAATTTAAGCAGTTCTGTAACCATGTAAAAATTTAGCACCCAAGAGTGTTTATCCTAGAGGTTAAGATACCCGTATTCTATATCAGATTACCTGAATTCAATTCTCACTTTTGGCTCCTGTCTGTAACTTCCTGCCAATGCAGACCCTTGGAGGCAGAAGTGACAGCCCCAGTAATCGAGTTTCTGCCACCCTTTTGGGAGACTTTGATTGCATTCTTGGCTCCTGGCTTCAGCCCAGCCATTGAAAGCATTTGGGGAATGCACCAGTTAATAGCGCACACTCTCTGTCTCTCTGCCTTTCAAATAAATACAAATAAAATAAAAGGAACTTTAAAAAGAATTTAACAACCATCAACTATGGCTATACGTATTCTACAAGAATCAAGTATTATTCTCTCCCTTGCCTCTGTGTTTAGAATTGAATAGTACAGGGAGTTCCAGCAGCTAATCACAAGTGTGTCCTTCTGCCCTAGTCCCTTGTCCCATCTCCAAGTCCATCCCCTGAGGTAATCTATTACATTAATTCAACATGGACAAGTATTTATAGGTCTATTCTTACAGCTGTACCAAGATCTCAGGGCTAGTAAAAAACTTTAGAGACATCACTAACCAGTTCTTGGATTCATTTTCCATGTTCCGCGTGATCACCCTCGGCCTGATTGAATTCATTTTAATAGCAACTCATAAAACCCTTGGCCCCTGAATCTGATTTCCTAAGGCGAAAGCAGCCATGTTCTCTAGAACTTGTCTTCTGAGTCTAAACTCTAGAAATCTTGATAATTTTCAGAGACTTTGGGACTGGGACAGATGTGAGTGATCAGGTTCTCTCAGCTGCCATTTCTGTTGGCACATGGAGGTAACATTCTACAAACCTTGAGTGCATACTCTGAGCATCTGACCCTTCACTCATTTCCAGGTTCCACCTTTCTTCTGTGTCCTGTCCTACTAAAGAGACACGAGGTATTCCTAATCCAGCCTGGAATGACTCAGTGTGTGGGCGGCATAGCATCAAAGAAGAGATTGATAGGAGGGATTGCCAGAGAAGAAGACTTTGAAGAACAACAACAACAGAATGTTTTTTGCAGAGGGCTTTCTACTAAGAAAAGAAACAGGGTTAGTGTACCCATAAATAGTTTAAGAAAACTGTGATTAGAGTCCATTTTTTAAAAGATTTATTTATTTATTTAAAAGGCAGAGTTACAGAGAGGTAGAGGCAGAGAGAGAAAGAGAGAAAGAGTGAGAGAGAGAGATCTTCCAATCACTGGTTCACTCCCCAGATGGCAACAGTGGCTGGAGCTGGGCTGATCTGAAGCCAAGAGCCAGGAGCTTCTTCTGGGTCTCCCACATGGGTGTAGGGGCCCAATGATTTGGGCCATCTTCTACTGCTTTCCCAGGCCATAGCAGAGAGCTGGATCGGAAGCAGAGTTGCTGGGACTCGAACTGGTGACCATATAGGATGCCAGCACTGCAAGTGGTGGTTTTACCCCCTATGCCACAGTGCCAGTCTCAAGACTCAATTTTTTTAAATATTATTTATTTGAAAGGCAGTTTTAGAGAGAGAGGGAGAGGCAGAGAGAGACAGAGAGACAGAGATATCATCCATCTGCTGGTTCACTCCCCAAATGGCCACAACAGCCAGGGCTGGGCCAGGCTGAAGCCAGGAGCCAGCAGCTTTCTCTGGATCTCCCGTATAAGTGCAGGAGTCCAAGCACTTGGACCATCTTCCGCTGTTTTTCTAAGTGCATTAGCAGGGAGCTGGATTGAAAGTGGAGCAGCTGGGCCTAGAACTGGCACCCATATGAGATGCCAGTGCTGCCAGCAATGGCTTAACCCGCTACACCCCTGTGCTAGCCCCAACTCTGTTTTCTTTTGATATGAACTTTGTGCTATGAGTTTGACTTCAGCTCTATTTTACCCCATGCCTATTCTTATTTTCATAGAAAGTTTTCTTTTTGGAAAGTACTGGTCTGACACGAATCTCGATTAGAATATTGATTTTGCTGTAATAACAAGACCAAAATAACAGTGATTTGGATAAGAAGTTTATTTCTGGGGCTGGCTGTGGTGTATCAGGTTAAGCCTCTGCCTGAGATGCCAGCATCCCATATGGGTGCTGGTTCAAGACTTGGCTGCTGCACTTCTTGATCCAGTTCCCTGTTAACGCATCTGGGAAGGCAGAAGGAGTTGACCCAAGTGCTGGGGCCCCTGCACCCACGTGGGAGACCCAGAGAAAGCTCCTGGCTCCTGGCTTCAGCCTGGCCCAGCTCTAGCTGCTTTGGTCACCTGGGGAGTGAACCAGCAGATGGAAGATATTTTCTCTTCTCCTCTCTCTGTAACTCTGCCTTTCAAATAAATAAATAAGTTTATTTCTCTCTCACATAAGTCTGGAGTAGAAGACAGCCTAGACTAGTATAAGGCTTCCTAATCACCTAGTACTCAAGCTCTTACTGCTTCTATCCCACGCTGCAGCTCCTGTTCCTGCGCCCTTATCACATTAGCAGGAAGGAGGAAAGTAGAAAGGGAAGGCATACTCCTTCCTTGTAAGGACGGGAACCAGAAGTTATAACTGGAAGTACACACTTTACTCACACTCCATTAGCCAGTACTTAGTTAAATAGCTGTATTTAGCTACAAGGGAGTCTGGGTAATACAGGATAGTGCCCCCAGTTAAAATTACATCATTATGCAAAAATAGAAGGAACAATATTGTGGGATAACTAGTAGTCTGTGCCAGATAAGGTGAAAAGAAATCCTATCTGTTGTTTGGCATTGAGGACAGTAACAGTTCATGGAACCTGGAGAAAGTAAAGTGTTAGTTGATATAATTTCCCTAAGACAAATATCACTGGGGGAAATGCTTAAAGCTGATTCTCTTCCATCAGGAGTGGATACGAATATGCTTAGCTAAGCCATTGTAAGACTATTATCAGAAGCTGTTGGGGTGACATAAATGGGAAAAGTTTGATAATACTCTATTTTATTTCACAAGAAATAGAATCACCCTATAGGAATAACCACAGACCTCCCAAACCCCTAATTATTTATGTGATCAAAGCCAAACTGGATCCAGTGTGCCAAGAAACAGGTGGCAGTGTTTCAGAAAACTTCCCCAGAAGCCCAGTAATAACAGCCTCAATAAGAAGCCACTAGAGAAACTGCAGGATACAATTATAGACTGGGTGAAATCCAAAGAACTTCCACTCATTTACAGCTGGAGAAGGAAAGAGCAGTTGAGGTTCTATCGGCACAGCGGTTGTCAGAGCTGGGATTTGGAGTGCAATATATTCCTCGGATTTCTAGAGAAGTATCCTCAATGTTTCTCTTCAGAGCTACCCAGCTTAGGAAGGAGCCAGTGGCTTCTGAGTGCCAAGAACTTGAAGGCCCAGAGTTTCCAACATGGGAGCAATCCCATACAGGAACTGTGCATGCTCCGGCAGAACATCCCAGCTCGCCAAGGTTCCTGGCCAATCAGTGGAGGGAAGGGATGTCGTTCCTGCCCCAGGAGAGTGCTGATAGAAAAGAGCAGCCAGGTTCCCTCTTTAAGTGGTAATTAGGAGCAGGGAAGGAGATTGGTAGCATGTGCTGGCCTATATAGCAATCACCTGGGAAAAGATACAGCAACTGCTGACATCTTGCTGTTACTGTGGGCTGGGAAAGCCCGCCAGCAGTTCGAAAGACAGGACACGGACATTCAGTCTGTACTGTAAACATAGGAATGGATAAAATCAGGTTATTACCCAAGCTCATGATGATGATGATTAATTAATTACTATGTCAGACCTCTCTAATCACCCTTTATAGTCCACCTATGTCTAAAAGGGATCTGAGCCAGCTTACATTAAAAAACACAGATATAACAAACTATAGTCCATTCGAACTATAATGAAAAGACTTTGCAAAAGTAGTGGGAAAAGATAAGGAAGGAAGATAACATATATCAGAAAACTTAAGAGAAACAAGTCCTGCAAATGAGAGCAAAGGCTGAGGTTCCTAGCAGCCATAGCAAAGAGAAAAAATAAGCAGATTGAATAGTTCTCATTGTTTAGCAAAATAAACTACACCAATCAATAAGGATATGCTGACTCTGGGAAGAAGTGACCTGGGTGATTTTTATATAAAAGATGTGGATGATCATAAAGATAAAAGCAATGTTAAGAATTGAAACTACTTTCCATTGGACTATTTCTTATGTCTGCCTCCCTTAATCCATATTAAATGCCCATTCTATATGTGATTAAGAAAATAAATCTCTTCCTTATCCTAAAATTATATATATATATATATAATATAATCAATAGGTGTGTATATATGTGTGCGTGTATGGATATGTGTGTTAAAGTATTCAAGAGTTCTGTCTGTGCAGAAATAAAACTTGGAAACCCTTAAGGAATTAATAGTAGGTATGTTTCTCAACTATCATCAATTGATGTGTCAGTAAGCCCACATTAATATAAGAATGCATTTTAACTGTTAGAGTCCGAAAACATCCACTGCCCCAAGAACGACTCCAAGAGACACTCTCATGCAATCAGCAAAGGGTTTGTTTATTCCAGCATGCTGGGGCTGTCCGAACACGCAGGAACAGAGCAGCCCTGAGACAAAGAAGGCCAGGGTTTTTATAGGGTTTTAGAGACATTTTATACATTATGGTACCATTTAGCAAATCATCTCATCCCGCGGGAAATTTAAAGGAAATCTCCTAGAATTGATTAGTGCATCCAGTGGCGGGAAGGGACCTACTAAAGGTGGTCGGATGACTTTGGGGTTGATGCCTTTTGAATTGATTGGCCAAAGCATAGGGTCTGAGCTGCTGGGGTGTACGTGCTGAACTGCAGGGTCTCGGGAAGCTATTAATCACCCTATCTGCCCTGAGAAGACACCAGAAACTTTAGGTATTTCTCTGTTATCTGCTAATTGGCTGTTGCTAGGAGAGTTTATTGTAAGGGGAGTTCATGTATTTACTTTTAGGAGCTTCTGGCTCAGAGTTCAGGACCTGGTCAGGCCCAAGCTACGAGATGGAGGCCTACACCTTGATCCAGGCTCGGGTCTCACATAACTAATGTGGATAAAGCTTCTTTTAAAATGCCAATTTTGGGGCCAGCATTGTGGCATAATAGGTAAAGCCACTGCCTGCGATGCCAGCATCCCATATGGGTATGGGTGCTGGTTCTAGTCCCATATTATATTATATATTCTCTGCTTCTGATCCAGCTCCCTGCTAATGGCCAGGGGAAAGCAGCAGAAGATGGCCCAAGTGTTTGAACCCCAGCCACCCATGTGAGAGACCCAGATGTAGCTCCTGGCTCCTGGCTTTGGCCTAGCCCTGTGTTGGCTGGCCATTGTGGCCCTCTAAGGAGTGAACTGTGGAT
Organism: Sylvilagus floridanus; assembly: GCA_949820135.1. NCBI lineage: Eukaryota > Metazoa > Chordata > Mammalia > Lagomorpha > Leporidae > Sylvilagus > Sylvilagus floridanus. The sequence goes on along the minus strand of OX463235.1, from coordinate 52,431,608 downwards.
GGAAGATCCCTGTCTTTCCCTCTCTGTGACTCTTTCAAAACAAATAAATAAAATCTTAAAAAAGGAGAGAGAGATAGCAATCTTTTGAGTGTACCAAGTGCTTTCACAATTCACTTTCTGTTACATTATAAATTTGCACAACCTTAACTGTTTGATTTGAATAAAGACAGTCAGTGTCCTGAATCAGAATGATTTAAGGCAGTGCAGTGGTATATTGGTATGGTGAAGAATGGTGGTTAAATTCGTGGTCTTTGGAGTAAGGCAGACTTTTGCTTGAATCCATGTCCTTTCTGCTTGCTGTATGATCTTTGAACAAGTTATTTAACAACATTCTGGATCTCGATTATGTGTGTAAGATGGAGAAGGTAATTCCTAGTTTATCAGTTTCTTTCAGGATTGTGGAAGACAACAATGTCTGGTGAGTGGCAGTAAAGATGGTTACTGGTATTATGAGTAACTGTGAATTAGATCTGAGGCCAAGATTAACAGGCATTTGGGGCGGGGGGATTTAATTTCTGTCCAAGAAAAACATCAGATGCCCTGTATTAGATTGTGAATCTATCGCCTGACCCCTGAATCTCCACCAGAGCATTCTTATGCAGCCATTGTCTGGTCTTTGAAAGTTTCCTGGAGTGAAACACTCACCACCTCAAAAAGGAAGGCACTGAGACGCTGGTATTTGACAGCAGGAAGTCACATGGACTCCTTCCATTCTGTGGTCGTGTCACTTTTTAGAATACGTAGTGTCATCCCACCTCTTCACTGAATCTTAAGGGAAAGCACCAGGATGGTCAGCCCTGCTGTCAGTGAGAAATCTCCGCGGCACACACAATCCAGCGCTCGCGCTTCCCAGGGTGAAGTGGATGTTTGTGGAATGGCCCATTGCATGAAGGAAAGCACTAGTGGTTGGGAAGGGCTGCCTTTTTGGAGCGTGGGTTTCCCTCCCTGTGCCTTCTGTCCCCTGCATACAGTCCTTCTTTGGAGCAGTACAGAATCAGTTTACTGTGGAGGTGTTAGCAGAGATGGGTGAGGTAGGTTCTTGTCTTCATGCAAGAAAGAATTCAAATAGGAGACAGAGAACAGTGGTAAGCAAGGTAGCAAGGTTTATTGGAATAGGGCATCTATCAGAACGGATGGGACAGAATCAGAGAGAGAGTGCCCAGTCACTCAGACTGGGGGAAAGCAAGGTTACATGGTTAAATGGAGAGAATGCACCCGGCAGGCCAGGCAGGTGGCTCAGCAGAGAGTTGCGTGCTGAGAGCACAGTCTGTATTCAGATGGGGTTCATAAGGGAAAGGGGTCCAGTGCTTCCTGCCTCCCTCTCCAGGACAAAGGGTTTGCTGAGTGTGAATTAGGTCAAATTCCTCCTGAGGTTTCACTACTCAATGCTATCAGACTGGGGAGCCCATCTGGCACCAGGCAGAGGAGCCTCCCCTAAGGGTGCCTGCCTTGGAGGAAGGATGTAATGGGTTTATTGCTCAATGTCATCAGGCCAGGTGACCTGCTTGGTGCTGAGGAGAGAGGATTCCCTGGGGGAAGGACTGAGACCACCTGTAAAGTTATCAGGGAACGGGCAGGACTGTGACACATAAAACACGGGCAGGACTGTGACACATAAAACACGGGGCTGTTTCCTAGGTGAGCTTCTGCAGATGCTTTGTTTTCCTCAGGCCCTTCTCATACACATGGCTAATTTATAACTTCCTATCTCACAGAGGCAGGCATATTTGCATTTGAATCTTGGTTTCATCCATTGTTTACCTTGGGTAAATAAGCTTGTCAAGCACTTGGCACAGGGCACATTATAGGTGTTGAGAGTCAAGGAGGAACCGCTCTGGTCATTTCCTTCTCCTGATGTGGAGAGTGGTGGTGAGATGCACGTGTTGAGTCCCTGTCAGATTCAGAAATCTCAGAAGAGGTGTTTCAGTTAGTCAAGCTGGTTCTTCGCAGTGAGGTCCGACTGGAATCCTTATTACTAGAGTAGAAACTAATGGTAGAGGGGCCAGAGACATCAAGAAGGACTAAGTTGTTTTCAGTCTCCTCCCACTGTAATGACCTAAGGGGTGTGATCCCCTAACAGGAGAATGGTGGTTCCTGCAGGCAATGGAGTCGGTGATTTCCCCATGGGGTGGAGAGGGAGTGTTCTAAGTGGTCTGTGTAGTTTGTAAAGCTCTCCCAGGCCTGGGGAGGTCTGGCAAGCCCCTCTCTCCTTCCCACTGCTAATCATGAGAATCGCTGACACTGACTGCCTTTGACATCTTCGTGGAAGGCAAGTGGAATGGACTGGTTCTCAGTGGTTCTCACAGTGCAGTCTCAAGACCAGAAGCACCAGGTTTATCCCAGAACTTATCAGACATGCCAGTGTTGAGCCCCACCCAAACCTACAGCAGACTGTGTCGTAGCAAGCCTTGCAGGTACTCCTGCTCCGTGCTACAGTCTGTGTGTCAGCGGGTTAAGGAAAGGGGAGAAAGTCCTAGCAGCTGGAGTCATCACGCACCTGGCAGCCCTGGGCTCCCCCTGCCCTGCTGCAGAATTCAGATCACTGCAGCCTCCAGACCCGAGGCCCATCTGAGGCCCATCCGATGTTGCGGATGGCTGACTTAGGAGACTGAGTGCTGCCAGCACCTTTCCCACCCTCACACCAAGCAAGAGTTATTGGCCAGCTGGGCTTGCTCGTCAGGCCAGCTAAGCACTGGCTTCACTTCTCTTACACAAGACTTGCATGAATTTATTGTTCTCTTTGGACTAAGGAATGTTCCAGCCTCTTTCCAAACATCTACTAAATAGAAGTTATCCTTGACAGTGTTGATGAAATTGCTGTTATGGGTCAGTTTGAAATTGGTTCATTTCTTTCTACTCTGTATTGTAGTTATATTTTTTTATTTTCTGCTGTTGGTTCAGCCCAACAAACAATTGAGAACTTACTAAATATCAGACAATATGCTAAATGGATAAAACACACTCCTGGCCGGTGCCATGGCTCACTAGGCTAATCCTCCACCTGCGGCGCCAGTACTCCAGGTTTTAGTTCCGGTTGGGGTGCCAGATTCTGTCCCAGTTGCTCCTCTTCCATTCCAGCTCTCTGCTGTGGTCCGGGAAGGCAGTGGAGGATGGCCCAAGTGCTTGGGCCCTGCACCCGCTTGGGAGACCAGGAGAAGCACCTGGCTCCTGGCTTCAGATTGGCGCAGCGCACCAGCCATAGCGGCCATTGGAGGGTGAACAGAGGAAGACCTTTCTCTCTGTTTCTCTCTCTCACTGTCTAACTCTGCCTGTCAAAAAAAAAAAAAAAAAAAAAAAGGAAAAAAACCACACTCCTTAACCCTGAGGAGCACACAGTATTCCTTGTAGGTACTGTATTTCCTGATTTAAAGATGAGAAAGTGGGGCCAGAACTGTGTTGTAACAGGTAAAGCCACCTTCTACAGTGCAAGCATCCCATTTGGGTGCTAGTTCAAGTCCCAGCTGCTCCACTTCTGATCCAGCTCTCTGCTATGGCCTGGGAAAATAGTCGAAGATGGCCCAAGCCCTTGGGCCCCTGCACCCATGTGGGAGACCCAGAAGAAGCTCCTGGCTCCTGGCTTTGGACCAGCTCTGGCCATTGCAGCCATCTGAGGAGTGAACCAGCAGTTGGGAGATACCTCTCTCTCTCTCTCTCTCTCTCTTTCTCTCTCTCTCTGCCTCTCTGTAACTCAGCCTTTCAAATAAAATAAAAATAAAATCTTAAAAAAAAAAGATAAGAAAGTGAGACACTGAACCAAATCTGTACTATGCTGAGTCAAGCTTATATTATTCAGTGATAGGTCTGTCTGCCTCCAAAGCTCATACTCATCCTACTAGCAAGTCTATTCAGGGACATGAGTTTCTCTAAAGGACTTTAAAATATATTTATTTATTTTACAAGTAGAGTGACAGAGAGAGGGAGAGAAGCACACACACACATACACACACACACACACACACACACACACACACACACAGGGTCTGCAGCCCAAATGCAAACCATATTTTGCCTTCGCAAGCACATTAGCAGGAAGCTGGATCCGAAGCAGAGTGGCTGGGACTCAAACCAGCACTCTGATATGGGATGCTGGCATCACAAGCAGCAGCTTAACCCTCTACACCTCACCACTGGCTCCACAACAGGACTTTAAAACCAAGTATTTTGCACAGAGGTAGACTGTGGGGGCCAGCACTGTGGCACAGCTAATGAAGCTACCACCTGCAGCGCCAGCATCCCATATAGGCACCGGTTCAAGAACCAGCGGCTTCTCTTCTGATCCAGCTCCCTGCTAATGCACCTGGGAAAGTAACAGAAGATGGTCAAAGTGCTTGGGCCCCTGAACCCAAACGGGAGACCTGGATGAAGCTCCTGGCTCCTGGCTTTGGCCTGGCCCAGTCCTGGCTGTTGTGGCCATTTGAGGAGTGAATCAACAGATGGAAAATTTTTCTTTCTCTGTAACTTTGCCTTTCAAATAAATAGAATAAATCTTTTTTTAAAATGGTAGACTTTGAAGAATGTTTAATATAAAATGTCTTTAGAATAATTCCAGTTGATAAATTGATAAAATGGTCCAATAAATATAAAAATTGAGATTATCAGAAATAGCTTGAGTTTCAGAAACTGGTGATAGCAAGTACCCGGTTTCCTTATTCTTCTCTCTCTTTTCTGTCCCCTCTCCACATACACACATACTCTACTGCTTGAGAGTAAATTGCCAACATAATGCTGCATTATTCCAAAATATCTTAATGTTAATTTTGTACAAAGTATGAAATTTGTAGAAATAAGAATTGATATGAAAGAGAGGATGTTCGGATGGAGGGGATATGTTGTAAAGGTTCTAAACCAAGTTTGGACTCTAACTTAGAAGGTTTTTAAGGTTGCTTCTTGGTCTTCACTTAAAAAGCTGCAAAGAAGAGTAAATACTAACGTTGTGTATAGCAATGGGAACTTGACTAGGTGAAGTCATTTTTCGTAGCTATTATATGCTTTACTCTCCTAAAGGATAACCAGAGACATGCCTTCATAAGTGGTTGGCAAGCACTTCAGAGCGTTAATAATTCTGGACAGTGACTTGCAACTTGGAGAAGAGAAAAAGCCGTAGTGAAAAAGCTGCAGTACCACCTAGTGGACTTCCTAGAGGTACAATAACAGCCTGTGTTATTGGGAAAAGCTCTGCTCCCTGCTCATAATTCTTTTTTTTTTTTTTTCAAGATTTATTTATTTACTTGAAAGAGTTACACAGAGAGAGAAGGAGAAGTGGTGTGTGTGTTGGGGGGGTCTTTCATCTGCTGGTTCACTCCCCAGTTGGCCACAATGGCCAGAACTGTGTCAATCTGAAGCTAGGATCCAGGATCTGAAGCCAGGATCCAGGATCCGAAGCCAGGAGGCAGGAGCTTCTTCTGGGTCTCCCATGCAAGTCTCCGAGGACTTGGGCCATCTTCTACTGCTTTCCCAGGCCGTAGCAGAGAGCTGGATCAGAAGACTCAAACTGGTGCCCATACAGGGATTGCTGCACTGCAGGTGGCAGCTTTACCACTGCACCACAGCACTGGCCCCTGCTCAAAGTTCTAACTGCATGAAGGGCTTCCAACAGAGAGAAGTTTTATTGCCTGGGGGAGCCCGATTTCCGGATCCAGAAAAGTTGAGTCTGAGTCTTCTGCTGCCACACAGGCCAGATAGCCGCAGCTTTGGATCAGGGAGAAGGAAGTCCTGTCGTAGGTTTTCTAGGAATGGGAAGTGGAATCAGCTTCCTTCCTTGCTGATTTTCCCAACCTGGAAATGTGCGGGTGAGCCCCTGGGTCTGCCTGCCCTGCCCATGCAGGAGGTTGAGAGGGCATGGCACACCACACCTCCCGGGAAGGACCCACAGCCTGGCTGCTGGCGGGTGGGGGGAGTCCTGGGCCCATTTTCCCCCACCCCCTCCGATCAGGTATACTGCTCATGACATGGTAAAAAAATTTGAGTAACAAAATAAATAATAACCAATTATAATATATAGGGGGAAAACCAAGAGCCCTTGAGTTCAAAATGATGCACATAAATGAAAGGGGAAGAAGGGAAGCTCTTCTGGAAACCAGCGCCAACTGATAACTGTAGAGGGAATGAGGACATTTTAAAATTCACCACCTGGTAATCATATTAATAATAAGCCGAAGTAATCAATGGATGATTTCATCTTGTAGATGAAAGACTGATGAGAAACAGGATATTTACATAGTGTCAAAGTATTTCCACACAAAATATATCCATATTAATTACAAGAGAAAAAAATCGTCATTTTGCATTGGAGAAACCTGGCAAATATTGCCTTAACAAAGGATCAAAGCATCACCAGTAATGAGAGAAAATAGACATTTCTGTACTTCCTGGTATGAGACACTGTTGGTTTCCCTCCCAAAATGCATAACCTGCATTTAATCATGGGAAACACCAGGCAAACCTAGATTGAGGAAAATCTAAAAAATATATGGATTATATTCTTCAAACCTTGCGTTTTCACCAGAAAACTTAGAGCTTCCCTTGACAGCTCTATTTTAGGTACATGGAACTGCATGTATGTGAGGGTGGATGAGGGAGATCCCATTCTTCAGGTCAAAGACCAGGTCTCTTTTGACCTAGGAATTCTCTGAACCTCTCTATCAGGAAACAGCTGTGCCCATTAGGATGCACCAGTGGGGGGCCGGGCCAGTATTGTGACCTAACGGGTTAAGTCACTGCCTGCAATGCTGGCGTCTCATATGGGTACCATCTTGAGTCCTGCCTGCTCCACTTACAATCCAGTTCACTGCTAATGTGCCTGGGAAAACAGCAGAAGCTAGATCAAGTGCTTGGGCCCCTGAACCCACATGGGAGACCCAGAAGAAGCTCTGGGGTCCTGACTTTGGTGTGGGCCAGCCCCAGCCGTTGCAGCCATTTGGGGAGTAAACCAGCAGATGGAAGAGTCATTCTCTCTCTCTCTCTCTCTCTCTCTCTCTCTCTCTCTCTCTCTCTGTAACTGCCTTTCAAATAAATCTTTAAAAATAAAAAAAGGGTTCATCAGTCATGCCAGGGCCAGAGGTGCCATGCTGACCTGCTACTCCAGGGCTGCCAAGTTGCCACCAGGAGGCTGCAAAGCCATTGTAAACTGTTTGGCCAGGACTTCAGAGTATTCTAGAATTTGGAGGCACTTTCCAAAAAGCATAACTGTAGACCAAAGGGAATCACCACCCAATAAAGAGGCAGAAATATCTTGGCTCTGGGGATAAGAACTAGGAAGTTAACCTGAGTCGGGAAAAGTGAATTTTCAGTATGACAATGTCAAGAGACACTACTGAGCAGAGTTCAGTCTTTCAGAGGTCAGCTTGGAGGAGAGGGGAGACTTGGTGCCACAACCCTCGGTTTTCCCAACGCCACCATCTGTCTCTTCACCAACTTTAGGGGCCAAGTCTGATGGCCCCCATCTAGGTAGCATCATCCAGGGAAACGGGCCATCCTGGCTCCTCTGGGGAATGGAGTTGGGAACAGTAAGGACATGGCTTCTTGGATTATTTTCTAGTGACCTATGGAATGACAAGCTCCAGTGCCTATTACTACACCAAGGTCATGTCAGAGCTCTTCTTACATACGCCAGCAGACACTGGAGTCTCCTTCCAAGCCATCAGCAGCATGGCAGACTTCTGGGATGTGAGTATGGGATCTCCTTATCTTTTCTGCTCTCCTCTTCTCCCCAGTGGCCTGACACCACAAGCTAGAATTCAGAGAGGTCAGACAGTGGATCAGACTACACGCTTGGATATGATCAGGCCGGTCAGGAATCAGGCCAAATCAAGAGTCAGGTTGAATTATTGGGTTAGCCTAGAGTCTGGGTGGAGGTATGTGAGAGGTGGGGATGCTGACTAAGGAATCAAACCAGGAGTAAGACTAGTGTTGGGATTCAGAGGTAAGCCTGACCTTCAAAACACATTTTTAATAGGGTGAAGTCACGGTCTGGTCAGGGTTCTCAGATCAATTGAGGAGTCCAGCAAAAGATATTTTCCCAAGTTAGGGTGGAAGTTGGGATTGAGGGTGGTCATCCTAAGAGTAGGGGTCAGAATGAGGCTTGGCTGGGCCCAACCCAGCTGGTGGTCTAGTTTGCCCAGGGCCCACTGTTGGACAGTTTGTATTGGACCAAATGGTACAACAACCGAAGCCTAGGCCATGGCTCCCACTCCTTCATCTACTACGAGAACATGCTGCTGGGCGTTCCGAGGCTGCGGCAGCTGCGGGTCCGCAATGACTCCTGCGTGGTGCATGAGGACTTCCGTGAGGACATTTTGAGCTGCTATGATGTCTACTCTGCTGACAAAGAGGAGCAACTCCCCTTTGGACCCCTTAATGGCACCGCGTAAGTGAGCCCCCACCAATGGCACAGAGCTTGTCCCCTCTGAGCCTGACACCATCACAAGGTGTGGAACCACTTCCACGGAGTCTTAAAGAGCTTTGGGGACACTCCAGGAGACTTGGGAGGCATCTAAGTCCCAACTGTTGGGACTTGGTCTGATCACTCCAGAGTAAAGGAGACAATTAGCAGACAGAGCCACTCTCTGGACTTCTTCCCGCACCTAGGTCACAGTCACATTTATCCTACCCTGCAGGCAGTGCTTCCAGAGAAAATATCTCTGCCCAGAGGTCTCTTGGGGATGTGAAGACTAAGTAGGGTTGAGGCCACCACAAGAGTCACAGTTGTAGCATCCGACCCTTGGGACTGATGGGGGTAACAGCTAGGGGCCAACAGTAGAAGAGGAGTAAGGGAAGAAAGGGAGGAGGGTAGATAGGAAAAAGAAGTAGGAGGAAGTAAGGGCCCATGGTGGAAAGTCTGGTGTTAAGTAGTCAGCTGCAGGAGCACAAGAGATGGAAAGATCTTTTTTTTTTGAAAGTCAGAGTTACAGAGAGAGAGAAGGAAAGGCAGAGAGAGAGGGAGAGGTCTTCCATCCACTGGTTCACTCCCCAAATGGCTGCAATAGCCAGAGCTGTGCCGATGCGTATCCAGGAGCCAGGAGCTTCTTCCAGGTTTCCATGTGGGTGCAGGGGCCCAAGGACTTGGGCCATATTTTACTGCCTTCTCAGGCCATAGCAGAGAGCTGGATCAGAAGTGGAGCAGCTGGGATTTGAACCGGCACCCATAAGGGATGCCAGTACTTCAGGCGGCGGCATTACCTGCTAAGCCACAGCACTGGCCCTAAGCTGGAAAGATCTTTAACGCATTGTGGGCTCCAAGGGCTTCCCTTATGGAGACCAATCAGTCTGAGGACAAAAATAGGGCTTGGCTTTGTCACCTACAGCCGTGAGTAACATAGTAAAATGTTAGAAGATTTTCATGTGCATTTTGGTTCTGCCACCAGGTAGTTGGATTATCTTGGAAATCTCTGACTCTTAGTTTCCTCTTCTGCAAGATATAGGTAATATGAGTATTTGTCCTCCCTTTTCAAATGGTTGTTAATATCAGATCAAATAATATTTGTGAACTTGTAAAGCCCCCTCATAATACATGTAATATGTACACACATATATATTTGTATATATCATACATAGTTCATGTATTTTAAATACATATTTCCACAAAAAAGTGCAATTAAAAGTATTTTGGTTGCAGAACATTTTGAAATTCATGCACATAAGTATTCAAAAAGTTCACAGAAGGGTGGGCATTTGGTACAACAGTTAAGATAACTTTATCCCATACCAGAGTGCCTGGATTAGAACCCCAGATCCACTCCTGATTCCAGCTTCCTGGTCAGCTCCTGGCTTTAGCCTGGATGATCTGGCCCAGCCCCAAAGCTCCAACCATTGCAGGCACATGGGAAGTGAGCCAGTGGATGGGAGTTTTCTGTGCCTGTCTGTTTCTGGCTCTGTCTGCCTGTCAATTTTTTTAATGTGATGGAAAATGTGCATTATTAAAAAAAAAACCATGCATAGACTTCAAAATGTTGTATATCAAAATAAATGTATTTTTTTTTTGACAGGCAGAGTGGATAGAGAGAGAGAGAGAGAGACAGAAAGGTCTTCCTTTTGCCGTTGGTTCACCCTCCAATGGCTGCCGCGGCCGGCGCACTGCTGCCGGCGCACCGCGCTGATCCGATGGCAGGAGCCAGGTGCTTCTCCTGGTCTCCCAAGCGGGTGCAGGGCCCAAGCACCTGGGCCATCCTCCACTGCACTCCTGGGCCACAGCAGAGAGCTGGCCTGGAAGAGGGGCAACCGGGACAGAATCCAGTGCCCCGACCAGGACTAGAACCCGGTGTGCCAGCGCCGCAAGGCGGAGGATTAGCCTATTGAGCCGCGGTGCCGGCTTAATAAATGCATCTTTTAATTGAATTTTCCATGAACTTTTTGAAGTAGCCTCGTACAATACACAACCTGTGTATATATCACACACATGGACATGCATAAACATGAGTACAGATATGTTGTAAATACATGCATGATTTATGTGAAACCATGAAGCCCAGACAACCACAGAGCCTTGCCACTGCCTTGGGAGCTGAGCCCTTAGATTCTGGCCTTTCTCCACTCAGACAGCCTCTTCTGTGGCAGGTGGACGTACCACTCGCAGGATGAGCTGGGGGGCTCCTCCCACTGGGGCAGGCTCACAAGCTACAGTGGAGGCGGCTACTACTTGGACCTTCCACGATCCCGACAGGCCAGTGCAGAAGTGCTCCGTGACCTTCAGGAGGGGCTGTGGCTGGACAGGGGCACTCGGGTGGTCTTCATCGACTTCTCAGTCTACAATGCCAACATCAATCTCTTCTGTGTTCTGAGGTGCGCCCTTCCCCTACTGTATCCCTCTGTGCACGGTTCCTGGTTCTTTCCTCCTATGCTTGAGACCCTTCCCCAAACTTGTGACCTACAGTGGGAGGGGGAGGAGAGGAGGTCAAAGAACTATCCCAGCCCAGGCTCCACTAGACACCCCCCTCTCCGCCAGACTGGTGGTGGAGTTTCCAGCCACAGGAGGTGCCATCCCATCCTGGCAAATCCGCACTGTTAAGCTGATCCGCTACGTCAGCAACTGGGACTTCTTCATCGTTGGCTGTGAGGTTGTCTTCTGCATCTTCATCATCTACTACGTGGTGGAGGAGATCCTGGAGCTCCACATCCACCGGCTCCGCTACCTCCACAGCATCTGGAATGTTCTGGACCTCTTGGTCATCTTGGTGAGGGACAGATGGAGAGGAGGGCATCCACCTTGACAGCCGCTCCAGGTTCTTCCTTTTGGGCCCAAAGACCTAATTACTTGCAGTAGCTCCCAAAGCAAGAGGCAAATACCCCCCAACTCAGACCCTGGGAAGCCCCGAATCCCATGTCTCCTCTCCTCCTTACCTGTGACCCAGGCCCTGTGCCTTTTCTCAGGTACTTGACATTCTGTTGCCCTTCTGTCTTGTGCCATATGACCTGTCCTCGTCCCTGGGTACCCTTGCCTTTTCTCTTCCCTCCTATTCAAGGGTTCTGCCCCTTCATCTCCATCTGCCTCTTATCAGCAGGACATATTCATTTCCTGAGCAAGTCTCAGGGCTGGTGGGGGTGGGGGAGGAAGAGTCCTTGGCTCCAGGTCCCTGTGACAAGCCTTCTCTCAGGCTCTGGAACACCTAAGCTGCTCCCCCATCACGCTGGCCTGGCCATTTGAACCTGAGCCAGTGAACACCTCAGCAGGGTAGGAAGTGTCTTTCCCACCTGTCTTCCTGCCCCCGCTCTCCCCTGGGACCTCAACTTGGCAATTCCCTTGAGATCCTCGTGACTATTCTGACACCCATGACCTTGGTGTGACAGCTCTCCATCATGGCCGTGGGCTTCCACATATTCCGAACCCTGGAGGTGAACCGGCTGATGGGGAAGCTCCTGCAACAGCCGAACACGTACGCGGACTTCGAGTTCCTCGCCTTCTGGCAGACACAGTACAACAACATGAACGCTGTCAACCTCTTCTTTGCCTGGATCAAGGTACTTGGGGCAGCCGCCCCCACCTCTGGCTCAGGGAACCGATTGTCCTTTCCTCACTGCGTGTCTCATTTCCCCTTCTGGTGTGGTGCCTCCTGTGGCCTCCACAGGTCCCTGGAGTGGACTTTTCAGTGCTTTCCCTCTTTTCCTCCTTCACCATCTGGTTCCACATGGCCCTTGCAGGTATTCAAGTACATCAGCTTCAACAAAACCATGACCCAGCTCTCCTCCACCCTGGCCCGCTGTGCCAAGGACATCCTGGGCTTCGCTGTCATGTTCTTCATCGTTTTCTTCGCCTACGCCCAGCTCGGCTACTTGCTTTTCGGGACCCAAGTGGAAAACTTCAGCACTTTCATCAAGTGCATGTGTGTATGCAGACCTCTCTCTCCTCCCTGGACGCTCACTCCCAGTTCCCTGGGTCTGTGTGTCCTTGGGGAAGATGGGGAGAAGTGTGTGGATGGGTCTGTGCTTAAAGCAGCTGTGTGATCCTCGAGGGGCCCTGATGTGCCCTCGAGTCATCTGCACACCTGCTCTCTCCATTGGGTTGAGTTGGAGATGCAGTGAGGGGTCTGTAGTGAGGAATGTGGGGTGGGTGTGGGGACTGGGGTCAGGCACTAGTTTAGGCTCTGGTGACACCTTGGCCTGGTCTGTCAGTTTCACTCAGTTCCGGATAATCCTTGGGGACTTTGACTACAATGCTATCGACAATGCCAACCGCATCCTGGGCCCTGTCTACTTCGTCACCTACGTCTTCTTCGTCTTCTTTGTGCTTCTGGTAAGAGTCCCTCTGAGGGGTGGAGACATAGCTCAAAACTCCAGCCTTCAGGCTGTCTATGTCCCTACTCAGGATTATGATGGATTTTTCAAGTTAAGGATGGAGAGTGAGGGGAGGACTTCTAAAGCTGGCTACCATGGTCAGCCTGGCCAGCACAGTTAAGCAGTTTCTAGAGTACAGGGTAACCTGCAGTTGCCTCCAGTGAGATCAAATCCGCTCACATCCCCCAAAGACACAAGGGGAGGGCAAAGTGCCTAATGAAGGGAAGTGGGTGCACCTGAAGTTCCTGTGCCCATTCTCCCAAGACTGCCTTCCTCTGGGGAATCTCTTGCTGATTTCTCCTACCACCACTTGCTGGTTGTTCTCTCTCCCTGCCAACCATAAAAAATCTGGATTTGGTTTTTATTAATGAGGCCAACACATTTCTTTATATGAACAATGGTTGAGGATACAGAAGTGAGTGGTGGGTAGTTAAGAGAGCACCGTTTTGCTCTCACCTTGAGAAGTTTCTGACTTCAGTGATGGGCAGGTCGCCATTAGATGGAGATCTGTGGCATGTGTTGACTGTCTTTGTGGTGAGCAAGGTTATTGCAGCACCTGACAGTGAGGACACCAAGCTGATACAGAAGCAAGGCAGAACTGTGCTGTAAGGCTGGGCTCTGAGGATGTGGGAGGTGCGGTGGCTGAGTGAGCTGCAGAGCTGGGGTGAGAACATTGGCTCCTTTAGAACATATGTCTAGGACATGAATGGGATCAGTGGGCTCAATGCTTTTAGTGGGTCTGGTGATGAGAACCCAGTTCTGTGCCTTATCCTCCAGAACATGTTCCTGGCTATCATCAATGACACATACTCTGAGGTCAAGGAAGAGCTGGCTGGACAGAAGGATGAGCTGCAGCTTTCCGACCTCCTGAAACAGGTGACTATCGGTCTCCTCCAGCTGCACATTCGCATCAGGGTCTGGGTTCAAGGTTCTGAGTTCTGGTCTGGTCCTGCTGGTAAATGGCCCTGTGCCTTGTTTGCCTTCAACATATCCTAGAAACCCAGCATCTATGGGTAGAGATGAGGCTATGAACAGCGAGAGGCCTGTGGGGACTGGTACCTATTTCGTTTCCTTTTAAGGGCTATAACAAGACCCTGCAAAGGCTGCGTCTGAGGAAGGAGGTTTCTGATGTGCAGAAGGTTCTGGATGGGGAGCAGGAGATCCAGTTTGAGGATTTTACTAACACCTTGCAGCAGTGAGTAACCAAAGATCCAACTTTCTCTACATTGCTTGCTAAGTCTTCCACCCTTGACTCTATATTTTGCCTCTAAGCCTGTGGTATTCATTATGAGCTTCTGATCTTCTGACCTTGGCCTTTGCCATAATTCCTTTGTTTCAATCACTCTGACCATAGTCTAACATTTTGGACTTTGGGGAACAACTGTTCAGACTAATCATTACATATATATATATATATATATGTAATGTTTTATACATATATATATATATATATATATAATCTATGATCTTTGTGTTATGTTTCCTCACAACCACTGGTCTATTCCTCTAGCTATTCTGTCCATATTTCCCTATCAAACATATTAAAGGGCTTTGAAAAAAATTATAAGCCCCAGCTGTGAGCCAGGCAACAAGTAGGGAAGTCAACATAATTAAGTGAGGCAAAGTATTTGTCCTCTAGTTGCTCATAGACATGCAAACAAAGAAATAGCATCATGGAATAAATTCAACAATAGAAGTGACTAGAAGGCAGTAAAGACAGAGACCAGTTCTATCTCTGACATTATGGGAAGGCTTTCTGGAAGCAATGCTGTCTGAAAGGGTTTGGGAGGAGGAATAGCTTACGAGTGGACAAGCAGTGGAAGACCATTCCAAGAAGAGATGAAAGTACACACAGAGGCATAGAGGGCTGAGACTAAATAACACGTGTGCTCCTACAGGAGTAATCAGTAACTGAGCACTGTTAAGGTATCAAATGAAGGGGATCATATCAGGAGAGAGGCCAGATAAATAGGCAAGGTCATGTTGGGAAAGGCCTCAGACATCCCCACTTTAGCCAAAGAATGGGGTTCCTAGGAGGAATTTCAAGGGATGTATTTAGACCTGCATTTTAGGAAGGTTAACTCCTCTAGCTGTATTATGGAGGACAGATTTCAGTAGAGTGGAGAAGTGGGAGGAGGCATGTTATTTAGAGGCAAAAAGATTTTGAAATAATCCCCATACAACATCATGAGTCCCTGAACCCAGTCAGCAGAAGTCAGGAGAGGGGAAAAGATTTAAGAAATTTGTGGGGCTGGCATTGTAGCATAGTGGGTAAAGCCACCACCTGCAATGCCAGCATCCCATATCAGGGCTAGCTTGAGTCCTGGCTGCTTCAATTCCAATCCAGCTCCCTGCTACAGTACCTAGAAAAGCAGCAGAGGATGGCCTGAGTGCTTGATCCCCTAAACCCATGTGAGAGACCTGGAAGAAACTCCTGGCTCTTGGCTTCAGGCTGGCCCAGCCCTGGCTGTTGCAGCAATCTGGGGAGTAAACTAGTGCATGGAGCTCTCCCTCTGTCTCCCCCTGCCCCTTCTCTGTAACTCTGCCTTTCAAATAAGTAATAGAAATCTTTAAATAAAGATAAAGTAGTAAAATTGCTAGTCTTTGGAGACCCTGGCTTTCCCACGTGGTCCCCTTCTTTCCCAGAGAGCAGAAGCAAGACTCAGAGAGCAGCACTCCCACCAGAGTGTAGCAGAAGAGTGACGAGTCCACAGCCGAGAGATCACAGGCACAACAGGCAGGGACCATTGCATGTGCTGCTCTCCTCAGCTTGGGGCACGCAGAGCGTGAGATCACTGAGTTCACGACCGCCTTCACTAGGTGTGACGGAGACGGCAACTGTGTCCTGGATGAGAAGGAACAGGAAGAAATGCGCCAGGACCTGAACGAGGTCAAGGTGAGCTGGGCTGCTTGGTGAGGAGGTGTGAGGAAACTGCCCACCCTCTTCTTGCCATGAGCACACCCAGAGCACAAACCAAAATGAAAGTCCTCCTGTTGATGAGCAGGAGAAAGTTCCCTAGGTTAGTGGTTCTCAAACTGCCACGTGTTAGAATACCACAGGCAACATTTAATACCCAGCCCACACACCCTAGACCAGTTAAATCAGAGATGTAGAGGGGTGAGGAGGCATCGGTTTGTAAAACTCCCCAGCTGATTCCCAGCGTAGCCAAGACTGAGAACCACTGCTCTAAAACATAGTCTTAGACAAGGAAGACCAGGTGCCCAGGAATCCCTGACAATTCCCTCTGAGGACTTGCCTTCTCAGTGGGCTTTTCAAACTCTGACCCCCGATGGCACCAAATATACCTGATCCATCTCTATCTAGGGTAGACCAGAAGAGTTCAGGGCAGGGTGACAATAGCCCAAAGGGAAAGTGCAAGAATGTTGGTACTATCCATCCATTTCCAAACTGAGTTGGCCTCTGACTTCAAGCAGCTTATGTTTTGCTTCTTTGGGAGATGGCCCCATCTACAGAGGTTGGTCCAGCACCACTATCCCGGCCCTGTCATCTACAGAGTCTGAGAGGAAAGGCAAAAGGGAGGTAGCAAGAACTGGAACCCAACACTCTGTCCCATGAGCCTTTTAGAGCAAGTTATGGAGCAAGAGTTGATGGCCTCCCAGAGTCATATTCTCCTCTCTAATATCTGACTTCCCAAACAGGTGGCCCGCAATGCTGACCTTGAGAACTTGGGCCAGTCCATTGTGAATATCCCATCAGGCAAGCCAGGTCCAGAGGCTGAGAGAGCAGGAGGCTGGATTTCAGAAGAAAAATTCTACATGTACGTACAGCCAGGGACCCAAGGCTTGCTATTACTGTCATATCCTATTTTGAGTTTCTTTTCATAACCTTCCAATTCCCTGTCCTAGCCCAGGAGAACCTCCACTATCTTGCAACTCTTCCTATGTGGCTAGGCCTTACCTTCCTTGTTCCTATCCAGACATGCACCTTCTATTACCCTGGGTCCTGTAGATACCCAGGACCTGGACATACCTTTCTGCCCCCTTGGTCTCTCACCTATCCTGCATAGGCTTACAAGGAAAGTTCTGCAGCTGGAGACTGTCCTAGAAGGAATTGTGTCCCAGGTTGATGCTGTGGGCACAAGGCTGAAGATGCTGGAGAGGAAGGGGCAGCTAGCTCCCTCCCCAGGTGTGGTAAGTGGTCCTTCACCTGGGCCCTCTTAGGTCCCCACAGCTGAACTCTACCATCTTATACCCTCAGCAGGTAGGGGAAGGACATTTTTGAAAGTTCAGGCCCTTGGGGAAAACACAGTGGTAAGTGGTTAGTGTAGGCTGGGGATGGAGGGACAACAGGGAAGCTGGTGTCCCTAGCCTAAGGGCTGCCTTGGCCTCTGGGACATGGTCTGTGTCTTGGCCTGTTCTGGCTGCTATAGCAAGCTACCATAAACCGGGTGACTTATAAACATAGACATTTATTTCTCAGTTTGGGAGGATAGGAAGACTAAAGTGAGGGTAGAACAGATTTAGTACTTGGTGAGGACCCAGGTTCACAGACAGCTGTTTTTCTCACTGCGTCTTCACATGGCAGAAGGGGCAAGGGGATTGTCTTTTATAAGGACACTAATCCATTTGTGAAGGCCCCAACCACTTACAAAGTGCTCACCTCTTAACACCATCACACTGAGGGTTAGGATTTCAACAAATGGATTTGAGGGAGGGGGACCACAGACATTCAGTCTATCTCCAGAGAAAAGGAAAGGGGAGAGAATCCTCCTTCAAATAACCTGCCCTTTGTTTTCTTCTAGCAGGAGGAGCGAGCTACCTGGGCACACTTGAAGTCAGCCCCCGCTGGGACCCCAGTGCCCTGGGGGGTCCAGGAGAGAGGTGGAGGGAGCCCCTAAAGCTTCAGACAGCAGGCTCCTCTCTGCCTCCCCAGAGGCCCCTCTCTACACACCCTCCACGTCCAGGGCCATAGGCCCCATCATGGCTGCTGCCGAGTCCCATCCTGCATGTGGCCTTTTGAACCAATGTTTGTGTGTGTAGCAGGGTATCACACTTAGGCTTGTGACTCGGTGTTTCTGTGTGTAGCCACACAGCTCTGTGAAATAACTCTCCTCACTGGGCTTCTTATTCGCTATGTACTTAGCTCTACTGTGGTGACAAAAAAAAAATTATCAATAACATGCAGGATAAAAGGGAAAGACTTCCCTAAGCACCTGAGCAGCCATGATTTGTGAAAAAGGTAGAAGCCAAAGAAAGTAGGCAATGTCTAGATGTCTTCTTACTTGCTAGGAAAACTGATCCTCTGTGCATCTAGACATATGCTGCTAGAGCCCATGGATTTCTTGTCTTCCCCCATAGAATTTCCCTGTAAAAGAGAAGGGGAAGCCTTAAGACTCTAACAAGACTCCCATGTTGTACAGGAGTGAGTGGCACATTTCTAGAGCAAAGTCAACAATGGTTCTTCAGGAAGAGACAGCTTCTTGGCATTCCACAAACACTGGGCACTGAAGGGGCAGCAAACCAGGAGCCCGAAGGGAAACAGGCCAGGAAATGACCTCGGTGTTCAGAGATGTTTGGATAAAAACATGGTGGACTACGGCTCTATTCTTCCATAGGACAAAGTGGGTTTCCCTGGTGATTATCAATAAAACTCCTTTGGAAAACCAGGACTTTGCATTTGTTTCTGGGATGATAGAGGGGAAAAAAAGAGGCTGGAACTATGGGACATCCCTGTGCTCGGGCTGACGTAGGTTCATACTGTGCAGAAAGTAGAGAGTGCAGGCAGTGACACCAGGAAGGAGCATCGCTGACCCAGAAGTCCTGAGATCAGAACTCTCAATGAGAGTGGTGGTTTAAAATGGTGGGCACCATGACTGCACCATAAGGAAGAATGGTGACCTAGGGAGATCCAGTCTTCAGAGTGGAGTTGGGCTTAGAAGGCTGCAGCTGGGGGCGGGGGAAGCTCCTGGTATGTGTGTGTGGTGTATAGATATTCAGAAGGCATGAGAGTACAGATGGAAGATAACCAGAGACAAGAAATGCCTACACCAGGGCCAGTGCCGGCATCCCATATAGGCCCTGATTTGAGTCCTGGTTGGCCCTCTTCCGATTCAGCTCCCCGCTAATGCATCTGAGAAAGCAGCGAGGACGGTCCAAGTGCTCGGGCTCCTGCACCCATGTGGGAGACACAGCGGAGTTCCAGACTCCTATCTTTGACCTGGCCCAGCCCTGGCCGGTGCAGCCATTTAAGGAGTGAGCCACTGGATGAAAGATCTCATTCTCTCTCTCTCTCTCTGCCTCTCCCTTTCTTAAACTCTGCCTTTCAATGTAAATAAATCTTTAAAAAAGAAAAGAAATGGCCGGCGCCATGGCTCAACAGGCTAATCCTCCGCCTTGCGGCGCCGGCACACCGGGTTCTAGTCCCGGTTGGGGCACCGGATTCTGTCCCGGTTGCCCCTCTTCCAGGCCAGCTCTCTGCTGTGGCCGGGGAGTGCAGTGGAGGATGGCCCAAGTGTTTGGGCCCTGCACCCCATGGGAGACCAGGAGAAGCACCTGGCTCCTGGCTCCTGCCATCGGATGAGCGCGGTGCGCCGGCCGCAGCGCGCCGACCGCGGTGGCCATTGGAGGGTGAACCAACGGCAAAGGAAGACCTTTCTCTCTGTCTCTCTCTCTCACTGTCCACTCTGCCTGTCAAAAAATAAAAAAAAGAAAAAAAAAAAGAAAAGAAATGCCAACACCAAGATTTTGGGTGTCCAGGAGCCTGCATCCTGAGACTATAAATCCTCTCCCTTCTCCTGTGACCTTTATAGCTTCCTCATTTAAAAAAATTATTTATTTGAAAGGCAGAGCTACAGAGAGGCAGAGGCAGAAAGAGAGAGAGAGTTCTTCACTCCCCATATGGCTGCAACAGCAGGAGCTGCAAAGTCCAAAGTCAGGAGGTTCTTCTGGGTCTCCCATGTGGGTGCAGGGGTCCAAGGATTTGGGCCATCTTCTGCTTTTCCTAGCCACAGCAGAGAGCTGGATCGGAAATGGAGCAGCTAGGACTTGAACTGGCACCCATATGGGATGCTGGCACGTCAGGCGGCAGCTTTCCCCACTATGACAGAGGCCAGCCCCTACAGCTTTCTCATTTTGCACCTTGCATTGCTCCCCAGTCACTTTGTCTCAACCACTCTTTTCAGCCACTCCTGTTTGCCCATCCCAGGAAGTACAGCTCTATACCTAGGATATGTGTGAAAATGCAACTAAGATAACGGGAGCGTATCCTCAGGCCTAAAACAGTCACAATCTAAGCTTTCTTTAAGAAAGGCTGAATCAACTAAAGAGAAGAAGGGGGTAAAGCCGCTTCCCTAGACACAGGCATCCCAAACGGGCTACCGTGAGTCCTGGCTGCTCCACTTCCAATCCAGCTCCCTGCTAGTACGCCTGGGTAAGCTGCGGAATATGGTCCAAGTGCTTGGGCCCCTGCACCACGTCGGAGGCCTGGAAGAAACTCCTGGCTCCTGCATGGCCCAGCTCCAGTCATTGCAGCCATTTGGGGAATGAACCAATGGATGGCAGATTCTATCTCTGCCTTTCAAATGAAATAAATCTTTAAAAAAAAAAAAAGAAACGAAAAGAAATGAGCGGGTGTATGTTTCTGGGCAGAGGGAGGCAGAGTTTCTGGCATCGGGGTCAATGCCTGGAGACCTCCCAAAGCCTGGAGACTACCGGCTCGGATTCCCTTCGCGACCGTCTGGTGACTAACAGCCGCCAGGGGGCGCAGTGTCCGAGCTGGCCACAGCCCGCCCGGCGACTGCGGTCAGCAGGCCACTCCCGTTCCCACTGACCCCGGCCCTGGGGGTGTGGCTGCAGGCAGGAGCGCATCCGCTCAGCCCAGACGCGCAGCTCTCGCTGGTGGGTCGGTTCACGCCACCCTAGCTTAGCTTCCACTTCCGCCGTGCTTTTCACACTTGGTTATGGAATCTTACCCGAGGCAGGACTTGAGCAACAGCCGCAGGATCTCAACCTTGCGAGGGCCGGGCCGGGCGGGCCCCGTGCGCATGCGCAGACTCCTCACAACCGGAAGCCGCGGAGCTGGGTATGGCGGCGGCGGCCGAGGGTGTCCCGGCGACACGACGTGAGGAACCCGTTCGAGGTAGCCGGAGTGGAAGGAGATGGTGTCGGGCCGGAGTAGGGGGCTGGGGCTCCGGTCCGGCGGGGCCCAGTGTGCGGTTGGCTCATCCGGCAGGAGGGGGCAGGTCGCAGGGTGCACCTGTCTGGGTTTGCTGTCAGGGCTACTGAGTGGGCTGCGCCCGGGGGTCGTGTGTGGTGCGCGAGGGCCGGTACTGGGGAGCAGGACGAAGAGAGGGACTTGGGGTTGCGGCAGATGGGAATGCAGCCGACTTGATCGCACGAGAACAGGTTGGGGGATGTAGGCAGAGGCTGCCTTCTGGGTCTCCCATGTGGGCTGCCTTGGCTGGGTTGGGACCGGTGTAGGGGGCAGGACGCATAACCCATTCTCCCTTGGCACAGACGATGCGGCTGTGGAGACCGCTGAGGAAGCCAAGGAGCCCGCTGAGGCTGACATCACTGAGCTCTGCCGGGACATGTTCTCCAAAATGGCCACTTACCTGACTGGGGAATTGACAGGTGAGGCAGAGCCTGGGTTTGTTAAAGGTACAGCTGTGCGCCGCTGGGGTTTGGTGCCTGCTAGGTGCCTTAGCCGCATCAACCTGCGGCCGCCTGCCCTACCCCACAGACCCAGACGCAGGCCTGGGGGAAGTTCAGGGAGATCAAGAATGGGAGCGAAAGAAGTCCATCCCTTCCCTGGAGAAGCTCAGGAGCCACCTTCAGAAGCAACCAAGAATACTTAGTACAATTCCGCAAGCCTCTGTGGTGTAATGAGAAGAAGGGAAAGAAGAAAATAACCAACCAACAGTATCTGGGTGCCTTAATCAACAGGAGTTTTCTTGGGGGAAGTGTATTTTGAGCAGGGTTGTGAAGGGAGTGATTGATGGAATGGGGTGGGGAGTGATGGAATCGGTGAGTGAGGCCACATAAGCAGCCATGTGTTTGGCTATAGCAGGTATTTACTGGGATATAGAGAAATGGCATTGGAGAATGGAGAATGACCTGCAGATTTTAGGACCTGTTAGGTTGGTCTGAGGATTTGCTGACCCACCCTTTTGGGGCATGATTATTTTGGGCCCAGTATGTGTTTCTGTGTGTGATCTGTGGTGCTGAGGAAGGGCAAAAAGTGAAGTCTGGTCCAGTGTGGCCTTAGAAGCATTTATTACTTGGAAAAGGAAATTGCTGTGAGCTAAATTTTTGAACCAGAATCTATGAGAAAAGGCGTGATGCAGAATAGGAGGAGTTGTAAGTCTAACTTATCAGCCTTATTATTTGGGAAAAAAATTGCTTCTTTATTTGAAAGAGTGAGAGGGAGGTGGGAGAGAGATAGGTAGATAACAAGATAGATAGATAGATATGTAGATAGATGTCTTCCATCCACTGGTTCACACCGCAAATGCCCACAACAGCCAGGGCCAGGGTTGGACCAGTTGGAAACCAGAGCCTGAAACTCCATCTGGGTCCCCTACATGGGACGGCAGCAGCCCAAGCACTTGAGGCATCACCTGCCGCCTCCTAGGGCACATTAGCAGGAAGCTGGATCAGGAGTGAAGTAGCTGGGACTCTCTAACAGGCACTGTGAGACAGATGCGTGCGTCCCAAGCAGCAGTTTAACTCACTATGCCACGGCGCCTTCCCGGATTGATTGATTGATTATTTATTTATTTATTTTGGAGCAAGAGAAACTAAGTAACAAAATTAGGCTTTTTGGCTTCTCTTTAAAAATCCCAGGGCTTGGCAATAGAAGGTACCATCAACCAAAATAGGGAAGCTGGAAAGAGGAACCATGTGTTGAGGCCAGCGCTATGATGTAGCGGGTAAAGCTACCACCTATGGTGCCAGCATCCCATATGGGTGCCAGTTTGAGTCCTGGCTGCTCCACTTCCGATCCAGCTCTCTGCTGTGGCCTGGGAAAGCAGTAGAAGATGGCCCAAGTCCTTGGGCTCCTGCACCCACTTAGAAGACCTGGAAGAAGCTCCTGGCTCCTGGCTTCGGATCGGCACAGCTTTGGCCATTGTGGTCAATTGGAGAGTGAACCAGTGGATGAAAGACCTCTCTCTCTTTCTCTGCCTCTCTCTCTGCCTCTCCTTCTCTCTCTGTGTAACTCTGACTTTCAAATAAATAAATGAAATCTTAAAAAAAAAAAAAAAAGAAAGAGGTACCATGTGTAGTGTAGAAATGTATTTTTACTTGTCTCGGCTGCTTGTAGCTATGGCAAGGACACCAGGTGACTTTTCCCAGGACCCTCGGGTGACTTGCACATGTGAATTCACAGCTCAGAGACTGACTAGAGCAGTAGATTTGTAGGCCACCAGCATTACAATCTGAGTGGAGATTGTGTAAGATGAGATTGCCAAGGAAGAACTTAGAGGTAGGTAATAGGCTTCAATTAAAATCTAGAGGAATGCCTGTATTGGGCTATTTTTTTAAAAAAAGATTTATTTGAAAGGCAGAGTTACAGAGACAGAGGGAGATATGCGCGCGCGCGCACACACACACACACACACACACACATATCTTCCATTGGTTGGTTTATTCCCCAGATGGGTGAAGCAGCCAGCTTTGGGCCAGGCTGAAGCCAGGGGCTTTATCCAGGTCTCCCACGTGGGTGCAGGGGCCCAAAATCTTGGGCCATCTTTCTCTGCTTTTTCCAGACTATTAACAGTGAGCTGAATCAGGCAGAACACGAACTGGTGCCCATAAGGGATACTGGCATTGCAGGCGGCAGCTTAACCTGCTGCCCCATAGCACTGGCCCTCCAAGTACTTCTCCCGTCTCCACAGGCACATTAGCAAGGAGCTGGGTCAGAAGAAGATTTAGCAGAATAGAAGGAGTGCTTTTGAGCTGGAGGAAATGTGAATATATTTCTAGAGAGAAGGTACCAAGATGAAGAGGAAGTTTAGAAATTGAAGTGAAAGAAGTTGACTGCGGAGAGGCCCTGAAGAGGTAAAAAAGGATTTGGAATCAAGAGCCCAAGAGGGGTTGTCTTGGCAAGAATCAGAACACTCTGCTTCTTGGGAAGCTGTTACGGTACAGAGAAGTTTGGAAGCAAAGTTGAAATGTTGAAGCAGCTTATATTAGTGGTTGGTTTTCAAGAAAGTGGCAGTCGAGGCCATTTGCTTTGGATGATGATAAAGAAGAGAACTGAAGATACAAGAAGCAGACTAATGGTTTCAAAAATTCACTGCACCAAATGCAATATAGAATCATATATGGTAAAAAGTAAGTAAGAAGTGATGAGGGCCTAGTTAACAGCATGTATGTGTGTGTGTTGTCACTTTTCTTGGACACAATTTTATCATTTCCTTTTATTTTTTTTAAAGATTTATTTATTTATTTATTTGGAAGTCAGAGTTACGCAGAGAGAGAAGGAGAGGCAGAGAGAGAGAGAGGTCTTCCATCCCATGGTTACTCCCCAGTTGGCTGCAAGGGCTGGAGCTGAGCCAATCCAGAGCCAGGAGCCAGGAGTCTCCTCCAGATCTCCCACGTGTGTACAGGGGCCCAGGGACTTGGGCCATCTTCCACTGCTTTCATAGGCTATAGCAGAGAGCTAGATCGGAAGTGGAGCAGCCAGGTCTCGAACCGGCGCCCTTATGGGATGCCAGCACTTCAGGTGGTGGCTTTACCCGCTAAGCCAAAGCAGCTGGTCCCTATCATTTCCCTTTCTAACCATGATCCTGAACCTTCTGGATCTTGTTTGGTTTAAATAGTTTGCTAATTCTTGCCTGAGTGTCTACTTAGCCATTTCGAGAATATAGGTTAACATATAAGTGCCATAGATTGGGGCTGGCGCTGTGGTGCAGTGGGTTAAAGCCCCGGTCTGCAGTACTGGCATCTCTTATGGGCACCGATTCGAGTCCCAGCTGCTCCTTCCAATCTAGCTCTCTGCTGTGGCCTGGGAAAGCAGAAGATGATGGCCCAAGTCCTTGGGCCCCTGCTCCCACATGGGAGACCCAGAAGAAGCTCCTGGCTTCAGATCAGCTCAGCTCTGGCTGTTGCGGTCATTTGGGGAGTGAACCAGTGGATAGAAGACTTCTCTCTCCCTTTCTCTCTTTCTCTCTCCCTCTCTTTGTAACTCTGTCTTTCAAATAAATAAAACAGATCTTTTTAAAAAAATGTAACAGATCAAAAGTGGCTGCTCCTTTGGCATTCCCTAGGTCATTCCTTGCACTACAGCCTGGTCTGTAATTCCACACTCTGGTGATCTAAGACTAATCTTAAAGGGATCACATCTTCTGTTTATTTTAAAGCGACCAGTGAAGACTACAAGCTCCTTGAAAATATGAATAAACTGACCAGCTTGAAGTATCTTGAGATGAAAGATATTGCTGTAAACATTAGTAGAAACTTAAAGGACTTAAACCAGAAGTGTAAGTAGTAATTTTTATAATTAAACATATTTGTATTTACTGTTCTTTTTGTTTGGGGCCACCAAAGGGGGGGGTGGTGGTGGATAGGGCATGTCTGTCTCCCAGGACCTCATTTTCTAAAAACAAGTTCAAAGTTAAGGTGAATTTCTTTCATTCTGAGGATTAGCTTGCTTCAGTAGTATGGCTACTTTTGCTTCCAAATCTTGATTTTATCAGCTTATTACTACTGGAAAGGAAAGGGGCAGAGGAAGGATGGCCACATTCTAGTAAATTGGTTGAGCAATGAAACCCATACTCTATAAACAGAAAACCAGGAAACCTATAAATGGAAAATGCCAATTCAGGGTGGCTGAATGTATTTTCCCATTGACTTAAATGGGTGTTTCTGTTTCTAGGGTGCTCTTCCTTAAAATGGGAATATCAAGAAACTGAATCAGTAATAGAAAGCTTGCTTGAGAAGCAAGAAATTAAACCGAAAGGAAACTTAGTAGACGAAAGAGATTTACTTTGGTTAGGACATGCAGATTCCCGGTCAGCTAGGAACTGGCTTCTGAAGTCTCTGCCCTGCTGATGGTGAGAATGATGTCACCCCCACCTCGGTCTGTCTCAGGCTTAGCTGGAGAGACACTAGCTTTCTTACTTTCCCACTCTTCCTGCACTTTTTGCCGAAGACCTGTAAACACATGGTTTGTTTTATTTTTTTACAGATGCTGGACTACAGCCTTATCTGGATCAGATCAATGTAATTGAGGAGCAGGTTGCAGCTCTTGAGCAGGCGGCCTATAGGCTGGATGCATATTCAAAAAAACTGGGTAAGCACTTTTGTTTCTGTTGGGTTAATAAACAGCAAATCTTGTCAGCATGTCCTTAACTAACAGAAGAGTTAACATTTCCGGTATGCACACAATGCTATTAATCTTCCCAAAATCCTAGTATAATTAATACAAATAATGTTTCCTGAGTACTTAGTGATATGTCAGGCACTGTTCTTTGTGCTTTACCTGCATCATGTTTTCTGTCCTAATAATCCATGAGGTTAGTACATGATTTCTGTTCCCATTCTGTAGAATCACTTACATAAAGACATAAAGCTAGCACAGTACATGGAAGAGACATATTTCAGCCCAGGACTATTTGATTACAGAGCTCCAGATGTTCACTGTGATTCAGCAGGCTGGCACATCTTTAATAGCGTAGAGACAAATGTCTTAAACAATGGAAGTCAGTCAAGGGTTTTCTTGAAGGGTTATTTTCCTTTTAAGGAGGAAACTAGTGTTGATGACTTGAGCTCTGGCTCTTATATCCATCATTAAAAATAATGAATTTGTTTTCATCCTAGCTACCATTAATGGATTATTTTATTTTCATGATTAATAATTGTTGACTACTTCAACAAAGTGGTTTGTAGCAGGCTGAGGTTTGACATGTGGGATTATTAACAGTCAGTTTCATTATCTACAATTACATTTAGTAAATAGTTACTGTGAACCTTACCATATAGAAGGCATTATACCATGTGCTTTTGAGGTTGTAAAAGAAAGATGGAAGTCCATCATAGAAGGTAACTCCTTGGATGGCCTTTAAAATCTGTTTCAAAAGTGCTCTCCTGGAGTGAGGTGTACGGATAGAAGATAGAAAAGGAACTGTACACTGATACTTCCTAGGGGTCCAGTCTAGTTCCAGAGGGCACCTGGGACAGTTCCTAAAGGCAATTTCCTGTGTTTTTTAAGGCTCCTGATGGGTCCAGTGCCAGTCCATCTGCTTAATCCTGTTGCAACTGACAAAGCAGGTGCTATTGATAGGGCTAGAACTTAGTGAACTCATGTTGGGTTCTTCATTTTGGGTATGAGTGTTTGAGCCCCTTTTTCAAGTTGCACAGATTTAGGCAGCTGATGAGAGTGAAGCTAATAGATTGTTAAAAAAACAAAAAACAAAAAACAATGTAATGGGCATCTTTGAATTTGCCTGGTGTCTTTGTGTGAGTCAGTTTTGACTGTTGTAACCCTCCTCTCCTTACAGAAGCCAAGTACAAGAAGCTGGAGAAACGCTGAAAAACTTACTCTTATGGGACAAAGCCTTTTTTTTTTTTTAAATGTGGAAGAATGTTGTATAAGACCTGAATCCTGAGGCTAATAAATTGTCCAGATACCTCAAAAGGAAGCCGTGCTGGTCATCCCAGGAACACCCCAGCGCTGGAGTGACCCGAGGGCTGCGGCTCCCCCGAACCTCCTTTGAGGCAGTATCCCTCAGACTTCAGCTCCTTGCCTTTTACTTGAAAGCTTCATCATCCATTTAGGACAGAGATGCTCTCAAAGTTCAGGATAAACCTGGGCTTGCCAGGAGAATCAAATGTTTTCTCTGGTAGTGGTTTTTTAGTCCCTTATTTTCTTAAATGGCTGATTTTTTTGAGTTACTGTGTAAATGGCTGTTTTTTTTCTATTAATGATGCTAATGTATTGTTAACAAGAATCTAAATTAAAAAAGAAAAACAAACTTCGCAGCTTATACTGTTATTTACTTTTCTATGTTATTGCAAATAATAGAAAATCATATGTAATTCCAAACTGAGTTATCTAGACTGAGCAGAAATCATGAAAGGAGTGTTCTGATAGCCCTTTCTGCCGCAGGCCGACGTGAGTCAAGTGTCCTGGGGCAGAATTACATGTTGACATGTGCTCCCTTTTGGAAATGTGATAAAGACAAGATATAAGCATGTGTGTACATGTTGGGTAGGGAGACTGCCCCTCATAAAATAAAACATTTTATAAAGTCTCTTCCCACCTGTATCTGCAGGGTTAGGGAAGTGCCTGGGGGATCTTACTGTTTTCTTTTCACTCTAAAGACGCCTGAGGACAGGGGATAGTGACTCAGCACTGTAGCTTGGAGGACAGGCAGGCTTACTTAGAGTGGGGTGTTGCTAGGAAGATGCCTGAGGACCTCACTAATATCTCCAAGAGATCTTTTTTTTTTTTTTTTTTTAATTTTTGACAGGCAGAGTGGACAGTGAGAGAGAGAGAGACAGACAGAAAGGTCTTCCTTTTGCCGTTGGTTCACCCTCCAATGGCCGCCGCGGACAGCGCGCTGCGGCCGGCGCACCGCGCTTGTCCAATGGCAGGAGCCAGGAGCCAGGTGCTTTTCCTGGTCTCCCCATGGGGTGCAGGGCCCAAGCACCTGGGCCATCCTCCACTGCACTCCCGGGCCACAGCAGAGGGCTGGCCAGGAAGAGGGACAACCGGGACAGAATCCGGCGCCCCGACCGGGACTAGAACCCGGTGTGCCGGCACCGCAAGGCGGAGGATTAGCCTGTTGAGCCACGGCGCCGGCCAAGAGATCTTATTTCTTTTCCTGCTATTTCAGCTCCAGACCACCATCTATCATGTTTTGCAGGATTAATGCTGCGACCTTTTAATTTAATTTTATTATCCCTCCAATCCATGACTGCACTACCACCAGTGCAGTCTTTGTAAAGCACAAACTGGTTCCATTACTCCTCCTACTGTTAGAGTCCGAAAACATCCACTGCCCCAAGAACGACTCCAAGAGACACTCTCATGCAATCAGCAAAGGGTTTGTTTATTCCAGCATGCTGGGGCTGTCTGAACACACAGGAACAGAGCAGCCCTGAGACAAAGAAGGCCAGGGTTTTTATAGGGTTTTAGAGACATTTTATACATTATGGTACCATTTAGCAAATCATTTCATCCCACGGGAAATTTAAAGGACATCTCCTAGAATTGATTAGTGCATCCAGTGGCGGGAAGGGACCTACTAAAGGTGGTTGGATGGCTTTGGGGTTGATGCCTTTTGAATTGATTGGCCAAAGCATAGGGTCCGAGCTGCTGGGGTGTACGTGCTGAACTGCAGGGTCTCGGGAAGCTATTAATCACCCTATCTGCCCTGAGAAGACACCAGAAACTTTAGGTATTTCTCTGTTATCTGCTAATTGACTGTTGCTAGGAGAGTTTATTGCAAGGGGAGTTCATGTATTTACTTTTAGGAGCTTCTGGCTCAGAGTTTAGGGCCTGGTCAGGCCCAAGCTACAAGATGGAGTCCTACACCTTGATCCAGGCTCGGGTCTCACACTACTTAGAGTCCTTTAGTGACTTCTCATGGATTTTTGATGAAAAAACCACACTTCTTAGCATGCATACAGGGGCTCTTTAAAAAAAAATATTTTCAATGTTATTTCCTGTTATTCTTATAGATACACTGTGTTCAGTGGTCTTCAGCTACTTAAATTCCTATGAATGAGTTTTCATTTAATAAGTTTTATTTTAGAATAGATTTAGATTTACAGGAAAGTGGCAAAGATAATACAAAATTCCATGGATGAGTTGTCCTCTCTTACTTTTTTTATTCTAGAAATTATTATCTCCCATGTTTGCTAAATTTCATCTTCAAGATTTGGGAAGTGCAATATTACATAAAAAGTAGAAAAAAACTGCTTCTTAGTGCGTCCAGCAGAGCCAGGGCATCAGTCCTTATTAGGCAAGCAACTGAGTGTTTCCCCAAAAGCGAAACAGAAATTTCAGGGGGAAAACCAGAACTTTGTGGTCTTTCCTTATTTCATTTTGAATTACCTAGTTGCTCTAGGTGAGTCGGCCCTGTCCCTTGGTTGTCAAGATCTCTCTCCCCTTGGTTTTCATTTCCTTACACCCTGTTTTCTCCCATCAATTGACTTGGACTGCTTTAAAAAAAAAAAAAATCATGAATTAAAGAGAAAAGGCCAAAAGGGTAGGTAGGCTTCTTTATAGACTAAGAGACTAGAGCTAGAACCAGATGCAAGAGGGAAACTTGATTGGATCCTGAGTGAAAACAAACACCAGGTATAAAATCAGTTTGAGGAGGCAAATGCAAGACTTAAAATATGGATGTGTATGAAGAATTACTAAATTAATGTTTGTACAAAAGGGTATCCTTATTTTTAGAAGATTCAGGCTGAGGCATCGCTGATGTCTACACTTTACAAATGATTCGGTCAGAATAAAATTGCTTGGGAACCTTGACAGGAGGGCGCCCCGGAAGTAAATCTGGCCCCATTCTGACACTGAGCAGAGGTGATGGTCATTGTTCTTTGATGGGTTAAAAATAAAAAAGTGCGGGTGAAAGGATTCTGTCTTGCCCACTAGACTGACGGAGTAGGTTAGTTACCGTTGTGTTAGGAACTTACCAGCAGATCACTAACTCCAATTCTCCGGAAAACAAACCAACTGAAAACCGAGAACAGAAAGTACGATACTGGAACTGCCTTCTCCCCTTTAAACTGCTCTTCTCTGGAGCGAAGCCACACGGGGGAGGTTTCTGTCCCTCGGCGCTCTCCGTAGATAACTGGACCCTCATTGGCCGGGTGCACTGACGTCATAAGATCCAACGGGCGCGTTCTTTCCGCGCAGCTCGGGTTCGAGTTCCTGGCTTTTCGTGTTCTCTCCCATCCAGGCTTTCGGAATCGATGGCTCAGAAACCGCTGCGCCTGTAAGTGTTTGTGTCTGTGTGTCTTTGGGTGTGAACGGGTTGAGGTGACTTCGTCCTGACTGGAGGGAAGGCAGAAGAGACGGGGGTCGCGGGGCTGCTGGGGGCCCCGGCCACGCCTTTGCTTGGGCAGGGTCGGCCGCCTTTTCGGGGATGTTTTCACCTCGGCTCGGGGACTCTCTGGGAGCCGCAGATGCTCCCGGGGTCAGGCCTCCTCCATCTTGGGCTGTCCTGGCCTCTGGACACATCATCTCGCTTTCATTTTCCCCTCACCTCGTTTTCCTGTTTATTAGCCAAATACTTCTCGCCATCGGGCCCGTTGATGGGCCTCGGACACTGGTGGACAGCACAGACGAATTAAGGCCCCTGTGCTGGTGCTGCATTTTAGGGGAGGCCAGGAGATGTGGTGAGGAAAAGAGGACTTCATTCATTCATCCGGGAGGAACGGAGACTCCAGATGAATACAACATTGTGATAGGGATAACGTGAGGAAGACGCAGCTCACCGTTGGGGGTGTGTGTATGTGTGATAAAAAGTGAGGTTTGAACCCTGCAAAATATCTTTGCCTTTAACCAAAAAATAGGCCATGGCACACCACGCCTTTGTTTTGGAAAGCGATTCTGGCTGCGGTATCTGGTCAGAACCAAAGTAGAGGACAGCGAAGATTAGGTAGAGTGATGGCCGAAGTAAGGATTCAAGGTTTGCAGAGGAGGTGAAATCGACAGGGTTTGATTGTGCATGAGAAGGGGTTGTCCAGCGCTACAGATTTCTCTTTGTTCAGTGGGGACACGGAATGCTGGAATAGGGCCCGGATGAGGAATGATGATTTGTGAGCCTCCGTATGATGTGCAGATGGGACAGTGGGCCTCTTTCGGAAACAGTTACTGTGTGTGATGGCCATGAGAGAAGTGCAGGATCCTGTGGGAGCACCGGGAGTTGGTAGCTGGTGGGGGCTAGAAAGCTTCCTAGAAGATGCTGTACTCAGAAGAGAACTTTGTGACAAAGCCTGGGTTTCTGTGGTTTTGAGAAGGGAGTAACTTTCTGAACCGATCAGGAAGCTTTCAGAGATGTGGGCTCTGCCAGGTGGGGAAAACTTAGACTTGACATGTGTAGCATTGGAGGATCAGGAGAGGTGACTGTCTCAGGAAATAGTGCAGGCAAAGAGTAAGCGAAGTGACAGAGGGAAAGGTTTCAGTTAGGGAGACGTGGAGAAAGTGCTGGAAAGACAGGTCAGGACCTGTGGATATCAGTCAGGAAACAGCTAATGTTTTCAAGGAGATAACTTAGAACTGTCTTTATATAGGGTGGCATAGAGGGGTTAGAGGAAACACAGGCGCAGTCTCTACTTTGTATTGTATTTGTCTCTGATACAGGACTCTCCCTTGCCTTATCCTTCATTTTTCCTTCTCATTTCCCACCTTCCTTCCCCAAATGCAGTTTGTGTTCATGTTCTGAATTTCTCATCTGTTTCTTTCCTGCCCATCTCCCTTAGCATTGTCCTTGTTCCTCTGGGATCATCTTTCATTCTGTAGCATTTGAAGATAAGTACCAGTTTATTGAATGAATGACTCAAGCCATGCACTGGGAGGGTGGCAGTGGAAATAGCAAGGATAGAATCAGTGTGACGGATGTTTGGATGAGATTTGGTGACTGAACCGAGGAGTTTTGACTGTTGATGAGCAGTTTGTGACTAGACCTATCCACAAAACATAAGAATGAGGAGACGATGGCTCAGTTGTGGAGGAAATGGTAAGTTAGAGCTCCTCTCCCAGATGGAGCTGTCAGTGGTCAGTAATTTACAGGCATGACACCTTACAAGGTAACTGCAGAGATTGGCCCACAGTTCTGCTTCATCCTGAAGACTACTTTATACCAAAGCTGGCAGGCCCATTTGTGTTTCTTGAATTGCTATGTCTTTCTCTGATTTACAGCTTGGCATGTGGAGATGTTGAAGGCAAGTTTGATGTTTTATTCAATAGAGTTCGAGCAATTCAGAAGAAAAGTGGAGACTTTGATGTAAGACTTTTTTTTTTATTGAATGTAATGTTACTATTGTAGTCTAAACATACTAGAATAAAATCTGGACCCCTTCATTAATATTAATTGAACACATACACTGCATTTTTGTTAGACTGAGTTCCTTTTGTGGGCAGGGAAATTTATTTAGTAGCTGATGAAAGGTTACAAAAGGGATACCTTGTAACCTGTGAACCTTTTCTTTTTTTTTTTACTTTTTGAATTTGAATCCTGTTATTAAAATTAAATTCATAAAATATCTCTAGGTGATTCTGGTCC
The DNA here is from genome assembly GCA_949820135.1 of Sylvilagus floridanus. NCBI lineage: Eukaryota > Metazoa > Chordata > Mammalia > Lagomorpha > Leporidae > Sylvilagus > Sylvilagus floridanus. Next base: position 52,398,636 of record OX463235.1, on the reverse strand, counting down.
CTGGGTTTGGGAAGTGTAGGTCTACATCATGAGTGTATGGTACGGATTAAATCAGATAATATGTGTGCAAGTGCTTCACACACAGAGGAGCCCTCGATAAAGCTGTGTATGGCTGTCGGCTAGACTGTAAGCTCTTAGCGAACAGAGTAGTGTCCTTGATATGAGGATAACTTGTTCATTAAGTTAAACACTGAGTAAAGTCACCAGGCAGGAAGTGTGTTTCTTGCTCTCAGTAGCTCTCAGGTATATCTGATCTTTTTAGTTTTATGTTTCACAGAGGGATTCTTTAAAGGCTATGTCTCCATCACTGTGTGTTCCAAGGAGGGAAAAGGATGGTAGAGAGCAGAATGAAGAGTGGGGCTGAGAATATTTGAGAAGCACTTGAATTCTGACTTCTTTTGAAAGTTCAGTTCCTTGACTTCCTCTTCTCTGTCCCCAACTTGAATTTGACAGCCAGCGAGGCAAAATGTAATTCATAGAATCAGTAACTATTACAATTGCTGCTAAAGAATTGTGTATTGAAATTCTGCAAATTGATTAAGAATAAAAACCTGATTAGAGACCATTATGTACAATTATTTGTTAAATGTTACTGTCAATTTTGTACTGCTTAATATTTTAAAATCTCATATATCTGTTTAAAAAACTCATTTTAGCTGCTGTTGTGTGTAGGAAATTTCTTTGGCTCTAACCCAGATGCTGAATGGGAGGAATATAAGACTGGCATCAAAAAAGGTAGAGAAATTACTTTTATTTAACTTATTTTTTCTAACCAAATTTTAATGGTTACAGTTCTTGCTGTTTTTTGTTGTTGTTGTTTTTTGTTTACTTTTTAGTTATTTTCAGATTTCCCTCTTGAGCTCTACATTGAGCTGGAAAGAGTGCCCGAGCAATAAACTACATGTTCACATTTTTTAGTTCCTTCAATGTAGTTTCAGAAAAACCCTTATAGATGAGCAGGAAATGAATAAATGCAACCATATATGTCTTTTCCTTTAGTCTTAGTTTTTTTTTTAAGCTCTTAAGAATCTGTGTTTTGCTCATTGTACATGGACCATCCCTGCTAAGATGTCACTTCATGTGCCTACTGACAGTATTTAATAGTAAATTGATAAGGGTGGATGTGGGATATCCTTAGTGGTAAGCATGTTCTACTTTTAGGATTGCTGTGGAGGAAACGCACAGCCTCTTTACTTTTGCTATGAGTATTTTTCCTCAGGGAAGCATTTCTCAAATTCCGAAATGGATCTGGTAACTATGTTGTCACATCTGTTTCCCTCACTAGCCCCTATTCAGACTTATGTGCTTGGTGCCAATAACCAGGAAACAGTAAAATATTTCGAAGATGCTGATGGGTGTGAATTAGCTGAAAATGTTACTTATCTGGGTAAGTTGATATTCCTTATCTGTAATGAACGTAATAACATGTTTCTAGGAATTAGTCTCCCTAGAAATGTTTGCCTGGATTCTTCTGCTGTAACTGCTTGAGCAAATGAGAGTTTAGGGGTTCTTTCCCGAAGTCTCTGGCTATGCCCTTAGGACAGTGGTGTTTTTCCTTTGGCTATACCATTTCCTCCCATTCTCCTGTGTCTCTGCAACCCGCTGCGTACTCTTTCTGCCAACGAGAGAAACTCCTTGCCTACGGTATGGAGTGTTTAAGGTATAAAGTATGTTCAAATAAAGGAAATTTCATATATGTGGCCTGATCACATAACCTTGCTGGATCCATAGGCAGCTTAGGCTCTTAACTAGCTATAGCTCTAGGTTCCACTCTAAGATTTTGGCAATTTAAGTTTTTAGTGCTGATTCTTGGGTTTTTAATTCCTTTTGTCCTTTCTCTGGTTCCAGGTCCACTCTTCAAGTCCAAGTTAAAATTGTTCCCTCCACAACCTACTCTTTTGGTGATTCTTCCTATGTCTAGCTATTTTTAAAGCACTGTCAAATTTTGCTTACTGTCTCTTACTGCTTTTTGGATTATTCAGCTCATTTTCTAAAATGACTCTGCTGTTACTCACATTTCCTCTTTGTTGTCTCGTTTCTCTGGAAAGCTTCTGCATTTTTCTGCTCTAATGGCCCACCCCCACCTTTCCCCTTCCTAGCATAGGCCATCTTGGCCTTGGGTCTCTGTATCTGGCTGCATCTACACTGCCCATATAACCAGTCTCACCTTGCTCCAATCATATGTGGCTTCTTTAAGCAAAGAATTGAAGGATTTTTGTTTGTTGTTTTAACCACAGTTGTGAGATGTAAGTTTTCAAATCCTTTTATTATAGATTATAACATTGACCTGACTTGTGACAATTCTCTGTGTAATATTTTTAAAAGATTTATTTATTTGTTAACAATTTATTTTATTTATTTGAAAGGCAGAGTTACAGAGAGAGGTAGAGAAAGAGAGAGAGGTCTTACATCTGCTGGTTCACTCCCCAAATGGCCGCAATGACCGGGACTAGGCCAGGCCAAAGCCAGGAGCCAGGACTGTTTCCGGGTCTCTCACATGGGAATGCAGGCCCAAGCACTTGGGCCATCCTCTGCTGCTTTCCCAGGTGCATTAGCAGGGAGCTGGATCAGAAGTGGAGCAGCCAGGACTCAAAACCAGCGGCTATCTGGGATGCCGGCACTACAGGCCGGAGCTTTAACCTGCTGTGCCAAAGTGCCAGCCTCTATTTATTTATTTAAAAGACAGAGTTTCAGAGAGAACGAGGCAGAGAGAAAGAAGTCTTCCATCTTTCAGGGCTGGTCCAGACTGAAGCTAGGAGCCAGAAGCTTCATCCAGGTCTCCCATGTGGATACAGGGGCTCAAGTACTTGGGCCATCTTCCAATGCTTTCCTAGGTGCATTAGCAGGGAGCTGGATCAGAAGTGGTACAGCCAGGACTCAAACTGGTGCCAACTTGAGATGTGGGCACGGCGTAACCTGCTACACTACAGTGCTGGCCCCATAAATGTAGTTTTTAGATTTACATTTAGACCACTTCTAAATTTAGTGCCAGGATTGGAAAGAGGGGCCAAGGGGCCAACACTATGGCATACTGGGTAAAGCCACCGCCTGCAGCCCTGGCATCCCATATGGGTGCCAGTTCAAGTCTTGGCTGCTCCACTTCCAATCCAGCTCCCTGCTAATGTGGCTGGGAAATCAATGGAGAATGGCCCAAGCACTTGGCCCCTGAACCCATGTGGAAGACCCAGAAGAAACTCCTGGCTCCTGGCTCCTGGCTCCTGGCTTCTGGCTTCAGATCAGCACAGCTCCAGCTGTTGGAGCCATCTGGGGAGTGAATCAGCGGATGAAAGGTCTCTCTCTCTCTCTCTCTCTCTCTCCCCCTCTATCTGTAAGTCTGCCTTTCAAATAAATAAATAAATCTTTAAAAAAATAGAAGGACCAAAGTTGGCTTATATTTTAAAGATTTTGTTTATTTATTTGAAAGAGTTACACAGAGAGAGGAGAAGCAGAGAGAGAGAGAGAGAGGTCTCCTGTTCGATGGTTCACTCCCCAATTTGCCGCAATGGCTGGTGCTACGCCAATCCAAAGCCAGGAGCTAGGAGCCTCTTTTGGGTTTCCCATGTGGTTGCAGGGGCCCAACGACTTGGGCCATCTTGTACTGCTTCCCCAGGCCATAGTAGAGAACTGGATCGGAAGTGTAGCAGCCCGGTCTCAAACCGGCACCCATATGGGATGCCAGTGCTTCAGGCCAGGGCGTTAACCCACTGTGCCACAGTGCCAGCCTCACATATATATTTTTTAAACTCCATTTGGAGGAGGAACTAATGAACTTGATAGTGAAAATGTGGTAGTGAGTGTAACACACTGGTGAAGCATCCAACATAGAGTTGGAAGTGATAATTCCTTCTAAATGCTACAAACAGGGTCAGTGTTGAAGAGTAGAGGCTTTAAGGAATTAGTCCCATAAAGATGGAAGATAAAGCTGAGAAGAGAGAGTGGTGGGAGAGTGAAATTCGATTGTTGTGGGATAAGGAGCTAACCAAGAGGTAAAGCCCTTAGAGAGCACAGACCACTCTTCAGAAACTTGAAACTGAAGAGAAAGAAGTTTCTGGTTAGTTTGTTTTTGTCCCTTTTGGATAGGATTGAGCATATTCTATTCTATTCTAGTTTTTATTATTTTTCTTTTTCTTTTTCTTTTTTTTGACAGGCAGAGTGGACAGTGAGAGAGAGAAACAGAGAGAAAGGTCTTCCTTTTTCCATTGGTTCACCCTCCAATGGCCGCTGTGGCCGGCACACCGCGCTGATCCGAAGGCAGGAGCCAGGTGCTTATCCTGGTCTCCCATGGGATGCAGGGCCCAAGGACTTGGGCCATCCTCCACTGCATTCCCGGGCCACAGCAGAGAGCTGGCCTGGAAGAGGGGCAATCGGGACAGAATCCGGTGCCCGACTGGGGCTAGAACCCGGTGTGCCGGCGCCGCTAGTTGGAGGATTAGCCTATTGAGCCGTGGCGCCAGCTTATTCTTTTTCTTAACAGAAAAAGTCAGTTAAGCAGAGACTGAATAGGGAGGTGAAAGTTGATGGAGTAAGGTATCAGAGTTGAGAAGAAATGGAGCCAAAGATACAAGCTGGGAAAAACTTTCACAGTCTCTGCTTTTCCCCAAACAGTTGTTCTTTCCAAGTGTTTTCTTCTTGGAAGCTGCTGCCTACCTTAAAAGTACTTTTCTAAACTCTAGCATCCTTAGAACTGCAGTTATTTTGTCTTTTTTTTTTTTTTAAGATTTGTTTATTTATTTGAAAGGCAGAGTTACACAGAGAGAGAAGGAGAGGCAGAGAGAGAGAGAGGTCTTCCATCCGCTGGTTCACTCCCCAGTTGGCCGCAATGGCCAGAGCTGTGCGGATCCAAAGTTAGGAGTTTTTCCAGGTCTCCCACGTGGGTGCAGGGTCCCAAGCACTTGGGCCATCTTCTGCTTTCCCAGGCCATAGCAGAGAGCTGGATCAGAAGTGGAGCAGCCAGGACTCGAACTGTCACCCATATAGGATTCCAGCACTTCAGGCTGTGGCTTTACCTGCTATGCCACAGCGTGGGCCCCTATTTTGTCTTTTCATTGCCTCTTCCTGGGTCCAGATGTCTATAGATTTCCTTAGCCCATGTAGAGTCTTCTCTAAAGATAGAAAGCCTTTTTCTTAGTTACCATTTCCCAACTTTCTCAGTCATATTTGGAAGGCACCTGATGTAAACAGACTGGCCTGTGGGCTCTAGCAGCCTCCACATCTTGGCTGCTTACAGAACAACAATGCCATTTTAGCTGTCTGGTATCAGTCCTAGTGGCCAGCCAGAGCAGGGCTTGGGAAATCCACTCCTTCAGGCAAGGGGAGAGCCGTGGCAGGGGGAAGCATTGCCGTATCAATGGCATTTCCTTCTACAGTTTTGACTAAAACTTGTCCACTTTTCTTTGAACCCAGGTCGTAAAGGTATCTTCACTGGAAGCTCGGGGCTGCAGATTGTGTACCTCAGTGGGACGGAGTCCTTAAATGAGCCAGTCCCCGGTTACAGTTTTAGCCCCAAGGATGTGTCTTCCCTGAGAACAATGCTGTGTTCAACACCCCAGTTCAAAGGTGTTGATATCTTGCTCACGTCCCCGTGGCCCAAGTATGTGGGAAACTTTGGGAATCCTTCTGTGAGTAGTGCTTGTTCAGTTGGAATTTCTATAAGCAAATTGCACTGGCTTAAGCAGGACTTTACTTATTTTCTTTCTTTTTTCTCTTTATATTTAATATTTTAGAACTTGATGTCTTTCACTAGAAATCTTTTGTAAAAGTTTTTAGGATTCTAAAAACTGTACAACTGACCAAAGCAAAAGGTGACCTCATTAAAGTAATTTACGGAAGAAATTGCTGAAATGTTAATAATAAATGAATGGCTCTTCATATTTTCTAATTTAAGTACCCTGTCTCAGTCTCTTAACATGTTTGGAGGATTCAATAGTTTTTTTTTTTGAGAAAACTTATTTTGTTTATTTGAAAGATATATAGAGAGATACTGTCCAATCCCTAGTTCATTCCCCAAATGGCTGCACATGGCTAGGGCTGGGCCAGGCTGCAGCCAGGAGCCTGGAACCCCATCCAGGTCTTCCATATGGTTGGCAGAAGCCCAAGCATTTAGGCCATCTTCTGCTTTCCCAGGAGTATTAAGAGGGAACTGGATCAGAAGTAGAGCAGTTGAGACTGGAACTGGTGCTCATATGGGATACTGAGATGCCAGCATCACAGGTGACAGCTTAACCTGCTGTGCCACAACCCAGCCCCCAAGGGCGCAGTAATTTTCACCAAGAAGATTTGGACACAGTGGCAACTCTACAGTTGGTGTTTTTCCCCGCTTCCTTTCCAGATTATTGCGTTTTGGCTATCAAAATGTTTTTAAAAATTAAATCATCATGAAATTATGTCTAGTAATCTAAAGCTGGGAAACGAGGTGTTGAAAACTTGACACTTTTTTTTTTTAAAAGAATCATTTTATTTATTTGAAAGACAGTTACATAGAGAGGTAGAGCCAGAGAGAGAGGCCTTCCATTCCACTGGTTCATTCCGCAAATGACTGCAAAGACCAGAGCTGAGCTGATCCGAAGCCAGGAGCCAGGAGCTTCTTCCAGGCCTCCCACATGGGTGCAGGGGCCCAAGGACTTGGGCCATCTTCTACTGCTTTCCGAGGCCAAAGCAGAGAGCTGGATGCACCACGGTGCTGGTCCCTTGACACTTCTCCAATAGGAACATTTTAATATTGGGATGCATTGGAACTCCTCATTGTGTCTGATCTGCATATTTGTATAAGTGATTTCATAGAGGATGTATACCAGGAGGGACAGCTGTAATGCTACAGTGAAATGCTACATTGGTAGAAACAAGCCAAGGCAGATCTTGAGAAGATTGTATGTGACAGAGAGAACATCAGCTGGGCTTCAGTGGAGGGAAATACAAGAATGCACCTGAGAACAAATCTCCATGAATACATTCAGAATCAGCCGTGATCCAGAAGAGGGTCTCGTAGGCCACTCCCTGCCAACTTCAGCACTATCTGTAGCAGGAAGGACCAGCAAGAAACCAAGCATTGTCAGGGAGGATTTGAAAGAAGAGATAATTTTTTCTTCCCCTTCCAAAAACCCCTGGTTGATCTTCACCAAGAATACAAGAGATGGTGCTGGTTGCAGCACAAAGATGGCAAAGCTAGAGAAGATGCAGTGAGGGGCTACTAAGGTGATGATGGAGGGGAGGGCTCATGTGATGCTCCCACATGAGCCAAGGGTGGAAACGAGGCCTCTTTAGCTTGGAGAAAGCTAAAAAAGGATTTTGATCAAAGTTTGTTAACAGCCACGTAAGATATTTATGGGAGATAAAACAACATAGTTCACCCTTCCTTAAGATACTATAATTAACACGAAGGTCAGTTCCCTGCCCTTGAGTTCCTTACCTAAAGGAAGTAAGCATAAGACAAACTGAAGTTCTTGGTTTACTTAGAGAAAACTCAACTTTGGTAATTTCTTTATTTCTGCCTAATACCTTGTTTTAGACTAGACTTCATAATCTTATGGATGAGAGATCATGTAATTGGTTAACAGAAGCTAGGGATGTTCTGGGAATAAGGTGACTAACTTTACGTCACTTAAACTTTGTAACAAGAGTGTAGTTGTGCCTAACTGCTGCTAGTGAGAGTATGGTTATGTAACTAGCTGCCGCTATCTTGACTGAAACGAAAGTTTATGCGATGAGATCCTTTGCTTGTTCAGTACTATGGATACTCAGGGCCGTAAAGGGCTGGTTGTTTTCACTTTCTGTGTTGAGATGGACTGCCTGCATTGTCATTACTATTGGTACACTACAAAGCACATTTTAGGAACACAGTTTATGGGCTCCCAAGAAAGGGCTTACTTTCCAAAAACGGTTATAATAATCCGTGTTTTGGGAATTAGTATAGAGTGGTTAACTTACCTTTTCACTGCTGGCTTCCCACAGTTGTTCCTATTTCTGCATTCATAGTAGTAGTACAGTTCCCTTACTTGTTTGATTTTTCTCTGATTGCCATACCAGTCACTGTGCAAGTCCTTCTGCCCACATTTGTATTCATATATAAATTCTAAAGGCATTTCATAGTGTTTTGTTATTTCCTTGAACTTCTTGATAACTCTTGTGTCTGTAGAGATGACCAAGTTTCTGTTTACTAGGGAGAAGTGGATACCAAAAAGTGTGGCTCCTCTTTGGTCTCCAGCCTTGCCACAGACTTGAAACCAAGATATCATTTTGCTGCTTTGGAAAAGACCTATTATGAGAGGCTTCCGTATAGGTGTGTAGCATTTCTTTTGTTCTTTTCTTTTTGAAGAATTTGCCTTTGATCAGTGTAAACTGTTGTTACTCATTTTCAACCACAGAACATCTTGATTCTTGGTTATCAGGCACTGAAAGGAACAACTGTCAAATCATTCACCTTCTCTGAGTTTGTTCCCTAAATTGAAATACAATGGATAGATTAGAAGGCTCCTTAGGGATCAGTGCTGTGGGTAGCAGGTAAAGCTGCCAGCTGCTCCACTTCCAATCCAGCTCCCTGCTAATGTGCCTGGGAAATCAGCAAAAGATGGACTAAGAGGTTGGGCCCCTATACTGACATGAGAGATCCAGATGAAGCTTCTGGCCTCTGGCTTCGATCTGGCCCAGCCATGGCCATTGTGGCCATTTGGAGAATGAACCAGCAGATGGATGACTTCTCTCTGCCTCTGCATCTTCCTCTCTAACTCTGCCTTTCAAATAAATAAATAAATCAGTCTTTAAAAAAAAAAAAATCCCCTTAAAGGTTTGAGGGCCTGAGATAACAATACTTTGTAACACATTATGTCCCATTTTGATCAGGTCAAACCAAGGTTCTTTGTGTATTCTTAAAAATTCACTTCTCAGTATAATCAGTATTTTACTTTAGAACTAATATCAGTTATTTCCTTTTTTTAAGTTTGAGTTTGGAAGTGATTTTTTTAAAGGAAAAAAATTGCACAGAAAATAAAACTGCTATTTTATAAGTGGTGGAGTTAAATAAAGTTGACTCTTAATTATCTTCACTGATAAAGGGTATGGATAATCACTAATTGATAAAAAGTTTCCTTTCTGTTTTTATACAAAGCAATATATGTGCTCCTTGAAAGTTTGAAAATAAAAAATAAAAGTGAGCCAAATTATAAGTAACCTGCCTCCATCTAGTTATTTCACGACTTAGTATATAGCTATAGGTAATAAATTTTTTTTTTTTTGTTAAATCTGTGTATATGCATTCTAGGAAAAATACTTTGTTTCCTAAAAGTCTACTCTGAAAATACAGGTAATAGAAATGAGCTGTTCAAAACCTGTACAGCTTTTTAATGATCTGAATACCCAGTTCTTCATAGAACAAGTATAAACTGCCATTTGGCACATGAAATGATGCTCTCATCATTAGCCGTTATGGTAATGTATGTAAACTAAAACCACAATGACATACCACTTTTGGCTATAATCAAAAAAGCAAATAATAACAGGTGTTAGTAACAATGTAAGATATTTGGAACCCTCATACATTGCTGGTGGGAATGTAAAGTTATATAGCCACTTTAGAAAACTAATAGTTTCTCAAAAGTTTAAACATAGTTACTGTATGACCCAGCAGTTCCACTCCTGTTCTAAGAGAAATAAAGACATATGTTTGTATAAAAACATATACACAAGTAGTATTTCAGAAATGGTCATGCATTCATTTCTGGAAGCTGTAGGGGAGAATCTTCTAGCTTTTTTCAGCTTCTGGAGGCTTACTGAATTCCTCATCTCATGACCTCTTTGTTCTTATTTATTTATTTTTTTAATGTCATAATTACAAAGAGAGGGAGAAACAAAGACAGAGAGAGGAAGAGAAAGATCTTCCATTTGCTGGTTCACTCCTCAAGTGGCTGCAATGGCTGGGGCTGGGCTAGCGAAAACCAGAGGCCTGCTTCTTCTGGGTCTCGCACATGGGTGCAGGAGCCCCAGCACTTAGGCCATCTTCCTCTGCTTTCCCAGGCACTTCAGCAGGGAGCTGGATTGGAACTGGAGCAGCTGAGATGCGAACTGGCACCTAAATCAGATGCTGGCGCCACAAGCAGCAGCTTTACCCACCATGCCACCGCTCCGGCCCCTTCCTGTTCCCACTTCTGGCTGGTGGAATCCTTCCTACCACTTTGACCGTCCACAGTCTGTTTTTCCTCTTGATTCTTTTCTGCCTCCCCCTTCCATTTTTCTGGGCCCTTGTGATTGGGTCTACTCAGATAGTCTAGGATCATCTCCCTTTCTAGGTAAGCCAACTAGTAACTGATTAGCTGACTAATTCCATCTGCTCCTTTAATTTCTTTTTTGTTGTACAAACTGATTTATTCACAGGTAATGGTAATTACAACATGGTAACTTTGGTGGGGAGGACCATTATTTTGCTTCCCACTCCTGGTGGGAAATGTTGCCAGGTTTTGAGGCCATTGTGCTAGTCATTTGCATTTAAGAAAAACATTTTTACAGGATATTCAGATATTTTTACTTAATGTCTTAATATATTGTTAAAATTTCTATTTAATTGTGAGAAAACTTATTTCAATCATTTTTTAAAGATTTATTTTATTTATTTGAAAAAGTTACAGAGAGAGGTAGAGAGAGAGAGATCAATCTTCCATCCACTGGTTCACTCATTTAAATGGCCACAACTGCTGGGGCTGGGCCAATCCAAAGCCAGGAGCCTGGAGCTTCCTTCAGGTCTCATGTGGATACAGAGGCCCAAGGACTTGGACAATCTTCTACTGCTTTCCTAGGCCACAGCAGAGAGCTTGTTCAGAAGTGGAACAGCCGGAACTAGAAACGGCGCCCATATGGGATGTTGACATTGTAGGTGGTGGCTTTACCCGCTATGCCACAGTGCCGGCCCCAAAAATAAAGGATTCTAAGGATTGGTGTCTGTGTTAATGATCAACTCATAAAATAATAAATACCTATAAAGTACTATAGCTTTTTTTCTTTTAATTACAAATGTAATTCTAAATTAAAATTCTAAATTAAAATTTAGAATAGTTCCAGAAAGTATTTTGGTGTATTCAATTTCCCTATTTTCTCTATGACTTATAGACATGCCTATATTTTTATATTTTTCCCAGAAAAATGATTATGCTGGCCGGCGCCATGGCTCTCTTGGCTAATCCTCCACGTGCAGCGCTGGCACCCTAGGTTCTAGACCCGGTTGGGGTGCTGGATTCTGCCCTGGTTGCTCCTCTTCCAGTCCAGCTCTCTGCTGTGGCCCGGGAGTGCAGTGGAGGATGGCCTAAGTGCTTGGGCCCTGCACCCGCATGGGGGACCAGGAGGAAATACCTGCTTCTGGCTTTGGATCGGCGCAGCGCGCCACCTGTAGCAGCCATTTGGGGAGTGAACCAATGGAAAAGGAAGACCTTTCTCTGTGTCTCTCTCACTGTCTAAACTCTGCCTGTCAAAAAAAAAAAATGATTATGCTGTGTATTGCTGTGTAATGAATGTTTTTACACTTAGGACACATCTCTTTAGTTTTCATTGTTTCATCTTTTACATTGTTTCATCTTGGCACAGTGGGTTAAGCTGCCGCTTGCAATTCTGACATCCCATATAAATATGTATGGGTTTGAGTCCTAGCTGCTCCACTTCTGATCCAGCTCCCTGCTCATGTGCCTGGGAAAGCAGCAGAAGATGGCCCAACTGCTTGAGCTCCTGCCATTCCATTCTCCTGCCTTTGGCCTGGCCCAGACCTACTCATTGTGGTCATTTGGGGAGTGAACTAGTTTGTGGAAGGTCTTTCTCTGTCTCTCTCTGGCTCCCTCTCCCTGACTCTGCCATTCAAATAAAATAATAAATAAATGTTAAAAAAAAAAAAAGACAAAGAGTAGAATGAACCTTCAAACCCTTATTACCTAGTTTCAGTAATTAGCAACATTTTACTAACTTTATAGCTCTTTTAAAACCAAGAGTGGGTGAGTGCTTTTCAGAGATATGGATCTCATCTCTCTCTCTTTTTTAATTAATTAATTTATTTGAAAGAGTTATACAGAGAGAGAAGGAGAGGCAGTAAGAGAGAGACAGGTCTTCCATTTGCTGGTTTAGTCCCCAGTTAGGGGCAACGGCTGGAGCTGTGCTGATCCGAAGCCAGGAGCTTCCTCCAGGTCTCCCACACAGGTGCAGGGGCCCAAGGATTTGGCCCATCTTCTACTGCTTTCCAGGCTATAGCAGAAAGCTGGATTGGAAGTGGAGCAGCTGGGACTTGAACCGGCGCCCACATGGGATACCAGCACTGCAGGCAGTGACTTTACCTGCTACACCACAGTGACAGTCCCAATCTCATCTCTTCTTAACAGCCCTGTGTGATAAGGAAATTGGTCCCTATTAGGTGGATGGATGTCTTACATGAGATTGTGTACTTGTAGTGATGGACTCTGCTCTTCTCATGGCCCCATGGAGTCTATATTTTCTTAATTGCAAATTAAAAGTGTTAGTAACCTGTTTTCTGTCAAATATGTTTTAGAAATCATGTTGTTCTACAAGAAAATGCACAGCATGCTACCCGGTTCATAGCTCTGGCAAATGTTGGAAATCCAGAAAAGAAGAAGGTAAAAATTGGAGTATTTGGTGATAGTTTAATATTCATTGTTTGCTTGATAAATGTTTCTCTGGCACAGTTAAGCAGTCATATCTTCTCTTCTCCCCAACTGCAAGGTTCTAGAAACTTTCTGGACTCCTTTGTAAAGATACAATAATGAAGAGTCAGATTTCCTAGGGTCCTTTGGGAAAATATTTTTATCAAATGAATAGTGTTCCTTTCCTGCCACATTCTTGTGGTTTTTGTACGTGTATTTGTGAATTGCCCTTAGATGGCACTCTTGCTTGCTCCTTTTACAGTTTCAATTAGCAGAAATAATAAAGTCCTAAGGATCTACCTAAGCCCTCCTTGACTTTGGGAAATATTAGTGATATCCACAATCTTTGTACTGGAAAATAGTACAGGTCATAAAAGGGAAAATACCAGAAAAATAGATAGATTGTTTCTATTTCTTTCCTGAGAGTATTTCTGATTTCCAGGGGCCAGAAATACCCTATTGTGAGATGGGTAAAATCGGAATAGTTAGTCAAATAGGAAAATAGGCAGAAATAATCTTCCTAAATAAAGTTTATTCTACTGTAACATATCATAGATGATGTGTATAAGATTTAAGAAAATATATTTTTTCATAATATATTAATCTTTTATGCTCAATTCTTTCTTAGAAAGTTGTGGATTTATAATTTTTTAATTACCATTTCAAATTAAATAGCACTCACAGTACTTTTCACCTGTTGCTTTATTCTATTCTCAGAAACATGTTAGCCTCAGCCATAAGCTACTCATACTCCAAGGATATGTACATTTTTTAATTTGGTAAACATTAAGTTCATCTGAGAATTTTATTTCAATCTATATGCTTATCAGCAGTATATGGTTTTTATCCTCTATATTCTCAACTTTTTAAAAGTTTTTTTGACAATCTGATCGGTGAAATATGGTGTAACATTGTTAGATTTCCTTGATTAGTAGTGAAGTTAGCATCTTTTCATATCTAAAGTTTTCAATTTCTGTGCCATTTTTCCAAACCTCTAGGTATTTGTATGAATATTTAATTATTTGCTGCTTGTTTCTAAGGAAATTTTAATCAACGTTTTAGCAGAATCTGTGTAATATCAGAGGGAAATCCTTAGTTGTCTAATTGTAGTTTTCATTGGGAAAAAAGAATGGCAGTGCCATGATTCTATTGATAAAGTACACAAAAATAAAGGATTCAGAGATAGGAGCAGATTGTCTTCAAGGGTTCAGAGCAAGTCTGAAGTGGTATTTGTCAGTCTTCCCTTAGGCAAGGGAGGATCCCTGATCTGAGTCTCTGCTTAGCACTTCATCAGCCCTTGGTTAGCCCCTTTAGAAGTCACTGAATGGGGACTTGATATGCTGTGTATTTTCTGAGCCACAGATGGGCTGATTGCTGTACTTTAGGTTTTACTCAATTCATTTCACTCAGATCTGATGCTTTCTGTGAAATCTTCGTAGTAACGCAGACTGATCACATTTGGTTAAATGGTATTAACTCTAACATTATTATGTTGTTTTTCTCTAAAGTATCTTTATGCATTCAGTATTGTTCCCATGAAACTAATGGAAGCAGCAGAACTGGTAAAACAACCTCCAGATGTCACCGAAAACCCCTACAGAAAATCTGGGAAGGAAGCATCCGTAGGAAAGCAAATCCCTGCCCCTGAGGTATGTTCTAATTGAGGGCTGGTGTCTTCTGGGCAGGAGTGCTCATTACAAGTATACTTTTCCTGATGATTGCTTAGTACATGTGACAAATTTCATACTTAAAATCAGAATCTTTTTTTTCTTTAGGAAAATCATAGTGGTGAGTTTCTTATTGTAGCTTGAGGTTAAACAGTTTCAATGTGTTAAGTCTGTCTTTGTCAAAATTTGATTAACTGGAGACTGGTGCTGTGGTGTAGTGGGTAAAGTCGTTACCTGCAGTGCCAGCATCGCATATGGATGCTGGTTCAAGTCCTGGCTGCTCCACTTCCTATCCAGCTCTCATCTATGGCCTGGGAAAGCAGTAGAAGATGGCCCAATTACTTGGGCCCTTGCACCAGCGTGGGAGATCTGGAAGAAGCTCCTGGCTCCTGGCTCCGGATCAGTGGATGGAAGACCTTTCTCTCTCTCTCGCTGTCTCTGCCTCTGTGTCTCTGTAACTCTGCCTTTCAAATAAATAAATAAATCTTTAATTGAAAAAAAAAAAAACTTGATTATTCTTAGCTCTTTAGCAAGGATTCAAGTTTGTAGCAGTGTCGTTTGTGATTTATATTGATTGCTAATAGGTGCATAAGATTCATTCTGAAGAAATTGTCTTGGTAGCAGACTTTACTGAAATTAAATTTTCCCCACTAAAGCATGGAATGTCAAATTCTCAGTTTGCATGGCTTGCTTTCTTGGGCTTTTCTTTATGTGCAATCTTCTCATCTCTTTTTTTTTTTTTTTTTTTGACAGGCAGAGTGGACAGTGAGAGAGAGAGAGACAGAGAGAAAGGTCTTCCTTTGCCATTGGTTTACCCTCCAATGGCCGCCACGACCGGCGTGCTGTGGCTGGTGCACCATGCTGATCCGAAGGCAGGAGCCAGGTGCTTCTCCTGGTCTCCCATGGGGTGCAGGGCCCAAGCTCTTGGGCCATCCTCCACTGCACTCCTGGGCCACAGCAGAGAGCTGGCCTGGAGGAGGGGCAACCGGGACAGAATCCGGCGCCCTGACTGGGACTAGAACCCGATGTGCCGGCGCCGCAAGGCGGACGATTAGCCTAGTGAGCCGCGGCGCCAGCCTCTCATCTCTTCAAATTAAACTGAATTATACTTATTTGACCTGTGAAATTGTAGGATTATATTATGTCTCCATTGAGAGAGAAAGGAAAAGGAATTTGAGTGGGTTCATATTGTTTTGCTTTAAGCAAGAATTGCTTTGTACTTTGCATTTTCCCGCAAGTGGTGGGTTTGGCAGTAGATTGGCTAAGGGTTGAGATACGTGACTGAGAGTCCTGGAATCAGGATTGGGAAGATACTTTCTTACCCTCAAATAGGCAGAAAGGGCTGAGACGAAGGAAAGTCATAACATGGCGGGAGTCTCTGCGAATGGTTGGCTACTTGTCTAGAGGTTAACTGAATAATGTTTACTCTTCTGCTTACTGCCATTCCAGGAAGAATCGTCCTGTCAATTTTTCTTTGATTTAAATGAGAAGCAGGGAAGGAAGCGTTCATCCACAGGCAGAGATAGCAAATCTCCTCACCCAAAGCAGCCTCGTAAACCTCGTAAGTACCTTAGTTCTGGGGTCTCCTGTGTGAGCAATAACTTTGTTCTGGATTTTCTTTGGAAAGCAGCATTGCTAAAAGCACCTCTTCTGGCAGAGAAAAACTGTATACTTAATCATTAGGAGCAACAGTAAAAATAAAATAACAAAGATGGCCTGACTTTGAGGCGGCTTGAGGCACTTCCTGTAAGAACCATGGAAACAGCTCCTTTTCTTTCTGTCTATAAAACATGAAAAGGTAAAGAGCATGCAAAACCAATATAGTCTATGGCCATACCACCTTGAACTCGTCTGATCTTGAAGCTAAGTAGGTTGAGCCTGGTTAGTACTTGGATGGGAGAAGACCAATATAGGTTCACAAAATAATCGAGTATTCAAACTGAGAGGAAGGATCTTAAGGCTATTTCATTGAGATCCACTTTTCCACCTCCTTGTTTTAAAGATGAAGATGCTGACCTTGGCTGGCCAATAGGACTAGGGGGCAGGAGGGGAAACCGGGAAGGGGGATCATCTACTGGCATAGTTTTCTTTAATGGCAGCCTGTGGCCAGTTGTGTTGTTTTATCCATGTGTGATTATCTACTACCTGTGGATTGGTTACAAATTCAAAAATTTTTTTTTCTAATGATTTTTTATTTTATTCTATTTTATTTTTGACGGGCAGAGTGGACAGTGAGAGAGAGAGATAGAGAGAAAGGTCTTCCTTTGCCGTTGGTTCACCCTCCAATGGCTGCCGCAGCCAGCGTGCTGCAGCCGGCGCACTGCGCTCATCCGATGGCAGGAGCCAGGTGCCAGGTGCTTTTCCTGGTCTCCCATGGGGTGCAGGGCCCAAGCACTTGGGCCATCCTCCACTGCACTCCCGGGCCACAGCAGAGAGCTGGCCTGGAAGAGGGGCAACCAGGACAGAATCCGGCACCCCTACTGGGGCTAGAACCCAGTGTGCTGGCGCCGCAAGGCGGAGGATTAGCCTGTTGAGCCACGGCGCCGGCCCAAAATTTTTCTAATAGAAATGTAGTCTAAAAATGGTGATGGTGGTGTCAGAGTGAGGAACCTAAGTCCAGACCTTTATGGCAGTGCTATGTCCCGGTATTCACAGGATAAAAAGATCAGACGAGGCTGAGTTCCACAGAGTGATTTATGCTGTTGTGCTTGGACCATAGTAACTCTTGGCTTTCTTCCACATGAAGCTCAGCCTCCAGGACCCTGCTGGTTTTGCCTTGCGAGCCCTGAAGTGGAAAAGCATTTGGTCGTCAACATTGGCACACATGTGAGTTATTTCCATTATCCTTTTGCAGAGAAGGAGGCACTTTCTTGTTTTTAAATTAACCTTATTGAGTTATAGTCTACATATAAAATTTACTTTCAATTTGAAGTGTGCAATTCAAAGACTTTTAGTAAGCTTACTGAGACGTGCAGCCATTGAATAGCATAGTTTTATAACATCCCCACCTCCAGATGTCACTGAAAACCCCTACAGAAAATCTGGGAAGGAAGCCTCCGCAGAAGAGCAAATCCCTGCCCCTGAGGTATGTTCTATTTGAGGGCTGGTATCTTCTGGGCAGGAGTGCTCATTACAAGTATACTTTTATTTTTTTAAAGATTTATTTATTTATTTGAAAGGCAAAGTTACAGAGAGGCAGAAGCAGAGAGAGAGAGAGGTCTTCCATCCACTGATTCACTTACCAAATGCCTGCAACTGCCAGAGCTGAGCTGATCTGAAGCCAAGGAGCAGTAACTTCTGGGTCTCCTATATGGGTACAGGGGCCCAAGCACTTGGGACCATTTTCTACTGCTTTTCCAGGCCATAGCAGAGGACTGGATTGGGAGTGGAGCAGCTGGGACCTGAACTGGTGCCCATATGGGATGCTGGCACTGCAGGCTGTAACTCTACCCACTGTGCCACAGTGCTGGCCCACAAGTATGCTTTTCCTGGTGATAGCACACTGTCAGCCCCAGGCAACTGCTAATCAATTTTTTAAAATATTTATTTTATTTATTTGAAAGAGTTAGAGAGGTAGAGACAGAGAGAGAAAGAGGTTGTCCATCTGCTGGGTCACTGCCCAAATGGCTGCAATGGCTGGACCTGAGCCAATCTGAAGCCAGGAGCTTCTTTAGAGTCTCCAAAAGGGCTCCCAAGGACTTGGGCCATCCTCCACTCCTTTCCTTGGTGCATTAGCAGGAAGCTGGATGAGAAGTGGAGCAGCCAGGACTCGAACCAGTGCCCATATGGGATGCTGGCATAACAGGTCAATGCTTTAACTCACCGTGCCACAGCGTTGGCCCCTGCTAGTCTTCTTACTAACTCAATGGATTTGTGTTTTCTGGACATTTCATTTAAATGGAATTACAGAATATGTGACCTTTTGTGTCTGACTTCTTTTATTTGGCACAGTATTCTTATGGTTCATCTATGTTGTAGCATGTCATCAGGATTTCATTTTTTTATTCTGAAATAGTATTTCATTATAGAGACATACTATGTTTTGTCTGTCCTTCATTTGATGGACATTTGAGTTGTTTCCATTTTATGGCTATTAAGAGAAATTCTTTAATGAGATATTTGCTTTCCTGTCTTTGTATAAGCATGTGTTTTCATTTCTTTTGGTTAGATACTAGGAATGGAATTGTTGAATCATATAGTATATTTATATTTAACTTAAAAAAAAAACCAAAAAACTGCCAAGTTGTTTTCCAGCATGGCTGTACTATCTTATATTCCCTCCAGCAATATCTGAGGATTTTTTTTCCTACAACCTCACCAACATTTGTTGTTGTCTATCTTTTTTATTGTAGCAATTCTCCTATGGTTTTGTAGAATTGGTTTCACAAACTTGCTCCCTTCTTTTATCCCTCTCTCACAAATAGGTTTGATTCTCCTAGGGTGATGCTTTTATATATATCTTAAACTCTTTGTATTTTTATTTTATTTTATTTTAAAAGATTTGTTTATTTAGAAATTCAGAGTTACAGAGAGAGAGTGGGAGAGAGAGATATCATCCGTCTTTTACTTCACTCTCCAAATGGTCACAGCGGCCAGTTTTGGGCCACACCAGGGCCAGGAGCTTCATCTGGGTCTCCTACTTGGGTGGCAGGTACCCAGACACTTGGGCCATCTTCCACTGCTTTTCCCAGGCTATTAGTAGGCAGCTGTATTGAAGTGGAGCAGCCAGGACTGGAACTGTCACCCGCATGGGATGCTGGCATTGCAGGCTGCTTTAATTGCTGCACCATAGTACCAGCCCTAAACTCTCTTTTTTTAGTGCATACCTGTTTGATAGTGATGCGTTGCTTTTGTTAATTATTCATATTTAAAACTGGATATTCTTTGTCCTGAAAAGGAAGGAGTCTTCTGTTGCTTATATACCTTCGCTGGGTTAAGAATGTTGATTTTTTTTTTATAGCTTCAGATTCTGAAGCTTGAACTTATACATTAGTTTTTTCCAAGAATTGTTAACACTGAAACTGATTCACACTAACTTATGTCAAAGACTAACGTGATAAATTCTCTTTTGTGCAGTAGTAGAGGAGGTTACTTCCTAATGTCAGGAATATCCACATGCACATCCTGGTGTGAGTAGCCAGGAACACAAGACAGTTTGGTAAGCGCTGAATCAGACTATAAGCACTGAATGACCCTGGGTATAAGTTTATTCAGGCTGTGCAAAGTTTGGGTAAACTGTGGGTCTGTCACAAGAAAGTCATTGTCATTCACTTTTCCTCCAAATGTTTTTCCTTGGGCATGGCTCAATTAGAGATTTTTAAAAAGATTTTTGTTTATTTGAAAGGCAGAGTGATGAGAGTGATTAATCTTCCATCCTTTGGTTTACTTCCCAAATGGTCCTCAACTGCTGGGGCTGGGCCAGGACATAGCTAGGAGCCAGGAACTCCATCTGGGTCTCCCACGTGGGTAGTAGGGACTGTAGGACTTGAGCCAGCATCTGCTATTTTTGGAATGCACTTTTTAGATTGTTTTTATTGAATCTTTTTTCTTCTTTGGGTTAGTCTATAACATTCTTTCTACCACATAATTTGTGTGGTGAGGCAGGCTTTATTTATTTATTTTTTTTTTGACAGGCAGAGTGGACAGTGAGAGAGAGAGACAGAGAAAAAGGTCTTCCTTCTGTTGGTTCACCCCCAGTGGCCACTGCGGCCGACGCACCAGGTGCTTCTCCTGGTCTCCCACATGGGTGCAGGGCCCAAGGACTTGGGCCATCCTCTACTGCATTCTCGGGCCACAGCAGAGAGCTGGCCTGGAAGAGGAGCAACCGGGACAGAATCTGGTGCCCCAACCTGGACTAGAACCTGGTGTGCCAGTGCCACAGGTGGAGGATTAGCCTATTGAGCTATGCCGCCGGCTGTGAGGCAGGCTTTAGACTAGGTTCTGTTTAAGAAGTTTCAATAGGTTTATGGTCCTATGTAGGGGAAAAGAGATATGCAGTGGATGACCTAGCTAAGTACTTCTCTAGGCCTCAGGAAGAGATGAATTTTCTTTCCATTCACCTTTCTCAGGTATCTAGCTTGGGGTATGAACCAAGGAGACCTTCCAGGAAACTTTTTTGCTTCTCATCTAGCCTGAAGTTAGGGGGGCAGAGTTTTCTTGGGGGCCCATCCAGGCAACGTTGTCAAAAGGCCCCTGTGAACTTCTCAGTCTAGAAACTAGTAATGAAGTCTACGTTTACTTGTACTGACCTTTGGTAGAATCGTCTTGAGAATTTGTGGTAACCTGTGAATGTCTGGCAAGAGGTTTGAGACTCTTCCCTGCAGCCGTATTTCTTGCTCACCTTTTATTACATTCTGCCCCCTGTCTTCTTTGCCTTTGCTGTGCCTTCCTTAAGGGTGGACACAGAACTGTGCTGATGGCCCACAGCCACAGTAGAATGGGCAAAGTCTACTAGGAGTCCCAAATAACTCCTGCAAAAGCCATGCATCTTTCCTACTGGAGGAATACTTATTCAGGTTCTCTGTATGTTGTTAGAGATCATCATGAAATAGATGAGAGGGTGAGAGTTTGAAGGGAGAGAGGAGATCGGCTAAGAGTGAAACTGTTCACAAGAACACAAAGTGCAGGGGAACCTTCTGTCTAGACTTCAGTAGCCACCCTTATGTTTGTGTTGGTAACTGTTTGACATAAAGAAAGGCTACAAGACTCAAATACAATAAAAATGGTTACTGCCAGATCTTTTTACAAAGTTCTGGTGCCTGTGACTGTTCAAAGAAATATTCGATGAACTTAAATTTTCTGGAAAATTAACTTTGTGAAAGTTTTTAGTCCTTTCTGAAAATGAATCAAACATGCATATGCCTTTGTTTGTTCCCCATATATATCCTGTCAGACTTTCTCTTTGTAGATGTTAAATAAATATTTCTTCCAGCTGGCGCTGCGGCTCACTTGGCTAATCCTCTGCCTGCGGCGCCGGCACCCCAGGTTCTAGTCCCAGTTGGGGCGCTGGATACTGTCCCGGTTGCTCCTCTTCCAGTCTAGCTCTCTGCTGTGGCCCAGGAAGGCAGTGGAAGATGGCCCAAGTGCTTGGGGCCTTCACCTGCATGGGAGACCAGGAAGAGGCACCTGGCTCCTGACTTTGGATCGGTGCAGCGTGCCAGCTGTAGTGGCCATATGGGGGGTGAAGACTTTTCTGTCTCTCTCTCACTGTCTAACTCTGCCTGTTAAAAAATAAATAAATAAAAAATAAATAAATGATTTCTTCCTTCAGCCTTAATTCTGAACCCCCCTCACTAAAAGTACTCTATAGATTGTGTTTTTCCTAAAACTGTAGTACTATGTTTTTTATTTTAAAGATTTACTTATTTATTTGAAAGAATTACAGAAAACGAAGGAGAAACAGAGAGAGAGAGATCTTCCATCCACTGATTCACTCCCCAGTGGTCTTGACAGCCGGGGCTGGGCCAGGCAGGAGCCAGGAGCTTCTTGTGAGTGCAGAGCCCCAAAGACCTGGGCTACCTTCTGCTGCTTTCCCAGGCACATTAGCAGGGAGCTGGATTAGAAGTGGAGTAGTTGGGATTCGAAGCAGCACCCATATGGGATGCCCATGCTGCAGATGGCAGCTGAACGCTACCACAGGGCCGGCTCCTAGTACTGTATTTTCATGCATTGATGCTCATTGGCCCTCTTCTCTGCTCATTCAGTGTCTTCCCTCCAAAGAGTGTCTCAGTGGTGGAACAGTCTTGCATGTTTTGGTTTTGACAGAAATGTTTGTAGTTGCTCTTTTTCTTTTCTTTCTTTCCTTTTTTTTTTTTTATTAATTTATTTTATTTGAAAGGCAGAGTTACAGAGAGACAGAGGCAGAGAGAGAGAGAAATATCTTCCATCCGCTGGTTCACTCCCCAGATGTCTGCAACGGCCATAGCTGCGCATATCTGAAGCCAAGAGCCAAGAGCTTCTTTTGGGTCTCCCACATGGGTGCAGGGGTCCAAGGACTTGGATGATCTTCCATTGCTTTCCCAGGCCATAGCAGAGATCTAGGTGGGAAGTGGAGCAGCCAGGACTTGAACCAGCCCCTACTATGGTATGCCGGCACTGCAAGTGGTGGCTTTACCCACTACACCACAGTGCTGGCCGCTTTAGTTGATCTTAAGGCTGATGATATCCGTTGTTGAGAGGCATAGTTCTGTAATGAGTTTGATCTTCCTGCATCTTTGTACTCTAATTGGTTATAGTTTTACTTTCATTTTGTAAAATTGAGTTAGCAGCCTAAGGTTGTAGGGAAATTAGATGCTAATAATAATGTTATCTTAGCTTTTTTGTGACCCCAAAGGGTATATTTTTGGGTTAGTTGTAGGACTAGATGTTCTTGGTAAGGCAGGAAGCAGTCATTTGGAAATCAGGAGTGATATCTCTCTGTGGTTGAAGGTAATAAAAACTGTAAAATTGTTTTCAAGTTGCCCAAGAGGGAAAACCTGTCTGTCGTTATGGTTTCCATCAGCTCTAGTGTACTTGAAGCCAAAAGTCTGTTCCTCTGCCTTTCCCAATTCATTCAGACATTCAAGAACATTCTTGCTGTAACCTCTAAAATCAGATTTTTGAAGGTTGGAGTTTTTTTTTTAATTTTTTGATATGTAGTATTTATACATATTTATGGACTATACTGACATTTCAATACAATGTGTAATACACTGATCAGGATAATTGACATAACTATCACTGTAAAGATACATCATGTCTTTGTGTTAGCAACACTGAAAATTCTCTCTACTAGCTATTTTGAAATATCCAATTACTCATTGTTAGCCATAGTTATCTTCTGGTGCTATAGATTATTAGAAGTTATTCCTCCTATTCAGCAGTACCCCTGTGTCCATTAACTTTCCTCTCTCCATCCTTCCTTCTCTTACACCCTTTCTGGGCCTCTGGCAACTACTACTTTATCCTCTTTACTTCTTTGAGCTCAAAAAGTTGGAAAATTTTTATTGATGCCTCTTGAGCACTTTTCTACCACCCTCAGGCTCACTCTTTGCATAGGCCTTTCTCCCTGGAGACCCATCCATGCACTGTTACTGTCTCAATTCCATGTGCTCCCTCTTTAGTGCTACCTAGCCCTGGCCAAAGGAGGCTTAGCTGATGATCATGTCCTCATCCTGCCCATTGGACACTACCAGTCAGTGGTGGAGCTATCGGCAGAAGTGGTGGAAGAAGTGGAGAAGTATAAGGCTACACTGAGACGGTTCTTTAAAAGTCGAGGGAAACGGTGTGTTCTGTTCGAGAGAAATTATAAGAGCCATCATCTCCAGCTACAGGTAGGTAGTCGCTGCACAAGAACTTAAAAGTGCGCTATAGGACACTTGATACTGATAAATAAATGTTCAAATAATGCTTAACTTTAATATCTAATTAGATATTCAGAATATTTAACTTTATGTTTAAAGTATTTAATATGAATTTTCATATTTAAGTCATGCTCATTTAAAGAGTATCTGGTGATAACCCCAGAGATTTCACAAGGAAGTGCCTGATCAGTACAGGTGAACAGCCAGGTAATGCAAGTACCTTGTTTGAGAACAGAACAGGTAGTTGAGGAAGGTTCCAAGGAAGAAACACACCTGCCTATGTAAGAGTTTGCAAATTAGTGGACTATTTTGTGTGGAGACCCAGCACAAGTGAGGGCTTAAAGATGAAAAATAGACATGAAGCCTGCAATGGGCTAACTGCTCATAAATTCAGAGATTGTTTGTAGATACTGTGCTTGGATTTGTGGTGGTTTTCTCTTTGGCACATTTGTTAAGTTTTCAAATGGGCCTGACTCTGCCACATACATTATAAAGGATCTGGCAAAGGCTTGATGACGGAGAGATTTCTGTTGAGCCTATCCTGCATCACAGCTTGGCTCCCACATGCAGCAGGCTATCTCATAAGTTTAAGTCCTTACAGACAGGCTGGCATTGTCTGTCTGGCCTGAGGAGAATGTGTGCTGAGGGGTGTTTCTCTATGCCCCTGTGATGGATTTGCTGCTTTGCAGAGACTGCAGGCCCACCCTCTCTGGGACCTGTACTGAGAATTTCTCCTAACCCCACCCTAGGTCATTCCGGTGCCACTCAGCTGCTGTGCCACTGATGACATTAAAGATGCCTTCATTACCCAGGCACAGGAGCAGCAGATAGAACTGCTGGAAATCCCTGAGCACTCTGACATCAAGCAGGTGAAGCAGGAGGGGAGGGCAAGTGTCAAGATCTGGGTTTTGACATTACTGCACTTCAGGTCTAGCTAGGCTTCCCAGAAATGTTCAGTGGGCAGGGGCAGTTTGGAACTAGAACACGGGTATTTATTAGACTGGCAATGGCAGTGGTATTACAGCAAAGTCATAGTGCTTTCCTGTGAAGAACAAGAAATTAGGAACTTCCTAAGGTGGGGATTTAGAAGGGTGGATGCAACTGAAGGATACTGGTAGTATCTGCCAGTCTCGTTTTTAAGATGGCTTGGGGCCTGTAGCTACTCACACATCCTTTTTCTTGAGCTTCTAGTCTGAAATCTTTGCCAAATTAGAGCTTACAGAGGATGAGCTGAGACTTTAGATTTTAAACCACTGCTATATGTCCTTATACAATACTGTTTAATCTAGATTGCACAACCAGGAGCAGCATACTTTTATGTTGAACTTGACACAGGGGAGAAGCTTTTCCACAGAATTAAAAAGAATTTTCCTTTGCAATTTGGAAGGTTTGTATATTTTTTTTCTTTTCAATATATTTTTCATTAGACTTCATAAGAGCAAAGTTGGGGATTATATTGACAGTTGATAAAAAGCTAAATAGGAAACAGTCTTTGCCCCCAGGGAACTCAATTTTGGGGCAAGTCAGATATTTACATCTATGAAGTAATGTAATGTACAGTATAATGTATACATATCTCAACAGAATTTTGGGGAACAGTGTGTTTTAGGAATTCAGAGAAGGAGCAGCGAATTTCCTTTTAGTGAAAGGCTTCACTTTAGGTTAAAGTTGAACCTGAGAGATTTAGAGGGCAAAGATTGAGATGAAAGCATTCCAGCTAGAATGAATAAAATGTTACCATCGGCATATTTTCCATGCCAGGCAATGTGCTGAGAAGTTTACATGAATTGCCTTATTTAATTCTTACAGATCTGTAAGGTAGGTAATTTCAACCAAGTTTACCAGTGTGGGAAATGACACTCCAGAGCAGTGCCCAAAAGAACTTTCCACAATGATGGAAATATCTTATAAATCTGCACTGTTGGGCCAGGCACTGACGCTGTGGGTTAAGCCGCCGTCTGCAGCACTGGCATCCCATATGGGTGCCAGTGCAAGTCTTGGCTGCTCCGCTTCTGATCCAGCTCCATGTGCCTGGGAAAGCAGCAAAAGATGGCCCAAGTACTTGGGCCCTTCCACCCATGTGGGAGACCCAGAAGAAGCTCCTGGCTCCTGGCTCCTGGCTCCTGGCTTTGGCCTGGCCCAGCCCTGGCTATTGAGGCCATTGGGGAGTGAATCAGTGAATGGAAGATCTGTGTGTGTGTGTGTGTGTGTGTGTATGTGTGTGTGTGTGTGTGTGTAATTCTGACTTTTAAAGAAGTAAAGAAATAAATCATTAAAAAAATCTGCATCATTCAATACCATAATTACTAGCTACATGTGGCTCTTGGGCACTTGAAAATGTGGTTAATACAACGGAGGGACTGAATTTTTAATCTTACTCAATTTTTATTCATTAAAGTTTAAGCAGCTACAACTGGCTATTGACTGCTATATTAGCCAGCTTACGAGGCGTTAAGTAGCCTCTCCCTGTAAGACCTTAACTTTATTATTTTGCAGTTGTCCTAATGGTCTGGAGGTGGCCTCATGGCCAACAGAACATAATTGCAAAACCATACAGAGGTAGTGATAAGTTAGGCAAAGATTAAAGACAGGAAGTTCCTGGCAAGAATGGGAGGAAGTAGGAAATGTACAAAATGGATTATCTGATGTCAGTATCTGTGATTTGCCATTGTTTTATTCCCCATACTTAGAACTGGACTTTGAGTGAGTCTTCTTCCTGTCTAATTTGGAAAAGCCTCCTAGAGATTGCCCCACTGGACAACTCTAGTAAATATGTTTTCCTACATTTTTAAAGAGCTAATTAATAAGTGACAACAAATGTGTTAAAAGCATCATATTGATTTGATGCTTTTGTGTTGCCTTAGCAGCAGGTGCAGATAAGCACAGTAATGAATAGGGATATAACTAGATGCATACGGGCATGTTACACTTACCCACACAAGGGAGAGTCTCTGAATGGCTTTTTTGCTCTTGATAGTTTTATTTTCAATATTGAATAATTTTTGAAATATTTATTTTACTAATGGCATTCTGTAATTAACACAATACATATAACAGCAATGTTTTTCCAGATGTTCAAGAAAAGTAGTTTTATATTCATTTTACTTATGAGTAAGTAAGCTCAAGGTTGGCTCAAAGAGCTAGAACTTGAGTTCAGGTCCTTTGTCTTTTAGGGGACTTGTGTGATTTGTTTTCAATTCTCCTATTTATTATAGCTTCAAAATGGAAAATGAACCATACAGGTGCACACAGTTATTTCTAATGTATCAAAATAAGTAAAAATAACAATATAAAGCAGTAGCATTTAGAAGGCATCTTATGTGTGTGTTCCTATATGTAGTTATTCTTTAGTCTTGTGAGCCAAGATTAGTTGTTGACATAGACCTTTGTATTGCTGTGACTGTGTAGGGCTGAGTCCCCTGGAGGGAAAGGCAAGAGGAATTTTAAGTCAGAGTGGGTACCACACTAAGTGCTTCCCTCTGTGTCATGCCTTCAGCAAACTCTTAGTCTAGAGGGGGTGACAAAACTACAGTTTAGGGCAGGATGTAGACATAGCCAGCATGGTATCTCTATACCTCACCAAACCCTGTAAGGTAGGCAATCTTATTTGCATTTCATAGATGAGGAATTCAGGACTCAGAGATGAAGTAATCTATCCCAGTCATAGACAAGAAGTGGTGGAAGTGGGAATGGAATCCATTCTCTGATCTTTCTGACCACCGGTCCTACCCACTTTCTGCTATGTCACATTGCTTCTCTAAGTACGAGCAATGTAATTCAAGTGTGTTCAAGAGAAGGAGAAATAAGTGAGGTTTGATGGGTTAGAAAAAAGATAAGACTTAAGTTGGTCACTTAAATTTTTATTTATTTTCATTTTATTTGAAAGGAGAGAGAGACAGAGGTAGACAGAGATCTTCCATTCACTGTCCAGATGCCCACAACAGCCTGAGCCAGGTCAGGTTGAAGCCAGGAGCCTGGAACTCACGGGCCTCCTATGTGGGTAGCAGGCACTCAAGTACTTGGGCCATCACTTCTTGCCTTCCAGGGTGCATATTAGCAGGAGGCTGGAATCTGGAGCAAAGCCAAGGCTGAAACCTAGGCGCTTGGATATGCAATGCAGATATCTTGAGCTGTGTCTTAGCTGCTTTGCCAAATGCCCATCCCTGAGCTGATCACTTAAGATGGATGTGATTTTGATAGATGGGGTGGCAGAGATGTTACTCAGGGCAGGAGAACACTATGAGCAGTCAGACAAATTCACATACTTCGGTTAGAGAGGAATAGAATAGAGGGAGGAAGGGGTTTCAGTCTGATATTGTCCATTTTGTGTTCTTTCCACAGGGAGGTGCTGGCCAGTGAAGCCATCCTTAATATTCCTGACAAATCTGACTGGAGGCAGTGTCAGGTCAGCAAGGAAGAGGAGGAGACACTGGCTCGCCGCTTCCGGAAAGACTTTGAGCCCTTTGACTTTACTCTGGATGACTAAGCAAAGGGAAGAACACTTTATGAACGTCACAGGAAGTAACAGCTTGTTTTTAAACCAGTCTCCCATGGGGACTGTTTCTCTGCCTCTTTTTTGTGCATTCCCATGGAACCTGCCTGTAGCAAGAGGCTTAGGATCGCATATTTTTGGGGAGAAGTCATTCTAGGATTAAAATACTGTTTTGAAAACATATCTGTCATCCAACTCTTAAGAACGGCTTGTGTTTATGTTTTCAAAAACTTTGAAGCTATCAAATAAAATCTAAGTGCTTTTCCATAATTCAAAAGTATTTTACATGCATGTTGCCTATGATCACTGAAATGAGATAGGTGTATAATGAGAGGGGCCAGGGCTGTAGATCCAGCTGCTGTCCCAGAATCACACAGCATCTCCAGGAGCAGTTAGGGGAGAGAAAGGATCCAAGGCTTTTGCTGTTTTTCTCGTAGAGCATTCACATTATTAACATGTAAGAGTCTATTCGGTCCTTCAGAGAGCTACTTCCTGTGTGCCAGGCATTTTCTAGATTCCAGGAATATAGCTGTGTCCTAACATGGTTCTTGTTGTCCCAGTTTACATTCTAATTGGGACAACAAGGGGTAAATTTTTTTTTTTTTTTAAGAATTGATTTATTTATTTGAAAGAATTACAGAGAGGCAGAGGCAGAAAGAGATCTTCCCACTGCTGGTTCACTCCCCAGATGGCCACAACGGCCAGAGCTGCACTGATCCTAAGCCAGGAGCCAGGAGCTTCTGGGTCTCCCACGCTGGTGCAGGGGCCCAAGGACTTGGGCCATCTTCTAATGCTTTCCCAAGCCATAGCAGGGAGCTGGATGGGAAGAGGAGCAGCTGGGACTTGAACAGGTACCCATATGGGATGCCGCCACTGTAGGCGGTGGCTTTACCTGCTATGCCACAGCCCCGGCCCGCTTCGTTTCTAATCCAGCTCCTTGGTAATGCACCTGGGAGGACAGTGGAGCATGGCTCAAGTGCTTGGGCCCCTGCATCTAAATAGGAGACCTGGAGGAAGCTCCAGGCTTTTGGCTTTGGCCTGGCCCAGTGTCAGGTGCTGCAGCCATTTGGGGAGTGAACCAGCAGGTGGAAGACCTCTCACTTTTACACATGCTCGCTTGCTCGCTCTCTCTCTCTCTCTCTCTCTCTCTGTAACTGTCTTTCAAATAAGTAAATAAATAAATTTTTAAAAGAAGAAAGAGTTCTTCGTTGTATATGTTATGGATGTTTGAAATGTGTAACAGGAGCTGGCACCCTGGCTTACTTGGTTAATCCTCCGCCTGTGGCACTGGGTTCTAGGCCCGATTACCTTCTTCCAGTCCAGCTCTCTGCTGTGGCCCGGGAGGGCAGTGGAGGATGGCCTGAGTGCTTGGGCCCCTGCACCCGCATGGGAGATCAAGGGTAGGCACCTGGCTCCTGGCTTCGGATTGGCGAGTGCCGGCTGTAGTGGCCATTTGGGGCACTCCCAACGGAAGGAAGACCTTTCTCTGTCTCTCTCTCTCTCACTGTCTAATAAAAAAAAAAGAAAAAAAAAAAAAAAAAGAAATGTGTAGCAAATGTGTCTCTGTGCTGTTGGGTAACTGAACTTACGGATGTTATTAGGGTTTGGGGATCATCAGGGTCTAGACCATAGGTGAAATCATGAGAATGGATGAAAATAAGATTGAGTGAAAACAGTCCTGAACTGAAGATGACTAACTGAGGAATATCAGTATTTAAAGAGCGCTTGGAAGTAGAGCAGTCCAGCGAAGTACATGGAGAAGGAGCAGAAAGATCACAGGAGAATGCTGTATCTCGGAACGCAAAACAGACTGGCAAGCCTGAAAGTTATGGAGCCTGAGGTCACTGGCCTTCGTTTTTAAAAAAATTTAATGGGGACATTTAAAGAGTGATCTGTGGGAACCATCTAGGTTCCAAAAAGATGATCAGTCCAAAGTCAGCACAATTATCAGTATTTTTGGTCCTCAGGTTCCCTCTGTAGCTCCCCTGAGTGTGAATTGGGAGATCACAGGCCCTCCTGTGGAGATTGGAAACGAGCTCTGCTGTACATCCAGCAAATGGTGGGGCTTACCCTTTCCCAAAATTGGCCCCATAATCCTTTGTGCAGTCTGTCCAGCTCTGCAGGACAAGTTCTCAGAGGCACTGTCTGGCATCACCTCCAGGAGACTCCTATTCCAGCTCTGTGGAGGCCACACGTGGGTGATGGTAACCACTTCACTGATGACCTACAACATCTGCTTGGTTTGTAACTTGTGGCACTGAACGTTTGAATCACACCAATACATTTGAGAATTTGATTCCATGCTGATTTTTATACCATGAATTATCGACATTCCCGGGTTCCATGAAGAGTCTGACTTCAAATAGAAAACCGGGAGCTGATTCCCCGATAAGCCAATCCACCACCAGGAGGCACCTGTTACATCAGCAACATTCCAGAAGCTTCCTTTTGCAGTTCTGCAGCATGCCTCAGAAACACTGCAATGAAGAACCACCTCACTGGCAAACCCATAACTGGCTGGCTGGGACAGGAAGCTCAGTCAGAGTTAGGGATCTGCGCCCCAGTCCCAAGGGAGCATTAGCCCTGCACTCTGTCATATCCTCGAGTTGTTTGGGAAATCTGGGGAGATGGTAGAATAGGCGGAAAGGAACTCATAGGTGAATACAACTTGTGACCTGTTAATACAGGATTTTTTTCCAGGTTCTTTGGATTTCCCGGTTCTTTGGATTTTGCATTACCTAAATCATTGGTGGCCTTTGCCCAGTGCCGCCCCCGCGGCTGCTGGGGCTGCATGATAGATGGCAGGGATCTTAAGAAAGATGGAGACCAGGGCCGGCGCTGTGGCAAAGCGGGTAAGGCCACCGCCTGCAGTTCTGGCATCCCATATGGGCGCCAGTTTGAGTCCCGGCTGCTCCACTTCCAATCCAGCTCTCTGTTATGTCCTAGGAAAGCAGCAGAAGATGGCCCAAGTCCTTGAGCCCCTGCACCCGCGTGGGAGAACCAGAAGAAGCTCCTGGCTCCTGGCTTTGGATAGGCGCAGCACAGGCGGTTGCAGCTAATTAGGGAGTTGAACCAGCGGATGAAGACCTTTCTGTCTGTCTGTCTCTCTCTCTGTAAATCTGACTTTCAAATAAAATAAATCTTAAAAAAAAGAAATGGAGGCCAGTGGAGGGTGGTGGGGCTGGGGATAGCCAGCAGGGATCTTAAGAAAGATAGAGACCGGTGGAGACCATGCAAAGTTTACAAAAAAATACAGGACAATCTGGTTTGGAGAGCAATTTGAAGAGAATGTAGGATTTGGAGAGCTCTTATGTTTTTCCAGACTAGAAAAACATATGAGTCCTCTCAGCGAGGAAAAGGCCTAGGGGACTTGGGAGCATCCTGAGAGCGCCCTCCTCGTCCTCCATTCTTTGGCCAGCAGGGCTCCCGGGGCGCCTAGGAGAACTCGGGGCGCGCCTTCCTCGCGGCAGTTACCGGAAGTGACGCATACATCTCGCGAGAAGAAAGACGCGCGAGTCTCGGCGGCCCGGAACCGGCCTTGGAGCAGCTGTGGAGCCTGAGGCCGCTTGCCCTCCCGCCCCATGGAGCGGCCTCCGGGGCTGCGGCCGGGTGCGGGCGGGCCCTGGGAGATGCGGGAGCGGCTAGGCACCGGCGGCTTCGGGAACGTGTGCTTGTACCAGCATCGGGTGAGGCGGAGCGCGGGAGGGAGCGGCGGAGGGCTTGTCGCAGCGTCTGTGGAACGCAGGGCTGTCAGTGTGAGGGGGTTGTCGCCGAGACTTTGGGCAGTGCCTGTCGGCCGGTGAGCGTGTATCTGTGTGTGACAGAGAATGAAAATGAACAGGACTTCAAAGAGAGAGAGAGGTTGGAGGTAGGGGTTGTTGTCGGTGGGAGATAGAGAATATCAGGCTCGAGAGTTTTACACTGATTTAATTGAAAATGTTTAGCCGTTGTAGCAGCAGTTAATAACACGTTTGAGCTCTGTGTCTTCGTGCGCCAATAAAAGCTATGTATCTCTACCCCAGAGGGGGAAAAACCGCGCAGATGCATATCCACACCTCGCACGTTGCCATCGGAGGGATGTATTTAGGTGAACTGGCTCAAGATTAATAACCTCTGCAGTATAACTTTTGTTAATCTGCAAAGCAGGCGTAGTGATGCCCATCATGGGTCTGTTTGAGAGTTAAGTAAGATAACAGTATGTAAAGCTGAGTACAGTACAGCTTGGCTCTCGCTGCTGCTGTGTTGTTGCTGTCATCATAATCTTCCATGTTCATCATCATTAATTGGCCTTAAAAAAGAAATTGGCAAGATAAAAGTGGTCTTCTGTATATAAAGATAATTTAAAATGAATCCTAATGAAGAATGGGATGGGAGAGGGAGTAGGAGGTGGGACAGTTTTGGGGTGGGAGGGCTGGTTGGGGGGAAGAACTGTTAGAATCCAAAAGTTGTACCTATGAAATTTATATTTATTAAATAAAAGCTTTCTATATTAAAAAAATAAAATAGTGTTCTAAGAAAATTATTTTGTAGAATATAAATTTAGTGTAAAAGTAGATGGGACAAATGAGGGTTTAATACTGAAATGTCTACTTGGACATTCCTAAGGAATTCAAGAGAAGTCATCATTTGCTGTTTTAAGAAAAATGGGTATAGGTACAGAACACATAATTTGGAGTGGGAAGGAGGGGAAATTTTGGGGACAATAAACTTGTCTGTGGGGCAGCTAGAATGACAAATGTCACTGATAGAACTGAGAAGAGATTTCTAGATGGAGCAAAGGAGGAAACCTTGGACAGAGGGAGAATGGAAGATGAAGGGCTAAGGCATTAAGTACTGTAGTAGTAGTAGTAGTAGTAGGGAGAATGGAAGATGAAGAGCTAAGGCATTGAGTACTGTAGTAGTAGTAGTAGTAGTAGGGAGAATGGAACATGAAGGGCTAAGGCATTGAGTACTGTAGTAGTAGTAGTAGTAGTAGTAGTAGGGAGAATGGAAGATGAAGAGCTAAGGCATTGAGTACTGTAGTAGTAGTAGTAGGGAGAATGGAAGATGAAGAGCTAAGGCATTGAGTACTGTAGTAGTAGTAGTAGTAGTAGGGAGAATGGAACATGAAGGGCTAAGGCATTGAGTACTGTAGTAGTAGTAGTAGTAGTAGTAGGGAGAATGGAAGATGAAGTGCTAAGGCATTAAGTACTGTAGTAGTAGTAGTGGTGGTGGTGGTGGTGGTGGTGGTGGTGGTAGTAAAGTGGTATCCTTAATCTTTTTTTTTTTTAAAGATTTATTTATTTTATTTGAAAGTCAGAGTTATACAGAGAGAGAGGTCTTCCATTCACAGGTTCACTCCCCAGTTGGCCACAATGGCCAGAACTGCACCGATTCGAAGCCAGGAGCTTTTTCCAGGTCTCCCATGTGGGTGCAGGGGCCCAAGTAGTTGGGCCATCTTCTACTGCTATCCCAGGCCATAGCAGAGAGCTGGATGGTAAGTGGAGCAGCCAGGTCTCGAACTGGCGCTCATATGGAATGCCGGCGCTTCAGGCCAGGGCGTTAACCCGCTGGCCACAGCGCCAACCTTCCTTAATCATTTTTGCTGTCAGAGCCGATATAATTCCCTCAAAGATAAAAAAAAGAGGGCGTCAAGAACTTCCAGAGCTTGGGGGGTGGTAAGTGTTGCGTGTATTAACTAAGCCTGCCCAGCAGCCTGCTGGCATACTTTTGTGACAAGCTTCTCTTGGTCCCTAGCTGAGGATGGATGAATTTTTCACTGTGTGTGTGTGTGGGGGGGTAAATTATATAGAAGATAAAATTAACTGCTTTAAGCATTTTAAATTCTGCAGTTCAGTGGCATTCAGACCATTCATGTTAATGTGCAACATTAACATTCTGCAGCATTCACCTCCAGAAATTTTTTATCTTCTCCAACTGAAACTCTGTTCCCTCTGAACAGTAACTCCATCTCCCCCTTGCAGCAGCCTCTGGAAATACCATTTGACTTTGTGTTCCTGAGGAATTTGTCAGTTTCTAACAGGAAGAGGTTTGAGTTCCTCTAGAATCTTAGCTCTCAGAAACTTTGCAGTCCACCAGAGTGCCCTTTCCCAAAACTGGGACATGTGACAATGGGGCCTGTAGTGAGGAGAGAAGGAGTACTTCATAAAGCTTGGAAGCAGGATCATTTCTTTTCCAAGCCATACTTATTGTTTGCATTTACAGTTTTCAAGATTCTCATGTTTGATGGAAGTCTTGTCCCAATATTTCATCTGCACACTTTTTTTAAGGTTTATTTGAAAGTTAGAGTTAGAAAAAGAGATATGGAGAAGAAGAGCGAGAGCTATCTGATCCACTGATTCAACCCCAGATGACTGCAGTGGCCACGGCTGGACTGGTTCGAAGCCAGGAGCTTCATCTGGGTCTTCTACATGGGTGCAGGGGCCCAAGGGCTGAGCCATCTTCTACTGCTTCCCAAGTGTATTGGGGAGAGCTTGATTGGAAACGGAACAGCTGGGACGTGAACTGGTGCCCATATGGGAGCCGGCACTGCAGGTGGAGGTTTTATCTGCTATGCCACAATGCAGATCCTGATCTGCACATCTTAAAGCACAATGAGGGAGAGGAAGACTATGTAATAGTTTATTTAGCTGATTACTACACTGGGTGCTGATCATGCCAAAATCAACAAGAACAGTATTCTCTGCCCTCAAGGAAATTCCAAATCTAGTGAAGGAGATGGACCTAGAAATAAAGTGCATTGTGGTAACCTTTGTAATGTGGACATTTGCAAGATGGTATGAAGGCATGACAGAGTAACCAAAGAACTCTCCCTAGAGAATATGGTAGCACTTCTCAGATTGTATTTTTTTGTTTTTTTGTTTGTTTTTTAAGATTTATTTATTTATTTGAAAGGCAGAGTTACACAGAGAGAGAAGGAGAGGCAAAGAGAGAGGTCCTCCATCCACTGGTTCACTCCCCAATTGACTGTAATGGCTGGAGCTGTGCTGATCTGAAGCCAGGAGCCCCTTCTGAGTCTCCCACGTGGTTGCAGAGGCCCAAGTCCTTGGGCCATCCTCTATTGCTTTCCCAGGCCATAGCAGAGAGCTGGGTAGGAGGTGGAGCAGCAGCCAGGACTCGAACCGATGCCCATTATGGGATGCCGGCACTGCAGGCGGTAGCTTTACCTACTACGCTATAGCACCAGCCCCAAGATTGTATTTGGAGAAACTAACCCCATGCAATACATTTTTCAAAACGTGCAATTGGCCCTCCTTATCTGTGGGTTCTATACATGCATGGATTCAATCAACTGTGGACTAAAAGAATTTGAAAAAAAAGTTGCAGCTGTTCTGAACATGTATAGAATTTTTTTTCTTGCCATTATTCCCTACGCAATGTAAAACAATTTACATAGCATGTGTGTTGTATTAGGCATTGTGAGATGATTAAAAGTGTATGGGAAGAGGCCGGCGCCATGGCTCACTAGGCTAATCCTCCACCTGCGGCGTCGGCACCCCGGGTTCTAGTCCCGGTCGGGGATGCCGGATTCTGTCCCAGTTGCCCCTCTTCCAGGCCAGCTCTCTGCTGTGGCCAGGGAGTGCAGTGGAGGATGGCTCAGGTCCTTGGGAGACCAGGAGAAGCACCTGGCTCCTGCCATCAGATCAGCGCAGTACGCCGGCCGCAGCGGCCATTGGAGGGTGAACCAATGGCAAAGGAAGACCTTTCTCTCTGTCTCTCTCACTGTCCACTCTGCCTGTCAAAAAATAAAAATAAATGAATAAATAAAAAAGTGTATGGGAGGATATGCATAGGTCTTACACAAATACCATGGCATTTGTATGTAAGGAACTTGAGTGTCTGCACAGTTTTTGGTATTAGCAGAGGTCCTAGAACCAGTCCTTCGTGGATACTGAGTGATAACTGTGCTGTGTTTAAATGCTGTTTTTACAATAACAGGAGAGCAGTGTAGGCTGTTTGGCCTTGACCACTGTTCCTTGCCTGCATTGTGGGTGTTGCCCGAATGTGATGAAGCCTAGCTATCTTCTGTAATGTGCATCAGGATGGCTTTAATTTTAGTGAGAATCGGACAAATTACTGGTCACAGGCAAGACCTGTTAGTTTCACTTTATAAACAAGAGTTCAGTCATTGTTTAGGATTTGAAATACAAAAATTAGGATCTGATTTTGGTAGTTTTTTTGTTTGTTTTGCATTAGGCTTAATCGTATTAAAACTATTTCTGGCTGTTTTGAGGCCAGAGAGCTCTGAATTTTCTTCATTCTGGTTATGCTGGAGACCGAGACCTTCATTAGTTTTTTGAAAAGGGATTTGTTGGGGAGCTGGCACTGTGGCCTAGTAGGCTAGGCCTCCTCCTGTGGCACTGGCATCCCTTATGGGGGCTGGTTCTAGCCCTGGTTGCTCCTCTTTGATCCACCTCTCTGCTATGGCCTGGGAAGGCAGTAGAAGATGACCCAAGTACTTGGGCCCCTGCACCCGCTGCTGGCTCCTGGCTTCGGATCAACCCAGCTCCGGCCATTTCAGCCATTTGGGGAGTGAACCAACAGATGGAAGACCTTTCTCTCTCTCTCTCTCTACCCCCCCCGCCCCCCCCGTAATTACCTCTCAAATAAGTAAATGAATTCGTAAAAAAAAAAAAAAAGAGTTTGTTGGGAAGACAGAATCTTTGTGGTTTTCTGTTATGAGGCACTGCTATAAAGAGACCTGCCATAGGATCAGCCTCAGTCACTTTTTGCTTGTGTGTTATGCTGTATTTGAGGTTTAAAGCATTGTTTTAAAGCTCAGTTTATCTAGCTAAAGTGTTGACTCAAGATAGCGATGAATAAATATACTTAATTAGTAAAGTTAAAAAGAGTTTTGTTTCTCTAGCTTGACATTTCTTAGATAGTAAGTAAACTGCACAAGAAACTTACATAATTTTTTCTGTTGTCTATTTTGTCAGGAACTTGACCTTAAAATAGCAATTAAGTCTTGTCGCCTAGAGCTAAGTTCCAAAAACAGAGAACGGTGGTGCCATGAAATCCAGATCATGAAAAAGTAAGTACCTTGGTGACTTACAGTTCCCTAGATCTTCATCTCAACCAGTTGTCACCAAAGGGAAGAGGCCAGGATTCCACTCTTCCTTGGATCTTTCTGGGAACAACGTTTTAGCACTCTTATTGAAGGTATGTGTTCTGGAGCAGGCATCTGGTGCAGTGGTGAAGATGCCACTTGGGACTCCTACATCCCATAATGAAATGCTGGGTTTGACTCTTTGCTCTGCCTCTGATTCTGGCTTCTTACTAATGTGTACACTGGGAGGAAAAATATAATGGATGGCTCAAGTGCTTGAGTCCCAACCATTCATTGGGAGACCCAGATTGAATTCCAGATTTCTGACTTCAGCCTGGCCCAGCCCTGACTGTTGTGGGCACTGGGGAAGTGAACCAGCAACTGATAGCTTTCTCTGTCTCTGCCTTTCAAATAGAATGAAAATAAATAATAAATATGTGTATTCTGTTTCAGTTAATCATCAGATTATGATTAAGAACATTAGTTTTTTAAAAAGATTTATTTTATTTGAAAGAGTTACACAAAGGAGAGGCAGAGAGAGAGAGAGTGAGCGAGAGAGAGAGAGGTCTTCCATCTGATGGTTCGCTCCCCAGTTGGCTGCAATGGCCAGAGCTGCGCCGATTCAAAGCCAGGAGCCAGGAGTTTCCTTCAGGTCTCCCACGTGGGTGCAGGAGCCCAAGGATTTGGGCCATCTTCTACTGTTTTACCAGGCCATAGTAGAGAGTTGGTTCAGAAGAGGAGCAGCCGGGACTAGAACCGGTTCCCAAATGGGATGCTGGCGCTTCAGGCCAGGGTGTTAACCCACTGCACCACAGTGCCGGCCCCAAGAAAATTAGTTTTAGAAAGTAACCAGATATCTTCAGACTCAGCTATTTTTTTTTTTTTTTTTTAGAAAAAGATTTATTTGATTTATCTGTAAGCAGACTTAGAGAAAGTGGAAGATAGAGAGACAGAGAGGTCTTCCATCCACCAGTTCATTCCTCAAATGGATGCATCAACCAGGGTTAGGCCAGACGGAAGCCAGGAGCAAGGAACCTCTTCTGGGTCTTCCACGTGGGTGCAGGGGCCTAAGAACTTGGGCCTCCTTTGCTGTTTTCCCAGGTGCATTGGCAGGGAGCTGGACTGGCAGTAGAGCAGCTGGGACTCAAACCGGCACCCATATGGGATGCCAGCACCATAGATGGCTACTTTACCTGCTACACCACAGCTCCAGTCCCAGGATTCAGCTCTTTAAAGGCAGAATCTTTCTTCTAGATCTTGGGCAATGCGTATCTATTATACTTTCTATTTTTTTTTTTTTTTATAGATTTATTTGAAAGGGTTACACAGAGGAGAGGCAAAGAAAGAGAGAGAAGGAGAAGCAGAGAGAGATCTTCCATCTGCTGGTTCACTCTTCAGTTGGCTGCAATGGCCAGAGCTGTGCCGATCTGAAGCCAGGAGCCAGGAGTCTCCTCTTGGTCTCCCATGTGAGAGCAGGGGCCCAAGGACTTGGGCCATCTTCTACTGGTTTCCCAGTCCCTAGCAGAGAGCTGGATCAGAAGCACAGCAGCCACAACTCAAACTGGTACTGATATGGGATGCTGGCACTGCAGGTGGCAGCTTTACCCGCTATGCCATAATGCCACTCCCTGTTTTCATTTTTTAAAATGTTTATTTATGTATTTTCATCTAGTTGAAAGGCAAAGTGACATCAAGAGAAGGGGAGAGTGAGAGGTTTTCAGCTCACTGATTGACTCCCCGAATGCCCACATGAGTCAGGGCAAGGGCCAGGCCAGAGCCAAGAGCCAGGAATTCCATCTTCAACTCCGATGTGAGGGGCAGGGCCCAAGTATTTGAGCCATCATCATCTGCTGCCTCCTATGATGCATTAGTGGGAAGCTGGGTTGGAAGAGGAGGTACTGAGACTTGAACCAGCACTTTGATACGGGATACAAGCATCTCAAACACCAGCTTAACCTGCTGTACCACAGTACCCATTGCCACTCTCATTTCTTTTGCACCTACTTTTTTTAAAATAGTGTATGTACTGACTTATAAAAAATTACCCCAAAATTTAGTGGGTTAAAACACCAAACATTAAATATGTCATAGGTTTTGTGGCTTAATAATTCTGGAGTGGCTTCACTGGATGGTTCTAGCTGAGTATTTCCCTGAAAACATCTCAGGATGTTGATTGGAACTGGAAATATCTGCTTGAAGCTGACTTACATGACTGTTGGCTAAGAGTGTCAAATCCTTAACCATATATACCTCTCCATTGGGAAGCTTGAGCACTGAGCAAGTGATCTGGGAGAAAGAGAACAAAATGAGAGCTGAAGTCATACTCATTCCTTTCTGCCACATACTGTTCCTTAGAAATGAGCCACTAAATACATAATACACTAAAGGAGAGGAAAATAAGTTCTGTTTTTTTTCTTCAGATTTTTGTTTATGTTATTTATTTGAGAGAAAGAGGGACAGACAGTTCTCATCTGCTGTTTCACTCCCCAAATGCCTGCAGAGCCAGGACCTCAATCGAAGTTTCCCACACGGATGGCAAGGACACAACTGCTTGAGCCATCACCTGCTGTCTACCAGGGTGCACATGGACAAGAAGCTGGTGTCAGCAGTAGAGCCAGGACATGAACTCTGGCACTCCTATATGGGAAATGGGACTCTCCAACAGCGTCTTTTTTTATTTTATTTTTTTTTGACAGGCAGAGTGGACAGTGAGAGAGAGAGACAGAGAGAAAGGTCTTCCTTTGCCATTGGTTCACCCTCCAATGGCTGCCACGGCCGGCGGGCTGCGGTCAGCGCACCACGCTGATCTGATGGCAGGAGCCAGGTGCTTCTCCTGGTCTCCCATGGGGTACAGGGCCCAAGCACTTGGGCCATCCTCCACTGCGTTCCCAGGCCACAGCAGAGAGCTGGCCTGGAAGAGGGGCAACCGGGACTAGAACCTGGTGTGCTGGCGCCGCAAGGCGGAGGATTAGCCTATTGAGCCGTGGCACCAGTTCCAACAGCATCTTAACTGCTTACCAAACACTTATCTTGAGAATTAAGTTCTTGAAGGAAGAAGAAGGCATATTTTAAAACTTCAAAAGTGATGTGCTAAGTGCTTTAAAGATCGTTCTTCTGTTCATTATAGCAACCTTGTATTTAGGTATTATCCCTATTTTATAATAGGAAATCAAAGCTCATAGTCACATAGCTGATGGCTGATAGAGTCTGGATTTTAAGTGAATACTCTGACTCCAGTGTATACTCACTTCACTTTAATGATTCTGAGTCCTGGCTGTTTGAACCAAACCATGTGAAATTCTCAGCCCCTACACATGGAGATAATGTTTCTTTATGTCTCTAGGACATGGAAATTATACTAGTTTGGTGATTCATTATATCTTGATAAAGATGGCAACTGGAATGATATATCGTTAAGTTTTTTGTTTGTTTTATTTATTTATTTGAAAGGCAGAGTTACAGAGAGAGAGCAAGATCTTCCATCTGTTGGTTCACTGCCCATATAGTCACAATGGCAAGGGTAGGGCCAGGCCAGAGTCAGGAGCATCTTCTGGGTCTCCCACATGAGTACAGGGGCCAAACTGCTTTGGCCATTCTCTACCACTTTCTCAGGCACCTTAGTGGGGAGCTGGATCAGAAGTGGAGCACCCGAGACTTAAACTGGCACCCATATGGGATGTGCAGACTGCATGCAGCAGCTTTAGCCTGTACAGCACAGTGTCAGCCCCTATTGTTAAGTTTTTAAAAATAGCTATTAGGGGGCCAGCACTGTTGGGTAGTGGGTAAAGCCGCCTCCTGCAGTGCTGACATCCTGTATGGGTACCGGTTCAAGTTCCAACTGCTCACTTCTGATCCAGCTCTCTGCTATGGCCTGAGAAAGGAGTAGAAGATGGCCTAGAAGCTTGGGCCCATGCACCCATGTGGGACACCTGGAGAAGACTCCTAGCTTCTGGCTTCAGATCAGCACAGCTCCGGCTGTTGGCGGCCATGTGGGGAGTGAAATAGTAGATGGAGGACCCTCTATCTCTCTGCCTCTGCCTCTCTGTAACTCTGCCTTTCAAATAAATAAATATTTTTTTAAGAAAAGAGCTATTAGAAAACAATATATAGTATAATTTGATATTTATCAAAAATTTATATTTGTTCACAGACCAAAAACTAGAAGGAAATATTTTAATAGTATTCCACCTTTGGGTGACACTATGAGTGATTATGGGAGAGCAGTATGATATTGGCTTTGGGGCCATATCAAGATTTTATTCCTTACTTGACTTCCTACCTAGTGTGTGATCATACGTTACTAAACCAATTTGTGCTTCAGTTTGTTGCTGTGTGATGAAACTATTGATAAACCTACCTATATTAGGATTATTATGACAAGTAGTATATATGTGTTAATATAAGTAAACTGCTTACTACTTGGCACATAGAAATATAATAGTACTAATAATGGTGTTTTTATATGTATTTTCGTTTTGAAAATTACGAAGTTTTAATTATACAAATCAGAAGTTAGAATACTACTAAAAATGCTAGACTTCCTTTCCCATCTCCCTCTTATTAACTGCCATTTCATATCCAGTCCTTTTTTATTGGAGAAGAACTTTTTATAATAATGTTGTCTGCTTTTTGGTAGGTTGAATCATGCCAATGTTGTAAAGGCCTGTGATGTTCCTGAGGAACTGAATTTTTTGATTAATGATGTGCCTCTTCTAGCAATGGAGTACTGCTCTGGAGGAGATCTTCGGAAGGTAGTGTGGACATTTTAAATAAGATACAGTAAATCTCAAATTATAGAAGTGCTTGAACCACAT
Organism: Sylvilagus floridanus; assembly: GCA_949820135.1. Taxonomy (NCBI): domain Eukaryota; kingdom Metazoa; phylum Chordata; class Mammalia; order Lagomorpha; family Leporidae; genus Sylvilagus; species Sylvilagus floridanus. The sequence goes on along the minus strand of OX463235.1, from coordinate 52,356,653 downwards.
CCAATGTGATAATCTAGAACAAAAATCAGAATACTGTGGCCTGCTGCCTTTTGTTGATAAAGTTTTACTGGAACACAGCCATGCTCGTTGCTTAACATATAACTATGGCAGCTTTTGAACAGCTGCAGAATTGAGTGGTTGTGATGAAATCAGATGGTTAAAGTATTTGTTCTTTTTCCTTTACAGAAAATTACAGACATCTGATTTAGAACACACTTTTTTTGTTGTTTGCAAGGTAGTGTAATATCAGAATATCATGTTTAAGGTGCTTATAAAAAATCATTTTTCTATTATAATCTCTCTTTTCTATTTCATTTTAAATGTGACCATATGGCTCTTTTAAAAATTATTATTTAAGAATTGTTTATTTACTTGAGAGGCAGAGTTATAGACGGAGAGAGGAAGAGACAGAGAGGTCTTCCATCCACTGGTTCACTCCCCAAATGGCTGCAATGCCTGGAGCTAGGCCAATCCGAATCCAGGAGTTTCTTCTGAGTCTCCCACATGGCTGCAGGGACCCAAGCAATTGGGCCATTTTCTACTACTTTCCCAGGACATAGCAGAGAACTGGCTCAGAAGTGGAGCAGCCAGGACTCGAACTGGCGTCCATATGGGATGCTGGTACCACAGGCAGATGCTTAACATATTAGACCACAATGCCAGCAGTTATTATTATATATCCTATATATGTGAGGTTTGTCGATCTTTTCTTTCAATTTCAAATACTTTTATTCCTTTATTTTTATGAGCCTAGTTGTGAAATTCACATGTCCTTGGTATAGACTTGGGGACTTTTTTCCCCTTATGCTTTCTTTTCTTTTTAATATTTTATTTTATTTTATTTTATTTTATTTTATTTTATTTTATTTTATTTTATTTGACAGGCAGAGTGGACAGTGAGAGAGAGAGACAGAGAGAAAGGTCTTCCTTTGCCATTGGTTCACCCTCCAATGGCTGCCGCAGTCGGCGCGCTGTGGCCGGCGCACCGCGCTCATCCGATGGCAGGAGCCAGGTGCTAGGTGCTTTTTCCTGGTCTCCCATGGGGTGCAGGGCCCAAGCACTTGGGCCATCCTCCACTGCACTCCTGGGCCACAGCAGAGAGCTGGCCTGGAAGAGGGGCAACTGGGACAGAATCCGGCACCCCGACCGGGACTAGAACCTGGTGTGCCGGCGCTGCAAGGCGGAGGATTAGCCTGTTGAGCCACGGCGCTGGCCTCTTTTTAATTTTTAATATCAAGATTTATTTCTTGGGGCCGGTGCTATGGTGTAACAGGTGAAGCCACCACCTGCAGTGCCAGTATTCCATATAGGCACTGGTTCAAGTCCTGGCTATTCCACTTCCTATCCAGTTCCCTGTTAATGTGCCTGGGAAAGCAGCAGAAGATGGCCCAAGTGCTTGGGAGCCTGTACCCGCACAGGAGACCTGGAGGAAGCTCCTAGGTTCAGCCTGGCCCAACCCTGTCTGTTGTGGCCATTTGAGGAGTGAACCAGCAGATGAAAGATCTCTCTGTCTCTTATCTCTCCACCTCTCTCTGTGACTCTGTCTTCAAACAAAGAAATAAACATTTAAAAAAGAAAAATCTTTATTTCTTTATTTGAAAGGCAGAGTTACAGAGAGAGAAGGAGAGACAGACAGAGCTGCCATCTGCCTTTTCACTCCCAAAATTACTGCAATGACCAGGGTTGGGCCAGACCAAATGCCAGAACCCAGAGCCTGAACTTCATCTAGATTTCCCTTGTGGGTGCATGGAGCCAACAATTTGGGCCATCTTCTGCTTTCCAGGTTCATTAGCAGGGAGCTGGATCGGAAGTGGAGCATCCAGGACTTGAGCTGGTTCCCATATGGGTTGCTGGTGTTGCAGGCAGCTGCTTAACTTGCTGTGCCACAATGCCACCCTCCCCATCCCATACTTTCTTTATCATGACTTATTTTCTCATTTGAATGTTATAGTATTAATGCATGTCACTCTTGGTGCCTAGCAACTCAAAGTACACATTTTTTTTTTTTTTAATATTTATTTATTTGAAGGCAGTTACAGAGAGGCAGAGGGAGAGAGAGAGAGAGAGGTCTTTCATCTGCTGGTTCACTCCCTAAAAGGCCCCAACAGCTGGAGCTGGGCCATTCCGAAGCCAGGAGCCAGGAGCTTCTTCTGGGTCTCCCGTGCAGGTGCAGGGGCCCAGGGATTTGGGCCATCTTCTACTGTTTTACCAGGCCATAGCAGAGAGCTGGATCAGAAGTGGAGCAGCTGGGACTCGAACTAGCACCCATATGGGATGCCAGCACTGCAGGTACGCCACAGCACTGGACCCTCAGTACATAATTTTAAATTTCTTTTTTTTCCTTTAGCTACTCAACAAACCAGAAAATTGTTGTGGACTTAAAGAAAGCCAGATACTTTCTTTATTAAGTGATATAGGTATGTAATCAATATTAAAATGTCATTATAATGTAATGCTCATTTGGTCTATAAAAATTTGTATACTACTTGGGAATTAAGGAGAATTGTTGATACATTATAAAACATAGATTTTTAACATCTATAAGAAATTATAAAAATCTATAACTGTTAGGTACTAAATTGAAACTAAGATATTTCATTATTTCTGTTTAGTTTAGGCTAAGAGCCTTTGTCTTATAGATGTTCCATTTGCTTACAAAAAATGGTATGAAATGGCCTTAATCAAATTTCACTTCCCCATCCCAATCAACATAGTAGTTCTGTTTATGATGGAATTGCATAAATTTGGGAGATAGGTCCTCAAGTCAACTCTTTAATCAGAATTGTTCCTTAAAGCTCCCTAAAATAATCGATACAAAGATCTATGGAAAAAGCTCAAAAACCAATAATTTATTTCATATATCTTTTGGTTTGCATCTTTTCCCAGGTCATGGGGCCAAAGTCTAGTTGAACAGGGTGATATAGTTGGGAAGAAAAGGCCATAAGAATTATAAGGATTTTCTTAATTGTTTATTCTACTTCTTTTTAATGTTAATTCTCATAAGTTAAATGAGATTGTATTGTAGTTCTTCAGTGTTTATTTAATGTTACTGTATTTTCTAGGAATGTTTAATGTTTCTATATTTATAAAAATGGGAATTGTAGTATTGGTTGTACAGTTAAGATGGCCCATAAAAATTTTTTAGAGCAGATCTGTATAAAATGTGAGGTGAATTTTTTTTAATTAAGTGTTCTCTGTTACTTTAAAATATATTTTAAACTTTATTTAGGGTCTGGGATTCGATATTTGCATGAAAACAAAATTATACATCGAGATCTAAAACCTGAAAACATAGTTCTTCAGGATGTTGGTGGAAAGGTAGGTGAAACCTGAAGAAATGTTCCTTAACTGTTGAATATAGTTTCCTTGATTGAGTTAATATTTGAGCTTTAGAGTCCTTGCTTTTTATCCCTGGCATGTCATACTTTTTCTATTTCAGTTCTTGCTTTACTGAATTATAGTTGTTGTTGTGTTTGTGGTTTTTGTCTTTTTTCAAGATTTATTTACTGGACTGGCATTGTGGCATGGTAGGTAAAACTGCTGCCTGCTATGCCTTCATCCCAAATGGGTGTTGGTTCTTATCCCAGCTGCTCCATTTCCAGTTCAGCTCACTGCTGATGGCCTGGGAAAAGCAGCAGAAGATGGCCTCAAGTGTTTAGGCCCCTGCCACCCAGGTAGAAGACCTGAATGAAGCTCTTGGCTCCTGGTTTCAGCTTGGCTTGGAACTGGCCATTGTGACCATCTGGGAAGTGAAGCAGCAGATGAAGATCTCTCTGTTTCTCCCTCTCTCTTTGTAACTCTGACTTTTATTTATTTATTTGAAAGGCAAAATGACAGATCTTCTGTCTGCTGGTTTACTCCACAAATGCCTGCAACAGTCAGGGCTGGGCCAGGCAGAATTCAGGAACCAGGAACTTCATCCTTTATGAGTGGCAGGAACTCAGATACTTGAGTCAATATATACTGCCTTCCTGGTGCATTAGCAGGAAGCTGGATAGGAACCAGAGTAGCCATGACTTAAACCAAGCACTCCAGTGTGGGATATGGGCATCCCAATCAGCGGTTTAACCTGTTGTGTCACATTGCCTGCCCCTGGTATTTTGTTTTGTTTTGTTTTGTTTTGTTTTGTTTTGTTTTGTTTTGTTTGAGAAGCAGAGCTCCCATCCACTGATTGACTCCTCAAATGACCACAACAGGTGGAGCAAGACCAGGGCTGATACCAGGAACTAGGACTATCCAGGTCTCCTATGTGGATGACAGGAACCTGAGACTTTGAGTTTTGTGTATAACTTTTTTTTGTTTCCTCTGCTAAACAGTGGCACGATTGGAGAAGGAACTATACTCATCTTATTCATGTCTGTTTTTCTAGAATAGTAACTAGCAGAATAGGAGTCAGTGAGTAAATAATTTGTTAACTTGAATTATTTTATTCTTATGAAGCATATTCAAAACACATACACACAGATCCTGAGCCTGCTTTACTTTAAGAAAAAATGTATGTGTTTTTTTTTTAATTTGTTTTCCTCCAAAATCCTTTGTTTTTCTTTCTTTATTTTTAAAGGATTTATTTATTTATACATTTGCTTATTTTTTACCTATTTGAAAGAGAGTTATAGATAGAAAGCGAAAGAGAAAGATCTAGAGAGAGAGAGAGAGAGAGAGAGAGAGAGATCTCCCATCCTCTAGTTCACTCCCCAAGTGGCTGCAATGGCCGTGGCTGGACCAGGCCAAAGCCAGGATCTTGGAATTCCATCTGGGTCTCCCTTGTGGGTGGCAGTGGTCCAGGCACTTGGATCACCTTCCACTGCCTTCCCAGGAGTGTTAGCAGGATGCTGGATCAGAAGTGGAGTGGTCAGGACTTGAACTGGTGCTCATATGAGGGGCCAGCATTGCAGGCAGTGCCATAACCTGGCATGCCACAATGTTGGCCTCCCTCCAATATCCATTCTGTGTTTAATTAAAATTTAAAAATTTCATTTCTCCAATTCATAAAATTCAAAACTTCCATTGCTCTTGAGAAGAAACAGAAATTGTGAACTAAATTTCTAAAATGTTCATTTTCATCAGAATAATTTGAGCAGTTCTCTTGTGTCTGCCATCCAAGTTGCATTCCAATAAAAACTCAAAGCTGAGAGTCTGAACCTTGCATTGGATTAGGTATTCTTTTTTTTTTTTTTTTTGACAGGCAGACTAGACAGCGAGAGAGAGAGAGACAGGGAGGAAAGTCTTCCTTTTTTACTGTTGGTTCACCCTCCAACGGCCGCCGTGGCCGGCGCGCTGATCTGAAGCCAGGAGCCAGGTGCTTCTCCTGGTCTCCCATGGGGTGCAGGGCCCAAGCACTTGGGCCATCCTCCACTGCACTCCCTGGCCACAGCAGAGAGCTGGCCTGGAAGAGGGGCAACCCCAACAGAATCCGGCGCCCCGACCGGGTCTGGAACCTGGTGTGCTGGCGCCGCAAGGCGGAGGATTAGCCTGTTGAGCCGCGGTGCCGGCCGGATTAGGTATTCTTTAGACAGTGAAGTTGGTGACTGATCAGTTGGAGGTGATAGAACCTAGGAGACAATCCTTTTCTTTAGAGCCTTTAGTGTATCCTTCGCACCAGTATCTCTGCTCTTTTGGTATCCAAAAACTTTGGTACATTCTTGAAGATAGGTAGGTATTTACTCAGAGTTAACCCACTGCAACATGGTATGATAGTTCTTCAAGTTTGGAAGTCTTATCTTAACCTTTGCCTCCCAATTCAATGGATCAAACTTACTCTGGATATACCAAATTAAAAATTAATCTATATTTAATTTTTACCTTGTATCACTATACTGTAAGAAGTTCTTTTCTTGACTACTTCATTAAATTCTAATAACTTTTTAAAAAGATTTACATATTTGAAAGAGTTAGAGAAAAAGAGAGAGATCTTCCATCCACTGGTTCACTCCACAAATGGCCACATCTGCCGGAGCTGAGCTGATCTGAAGCCAGGAGCTTTTTCTGGGTCTGGCTTTTCTTCTGGATGCCCATATGGCCCATTTGGGGACCTGCTGTGTTACAGCTCCGGCCCTGAGTTCTGATAAGTTGGTGATGGAAGGTCTATTAGTCATGTAATTACATGAAAATTTGGAGAACTTCACTTGGTAAGATCACATGACTTCTTAAGTGGTACAGCTTGGGCTTGAAACTTGTCTACATTATTCCAGAGCCCAGGCTGTTTCTATATGGCTTTGTTGCCTTTCCTTTTCAAATTTCTCAACCTTGTAATACTTATTGTTATATTTTTCAGATAATGCATAAAATAATTGATCTGGGATATGCCAAAGATGTTGATCAAGGAAGTCTGTGTACATCTTTTGTGGGAACACTGCAGTATCTGGTGAGACATATTTTGTTTCTTTGAATTTAAGTGTGTAAGAATTTCATTCTTGTTTCTGAAGGTCATGAATTAAAATAGTCCAGAAATAAAGTAGCCTTTCTTTTATAGTATTAACATTTAAAGCATCTCTCTTTTTAAGGCCCCAGAGCTTTTTGAGAATAAGCCTTACACAGCAACTGTTGATTACTGGAGCTTTGGGACCATGGTCTTTGAATGTATTGCTGGATATAGGCCTTTTCTACATCATCTGCAGCCATTTACCTGGTAAGAACTGGAGGGGATCTTTGGTATCTTTAATAGGAATAAAAAATTCTGGGCCGGCGCCGTGGCTCAACAGGCTAATCCTCTGCCTTGCGGCGCCGGCACACCGGGTTCTAGTCCCGGTCAGGGCACCGGATTCTGTCCCGGTTGCCCCTCTTCCAGGCCAGCCCTCTGCTGTGGCCCAGGAGTGCAGTGGAGGATGGCCCAAGTGCTTGGGCCCTGCACCCCATGGGAGACCAGGAAAAAGCACCTAGCACCTGGCTCCTGCCATCGGATGAGCGCGGTGCGCCGTGCGCCGGCCGCGGCAGCCATTGGAGGGTGAACCAATGGCAAAGGAAGACCTTCCTCTCTGTCTCTCTCTCTCACTGTCCACTCTGCCTGTCCAAAAAAAAATAAATAAATTAATTAATTAATTAAAAAAAAATTTTTTTTTAGTTGTCTGGTTTTTTTCTTCTTTAATGATAGGATTCCTGTTAAACACACAATTGAATAAAATTAAATGGGAAGAAATCTTAAAAGTGTGAAAGTCAGGGCTTTTTTTTTTTTTAAAGATTTGTTTTATTTATTGGAAAGACAAGGTTACAGAGAGAATCTTCGATAACCTGCTTCACGCCCCAAATGGTTGCAATGACCAGGCCGGGCCACATCGCAGGCGGGAGCCAGAATTCTGTCCAGATTTCCACGTGGGTGGCAGGGGTCGAAGTACTTGGGCCATTTTCTTTCTTTTTTTTTTTTTGACAGGCAGAGTGGACAGTGAGAGAGAGAGACAGAGAGAAAGGTCTTCTTTTCACTTCCTTCACTTCCTTTCACTTCCTTTACTCCCCAATGGCTGCTGCAGCTGGCGTACCGCACTGATCCGAAGCCAGGAGCCAGGAGCTTCTTCCTGGTCTCCCATGCGGGTGCAGGGCCCAAGGACCTGGACCATCTTCCACTGCACTCCCAGGCCACAACAGAGAGCTGGACTGGAAGAGGAGCAACTGGGACAGAATCTGGCACCCCGACCGGGACTAGAACCCGGGGTGCTGGCGCCGCAGGCAGAGGATTAGCCTGGTGAGCCACAGTGCTGGCCTGGGCCATTTTCTGTATTCCCAGGAAGCTGGATCCAAAGTGGAGCACCAAGACTTGAACCGACGCTTATATAAAGCTAGCATCATAGGCAACAGCTCAGCCCACTGGGCTACAACACCAGCCCTGAGAATCCGGTTGTTAACTGAGATATCTTTTGTTTTTAAAGGCATGAGAAGATTAAGAAGAAGGATCCAAAGTGTATATTTGCATGTGAAGAGATGACAGGAGAAGTTCGTTTCAGTAGCCATTTACCTCAACCAAATAGCCTTTGTAGGTAAGTATATTTTAGTTGATGAAGTTTTTTTTTTTTTTTTTAAGCTTTATTTATTTATTTGAGAGGCACAGTTACAGACAGAGAGAGACAGAGAGAGAGGTCTTCCATCCACTGGTTCACTCCCCAGCTGGCTACAATGGCTGGAGCTGGGCCGATGCAGAACCAGGAGCCAGGAGCTTCTTCCAGGTCTCCCACATGGGTACAGGGGCCCAAGCACTTGGGCCATCTTCCACTGCTTTCCCAGGCATCAACAGGGAGCTGGATCAGAAATGGAGCAGCCAGGACTCGAATTGATGCCTGTATGGGATGTTGGCACTGCAGGCAGAGGTTTAACCTACACCACAGTGCTGACCCCTGGTTGATGAAGTTTACCTCAGTTTCTCCAGGGTTAAGAACAACAGAGTAGTTATTTGTTTCAGGAGACCTTTCTGTAATGATTGATATGTTTTATAGCTCTGTTGACCCCATAACTCTATTGAGCACGTAGAGGTAGCTAGTAAAGTAAGGAAATGAATATTAAATAAATTGAAAGTGTAAGTAGCTGTTTGTGACTAGTGACTGCCATACTGGACAGTACAATCTAGTAGAAACACGAACTGCTGCTATTCAACTGATCGGCTTAGATATCAGGAAGACTTGAGATGAAGAAATAAAGGAATTCCTAAAGGAATTAGCACTCATCTGCTGCAGTTGCCGTTAACAGACTTACATATGTGAGTTTCAGTTTTCGTTTTATTGTTTTTTTTAATGGTTAATGCTTATCCCTCGTTATTTCATAAATTATTTTAAAATAAGATATAAAATGTACAGGTAAGCAATAGGAAAGAAATTGAACAACCTATGAAATTACCTCTTAACAATACTAAAGGAAAATTAGAACCTAATGATTTTACCCTGTTTTTGTACATTTTCTAGTTTAATAGTAGAACCTATGGAAAACTGGCTACAGTTGATGCTGAATTGGGACCCTCAGCAGAGAGGGGGACCTGTTGACCTTACTTTGAAGCAGCCAAAATGTTTCATCTTAATGGATCACATTCTGAATTTGAAGGTTAGTTTTAGTGGAGTACTTCATAACACCTGCATTGAAGTTAACAGATTGATTTGGAAATGAGTACAAATACCTTCAATAATCTTTTCCTGACACTTCCTTGAAAATGATATTCTCATAATTGTTATATTTTGATTTTTATTTACTTTACTTCTGTAGCTAACTTTCTCATTTTTCTTCTAAGTGGTCTTTGTAGATTATTCCTTTGAAGCATTTTTTGAATTTTCTCCTAATGAGGTGGCATTCTCACCTTTCATTTGGGTCTAATGATACTGGATTTAGTTTGGTAAGGAAAGTTCCTGCCTGGTCTTCATGCTTCTGTACTCACTCCCCATTGCATAGTACAATATGAGCTGTACCTCTCATCTTCTGAAAATGCTTTTACTCTTCTATCTGGGAAATTAACATAGTTCTTTTTTGTCTACCAAGTCACATCTAAACTGATTTGCTTGGCCTTTGGGGGCTTTCCTAATGCAGATCCACTCTAACCAAGTACGAGCCTCATTCCTGCTTCTCTTAGCCTTGGCCTCACTTAGAATCAGCTTGCACCTACACCTTATGCCATCAAATTCTGTCCATTTTTAAACCCTGGGAGATGCTGTCACTCCTCAGTGTGATCTCCATCTTTGTTTATCTCCATATCTGGCATATCTTGAACTTGCCTCTTCTTTAAATGGTGTCTACCACACAGTTTGTCACTTAATCACATTTTCTATATTCTGTATTTCTTATCTGCTATTCACTCCTCTCCACATAGATTGTCTTCTTCAATGTTGAGATTGTTTTACTGCTTTTATTAACAGTTACTCCATTCTACCTTGGCATTCTGTACAGAGCAGGGCATATATCAGATTCTCAGTAAATGCCTGCTGATATGGATTAGAGGTATAGATAGTTCTATTACAATCTATACCCTCAAGCAACTTTCATCTGTAGTATTTCCATATTCATTGATTGTCTGTGGTATACAGGGTTTCTAAAATTGACATAGGAAGGCCGGCGCTGCAGCTCAGTAGGCTAATCCTCCACCTAGCGGCGCCGGCACACCGGGTTCTAGTCCTGGTGGTGGCACCGGATTCTGTCCCGGTTGCCCCCCTTCCAGGCCAGCTCTCTGCTGTGCCCCTAGAGTGCAGTGGAGGATGGCCCAAGTGCTTGGGCCCTGCACCCCATGGGAGACCAGGAAGAAGCACCTGGCTCCTGTCTTCAGATCAGTGCGGTGCGCCGGCCACAGCAGCCATTGGAGGGTGAACCAATGGCAAAGGAAGACCTTTCTCTCTGTCTCTCTCTCTCACTGTCCACTCTGCCTGTCAAAAATAAAAAATAAAAATAAATTGACATAGGAAGTCATAATCATAAAAGATTTTATATCTAATCTTGACATACTTTTTACTAAATGGAAACTGGAGTTCATGTTGATACTATTCTTGGCTGACACTGGAAATATATTTGGCTTCTTGATTTTGTATTCTTTTATTGGGCCAAAGAATAAAATCATTCCCCAGTGCGCTGGCGAAGTAGGACTTGATCATGCTTTTTATTTCTGTGTTACCTGAGAAAAAGTTTTGGTGTACATATCTTAAGTTTTTTTGCAGACTTGTCATGGTAATCATAGTATCATTTCTACTTTGAAGAGGTCTGAACATCTGCTTGTCATAGAGAGTGAGGAGCTATGGGATTTCTGGTCCATAGATTTTAGTTCAGTTTATAACACCACTGTTTACCTATCTGGGGATCTCAGCAAATATTTACCATCTCTTTAGCTGAGAGACTGTAATATCTTCCTCAGCAGATCAGTATTGTTATGAGGTTGCACAGAATAAGATGTGTGTAGGATACTACTCAGAGTGTTTCAGGAGGCTTCAGGAATGCTTCCTGGACATGATAATGGGTCTGAATTGTGAAGAATAAGTAAGTTATTAGGAGAGTGGTGGGAGTGGCAGAAGGGAGCATCAAAGAGCCAAACCATAGAAGCATAAACTGTAAAACAGGTTGGTGTTATTGTGGGACATTTTGTGCAAGGAAGGGATGGTACCGTTTTAATTTTTCATATAAAAAATAAAGCAACATGCACAGACATTTGGTACAGCTCCTGAGAAGCTGTGTATATCAAGAGTGCCCGGGTTTGAGACCCCACTTCTGATTCCAGGTTTCTTTTTTTTTTTTTTTTTGACAGAGTGGACAATGAGAGAGAGAGAGAGACAGAGAGAAAGGTCTTCCTTTGCCATTGGTTCACCCTCCAATTGCTGCCGCGGCTGGCGCAGCGCGCTGATCTGAAGACAGGAGCCAGGTGCTTTGCAGGGCCCAAGCACTTGGGCCATCCTCCACTGCACTCTCTGGCCACAGCAGAGAGCTGGCCTGGAAGAGGGGCAACCGGGACAGAATCCGGCACCCCGACCGGGACTAGAACCTGGTGTGCTGGCGCCGCAAGGTGGAGGATTAGCCTATTGAGCCACAGCGCCAGCCATGATTCCAGGTTTCTGCTAATGCACACCCTGGGAGTCAGCAGGCAATAGCTCAAGTATTTGGGTCTCAGCCACTCACATGGGAGACATGGATTGAGTTCTAGGCTCTGTGCTTCAGCCTGGCCTAGACCTGGCTATTGTGGACATTAGGGGAGCGAACCATTAGTTGGAAGATTACTTTGTCTCTCTCTGCTTTTCAAATGAAGTGAAAACAAATAAATAAATATTAGATGAGTCCAACTTGAAAAAAGAAAGCAACAGAAAATTTACTGAAATATTTTTGTTTTAAAAACACAATTTGGAGAGTCTGCATGTGTATTTTTCCATTTATTCTTATGAAAAGCTTTAAATATGTAAGAAAGTTTTAAATGTTACTGAACCTACCAATGAAGATAATGAAGCACAAGTATTTGATTATTCCTTCTTTACTTTTTTTTGGCAGTTTTTTTTTTTTTAAATGAACCAAAGATCAAAGATCTGAACAGACATTTTACCAAAGAATAGGCACATGGCAAATAAGTACATTAAAAGATGCTTGTTGGCCTGCGCGGCGGCTCACTTGGCTATTCCTCCACCTGCGGTGCCGGCACACCAGGTTCCAGTCCCCGTCGGGACTGTCCCAGTTGCTCCTCTTCCAGTCCAGCTCTCTGCTGTGGCCCGTGAAAGCAGTGGAGGATGGCCCAAGTACGTGGGCCCTGCACCCGCTTGGTAGACCAGGAGGAAGCTACCTGGCTTCTGGGCATTTTGGGGGTGAACCAACAGAAAGAAAGACCTTTCTCTCTTTCTCTCTCTGTCTAATTCTGCCTTAAAAAAAAAAAAAAAAAGATGCTCATTAGCATTAGTATTTTGGGAAATGCAAATAAAACCATGATGAAATATCTCTACATACCTATTAAAATGGCTAAAATTTAACAGATTGTTCATACCAAGTGTTGACGAAGCAGTAGAGTACCTGGGTCTCTAAAACACAGCCAGCGGCAATGTAAAATGGTACAACAGCTTAGGAAATAGTTTGGCAGCTTCTTAAAAAATTGAACACACAACAACCATAAAACCCAACCATTGTACTCTTAGAAATTTATCTTAAAGGAATGAATGTGTATTGCCCGACCAAACATATAATTCAAATGCTTATAGTGGTTTTCTTTTAATAGCCCAAACTTGGAAACTATCCAGATTTCTTGTCAACAGTCAAATGGACAAAAAAACATGGTATATCCATAGCATGGAGTACAGTTCAGCAATAAGGAACGAACCATTGACACACATAACAACATGGATGAACATCAAAATACTTCTGTAATTACTCCTTCTTTACATGCCCCTAAATATAACTATATCCTGAGAGTCTCTCTTTGGTTCTCTTTTGCCATATTATTTTTCCTTCCTTCTCTCAGGTAGTCTCTTCAACTATGTAACTCCCTATAATCTGAGTGTGGAAATAACCTAAATGTTCATCAGCAGATGAATGGATAGAGAAAATGTGGTGTATACACAGTGGAATGTTACTCAGTTTTTGAAAAGAGGGTGGGACTGGCTTTGTGATGCAGCATGTTAAACCCTGCTTGCAATGCTACCACCCCAAGTCAGAGTGCCAGTTTGAGTCCTCACTGCAACATTTCTGGTCCACCTCCCTGCTAGTGTTCATGGGAAGGTAGTGGAAGATGGTTCAAGTGCTTGGGCCCCTGCCAACCATGTGGGAGAGCTGGATAGAATTCTGGGTTCCTGGCTTCAGTCAGGCCCAGACCTGGCTTTTATGGCCATTTGGGGAGTGAATCAGTTGATGGAAGATCCCCCTCCCTCTGCCTCTCTTTTTGTTTATCTTGCTCCGCCTTTCAATTTAAAAAAATATTTAGGGAGGTGGGGAAAGAAGGAAATCCTGCCACTTGAGTGACAGAAAGAGAAATACTGCACAATCTCACTTATCTGTAGAATCTAAATAGTCAAAGAAGCAGAGTAAAATGGTGGTTGCCTGGAGTAGTGGGGTTGGGAGAAGATGATGTTGGTAAAAAGGTACAAAAATGATAACTGAAGAGGTGATAGGTTTGTTAATTAGCTGAAATGTACTAATCATTTCACAATGTATAGCCATACATCAAGTTGTATGTGGTTACTTCAAAAAGTTCATAGAAAATGGAATTAAAAGAGTGTAGGGTGGGCGTTTGACCAAGTCACCTATTGGGACTCCCACTTGCCATATCCATGTGTCTGAGTTCCAGTTCCAACTCCTCTTTTCAATTCCAGTTTCCTACTAATAAACACTCTGGGAAGAAGCAGGTGATGGTTCAAGTAGTTAGATCCTTGCCACTCATAGGGGAGAATTAGATTGAGTTCCTGGCTCTCAGTTCCAGCCTGTTGTGAGCATTTGGGAATGAACTAGCAGATGGGAACGTACTCTCTGTTTCTGTGTCTGTCTCCCCCTTGCTGTTTGTTTCTCTGCATCTCAAAAAAAAAAAAAAAAAAGATAATTTGTGCTTATACAATTTAAATATATACAGTGTTTATGTGTCAAAAATTAAGCTTTCCAAAGACCAAAAAAAGAAAAAAGTACCTTAAGAAAAAGGGCTATTAAGGAGGTATAGATGAAAGAAGATTGGTTCTATGTAAACCATGATTGAAACTAGACAAGGCATTCACAAAGTTGGCAGGAGGGTTGGGATACTGTCATCTTTAATTTTTTGGGTTTGAAAACATCAGTTAAAATTTGTACTTTAAGGGGAACAAAAAAAGAAATAATTAGTACCTTAGATTAATGCTTTATCTTTGTAGTGAAGCTTTCTGGCAGAGACAGTTTTAATCATTTGCATATACTAGTCAATACAAATGGGAGAAATATAGGTATTAGTTTTATATAACCTATCTAAGGGTGATGGAAGGAAGAAAATTTAAAATCCTGTATTCAAAAGAGTGACCCCCAATTCTGTAACTATCATTGACTACCTGGATGCGGCCCCACCTGATCCAGTCTCATACTCATTTGACCTGCATCATGCTCTTTTACTGGGGTTTTAGGTCAGAGTAATGAGATTGTTCTAATTTTGGACCCTTAGGTCATTTTTTTTTTTTTTTGACAGGCATAGTGGACAGTGAGAGAGAGAGACAGAGAGAAAGGTCTTCCTTTGCCATTGGTTCACCCTCCAATGGCTGCCGCGGTCGGCGCGCTGCGGCCGGCGCACCGCGCTCATCCGATGGCAGGAGCCAGGTGCTAGGTGCTTTTTCCTGGTCTCCCATGGGGTGCAGGGCCCAAGCACTTGGGCCATCCTCCACTGCACTCCTGGGCCACAGCAGAGGGCTGGCCTGGAAGAGGGGCAACCGGGACAGAATCCAGTGCCCCGACCGGGACTAGAACCCGGTGTGCCGGCGCTGCAAGGCGGAGGATTAGCCTGTTGAGCCACGGCGCCGGCCTTGGACCCTTAGGTCATTGCTCTGAGATTTGGTTGCCATATGAGGGTTACAGCACTTTTCCTATACGTTTTAGGACACCTTGCTCTCCTATCAGATAATTGCTTCTTGAGGCAACATGAGGTAGTCAGATCTGGGCTCTACCAGTCACTGTGATCCCTAACAAGTTTACTTTCTTAAAGCCTTGGTTTCTCCCTCTGCTAAAATGGAGATTAGGAGATCCAGTTGAAGGGGATGTCATGTGGAAGTGCTTAACTCTTTGGTTAGCATCTGGTAGACACTTTATAAATGGGACTGTTTCCTTTTAGGTCTATGATGTTTCTCAAAATAAATACATATTTTTTTAAATTGGGATTTTTATTTATTGATTTTGGGTCTTCCTAATCTGAAATTTTATTTGTTGGAGCTAATATCTATTGTAATAGAAAAGTTAACTACTTTTTAATTTTCAGAATGTCATAATTATAGGAGGATGTCTCTCACTTTAGAGAATGAGTGAACCTTCTTTAGTATAGAAATAATGTCTTTTGTTTTTCCTCCTCTTTTTTTGTCTTGCAACTGAATCTTAAATATAGCAAATGATCACTGTGTATCTTTTTCCTGTTTACAGATAGGGCACATCCTAAACATGACTTCTGCAAAGATAATTTCTTTTCTGTTACCACCTGATGAAAGTCTTCATTCACTACAGTCTCGTATTGAGCGTGAAACTGGAATAAATACTGGTTCTCAAGAGCTTCTTTCAGAGACAGGAATTTCTCTGGATCCTCGAAAACCAGCCTCTCAGTGTGTTCTAGATGGAGTTGTAAGCAAATTTTAATATACCTACAGTCTGCTAAGAAACCTCTTTGTAGAGAGGTCTGCATTTTTTATGCATCCTTGGAATCCCTTGGGGTGGTGCACATTTTATACTGAGTTTTTTAGTTTAGCCTACTTCTCTTATTGTTTTTACAAGGTGAACAAGATAGAAATGAAATGTTTGTTATTTTGAACTTTGTTATATTTTTTCTTTGTTGCCAGGTCTCTCTTCCCACGTTTCCTTCTTTTATTTGAAGCCAAGAACTTTGAAATTAAACTAGTAGTCTCACAGATCCTGCCAGAAGATAGAGGGGTGATAAAATATGATTGTGGTCATAAGGGTTTTTTTGCTTTATACTTCTTATTTTTATATTTATGACTTTTTGGAGGCCTATCTTAGATACCACATAATTCACCCATTTCAAGTGTATAATTCAGTGATTTTTTTAAAAGTATACCAGATTGTGCAGCTGTCACCATAAATCTGTTTAAAAACCTTTCTTTCTCAATAAGAGCCTTTATGACCATTAATTATTTTTTATGAATCATAAGAATATCCTCCATTTAATACATTAAAAGAAAATGGGTCCTGAGAACAAATTCTGTCATTAATTAAGGAAGCGCCTAAGAAAACAAGCAATGGAGTTGGATACTTAGGCATACCTAAAACTCACAAGATATGAGAATATCCTCCACTTTATACACTAAAACAAAATAAATCTTTGAGAACAAGTTTTACTGTTTACTCTCATAATACAGCTCTCTGAGGACAGGGGTCCTACATGGGGAGTTAGTGTACAGTGATTCCTGTTGTTAATTTAACAATTAACACTCTGTATGACGTCAGTGATCACCCAAATGACCATTAGTTATTAATCTTTCTGCCTGCTTTAGCCAACCATAAATCCACTTCTGTCAATAGACTGCAGTGCTACTCTGAACTCTTTTCTGAACATGTCAGACAAATGGAATAATATAATAATGTATAGTTTCTTGTATCTGATTAATTTAATACTATTTTTGAGATTGAAGCATGTATTTTTACTTCATTCCTTTTTATTATTGAATGATCATTTCATTGTGTAGGTAAATGCCTTTTTGCATTTGCTCTTTTGAGTTTGTTTTTCACTTTAGCCCATACTGAAGTGTTTCTTTTCCCTTCAACAAAAGTTTAGACTCTAATTCTGTAAGATGTGTTTGCTAATGCATATTGACTTTGTTCATTGGCATTTTATACTAGGAAATCTGATACTTAAGTATTTAGAGAACTTGAGATTTTCAAGAATCTTTGGGCTGAATTTTAATTGTTTCTTTTTCAGAGAGGCTGTGATAGCTATATGGTTTATTTGTTTGATAAAAGTAAAACTGTATATGAAGGGCCATTTGCTTCCAGAAGTTTATCTGATTGTGTAAATTATATTGGTAAGTATATATTGTACATTTAGTAGCTGAATGTTAATTTGAAATAATGTGATTTGACTCTTAAAATGATTAGTAGAAATGTCCCTTGGTGTTTTTGTTTTTTTATCTCTCACACTTGATGTTTCCATATGTGGCAAAATAAGATTTATATAGATCAGAGGGTAAAAGGTACTTGTTTTTTTTTTAAATATTTATTTTTTATTCAGTTGAAAGACAGAGTTATAGAGGGAGGAAGAGAGACACAGAGAGAGAGAGAGAGTTCTTCTATCCACCTGTTTATTCCCCAGGTGGCCACAAGGGCTAGGGCTGGACCAGGCCAAAGCCAGGATCCCAGAATTTCTTCTGGGTCCCCCACATGGATGCAGAGGCCCAAGCACTTGGGCCATCTTCCGCTGCCTTTCCAGGCACATTAGCAGGGATATGGATAGGAAATGGAGCAGCTCATATGGGATGCTGGCACCACAGGCGGAAGCTTAACCTACTATGCCATGATGCTGGCCCTAAAAGGTAGATTTTATATCTCTACCAAATCCCTTCCTTAGGAGAAGACTTGCTTTCCTGAGGATAGGAGAATGAAGTTCTCTACTAACTAAGCCTACTTTTAAATTGTTCCTTCATTATCTAAGCATATTCAAGTATTTGCTTTATCCTGTGAATACTGCTTGCTGCTCAAATGTTTCAATTTATAATGTGAAAAGTACTCTTTTCTTTTGAAGAAATTAAGCATTTGATCAGTTTATGCCTGAACAAACTAAAATCATGCACAAAATTATAAAATCAAGGACAGGGCCAGCATTGTGGTGCAGTGGGTGAGGCCGCTGTCTGTAGCACCAGCATCCCGTATCCCACCAGTTCTAGTCCCGGCTGCTCCACTTCTCATCTAGCTCTCTGCTGTGGCCCGGGAAAGCAGTGGGAGATGGCCCAAGTCCTTGGGCCCCTGCACCCGCATGGGAGACCCGGAAGAAGCTCCTGGCTCCTGGCTTCAGATCAGCAGAGCTCCAGTTGTTGTGGCCAATTGGAGAGTAAACCAGCGGATGGAAGACCTCTTTCTCTGCCTCTCCTCTATCTGTAAAAAAAATCAAAAACAAAATTTGGACATAGGGAACTAAAAAATAAATTATGTTTCCTCTTTTGTCACCTTTTATTTCCTTTTCAACTGTACATGTTATATAATTTGATTTTTGATATGTATATCCCTGTGTAATTCAAACTACAATTAAAGTATAGAACATTTCTTTTACTTCAGAAAGTTTCTTCATGTCTCTTTCCATTCAGTATCTCCTTCCTCATACTTACTTACTTATTTTTGTCCATATATTTTAAATATTTATTTTTATTTTATTAGGCAGAGAGGCAGTTGGAGAGAGACCTACTAGCCACTGGGTAACTCCTCAAATGCCTGCAATAACCAGGTTAAGGCCAGGCTGAAGCCAGGAGCCCAGAACTCCATTTAGGTCTCCCATGTGGGCAGCAGACCCAAGTATTTGTACCATTGCTAGCTGCCTCCCAGGGTGAGTAGTACCAGGAATTTGGATCAGAAATGAAGTAGCTGGTACTTTTTAAATTTTTTTAAAGATTAATCTATTTATTTGAAAATCAGAGTTATACTGAGAGAGGGAGAGACAGAGAGAAAGGAGAGAGATCTAACCACTGATTCACTCCCCAAACAGCCTCAGTGACCAGGGCTGGGCCAGGCCAAAGCCAGGAGCCAGGATATTCCTCTTGGTCTCTCATGTGGGTGAAGGGGCCCAAGGACTTTGGCCATTCTCTGCTGCTTTCCCAGGTACATTAGAAGGGAGCTGGATTGGAAGTGGAGGAGCTGGGACTCAAACTGGCACTCATATGGGATGCTGGCATTGCAGACATCGCCACAGCAATGGCCCCAATAGCCCTTACTTGAACCAGGCATTCCAATAAGGGATGTGGATATCCCAAACTGGGAATTAACAGCTGGGACAGACACCCACATCTCCCCCATATTTCCTTTTTTATTTTAGTTTTTTAACTAATAGCTTTATTTAAGATTTGTATTATTTTAGATTTGTAGAAAAATTGAGTGGATAGTATAGAATTTTCATATAATTCCCTCCCTCACACATACAGTTTGCACTAATATTAACATTTTAGGTTAGTATGGTACATTTGAACCAAAATGTCATCATTAACTGTGCTCTATACTTACTTCAGATTTCCTTAGTTTTACCTGGTATGTTTTTTTCTATTCTAAGATCAATCCAGGATACCATTTGTCATGTGTCCTAGCTTTTCTGAGCTGTAACAATTTGTCAGTTTTTCATGGGAAATCATAGAGGATGACAAGTGCTCTAAAAATCCTCAAAAGTATCTTGCCTTCTTCTCTTGTATATAGTACAGGACAGCAAAATACAACTTCCAGTTATACAGCTACGTAAAGTATGGGCTGAAGCAGTGCACTATGTGTCTGGGCTGAAGGAAGATTACAGCAGGCTCTTTCAGGGACAAAGAGCAGCAATGTAAGTGGATTCTGTAGTTTTTACCATAATGTCATGTTCAACAGATACTAAAGTATTAATATTGCCAGTTTTCACCAATCAATATTTCATGCAGTACTAATATATTGGGCCAATTTGAAATGTGACATTCAGACCTGACTTGTAGAATTCTTACTCATGGACTGAAATCCAATTCCAGTGGCACGAGAGTAGTAGTAGTTTCTGAACAGGCCTTATGTAAGGAGATTATTTATCATAGACCATCTTAGAGATTAGGTATTTATCATAAATTGATAATAGAAACTTGGGCTTTCGGCTTATAGCAATTTATGTTTTTAAATTTTTGTCCAGTGTTTATAAATACTGATATAGTACAAAACCTTTTGTCTTTTGCTGTGCTTTAGGTTAAGCCTTCTTAGATATAATGCTAACTTGACAAAAATGAAGAACACTTTGATCTCAGCATCACAGCAATTGAAAGCTAAATTGGAATTTTTTCACAAAAGCATTCAGCTTGACTTGGAGAGATACAGCGAACAAATGACATATGGGATATGTAAGTGTTTAGATAATGTATTTGAAAGGAATATCTAGTCTCTTGAAGCCGTCTACTGTTTTGCCTTCCTGACTCAAAGCCAGTTGTTTTGTTTACATGAATATTAGAACAAAAGCCAGGATAACTTAAATCATCATAAACCATGTTTGTTTTATTTTTTTAAAGATTTATTTATTTATTTGAAAGTCAGAGTTACAGAGAGGCAGAAGCAGAGAGAGAGCTAGAGAGAGAAAGGTCTTTCAACTGCTGGTTCACTCCCCAAATGGCCGCAATGGCCAGAGCTGCGCTGATCAGAAGCCAGGAGCCAGGAGCTTCTTCCAGGTCTCCCATGTTGGACCATCTTCTACTGCTTCCCCAGACCATAGCAGAGAGCAGGATGGAAAGTGGAGCAGCCAGGACTTGAACTGGCGCCCATATGGGATACAGAGACTGCAGGTGGCGGCCTTACTGCTACACCACAGCACTGGCCCCAGCCATGTTTGTTTTAAATGTTAGCTCTCTTTTTAAAATCCCTTAGTTGAGCAACTAAAATTTTTTAGCTCCAGAAAAGAATAATACAGAAACAACTTAAGAATCTGAATTTCTAGTCTGTTTTTGATAGATAGAAAAAAAGAAGAAGAAAATTTAGACTGGGATGATTTCTTAGCCAGTTTTTGTGTTCCTTCAAAATTCTTGTGCTGAATTCCTGATCACCAGTGTGGTGATATTAGGAGGTAGGGTTTTGGGAGGTGATTAAGTCCTGAGTGAAGAGCCTTTATGAGATAAGAGCCCTTATAACAAAGTCTGAGTGAGACCCCTCGTGTCTTCTGCCATGTGAGGGCTTAGCGAGCAGACAACTACTGTGAACTGGAAAGCAGGCACTTAACAGACCAAATCTGCCAGCTTTATTTTGTACTTTCCAGAGCTTCCAGAATTGTAAGAAAAAAAAAAGTTATTTCTATGCCACCTGGTCTACTATATATATATATTTTTAATTTATTTATTTATTTGAAAGAGTTACACAGAGAGTAGGAGAGTCAGAGAGAGTGAGAGAGAGAGAGATCTTCCATCCGCTGATTCACTCTCCGAATGGCCGCTTCGGCCAGAACTGCCAGTCCGAAGCCAGGAGCTTCTTCTAGGTCTCCCACGTAGGTGCAGGGTCCCAAGGACTTGGGCCATCTTCCACTGCTTTCTCAGGCCATAGCAGAGAGCTGGATCAGAAGCAGAACAGCCGGGACTAGAACTGGCACCCATATGGGATGCTGGTGCTGCAGGCAGTGGCCTTACCTGCTGTGCCACAGCACCAGCCTCTAACGTATTTTTTTAATAGCAGCCCAAATGGGCCAGCACAGCCAGGGAAATCTACGCTTCCTATCTGTCTGTAAATGATACTTCAAATAATTCCAAGGTTATGTTTCTTTCTAGTCACCTACTGTGGACTCCTACTATTTTTTATGGAACACAGTCTCCATATTTTCACTATTGGACTCCAAGCTTTACTCCTTTAGATGTATCAAGGAAATGTAAAAAACAGTTAAAATTCAAATAAACTGAAGGAATTCCCACCAGTATTTCTGTTTTCTTTCATGAAACAAATCCTTTTTAGGAAACAGATACTATTTGTGTACTTGTCCTGAGCAAGGTATGTGTATCTCACAATAAACGATGAGCAGTGTCCAGTTAGGTGAAAAAATTACTTCCCGGAGCTGGTTCTATAATTGGTGTTTTATTTCTAGTTGTGTATTATTGGACTTTTCATCAATGACAAAATATAATTATTTCATTGAAATATCTTTGACTTGTCACAGGCTTACTGTATACCTGTTCAGAAAGAATAAGGTAGATGTCTATGTGCTGATATTAAAAGATCACTTGGACCTTTAATTGGCTGTAATTTTTTTAACTTGTGAAAAATAGTAAAGAAAAAGAATATAAAGATTGTCTAACTTGTAAAGTAATAGAGTATGTGTCCGTGTAACAAACAATCATTATAGTAAGATCCCTTAGAATGGACAAAAGAAGGGAAGAAGAAGAAAGAGTCTTTTCTTTTTACATCCTTTTATAGTATTTGATTTTTTAAAAAAACATATTCATATATTAAAGTTTTTTCTTTTTTAAATTCAAAGCCATCTGCATTAGTTTCCCAGAACTTCCTTAACAAACTGTTCTAACTGGAAAGCTTAAAAGAACAAAAATTTATTGTCTTATAGAGTTCTGGAAGCTGAAAGTGCAGAATTCAGATGTCAGTAAGGCCTTTTTTCCCTCTGAAGCCTTTAGGGAAGAGTCTTTCCTTGCTTCTTGCCAGCTTCTTGAGGTTTGCCAGCAGGCCTTGGATTTCCCTGGTTTGTTAATTGTAGCTGCCTTCATTGTCACATGGCATTCTTCCTGAATATGACTGTATTCCTGTGTCATTTCTTTTAAAGACTGATTCATAGTGGATTAAAGTCCTACCCTACTTCAGTCTGAATATTAATGTAGCTGATTATATCTAAAATAACCCTATTTCCAAATGAGGTCACCTTTTGAGGTACTAGCAGTTAGGTCTTCAGTGTATCTTTTTGGGGGATAAGTCATAACACGTCTTTGATGTTGATATGACAGGAAAACAGGTAAACCAGTAATTAAAGCCATACGTGTTTCTGAATTAACTATTTTAAACTTTTTTTTAAGCTTCAGAAAAAATGCTAAAGGCATGGAAAGAAATGGAAGAAAAGGCCATCCACTATGCAGAGGTAAGAAGAAAAAAATCACAGATCTCATTCTTATTCTTGATGTCTCCCTTGGAAATTATCTTTGATTTTGGTATATAAAGATTATTTTTCCTGTCATTCCTGAATTTCAGACAAATATTCAATAGATGTTTTGTGTTTCTAGAGGTAGTTACCATAATGGATAAAAGTAAGGGCTTAGGGATAAATTGGACTCACAAGTTTCAGTTCCTATATATCATGGAAACTATCTTTTCTAGTAGTGTTTGAAGATTAAATGAAGTCAGTAATAGTACCTATCACTAATTATTTTTGATTCGTTTATCTAGGATGGCTGTACATCCTGGTTTTCCTGGGACAGTCCCACTTTATGCCTTATCAGCAGTACTCTTTATCATTCTTAAAATTATTCTAGTAACAACAGTGGTTTTCATGGCTGCTTTTTTTTGTCTTATTAGTGGCACCTCTCTTTTTTTCTCCAGAGGAAAAAGTAAATGGTAGTAGTCTGCTATTATTAGGAAGGAAAAGCAAGAAATATAGAGTAACTATGTCCTTATGTAGAAGATTGTCAGAATCTTAAGTATAAAAAGACCTTGATAAAATCTGTGTTCTGTATTAAATTATTTCATTCTGCTGCATCAGCAAGGCATTCTGTATCCTTAATGTCCGAGTTTTCCATTGTGTAGTTGTAAGCCTACAACTTATGTTTTCATCATATCTTAGGTCGGTGTCATTGGGTACCTGGAGGATCAAATTATGTCCTTGCACACTGAAATCATGGAGCTACAGAAGAGCCCCTACGGAAGACGTCAGGGAGACTTGATGGAATCTCTGTAAGGATATACTTGTGTTGTTGATCTTAATAGCTGTAATGTTTTTTAAATTTATTTATTTAACATGCAGAGAGACAAAAAGATATCTCTTCCGTCTTCTTGTTTTCTCCCCAATGTACACGATAACTGAGGATAGGCCAGGCTGAAGCCAAGAGACTGAAACTCAGTCACAACCTCCCATGCAAATGGCCAGGACACAACTACTTGAGCCATCCCTTGCTCCCTCGCAGGGTGCAGGAAACTGGATTGGAAACAGAGCTGGAACTCAATCCCAGGCACTCTGATATGTGATGTGGGAAACTGGGTAGGAAGCAGAGCAGCCTTGGACTTTAACCGGTGCTGTGATATGGGATGCCAGTGTCACAAGTAGCAGCTTAACCTGCCGCTCCAGGATGCTGGCCTCTTTGCTTTTTCAATCAAAGCATCTTTTTCATGTGAGTGTGAAACAAATTTTCTAAGCACATCTAAGTTACAAACTATTTCTTTTTTTTTTAAGATTTATTTATTTATTTGAGAGTAGAGGCAGAGAGAGAGAGAGAGGCAGAGAGAGAGAGGTCTTCCATCCACTGGTTAACTCCCCATTTGGCCACAATGGTCAGAGCTACCCCGATCAGGGAGCTTCTTTTGGGTTTCCCCCATGGGTTCAGGGGCCCAAGGACTTGGGCCATCTTCTACTGCTTTCCCAGGCCATAGCAAAGAGCTAGATCAGGAGTGGAGCTTTACTTGCTAGGCCACAGTGCCGGCCCAACAAACTGTTTTCCTATTTACTGTACTTCTGGTCCAAGATATTACTGAATGTCTGGGTTAGACAAATTTTTTTTCTCTAAACACAAACCATAGTTTTTGTCTATTTGAACGTTTCTGTTGCAAGAATGTTATATTTGGGGTGGTAGATTAGAGCAGACATGAGTGTATTAAACTTTGCATTTTAAGAATTTGTCTAATTTTTGCTTATTAATATGCTCTATAAAATATTCAGTGACAGTACATACTTAAAATTGGATCAGTATTCAAAAAGCAAAGTTGTTCAAGTTGTGGATTATTGAAGTTATTAAATTACCTTCACAAATGGAAGCATGTTTTCTCTTTCATAGGGAACAGCGTGCCATTGATCTTTATAAGCAGTTAAAGCACAGACCTGCAGGTAAGACACTTATAATATTTAAAGAAATTTTAGGAAACTGTCAATAGCTGAACAAATTTGGGGGATTTTAAGTTTTAAAATTTTACATCTTTAAAAAGCTGTAGAATAAATTCCAGTTTTGGTATAGTCATTGAGACATTTATGGTATGTGCGATAGTTTTAAATTTGTAAGAATGTAAGAGATTCAAAAGGGCAAGCAGTAAAGAAATTTGAAGTAGAAAAATTTTAAAAAGCAAAGTGAAAAGGAGGAATGCAAAAGAAAAAAGGAACTCAAAGAAGAGGAAACAAGAAAATATATGAAAAAATAAGTGCTGCTTAGGATTATGGAGATTGAAAATAATTTCATACAAAGGATTCAGGTATGTAGTGAGTAGAGTTAGAAGGAAGGCCCATGTTCTAGGCCAAAGCAGTTTACTTTGAAAATGATGACTTCAGGGCAGGCGTTGTGGTATAGTAGGTAAAGCCACTGCCTGCAATGCTGGCATTTCATGTGGGCACTAGTTTCACATCCCAGCTGCTCCACTTCTGATCCAGCCCCAGCTAATAGACCAGGAAAAGCAACAGAAGATGGCCCAAGTGTTTGGGCATCTTTCACAAATGTGAAAGATCCAGATGAAGTCCCTGGTTCTTCGCTTCACCCTGGCCCACTGTTGGCCGTTGTAGTCATCTAGGGAGTGAACGAGCAGGTAGCAGATTCTCTGTCTCTCCCTTTTTCTCTCTCTGACTTTCAAGTAAATAAATCTTTAAAAAAAAAGAAGAGAAAGAAAATGATACCTTCATCTGCAGTAGCCACTGATTGCTTGTTTCATGAAACAATTGCTGCTGAATATCTGCTAAATGTGGTCTACTACAAAGAGCACTGGATTGGGAATCAGAGTGCCTGAATTCTAGATTGGCTGCTTTACTGACCAAGCGACTTCAGGCAAATCTCCCTGTGACTCATTCCCTCTTCTACAAAATAGGGTTGAAACCTAGCTTTCCTTATTTAGTGAGAATGCTGTGGCAATGTATTAAAAAGGATGTTTGAGAATATACTTTGAAAACTGTCCGGTACTATGTACCTGCAAGATATTATTTAGGGGCTGGCACTGTGGCTTAGTGGGCTAAGCCTCCACCTGCGGCACCAGCGTATCATATGTGTGCCGGTTCGAGTCCCAGCTTTTCCATATCCGATCCAGTTCTCTGCTGTGGCCTGAGAAAGCAGTGGAAGATGGCCCAAGTTTGTGGGCACCTGTACCCACTTCGAAAACCTGGAAGAAACTCCTGGCTTCTGGCTTCGGATTGACGCAGCTCCAGCTGCAGCAGCTAATTGAGTGAACCAGTGGATGGAAGACCTCTCTTTCTCTGCCTCTCCTTCTCTCTCTGTTTAACTCTGACTTTCAAATAAATAAATAAATCTTAAAAAAAAAATACTGCAGAGTTAAAGAGTAATGATGAAAATGATGAACAATGAAAATATTCACTGGTCTTAGCAGTTGGGACATCATTGTGACCTTGCAAAATATAATGACCTTAGGAAACAGAAATCAGATTGTAGTGGTTTTAGGGGGAACTGGGAGGGAAAGAAATGGAGGAGGTAAGTCTAGGCCAGCAGTTTTTTTTTTTTTTTTTTTTTAAGATTTTTAAGATTTATTTAATTATTTGAAAGGCAGAGTTACAGAGAGGCAGAGAAAGAGAGAGGTAGGTCTTTTATCTGCTGGTTCATTTTCTAGATGGCCGCAACAGCTATAGCTGTGCCGATCCAAAGCCAGGAGCCAGGAGCTTCTTCCAGGTCTCCCATATGGGTGCAGGGGCCCAAGGACTTGGGCCATCTTCTACTGCTTTCCCAGGCCATAGAAGAGAGCTGGATCAGAAGTGGAGCAGCCAGGACTTAAACTGGCATCCATATGGGATGCTGGTACTGCAGGCTATGGCTTTACCTGCTACACCACAGCACCAGCCCCCCAGTAGTTCTTTTAAGTATGGTTCATGGACCCTTAAGAGTCCTAGAAACTTTTTCAGAGTATAAGATAAGCTATTTTCATCATGCTAAGACATTATTTGCCATTTATAACCTTGTTGTCATATTCACTGATGGTACAAAAGCATTCTTGAGGAAAATGGTTTGCACCTTGTATGAATCATGACACTAGCACCACGTTATGCTTGCCAATAGTCATATTTTTGATCATCGTTCACTCATAGTTTAAAATAAAGTTTTGGTTTCATTTAAGAATTTTTTTTGATAAAGTACAATCTCAGCCCTTGAATGCATATTTTTAATATTTTGTGTGATAAATGAGAAGTACCTGTGAAGTATTTCTGCTATCACTGAAGTTGATGGTTGTTTTAGGGAAACCACTTCAGTAATTATTTACATTTCTAGCTGACTGGTCTCTTCTTTCATGGAACATCGTTTTTACTTGAAAGAGTGAGTGACAGGCAAACCATGGCTATCCACATTTGAGTATTCAGCAGATTCTTTCTCAGTAAGAAAGTGGAAAAAAATGAATTACTTTGACTTTGCGGGAATAGGCCAACAGTGTTTATTGTCAATGATAAAATTCCATGTTTCAAGTAAAAAAATAACTTTAGAACACTTCTGTCCACCCACTGGAATATGTCAGCTTCCCAAAGCTGACTTTTCTGATGGGATCAGTGGCAATATTAAAAAGATTTGTGGGGCCAACGCTGTGGCATAGTGGGTAAAGCTGCCTGTAGTGCCGGCATCCCATATGGGCACCAGTTAGTGTCCCAGCTGCTCCACTTCCATAGCTTTCTGCTATGGCCTGGGAAAGCAGTGGAAGATGGCTCAAGTCCTTGGGTCCCTGCACCCGCATGGGAAACCCAGAAGTTCCTGGCTTCTGGCTTCAGATCAGTGCAGCTCTGGCCATTGCGACCAATTGGAGAGTAAACCAGCGGGTGGAAGACCGACCCCCCCCCCCCAAAAAAAAATAAATCTTTAAAAAAAAGATTTGTAAAAATATAAAACAATGCCAGTTTACTCACTAAATTATTTTGTTTTGGAAAATATAGTTAAATGAATTAATATACAAATATCTTAAAATTTGTTTTAATTCCTGAAAAATCCTTTGGGGGGTTTTAAGAAGTTTTGAGGCTGAGCTTGAAAATTCTTTATCTAGATTATTCTTTTCAGAAGCTTGGCTATTAAGGAAAGAAGAGGTGAGTAGCTAAAAGGACACATAAACTCACAGGGGGTCAGTTTTCAGGAGCACATGAGCATATTTATATGCCTGGGGCCAAAAGCTCTTGGTTCCTGAACAATTTGGAAGTTGACTACAGAGATTAGTAGGAGGGATTAGCTTTGCTGCCATTGGTACTAAAGGGAGAATAGATGTCCATACAGATTTGGCTGCTATCCTGAAAGCAGGTAGTGAGGTTAACCAACAAAAGAGGTTATGACCTCATGGATATGAGGAATGTGCTAAAGACTTTTAAAAGCTGTTGTGTGCAATGGAAGGTGTTGCTGATCAAGAACATATATTAATCCAGAGTAGAAGTGAAAATCGGATAACTGAGTGAGCCACAAAAACATCTGTCTATATGTTTAGTAGCTTAGGTACAGTACCTGTTAAAGCAAATGGTTGAATTGATTCAAGATTAGGATTCTATTGATGGAATAAAAAGAAGACAAAAATTTGAATATTTTAACAAAATTGTGATTTAAGTGAGAGTGAAACACTAAAATTTAAGATTTCAAATACATCAGTTCTTTTTTAAAAAATTTTTTTAAAAATATTTATCTGAAAGAAAGATAGAAAGATCCTCCATCCACTGGTTCACTCTTCAAGTGGCCACAACAGTCAGAAATGGGGCAGGCTGAAGCCAAGAGCCAGGAACTTCTTCCAAGTCTCCTATGTGGTTGCAGGGGCCCAAGCACTTGGGCCATCTTCCACTGCTTTCCCAGGCTCATTAGCAGGGAGTTGGATTGAAAATGGAGCAGCCAGGATTCATACTAGTGCCCACATAGGATGCTAGCACCATAGACCATGACTTTACCCATTACACCACAGTACCAGCCCCTAAAATTTTTTCCTTTAATCAATATTCATGTCTCCCAGTCTTCTTGTAAATGAGTGAGATATTATAAATGAAGATACATACAATTTTATGTACTGACTCAGTCAAAAAATTTGTAGTAGCCCAGTCAGTATATCAGCAAATCAGAAAACTAAATTTACTATCCAGGTAGTTTCCTTGAACTGAGTCACCTTGAATGACTAGTTGTGACAAGTTTTGCCTATCATTGAGACTTATATAATCACACTTGATGTATAGTCTCTGGTATATTTTCTAGCTTACAGTTGAAACTTTTTATTCAGTTGAACATGGTGAAAACAAACTTTCTTCATTCTTCCTGCTGGAGAAGACTGTAGTTCTGTAGTTTTTGGCTGTCTGAAGAAGCTAATTATATGAGAAAGCTCTTAGGCCTGGTCTGTGGGACTTGGGCAGGAGAGCTATTTGGAGAACAGTTTGGGGGCCTCATCTCTTGTTCTTACTGATAGAAAAGTGAGAGATGTATGTGGACTAAAGTTGAATTATGGAGGAAATCTTTGGAGTTATAACAAATGACACAGTTTTTTTTTTTTTTTTTTTTTTTTTTTTTTTTAAGATTTATTTGAAAGGAAGAGGTGACGAGGGGTCCGGGGAGATCCATCTTCCATTTGTTGGTTCATTTCCTCAAATGGCTGTAGTAGCCCAGGCTGGGCCAGGCTGAAGCCAGGAGCCTGGAACATCATCCAGGTCTCCCACTTAGGTGACAGGAACCCAAGCACTTTGGCCATCGCTCTACCTTCCTAGGCTCATTAGTGGTGAGCTGGATAGGAAGTGGAGCCACCAGACAAATTGTATGTGGGACATATGGTATGCCAGCATTGTAAGTGGTGGCTTAACCCACTGCACCACAACAGAACACAGCTTTTTTTTTTTTTTTTTTTTTTTTTTTTTTAAGATTTATTTATGTATTTGAAAGGCAGAGTTACACAGAAAGAGGAGAGGCAGAGAGAGAGAGAGGGCTTCCATCGAATGGTTCACTCCTCAATTGGCCACAATGGCCGGAGCTGCGCCAGTCTGAAGCCAGGAACCAGGAGCTTCTTCTGGGTCTCCCACATGGGTGCAGGGGCCCAAGGACTTGGGCCATCTTCTACTGCTTTCCCAAGCCATAGCAGAGAGCTTGATCAGAAATGGAGTCTCAAACCAGCGCCCATAAGTAACAGATATTAATAATAATATTTTTGCATTCATGCTTAATTATTATTCACAGAAAATGCCAGTACAATGCATGAGCAACTTTCAACCCTTAAGCTTAAGTACTATTTTCTGAAATATAATGATTAGTGCTAGTAATTTTTTTTTTTTTTTTTTGACAGGCAGTGTGGACAGTTTGAGAGAGACAGAGAGAAAGGTCTTCCTTTTGCCATTGGTTCATCCTCCAATGCCTGCCATGGCCGGCGCACCGCGCTGATCCGAAGGCAGGAGCCAGGTGCTTCTCCTGGTCTCCCATGGGGTGCAGGGCCCAAGCACTTGGGCCATCCTCCACTGCACTTCCGGGCCACAGCAGAGAGCTGGCCTGGAAGAGGGGCAACCCCGACAGAATCCGGCGCCCCGACCGGGACTAGAACTCAGTGTGCCTGCGCCGCAAGGCGGAGGATTAGCCTGTTGAGCCGCGGCACTGGCCGATGCTAGTAATTTTTTAAATTGAAGTAGCATCTCCTGTAATTGTTAAACTCATGGTGACCCACAACTATCCCATTTGAGGATATCAATTAGCTGCCACTTGGCTTTAAGACGTCATACTACTCTCAGACTGGACTTTCAGTGTCTATAGATTTCTTTATTAATATATCAGATTTGGTTTAAGTCAGTCAACTTTTTTCAAGGTTTTTGTGGGCTGTGAACAGATGAATAAACATGAAATTTTAAGCAAGCTTTTTGGGGCAAGGACCTCTTTATTGGACGTGGTAAAAGTTTGATGTATTATTGGATTATGTTTCTAAATAAGTGACGATAATTATCCAAGAAAAATCAGTCTGTTGGCCAGAGGCTGTATGTGTGTTTGGGGTTTGGGTTAGGATGATTTAAAGATAGACGAAACTGTTCTTCTGAAGCACAGGCAACTAATGTCTCTGAAGGTACAGGTATAGATTTATATATACTTTGGACACACAGACACAAACACAGCTTTATTCTTTGATAAACAGAATTGTTTTTAGATAATCTTAAAATTTTCTGTGATCACGCAATTTTTAGTGTAAATGGAGATACTTATTAACTAGTTTCAAGCTTTTATGAAGTTTTTGTTTGGAGGCTGTTATGTTTATGCAGAAGGAAAGTTACATCCACTGACTAAAGTGTTTTATAGATCATTCCTACAGCGACAGCACAGAGATGGTGAAGATCATTGTGCATACTGTGCAGAGTCAGGACCGAGTTCTTAAAGAGCTGTTTGGCCATCTAAGGTAGAAAAATTGCTTATTTCCTACTGAAAAGACAGAATACTTTATCATGTTCTTTTTGAAGTGTAATGCCCTCATTGGTGAATATACTAGACGTAGGAAGAGTTCTAGCAGTACTTTGGGATGGGAATCAGCCATTAAATCTCAGATCAGTCATTAAATCTCATGCTGATTGTGGTAATTTCCCTATTTGTGTTTGGGAGTGTGCTATATATAGTCTTTGGGTTTGTGTAAGCTATCTGATACTGATTTAATCTCTCCAGCAAGTTGTTGGGCTGTAAGCAGAAGATTATTGATCTACTCCCCAAGGTGGAAGTGGCCCTCAGTAACATCAAAGAAGCTGACAATACTGTCATGTTTATGCAAGGAAAGAGGCAAAAAGAAATATGGCATCTCCTTAAAATTGCCTGTGTAAGTAATTTTAATAGGTAATTTAAGGTGACTTTGAGTAGTTGTTACTCCCTGCAAAAAGGATTTTTATCAGCATGAGCTGGAGCCTCTTAAAGATGTATTTTGTGTTGGGTTGAGGTTCATGTTCTTTGCTTGGTGTCTGGACTAGCTGTTGAGATGCGGGACTTCAGGATTATCCTGTTACCACTCTACTTTTCAGTTCTTTTGTTTTTATACTCCTCTCAGCCCTGGAGTATTAGGATAGATGTGACTATCATGAAACCTTTTGTTTAAGTGGGTTCTCCCCACCCAACTAAAGTGGTATTAGAGGGGCAGATACATTTCGTTTTTAGTCAATGAAGAAAAGGCCAAGTCCAGAATAGTTAGTGGTGGTGTGTCCAGGTGGGAATAGTTTTGTAAATACTCTGCATATATAAGTAGGGAAAGAAATTTAAATATTAGGAATATGGTAAGAAATTGTGTAAGTCAACAGAGGTGCTTGCTTCTTATCTTTTGGTTTTTATTTTTCCCCCCTTCAGACACAGAGTTCTGCCCGGTCTCTTGTAGGATCCAGTTTAGAGGGCACAGTAACCCCTCAGGCATCAGCATGGCTGCCCCCAACTTCAGCACAACGTGAACATCCTCTGTCATGCGTGGTAACTCCTCAAGATGGGTGGGTTCACTTTGTAACAATAGATAGTTGTGTTTTCAGAGCAGTGGTAGGAATGAAGCAGTAAAGTGTGGTAGTTAAGGTGGTCCTTGGTGACTTCACACCAGGGTTGAATGTCTCTTTGTAATAATCTTGGGCAATTCACTTAACTTTTAAATGTTCATATTCCTCACCTTTAAAATGAGAACTCTGAAAGAACTGCTCTGAAAATTTGTGTAGACAGTGTATTTAAAGTGTGTGGGAAGTAAATATTCAACCAATGTTGCTTAATTTGAGATAAGTTTTAAGTCTTTTCTGTTATTGGCTTACCAATTTCTTTTACCCAAACCTTATTCTTTCCTTAACTGTTTATCTGTATAAGAAAGTATGTTATCTTTTTGCACTTGTAATTTTGGGATCCTTGATTATATTTCTAATAAATTGTTAAGATCTACTCTATTTGAGCCAGCGCTGTGGCTCACTAGGCTAATCCTCCACCTTGCAGCGCCAGCACACCAGGTTCTAGGCGCCGGATTCTGTCCCGGTTGCCCCTCTTCCAGGCCAGCTCTCTGCTGTGGCCAGGGAATACAGTGGAGGATGGCCCAAGTGCTTGGGCCCTGTACCCCGTGGGAGACCAGGATAAGCACCTGGCTCCTGCCATCGGATCAGCACGGTACGCCGGCAGCAGCACACCGGCCACGGCGGCCATTGGAGGGTGAACCAACGGCAAAAAGGAAGACCTTTCTCTCTGTCTCTCTGTCTCTCTCTCTCACTGTCCACTCTGCCTGTCCAAAAAAAAAAAAAAAAAAAAAAGATCTACTCTATTTTATTACTTAGCATTTCTGAAATCAGACTGATCAGACTTTTTTTTCAGTGTCCTAAGTTGATTTTGCAAATGAGAACTCATTTAATCCCTGCATTTCTTTTAATAATTTCTACTCTTCTGCTAAAAGCTGAATACTATCCATTTGTTATTTTCTCAGCATAAGATGTACCGTATCCAGGGCCAGTGGCTCTTTGCTAGCTTGTGCATTGTCGCTTTTCTCACAACTCATGGAGACCTCTACGGCACCAGCATTTCCTGGAAGTTCTGTCCATAATTAGCTTTGCAGAAGTGCAGCCATGTTACATCACTGCTCAGGAGGCCATGCAGTTGCACATTCTGTACGCTTTTATGAGAGAAAAGCACACGGCAGGAAGGCAAGCTGATATCAGGTATTTTATTTTTTTTAAAGAAAGCAAGTCCCAGGGTATATCTTTGTATATTTGGCCCAAATGTAGTACATCTACAAGCATAGCACAAGCTATAGTTAATTACATAGACTTTAGCAAGTAGTCCATTAATCAGTTTTAGTAAGTAAAATTTAAAACATTTTTAACATTTTAGCTTTCATTAAAGGCATTTTGGTTTGTTAAAGGGATAATAATAGTTACAAATACCACCTCTACACAAATAATTTTCAATTTAAGATGTGGTTCTTCATAAAAGTATAGCAAGAAGGAATACATTATAAAGGAAAACTGATTTCAATTACACTGTACCTTTGGTACTTACCTAACTACCAAGGATTAAGAACTGTTGGCTCAATGTTTCTTTTCTTTCTTTTAAGGATTTATTTATTTATCTATTTATTTGGAAGGCAGAATTTTAGAGAGAGGGAAGGAGGAAGAAAGGAAGGGAGGAAGGAAGAGACAAAGATGTATATCTTCCATCCACTGGTACACTCCTCCAAATGGCTGCAACAGTTGGAAGTACAGCAGCCAGGACTCGAACTAGCACCCATATGGGATACCAGTGCCGCAGGCAGCAGCCTCACCAGCTATGCCACAATCTTGGCCCCCAGCTCAGTGTTTCATCTGTTGAATAAGAACTGAATCAGAATTTATTTCTAAGCTAATAGCAGCTGTTAACCATAGCCTAGAACTGACTAGTAGAGCAGGGACTGATGGTGCAGGCCACATGGAAGAAGAAGCACAAAGGTAGAAACCAGAATCATGATCTCCTTCAAACACAGACTTCCAGGGAAACTTCTCAGTCTGGGCTCCCCTACCGTCTGTTGTCCTAATGCATCAGCTTGCTTGTTTTCCTTTGCATTGCTGTCATCTGCAGGTTACAGCCAGACCTTTTCACATTCTCTGCTATCTGTGGAACAGATAATACTTCTGTAGCTTCTCCTACTTTTGTGTCTGAAATAAACGTGCTGATGTTTTACTACTTGTAAGAAATGAGAATATTCCATAAAGCAAGAGACCTTTCATCTGTGCCACAGGATCGTTTTTTTCACCCGTGGAAAAAATGTTTTATGCAAATACTGTTTACATTTCAGAGGAAAATTACATTGGAGTTAGAATGGACTTATCATTAGAGTTAGGCAGAGGCAGCAGCTCGGAAGAAGCAGGATTCTGCCTGGGGTGGGAGGGCTGAGGAAACTGAAGACTACAGGAGTCACCTGCAGTGGTTTGCTGGCTTGCAAAAAGGGCAGGGGTCATCCTGCCCTAGAAGACCAGAAAGTAGTGGAAATTCTTAGGGCACTTTGCTGAATTTTAAAAAGTTTTGTTCTTTTATCCCGCAGGGACACTTCTGCACAAATGATAGAAGAAAATTTGAATTGTCTTGGCCATTTAAGCACTATTATCCGTGAAGCAAATGAGGAACAGGGCAATAGTATGATGGTAAGTTTTGTTTGACTATGGACATGTATTTTAGGTTTGTTGGGTATAAAGGCCTTAATGTTCCAAGCTAGCCTTATCTGGCATTCAAGATGCATATACAGGGAATAGAGTTCAGAAGAGCATTTGAGGGATATCGTTAACCTCAAATCACCCATTCTCTATTGCTCAGGGATGTACTAGAATTGTGTCATCAGTAATCACTTTGGTCAAAATAAATGAGTGGTAAGCCTTTCTTTGTAATGTGCCTACTGAAATTGAATGGTTTGTACATTTTTGCTCTAGTAGTCAATTTGTTCAAATAAAATGGGACTTTTACTATAATTCCAATACAGTACCTGCTGAATATAAATGTTAATATAGCTTGTATTTAATACAAGTGCGTATTTTAGGATCTGTTCAAACTATTGAATTGTTAAAACTTGAAGAAATTACAACAAAATGTTTACTGCATTAACTTTTACTACATTTAGTCTCAATGTCAAGTCTGTATTTCCTCTTTCATTAATCATTATAGAAAACTTGCAAAAATTAATGCCCATATACTTAATACGTACAGTCAACAGCTAATTTTAACTTCTTCCTGCCTTTAGAATCTAGATTGGAGTTGGTTAAAAGGATGATGTGTTACTTGTTCACTGTCCCCAAGCCTGTGAAAGTTGTTGCTGCACATGTTGGAAATTTGTTTTTTCTCCATGAAACCCATCTTCAAACACGTCAACTGAGAAATGGCCGTGATCATAAACTATGCACAATTTTATAAACACAATATTTTGATTTTGAGGAATTTTGAGCTTTGAACAAATAGGATTTTATAAAAAGTCAATGGACTTGTTTAAATATTTAATACTACAACTACTTAGGATCATCTTTATGACCCATTCATCTTCAAACTTGATAAACATTATGTATTTAACTGACTAAAAATACCTTTTAAAGTTTTCACTATTGACATAAAGCCAAACTTAGAGAAGAAAACCTCGTCTAACATATTTTAAGTTGTCTACCTGTGTTTCTGTGGAAGAGACTGCTCACTCACAAGTAAAACTGTTCTTCCTGAAGAATAAACCCTACCTCCTTGTGTTGTACTCAAAAAGTATACTTCGTGGCATCATAAGGAGTTGACTTAATCCCATTTTTAATTTTTGCCACACAGTTAATTTTCTTCATTCAGAAGGGATTGTGCATCTTTGTCTTTAATACCAGTTACTCTCGTAAATCATGTTGTATGCTATGTGTATATGTATTTAAGATGTACATTTAATATCAAAGAGAAGATACCTGTTAATTTATAATGCGTTTGAAAGCTCATAGGTTTTCGTTTGTAAAAATGGATCATTTGTTTAAACAGTCTTTTGTGTTTTATCACGTATGTTTATAAAGGTCTGTACTCCCTTGTTTGTAATTACAATTCCAAAATCCAAAAATTTATGAAAACAAGGTTTTCATAAGTCTGGCGACAAAACTCATTTGGCAAATATAATCTGAACTGACACTGCCTCTACTTATCCCATTTAGTGTGAATATTGATTTTTTTTTGCTGCAGAAATAGTAATGTGTCTGATCACTGCAGGGGGCGAGTTGGGGGTGCTGCCAGATTCTGCTGAGGGTTAATGTAGTATGGAACATGCACTGAATTACCTTCATCAAATCTGAACATTTCATATTACTGAAACATCTGGCTCCAAGGGGTTCAGGTAAAGGACTGACTGGATCTCTATCATCTACTAAATAATTTAGAAGGTTTTTAAATGTGAAATGCTTTTATATTATAGTTTTTCACTTTGTATATTAAATGATTTTTAAATTACATTTTGACTATCTATTCATTATAATAGGTTTTTTTTAAGAGTTATTTATTTATCTGAAAGTCAAAGTTACAGAAAGGCAGAGGCACTGGTCCACTTCCCAATTGGCTGCAATGGCCAGAGCTGCGCCGATCCAAAGCCAGGAGCCAGGAGCTTCTTCCGGGTCTCCCACGTGGATTTAGGGGCCCAAGGACTTGGGCCATCTACTGCTTTCCCAGGTCATAGCAGAGAGCTGGATCAGAAGTGAAGCAGCTGGGACTCAAACTGGTGACCATATGGGATGCCGGCACTGCAGGCAGCAGCTTTACCTGCTATGCCACAGCGCTGGCCCCTATAATAGGTTTTTATGATATAATAGTTGAATATAGTTTAGGAAAATGTGAAGGTTCCAGGAGGTGGAACTGGAGCACAGAATAACATAATACTTTCCCTGAACTTTCAGGATTTAGCGTAAAGTTGGGCAACTTCTCTGAGTGTTTTCCTCTGTGATATCCTATCACTACTCACATCAAAAGTCATGCTCATATTTTGTCCTATAAACCGATGTCACAGTCCCACCTGCCCATATTTGCTAACAGTGACACAATGTGAAACCTTATGGCTGTTTCCTCCTGTAGTCTTTAATAACCACCTACTACTGTTTCTCTATCAGTTATAGTAACAGGCGGTCTCTTTTGCATCCCTATTTCCAAAAATTTTTTAAATTTATTTAAGAGATACTCAGAGCTGCCATCTACTGGTTCATTCCCCAAATGCCTGCAACAACAGGGTCTAGGCGGAGTCTGAAACTAGGAGGCAGGAGCCAGGAATATAAGCCAGGTCTCACGTGGGTGACAGAAACTCCATTACTTGAGACAGCACTGCAGCCTCAGCATCTGTATTGGTTGTAAGCTGCAGTCAGGAGCTGAAGCTGGGAATCAAACCAAGGCGCTCCAATATAGAGACACAGGCATCTCTAAATGCCTGCTCCCCAGGGCTTTTGTTTTTGTTTTAAAGATTTATTTACTTGAGAGTCAGAGTTACAGAGAGAGGTGTTCCATCTACTGGTTCACTCCCCAAATGGCCACAACTGCCAGAGCTAAGCTGATCCAAAGCCGGAGCCAGGAACTTCTTCCAGGTCTCCCACGTGAGTGCAGAGGACTAAGGACTCGGGCCATCTTCTACTGCTTTCCCAGGCCATAGCAGAGAGCTGGATCGGAAGTGGAGCAGTTGGGACTCAAACTGGCACCCATATGGGATGCCAGTACTTCAGGTGCATGCTTTAGCTACTCCACTACAGTGCCAGCCCCTCCCCACGTTTTAATAATAATAAACATTTATTGGGTATTGGATGCTTGGAATATACTAAACTAGATGGCAAGATCAGAAAGTTAACTCAGTCTGTACAATAAAAGTGCTTATCTGGAGGTCTGACCATTTGCAGGCCTCCCAAGCACTAGAATTATTAAGAATTTGTTTCAATAACCATGTGTTTTTAAATATCACTGTATTTGCTACAGAGTAGGGGCCATCTCAATGGTGTGTGGCTGAGAGGCTGTCGGGGCAGTTGGTATGAGAGCAGACCACAGTAAGATTACCTCCAAACTTTAGTTTTTTGTTTGGTAACATCTTTTCTGCTTTGAATGACAGTCGTGAAATATGTTTCATTTGTGAACCTATGAAAAACTAAGAAAATACATCCAGAAAACACAGTTCTTGGAAGTTAATATAGCTAAGTCTGCAAATATAATTTGGAAGTTAATATAGCTAAGTTTGGAAAAAGAGCCCTGACATTCCTATGAAATAAAAATCAGATGAATGATACAGATAAGTGAACTTATTAAAGGAAGTGGGTAAAGTGATCTGGGAAGGACTACTTTAATGAGGAATTCAATTTTGATTATCTTTGATTTCACTGCTACTACCGGCATAAGCTCAGGCCTGCAGTTTCTTAACTATTTGGCTTCCCTGCCTTCAGTCTAGCTTCGCAGCCATTTTGCAGATTCCTAAAGCACTGTGTTCCCACGTTTGCTCCAGATTGAAGCCCCTCCAACCTTACTCAGCCCTGTCCAGTTGTGGCCTCTCACCACTAGCCTTCGAAAGCAGAAGCCATTTCTGACCAACCTACACTAACATGCGGGGCTTACTTTCCTTGTATTAATCCATCTCATGCCAGACTCGACCCTTTTCCTTTGCCCTTTTTCATTCTGGGTAAAATATGTACATGGTGCGAAACTTGAAAACAACGGAATATGCAGCGAAAGTTCTTTCTGTCCCCTAGACATCCAGTTCCCCCATCAGCAGGGGAAAAAAAGGTGCATTCCTGACTTTAAAAAAAAATCCAGCCCTATCCTAGCCCACCAAACCACTCCTTTCCATCCCCCAGGCTTTCAGACAACTCAAGTGCTTATGGTTGGCTCCCTTTGGGCTTCCAAGAGGAGCGCCGCGCCCCTCACCGCGCGCGCCCACGCTTCCTGTCGCCGGGACGGCCACGGTGAAGCCCTAACTGTTCTTTCTCTCACACCGACAAAAACCAAGGAAAAACTTGAAAAAGTGATGCAGGTAGACAGTTTCCTCGTCCTTTTACAGCCAACAAGTCCGGTTGCCCCAGAAGTGCACGGTTCGCGCCGGGAGCACGTGTTGCCGC
Source organism: Sylvilagus floridanus (assembly GCA_949820135.1). NCBI lineage: Eukaryota > Metazoa > Chordata > Mammalia > Lagomorpha > Leporidae > Sylvilagus > Sylvilagus floridanus. The sequence goes on along the minus strand of OX463235.1, from coordinate 52,317,262 downwards.
ACAGTAGAGTTAGGAATACATCCAAAAACAAAAGACACAAAAGGAACAGCTACAGCATTGAGAGTGAGGCAGCGGGTTCTCTGCACAAAAGCAAACCGGCTGGTTTCTTGTCGGACAGGCCTTTCCTATCCCCGCTTCCCCCAGAGTACCGCTTTTCCTCACCAGCTCGCCAGCAGTGCACACTGGAGGAAGCGTCCCGCTTTCTAACTGCAGTGCAAGGACGGCCGGAGTATTTTGGCCCCCTCGCTTCCCGTTTTAGTCGCAGGCGGGGCACTGCGTGGCTGTGCGTTGTCGCGCAGGCGCAGTGCAGGGAGAGTGGGCGGGGCCGGCTGTTGGCGGCGGTTGGCGCGGCCCGGGAGGCGGCTGCACGTGCGGGTGGGGGCGATGCGTCACTGATCGGTGAGGCGCGGCCGAGGGGGTCTCCCCTTCCGGAGCCTAGGGCTGGGCGCGTTCTCGGTGCCTTCTGCAGACGGAGCGGCGGTGGGGAGGGGGCGTCGCGACGCTCACCGAGCAGGAGCGGCCCGCGGGCCACCTCGGGCGGAGGGCTGGCGAGGGGAGAGCGGGCTGTGAGAGGAAGGAGAAATGCGGGGAAAAGGGCGCCGCACTCGCCCGCGCAGCCTGTGAGGGGGCGCCGGCTCCCCGGAGGCGGGAGGGGGGGGCGGGCCTGTCACTCATGGGGCTGAGGGTCGTTGCCTCGCTCGCCTAGGAGCGACAAGGATGAATATGACTCAAGCCCGGGTGCTGGTGGCTGCAGTGGTGGGGCTGGTGGCTGTCCTCCTGTACGCCTCCATCCACAAGATCGAGGAGGGACACCTGGCTGTCTACTACAGGTGAGCGGCGCGTGCAGGCAGCTCGGGTTCTAGACGGACGGACGGGGCACGTCCCCAGCCGCGTCCGGGCGGGCACTGCCCAGCCCTGGACGTAGTTTTCGGCCCAGCGGTGGGGAAGCATGGTGTGAGGAGGGGATAAAGCAGGCTCTGGGGAGCACTCTACCAGTGTCGGGCCGTTTTACCTCTGTGTTCGCTTTGTGCAGACTCCTTGTGGGTATTCCTGGTACACAGTGAACTCGTTGATTTGTAGAAAGATGAAAAAGGAAAGACGTAGTCACTCTACAAGTTACTGAAGAAGTGAATAAATCGTTTATAGTGCATAGAACTGTGCGGGCTTTTAGTTTGCTGCCACACATGCTTTTAGAAAACGTGGTCCTGCATATGGGTGTCTCCTAAGATTCGTTTCATCTGGTTGTTTTTTTTTTTTTTTTTTTAAGATTTATTTATTCATTTGAAGGCAATTACAGAGGCAGAGGCTGGGAGAGAGAGGTCTTCCATCCGCTGGTTCACTCCAGTTGGCCACTATGGCCACTGTGGTTGGAGCTGCGCCTATCTGAAGCCAGGAACTTCTTCCGGGTCTCCCACGAGGGTGCAGGGGCCAAAGGTCTTGGGCCATCTTCTGCTGCTATCCCAGGCCATAGCAGAGAGCGGGATCAGAAGTGGAGCAGTCAGGACTCAACCGACGTCCATATGGGATACTGACATGCCAGGAGACTGCTTTACCCCCTAAGCCACAGCGCCAGCCCCTGGTTATGTCTTAAAAGACCGTAATGACCATGGTGTTGGTTAATCCCTGGACCTCAGGGGACAGAAGCAAGACACAGATGAGCCACCTACTTCATCCTTTCAACTGGAAGAGAGGAACGGAGTGGGATATGCTACTTGCTCTTTAGTTGAGTTGGCATTCTGTTTTTTTTTTTTTTTCTTTCAACATAGTTGACACCAGATCCTTTTGATACTGACTGTGAAGAGGGAGGCCAGTTTGTTGAGAAATTGGAATAGTGGTGTATTCAAAAAGAGCTTCAACTTTTTGATTGTTTGCATCATCTCCCCTAAAAATGTTATTTCTACATTTAGATCCCTCCTGAGTCATAGAGAAAGTGCAGATTTAGTGGTATGTCTTAGCAGGGAGCACTCCAGCATAAGACGTGACGGATGAATTCAGATTTCCTTCCACTTTAGCGTTGTTTTTCAGACATTAAAACCAAGGAAAGAACATTTCAAGGTATGAATTAGTGTTCGGTCTCAAATAGGTCGAGATAAGTTCTGGACTTCTTTGCAAACTTATTTATGTTTACCATACAGGTAGCTGAGTTCTATAATTTACTGTTATGTAACATAGGACTTCTTTATTTACTCCCCAGATGTCTCCTTTTTATAATTGCCAGTATATGCTTTCATAGTTCCTTTATTGCAGAATTTGATGAATAAATCTATACCTGTTCATTATTTTTTTTAAGTATAGCATGGGGTTCTAGATTTTTTTTTTTTAAAGATTTATTTATTTGAAAAGTAGAGTTACAGAGAGGCAGAGAGAGAGAGAGACAAACAGTCTTCCGTCTGCTGGTTCACTCCCCAGATGGCTTCAATGGCTGAGGCCAGAAGCCAGGAGCTTCCTCTGGGTTTCCCCTACAGGCGCAGGACCCAAGCACTTGGGCCATCCTCTACTTCTTTCCCAGGCCATAGAAGAGAGCTGGATCAGAAGTGGAGCAGCCGGGACTTGAACTGGCACCCATATGGGATGCTGGCTCTGCAGGCAGCAGATTTACCCGCTCCACCACAGTGCCAGCCCCCAATACCTACTTATAATCTTAATCCTTTCACCCTACATCTTTCCATGCTAATTTTTTGTTGTTTTTGCACAGAATTTTGTATATCAATATTTTAATTGTAGCTAGATGAAAAGAACCATGAGTCTCATACATTTTCTCCTTCCTTGAAAGTCTGTGGGTTTTTTTTTCCAACCTGGTGATTTAATATATTATATTTTAATTTAGCTCTTGTTATGTATAATTAAAATATTACACTGAAAGCGATTAGAATTTTTTTCACAAATATCTGTGAGGAGGGCAAAGACCAAGGAGAATCCTTTGAACATGAGAGCAGTTCTGGAGATCCAGAGATGTGATTGGGAACATCGGCAGTTTAATTTGGTCTTTTAATTTTTTTAATGTGGTAGATATTTTAAGCAGCAGTTGTTCATCCCGAATAATTCATTTTAGTGAGATTTGTTAGTCAGTAGCATGAGTAAGAGTAAATATTTGTTATAGCATTTTAGATTCGGAAGGAGAATTTCTCCCTTTATAATTTTGTCAAATCGAAATATCTCTTTTGCAGGGGAGGAGCTTTACTAACTAGCCCCAGTGGACCAGGCTATCATATCATGTTGCCTTTCATTACCACCTTCAGATCTGTGCAGGTGAGTGACTCCTAGGGAAGCCCCACACCAGACAGACAGGTGTGACAGGAGGAGTTACCACACTCGTGGGTGGACGTGGATTTCTTTATTGCTTAAGCAGATGGTGGTATTTACTTACACGTGGGAGTTAAAGTTCAGAGTACAGTTGTCATAGCACGAGTTGATTGTGAACAACCTTATTATCCTGATATGAATTAAAAAGATGAGCTAGGCAGCTTGGAAACACTACTTAGTATGTAGTAGACAGCAGGTTTTCTGTTGGGTGCTGTCAAAAATAAAAGGGAGAATTAGGAACACAACTAGAAGTGCAAACCAGTGATTGCTTAGTTTAGAGCAGTGTTTGATTTCCCTAGGGGCAGGCTCCTAGTCTACTGTTAACAAGGAGGAGCTGAATTTTTATATAACTTTTCTGCTTCACATTTTTTTTTCTGGTACATTAAGCACAATTTTATGTAGAACTTTAGTGAATGTATTTTGACGGCATCCCAGGATATTTACAGTAAGTACTTGAAAAGAATATCTTGACCATGGAAAACACTTGGCAAATATCTTTTGACGTAAGGTGATAAAACAGGATTAGGTTGTGACTACTGCAAGCTCAGTGTGATCTTAAATCTTTGGTTTCAGAAGTTTGTGTACCATCTGCTGCTAATTTTTCAGGACTCAGGAAAATTCAGTGTTATTTAATCTTATAGTTCTAAATCTAGGCTTCCTGCTGAATGAAAATTTAATTATGAATACTTAAATCCCTCAGGTTCCCTTTTAGATAGTTTAAGGAAAGAATGTTCTCTTTTGAAGTACATTGTGGCATTCTTCCTGTAGCCATGCTGATTTCCGTATTGTTTTCCTGTACTTATTCCTTCTTGCCTTGTTTCATGCTCTCACCACTTCATTCACCATCTTTCCTTCTTCTGCCTTTTTTAGACTCTGCAGATTTCTAATCTGCAACTCTTAAAATCTGTATTATAAATTTTGGCACTTGGCTTTATTTCCTTTAATAATGGTGTCTTCTTGTATTTTTCTCTAAGTTTGTGTGTTTGTTTTCTTTCTAGAAAGTTTCCAAACTTCTTGGAAGGAGTTACAACATTTATATTTCTGACCTTTCTACTTAGGGTAGAAGTTAAATTGAGCAGATTTCTCAGGAAACAATGTGTGAGAGCAAGCATTAGGACCTGGCTCTGCCACCTGTTATTTGCATGACTTTGGTAGTCATTTAACTCTTTTAGACTTCAGTTATGCCTCTGTAAAAGAAAGAATTTTAATATTTTCATTGCATGATCTCATAGTTTATAGTGATGTTAGCAATGGCATCATCAGACCTTTGGAAATCAAGGCCTTTTTTCATTTTGTTCAAAGCCAGGTGAATCTGTCTCTGTTGTATTGACACTTGTATGTTATACTGATGTACAGAAATAAAAGTAGATATAACACTAACATTGAATAGCTTAATTGTATACGTAACAAATACACTGAGTATGTGTGTATCTGTAATGTTTGTAGAAAAGGGATTAAAAGATTATTTTGACCCCAAACAATTTTGAAATCCATGAATATTTGGGGTCTTCTAAAAGTACATGGAAATTATGTGTTATGAAAAAAAACTGTAGACTTTTAGAAATGCCCTTGTGTAAACAGTAGTAACTATTAACACTTTTAAAGATGTAGATGAAACTAGTAATGATTTTGGTGCAATCTAATAAACTTTGTATCTCAAAAAAATAGATACTGGAGTCAGTGTGACTAAATTAGAATTTTCATATGTGAAACAACATTCTAGGAAAGAATTATATTAATAAAAACCCTTTTAACAATGTGTTCTTTGGCTGGCGCCGCGGCTCAATAGGCTAATCCTGTGCCTGCGGCATCGGCACACTGGGTTCTAGTCCCGGTCAGGGCGCAGGATTCTGTCCCGGTTGCCCCTCTTCCAGGCCAGCTCTCTGCTGTGGCCCAGGAGTGCAGTGGAGGGTGGCCTAAGTCCTTGGGCCCTGCACCCGCATGGGAGACCAGGAGAGGCACCTGGCTCCTGGCTTCGGATCAGCACATTGCGCCAGCCACAGCGGCCATTGGGGGGTGAACCAACGTAAAAGGAAGACCTTTCTGTCTCTCACTCTCGCTCTCTCTCGCTGTCCACTCTGCCTATCAAAAAAAAAAAAAAAAAAAAGAATGTGTTCTTTGGGGCTGGCACTGTGAGATAGCAGGTCAAGCTGCCGCCTCCAGTCCCGGCATCCCATATAGGCTGCTTCATGTCCAATTCACTTGGGAGACCCGGAAGAAGCTCCTGGCTCCTTTGGATCAGCCCATTGCTGCCTTTTGGGGAGTGAGCCAGCAGATGGAAGACTTTGCCTCTGCCTCTGCCTCTCTGTAACTCTGCCTTTCAAATAAATAAAAAGTGTTATGGGGCCAGGGCTGTGGCTCACTTGGCTGGTCCTCCGCCTGCAGTGCTGTCATCCCATATGGGCGCCAGGTTCTGGTCCTGGTTGCTCCTCTTCCAGTTTAGCTCTCTGCTGTGGCCCGGGAGGGCAGTGGAGGATGGCCCAGGTGCTTGGGTCCCTGCTCCTGAATGGGAGACCAGTGGGAAGCACCTGGCTCCTGGCTTTGTATCGGCATAGCTCCAGCCATGGAGGCCAATTTGGAGGGTGAACCAATGGAAGGAAGACCTTTCTCTCTGTCTCTCTCACTGTCTAACTCTATCTGTCAAGTAAAAAAAAAATAAAAATAAAGTATTATGAAATCAAGAAATAAGGGAACTCATTTTTAAGGATTTTTAGAACACTTCAGAAGACATAGCCCTGTCTGAATAAACAGGTGGTTTAACAAACTTGGCGATTGAAAGGAATATATATCAATTTGAAATCTCACAATATAAGAAGCAAGAATAATAATGTTTAGAGGAATTATATGAAAAGTTTCAGCCTTTAGAATATAAAGTAGGGGCCAGCTGTGGCAGAACAGGTGAAGCCACTGCCTGCAGCACCTGTATATTTATATGGCCGCAATGGTTGGAACTGAGCCATCCGAAGCCAGGAACCAGTAGCTTTTTCTGGGTCTCCCACATTGGTGCAGGGGCCCAAGTACTTAGACCATCCTCTGCTGCTTTCCCAGGCACATTAACAGGGGAGCTGGATGGGAAGTAAAGCAACCGGGACTTGAACCGGTATCCATACAGGTTGCTGGCCCTACAGCCCTGGGCTTTAACCTATTCCTCCACAGTGCTGGCCCCAGATTTATTTGTTTTAAAGGCAGAGTGACAGACAAGAAGGCAAGACAGAGAAAGGGATCTTCCATCTGCTGATTCACTTCCCAAATGGCCAGGGCTGGACCAAGCCAAAGCCAGGAGCCAGGAACATTGAGCCCAAGCACTTAAGCCATCATCCACTGCTTTCGCAGCTGCATTAGCTGGGGGATGAATCAGAAGCTGGCTAGCCCGGAAGCAAATTTGCATTCCTATGTAGAATGCCTTTTCTATGTGGCAAGCAGAGGCTTAACCCAGTGTTCCACGATGCCTGTCCCCACCCTAATTTCTGAAGCCAAGAGCTATTTTATTCTTTTTCTCTCCTGGAATTTTATACATAATCTTGTGATCAAGTCCTTTCTCTATCATGTCTCCAGGATTTATAGCTTTCCACTTCCATATCCTTCACTAAATTAACCTAAATAAATCAATTATTTAGCTTTTCAGCTGGCTTTCTTGCCTTCAGATAAAATGGCTAATGAGGACTGTGTCACATATGAACAAAGGAATTAAGTAAAAAACATTTGTTTTTAAAGATTACTTTTGTAACTGTGTAAGAAGGACTAGGGAGAGCCCAGTGCCAGCCAACATTCAGGTCCTTCTAATATCCATGTTCCCATCGCAGAATTTCACCTGTTAAAATTTACCTCTTCTGCTCTAGTCAAACCAGTCTTCTTCTTGACACCTATACATGCAGTTTGTATTCAACTTTGTGTATTTGAATATGATTTTATTGAATTTTAGTTTCTGTGTCTCATCTGTTCTTATTTCTCTCCCTCTAGATCTGATATTTGAATATTTCACTTCAGGGAGCTTTTTGAGCTGTTACTTGACTCTCTGTGACTTAACACTTTGTAAGCTGAGCTTATATGCTGTTGTTGTAAACCTGTTGATGGGTTGCTTTGTAAGGATTTCATCTCTGCTCTTCGGAGATTTGCTTTCTATTTCTTTTGCATTCCATGAAGGAATGTGTTGCTATGTGCTTGATAAGGTGCAGTGTGTCCAGACTAGACTCATTAGATTGCCTGACATAACTGAGGCTTTAGAAGGTAATAAGTCATTCTAGATCTGCACAAAGATGTGGCATGGACAGAGCAGTCAAGTGCCAGATTGCTGGTTCAGGAAGGAAGCGATACTGGCGGTGGCACTTTTATTAAAAGAGAAACTGAATGGAACACATGAGAGATCACTAGCTCCTGAGCTGAAATGTTGTCTATAGCTTTAGAGAAGAAAGGTTGCTGCTGAAGCCAAGGGCAGCTTGTAATCCTAGAGTACTTGTATGCTTGTGATATTTATGTCTTTAGTGTAAACCATAATATTAGCAGTGAAATCAAAATCCAGAGCACAAGTCCTAGCCATAGTGTTCTCATAGATGAGCCAAGAAGTGTGTAATTGCAAGTCAGCTCCAGATGAATAAGGGACTCTGGCAGAATTTTCTACTTACCAACAGATTGAACATTGAACCTTTCCCAGTGCATCTGGATTCAAACATTAGCTATGAAATGTTTTCTTTCTCAAATACTTCAATTCTAAGATACAAAAGGAAATGACTACTCTGATAGCTCAATTTTGGGGCTTGGAGTTGTGTGGAGCTGTCCTGTGCTTACTCCCAGCAACTCTCCTGAGGTTTGCTTCTGGGACCACTAGTACTCTGGCGAATTGTGTCTGAAGTATTGATGCTATTTTTTTCTCCCTAGACAACACTACAAACTGATGAAGTTAAAAATGTGCCTTGTGGAACCAGGTAAATTTTCTCCTTGCTTAGTAATCTGTTAGCTCAGATGGAGCTTTTGCTCCTCAAGTGTGTTGATCACTAAACATCTTTCAAATAGGAATGAAAGTAACCCAGAGAAGTTTATGATCTGAGCATTATTAGCAAAGACCCATCTCTAAAATACAAGCTTTCCATCTTAGTAGCCATAAGGGTGTTACTGAAAAACACGTGAAGTTTTAGCGCCTGAGATCTCACTTTGTATACTTTATTGTTCAGAGAAATAGTAAAACTGAGCAGAAAGTACAGAGGTCTCGTTTAACCCTTTGTCTTTACTGACTTTTCTAAGGTTAGTTTCCTCATTTGTAAAAATTGAGTAATGTAAGATCTGTCTTACAGAGATACTGTAAGGATTAGAATTAATGTATGTGATGCGGTTAGCCCAGCACTTGGCCTAGAGCAAGTGTTCAATGAAAGGTGGTTTAAAATTTGTCATCCCACGTTCTCCTGTGTAGTAGTAAATGCCATGGTAGGTCTGGATGAGGCCTGAGAATTTGTGTTTCTTATAAATTCCCAGCATTTTTGCTGTTGTTCTAAAGACTTTACTTTTAAGGTTGCTGACCTAGAGAAAGAAAAGCAAGCAAGGTCGAGGTTATTTCTAGAACATAATCACCACATTGAATTGTATCAAAATAATATGAAGTTCAAAGATTTTTAAATGGCCTAAAATATTAATATTACAATCCTATAAGAGTATTTGATATCTACAGAGGGACCGAAATGCTTTTTAAAAGGAAGCAGACCTGGTGTTTTGAGTTAATATATTTGATTATTAGTTTCTTCATAGGGCTATCTATAACTCTTTTATGGTTCCTTTAATGGCTCACACTTTCTCCCTGTCTTTGTTTTTAGTGGTGGAGTCATGATCTATATTGACCGAATAGAAGTGGTTAATATGTTGGCTCCTTATGCAGGTACGTTAGTACTTATAGCTTATGGTATGTTACTTATAGCTATAACCAGATTCTTTCTAACTAGAAGATTCCCCAGAAAATAGAAAAGTACTTTTAAAGTTTATTTAGAGAATAATTACTAGAATATTTTCTATTTCTAGGAAATGGAGACAGAAATAGGCCACAAATTGTGGGCAACAGACTGCAACCATATGAATTACTCTTCTCTGAGCTTATTGTTTCTAAGAGCCAGATTATTGATTATTTCTGGAATGAGATAGTAGCATTTTATCCAGTCAGGATGAGAGATCATTTCCTTGTGTGCTAAAAATCTATAAATAATCTCTTCCTTGGGCCACAGTGATTTGTCAAAAGAATCTTTTTTTTTTTTTTTTTTTTTTGACAGGCAGAGTGGACAGTGAGAGAGACAGAGAGAAAGGTCTTCCTTTGCCATTGGTTCACCCTCCAATGGTTGCCGTGGACGGCGCGCTGCGGCCGGCGCACTGCGCTCATCCGATGGCAGGAGCCAGGTGCTAGGTGCTTTTTCCTGGTCTCCCATGGGGTGCAGGGCCCAAGCACCTGGGCCATCCTCCACTGCACTCCCGGGCCACAGCAGAGGGCTGGCCTGGAAGAGGGGCAACCGGGACAGAATCCGGCGCCCCGACCGGGACTAGAACCCGGTGTGCCGGCGCCGCAAGGCGGAGGATTAGAAAAGAATCTTTTCTAATTGGTATTTGCTATAACTTGCAAAGCAATCTGAAAGTCTTCAGTGAGAGGAAAGCATTTTCTTGGTAAAAGATGAAAGTCCACAGACCTAGAATGGGTACTATTTAAATCAAGAACTTAGATCACCATTTTATCTTTTTCCTTGTGAATAAAACTGCCATGCCTTGTGTGTACAGGATATTCTGGTTGGCAAAACAATTTTAAAAGATGAAGTTACACCCTTTGCCCTCAAGAAGTTTTTCTTTTACTTGAGAAGCTGTGAAATAGACTGAAAAAGACCTGTTAGGATGTGAAGTCATGTCAAATTTCAAATCACTGGTATAGGCACAAACAATGACAATATTTCAGAGCAAAGAACATATATATATTCTGGTCAAAGGGATTTTGATCATGTTTTTCAGAGATTAGGTATTTCCCTCATCTTTTTTTTTTTCCATCTATTTTCGCTCATCACAGATGATTGGAATAGATGATTGGAAATAGAAGAAGGGAGGGAATTTATGGGTCTGTAAACAGAGATAAATAGGAAACTCTGAAATCACCAGTTCATTTGGAAAATGCCCAAAGAAACAATTTAGTCAGTGTCAGTTCATGGTCTATCCATCAGTTGTGATCTGGAATCCGTTTGCATGTAGTATCCGGTAAGGGAAGGCCGTGAAGCAAGTCGCTGGGTCTGAAGAGAGAAACAGAAAGTAAGTTTTGTAGGTAGAGCATAGTTTCTGACATAACTTGGTATGTACCTTTTGAGACATTTCTGAGGTTCTTTTAGGAAATCTTAGTTTGCTAATATGCAAGGTGAGGTTTTTGGGAGGTATATTACATGCTAATGTATATAAATTATCTGACCTAAAGCTTAGCCCAGTATTAGTTCCTTTCCCTTCTAACCTGGTGTCTTTTTATACTCTAAAAACTGCCTTTTGGCCGGCACCGAGGCTCAATAGGCTAATCCTCTGCCTAGTGGCACCGGCACACCGGGTTCTAGTCCCGGTCAGGGCGCCGGATTCTGTCCCGGTTGCCCCTCTTCCAGGCCAGCTCTCTGCTGTGGCCCAGGAGTGCAGTGGAAAATGGCGCAAGTGCTTGGGCTCTGACCCCATGGGAGACCAGGAGAAGCACCCGGCTCCTGCCATCGGATCAGCGCCATGCGCCGGCCACAGTGCGCTGGCCGCTGCGGCCATTGGAGGGTGAACCAACGGCAAAAAGAAGACCTTTCTCTCTGTCTCTCTCTCTCATTATCCACTCTGCCTGTCAAAAATAAATAAATAAGAAAAAACACCTGCCTTTTAAAAATACAGTCTTTTACAGCTGCTTCCTTCTTTTATCTCCACTGTTCCTTAATTAGTTCACTTCCTCTTTACTTCTTACCTAACCTTTTGCTTTACACTAATTGCCTTAGATTCTCCCTGCGGCCTCTGAACTCTGTGCCTCTCAGTTCATCTTCACACAAACACGAAAATAAAAATTTTGTTTGCTTGAAAATTTTGACCATTTCTTATTCTCCAAAATAATGTATGCTCTTCTTAGTATGGAATTTGAGGTTATACATTAGTGCTGCAAGCAAATGCAAAGATCTCTGGAAAATTGAACACAAGAAACGCATCAAAGTTTTTGAGTTGTGTTTTATGTTTTCATAATGTGTATGAGGGATTTCAAAAACTTCATTGAAAGTTAGAATTATGGGCCGGCGCCGTGGCTCAACAGGCTAATCCTCCACCTTGCGGCGCCGGCACACCGGGTTCTAGTCCCGGTCGGGGCGCTGGATTCTGTCGGGGTTGCCCCTCTTCCAGGCCAGCCCTCTGCTGTGGCCCAGGAGTGCAGTGGAGGATGGCCCAGGTGCTTGGGCCCTGCACCCCATGGGGAGACCAGGAAAAGCACCTGGCTCCTGGCTCCTGCCATCGGATGAGCGCGGTGCGCCGGCCGCAGCGTGCCATCTGCGGCGGCCATTGGAGGGTGAACCAACGGCAAAAGGAAGACCTTTCTCTCTGTCTCTATCTCTCTCTCACTGTCCACTCTGCCTGTCAAAAAAAAAAAAAAGAAAGTTAGAATTATGAAATTCATAATGTGCATTTTCCATGAACTTTTTGAAGCCCTTTGGTTTATTACTTTAATATTTATCCTGAATCTGAAGAAACCTCGGGTGCTTTTGGGTAAAACAAACCTGAGTTGTACCTCTCCTCCAGTGTTTGATATCGTGAGGAACTACACTGCAGATTATGATAAGACCTTAATCTTCAATAAAATCCACCATGAGCTGAACCAGTTTTGTAGTGCCCACACACTTCAAGAAGTTTACATTGAATTGTTTGGTAAGTAATAGCCTATTGGATATCTTGTTAAATTCATTTATCAGTGCTGTAGTAGAATACTTTTGCTATGATCATTTCTTTTGAGTTTATAATAAAGCAATTATATAACTTGGTAGAGATTAGAATAACTTCATTGTGTTATGTTAACTTAATGACATTAGCTTTGTTACTACTTAGTAGATAATTTGAAGAAATTTAGTGTCTGGGGCTCCCCAAATTCCCCCTTCTACCCGCATACCAAGTAATTTCGTAGGTGGACTGACAAGACTCAGCATAAAGTTATATTCATGACTACAGTTTATTACACCCAAAAGATAAAAAGTGAAATCAGCAAAAAGAAAAGGCATATAGGTGAAGTCTGAAGGAAACTAGACACAGGCTTCCAAGAGTCCTCTCACAGTGAAGTCAACACAGGTTGTGTTGAATTCTCCTGGTAACAAGTTGTGAGAACACATGAGAAATGTTGTCTACTGGGGAAGCTCATTAAAGACTCAGTCTTGGCTGGTGCCACGGCTCAATAGGCTAATCCTCTGCCTGCGGCGCCGGCACCCCGGGTTTTAGTCCTGGTCGGGGTGCTGGATTCTGTCCCAGTTGCCCCTCTTCTTGTCCAGCTCTCTGCTGTGGCCCAGGAGTGCAGTGGAGGATGGCTCAAGTCCTTGGGCCCTACACCCGCATGGAAGACCAGGATAAGCACCTGGCTCCTGGCTTCGGATCAGCACAGTGCGCCGGCCACAGCGGCCATTGGAGGGTGAACCAATGATAAAGGAAGACCTTTGTCACTCTCTCTCTCACTGTCCACTCTTGCCATTTAAAAAAAAAAAAAAAGACTCTTTTGGGGCCGTCCTGTGGCATGGGGCCGGTGTTATGACATAGCAGGTAAAGCCGCTGCCTGCAGTGCCCGTATCCCATATGGGCGCTGGTTCAAGTCCCAGATGCTCCACTTCCAATCCAACTCTCTGCTATGGCCTGGGAAAACAGTAGAAGATGGCCCAAGTCCTTGGGCCCCTGTACCTGCATAGGAGGTCCTGGAGGAAGCTCCTGGCTCCTGATCTTGGATTAGCACAGCTCCAGCCATTTTGGCCATCTGGCAAGTAAACCAGCAGATGAAAGACCTCTCCCTCTCTCTCTGTCTCTCTTTCCCTCTCTGTGTAACTCTGACTTTCAAATAAATAAATAAATCTTTAAAAAAAAAAAAAACAAGACTCAGTGCTGTGAGTGTTGTTGAGGTCTGGTCACATAGGTGTACCCTCTGCCAACCGATACTAAAATTCTTGTCTCCCAGGAGAAAAGCAGATGTTCAGGGTAAACCACATTGTTTATGTCAATGGTTTAGGGACAGTGAGCTTCTTGTATCAGTTCAGGGGATGCCAGGGACCCTCCCCAAATCCAGGTCCCCAGCTGCCAACTAAGGGCCAGTTAACAAATAGGCCTTTGTAAGTAAAGACTGCAGTCTCAGGTCTTCGCATGAACTGTGCTGCTTTGCGTGAAGAGATGACATTATTACTGTACATTCTGTCTGTGCTTCAGAGACATTTCCATGAACTTTTTTCCTTTCTCTTAAAATCCAAAGGTAAATGTAAGATTGAGGTGTGTGGGAATGAAATTTAGTTGTTTGGGAATCTGAATAAACATTGACTTAAGAGAGAAATTTGCTTTTTTATGAGAATCAGATTGCACATTAAATAGTAGCCATGAATTAATAAACAAGAGACCCAAATTCTCCATTTATGGGATAGATAGATTCTATACAGTAAGCTTTTTTATTAAGTCTAATATTAAAATTTTCTAATAAGTAAGCATTTGGCAAAAAAAATTATCTAATAAATAACTTTGTCCAAAGTTAAGTTCATTAATAAGCTTATTGGATAAACAGACTAGTTACTTGTTGATGGAACAAAGACATAAGCCTCAGCCATTCTTGCTCATTGCCCAAAAGATGGATAAACATTGGAATTTATTTCTTGCCCTTGGATTTCACCCCCTACTGCCTTCATACTCCATCCCCACATTCTTTTACAGATTCCCAAGGTCCCTGAAAGACCAGCTCCATGAATTCACCTCTGCCTACTACCCACAACCCCAACCCCATCCCTGTCCCTCCTAAACTATAAAAGGGCCCAGCCCCTGGAGCCAGGGCCTTCTGCTACATGTTCTATCAGTGTGCACACCGGCAGCTGGTCACATGACCCATCTCTGGGAATTTATTTTCTCTAAGTAAATTCAGTCTGGCTGTAGATTCATATACTGCCTCTCTTTTCTGCACTCTTCCTTACACTTGTTATCTTCTTCCTTAATTTCTTTATTAGATAGTTCCCCACACTTTTCTCCTACACAAAAGGAAAATACGTATGTGAAGCAGTTTAAGCTCTACTAAAAAATAATACTATTGAACTTTAGGACTGATACTTAGGTTATTGGATCGTGCCTTTGCTTTGGCTTTAATGTGTTGTGAGAAAAATTGAGTATCATGAGATCTTTTCTTCTTGGCTTTGAAAACAGATCAAATAGATGAAAACCTGAAACAAGCTCTACAGAAAGATTTGAACGTCATGGCCCCAGGTCTCACCATACAGGTAAGCACTATTCCAAGGGAACTTGTCGGCAATTTTGAGGGCTTTGAGTTCAATCCTCCTGTCATATTTAAAATATTGAAGTGGTATGGTAATTTGTAGAATACTTTTCTCAATTTGGCTTTAGGTTTCCACAAAAATGAAATACTCTTGTAGCTTATTAATGGCACTTTCTTGTGAATTCTTAGAGAAAATTGATAAACTGAGGCTCTTAGAAAAAATAGAATTCTTATTTCTGTCTTTGTGAGACATTATTTAAATACCGTGGTGGTTATGAATCAGTATAAGATAATCCTTGCCCTCAGATGGTGAAAAAAGACCTGAAATCTAAGAGTTGAACAATAATTCTAGACAAAATGTCACAAAGTTTCAATTGCCAAATGAATTCACAGGGTGCTTATTGCTGTAAGAGACCATTTCTGTGTGGTCTGGGGAGGTTGTGACTGTGTTAAGATTTTAGGTAGGTAGCCGGCGCCGCAGCTCAACAGGCTAATCCTCCACCTTGCAGCACCGGCACACTGGGTTCTAGTCCCGGTTGGGGCGCCGGATTCTGTCCCAGTTGCCCTTCTTCTAGGCCAGCTCTCTGCTGTGAACAGGGAGTACAGTGGAGGATGGCCCAGGTGCTTGGGCCCTGCACCCCATGGGAGACCAGGAGAAGCACCTGGCTCCTGCCATCGGATCAGCGCGGTGCGCCGGCCACGGCGGCCATTGGAGGATGAACCAATGGCAAAAAGGAAGACTTTTCTCTCTGTCTCTCTCTCTCTCGCTGTCCACTCTGCCTGTCAAAAAAAAAAAAAAAAAAAAAAGATTTTAGGTAGATATGGAAAAGTTCATTGAAAATTCTGTGAGAGGACTGAGAACTGGGTATTTCAGTGGGTGGGATGGCCTGAGTAGCATTTGGACTTAATAGTCAGTGTGGCAGTAGTATGTGGAGATAGAATAGTAAGAGATTCCACCCTTTTCTGAATCACTGTGTTTTCAGATTTGGGATTGAAAACCATTAATGGGTTGTGATTGAAATCCATGAATGGGTTGTAAAATCATTTTTAGTAGGTCATGACCAGCATTTTAAATAGAATGGAATAGAATAGGAAAAGAAATGGCATGTAATAAGTTTAAGTAGCTTGTGAAATTTATATTGGTGTCAAAACAAATGTGTTTCTTACTGTCATCATGGGCAGTGCTTTTTGAAAGCCACTGCTATGGATCTGGAGTGCCTGAAAAGTGGTAAGCCGACTTCTCTAGTGTCCCATTTCAGAGACTGCGGTAGCTGAGTTGATTGTTGTGGTGAATATTGCTGCAGCTTCCTGGGGTGTCACATGTGTCTCAGTTCTTTGTGGTCAGTGGCACCGCTGTTGACCATGTACATTCACTGTGCATGATCATGCTTGCTTCTCATAAACCACCATGGAATGATGGGCGGATTTTCTCCGGTGGCCTCATTTGTGCTGTGCTGTTATCGAAAGGTGCCTGAGGGGAAACTGCCAAAGTTAAAGGGTCATTTGAAATGTCTGAAAGGAATCTTCTTGATGTCTAGTCACTTGTCACTGGAGTAGTTTTTTAATTTTGAAGGTAGTGAATGTGAATGTGAGAGATTTCACAGATTCTTTACAGGTTCTTATTTGGAAATCTAACTCATTTTAATGGCTGTGTAGAATTCCTTGATATTCCCTGTCCTGATTTTTTGCTGTTAGTAAACAATAATGTAATGAATAATCATACATTTCCTTGTTTGTACAGATTTTCTCAAAATGGCCATACAAAGTTTATATTTTTACCTTCAGTATGTGCAAATACTTGTTTGCCCACACAACCTTATGAGCTTTGGGACCAATCACATGTGCTTATTTTTGCCGTATGGATAGGTGTGAAGTTACACAAGTAGCTGTCGTTGATTTGCTACCTTGATTATCAGTGAAGTTGAACAGTGTGATATTTTTATTGATCATTTAAACTCAATTTTTAAAAAAGATTTATTTATTTTACTCGAAAGGTAGAGAGAGGGAGGTCTTCCATCTGCTCATTCATTCCCCATTTCGTTGCAACTGGGGAGCCAAGAGCTTCCTCTGGGTCTCCTGTGTGGGCGCAGGGGCCCAAGGACTTGTGTCATCTTCTGTTGCTCTCCCAGACCATTGCAAAGAGCTGGATCGGCAGTGGAGCAGGTGGGACTTGAACCGGCATCCATATGGGATGCCGGCTTTGTAGGCGGCGGATTTACCTGGTACACCACAGCGCTGGCCCCCATTTATACTCTATTCTGTCAGTTCCTATTCAAAATCTTTGCCAATTTATCTGTTGGATTGTTAATTTTCTTCTTAATTTGTTGTAGTTCTGTATGTTTTAGGTATTTTTATACAAATATGCACATTTTATGTTATAAGAAGAAAGTATTAGGAAAGGGATGAGAAACAAAGTGAAATTCACCAATAATCTTACTATGTAGAGATAACATAGTTGGTTGTCTCTCCAGATTCTTTGTTTTTGTTTTTAAGATTTTTTAACCTGAAAGGCAGAGTTACAGAGAGAGAGATCTTTCATCTGCTTATTCACTCCCCAAATGGCTGCATCGGCTGGGACTAGGCCAGAGCAAAGCTAGGAGTCAGAAGCTTCTTCTGGGTCTCCCATGTGGGTGCAGGGATCCACATACTTGAGCCATCTTCTGCTCTCCCCTGCACAGTAGCTGGGAGCTGGATTACCAGTGAAACAGCCGGGACTTGAACCAGCACCCATATGTCATGCTGGCACTGCAGGTGATGGCTTAACCTGCTATGCCACAACACCTGCCCCTCCAGATTCTTGTTAATATATATGCTATTAGGTATAAATACATGAGAAACTAAAGTAGAATCAGTACATACCTGCTTTGTTGTTGTTGTTACTAACACTGTATGCAAATATATTTCCAAGTCAAAAATATGGATTTACCAAATCATTATTTTTTTGAATATTTTATTTATTTGAAAGAGAGTTACAGAGAGAGACAGAGAAGTCTTCCATCCCCTGGTTCACTCACCAAGTGGCTATAACGGCCTGAGCTGGGCTGATCTAAAGCCAGGAGCCAGGAGCTTCTGGGTCTCCCATGTGGTTGCAGTAGCCAAGCACTTGGGCCATCCTCAGCTGCTTTCCCAGGTGCGTTAGCAGGAAGCTGGATCAGAAGTAGAGCAGCTGGGACTCGAACTGGTGGCCATATGGGATGCCCGCACTGCAGGTAACAGCTTTACCTGCTATGCTGCAGCACCAGCCCCACCATCTTTTAATGCTAATTAGTTTTAATGGTTTACATTTTTTTATTTATTTGAAAGACAAAGTTACAGAGAGAAGTAGAGACAGAGAGAGGTCTTCCATTTGCTGATTCACTCCCCAGATGGCCGCAACAGCTGGAGCTGTGCCAATCCAAAGCCAGGAGCCAGGAGCTTTCTCCGGATCTCTCACATGGGTACAGGGGCCCAAGGCCTTGGGCCATCTTCTACTGCTTTCCCAGGCCATAGGAGAGAGCTGGATCAGAAGTGGAGCAGCCGGGACTAGAACCGGCGCTCATATTGGATGCTGGAGCTTCAGGCCAGGGCTTTAACCTGCTGTGCCACAGTGCTGGCCCCAATGGTTTACATTTAATTACTTTTAATGGTTATGTTTAGTGAGTTTGTATGATAACAGATTTTTTACTATTATATGCATCCTTCAAATTCTTTTTTTTAAAGATTTATTTATTTATTTTAAAGTCAGAGTTACACAAGAGAGAGAGAGAGGTCTTTCACCTGCTGGTTTACTCCCCAATTGGCCACAGTGGCTGGAGCTGCACCTATCCGGAGCCAGGAGCTTCTTCTGGGTTAATTCTTTTTTTTTTCTTTTTTTTTTCAACAGGCAGAGTGGACAGTGAGAGAGAGAGAGACAGAGAGAAAGGTCTTCCTTTGCCGTTGGTTCCTCCCCCCCCAATGGCTGCTGCAGCTGGTGAAGTGCGGCCGGCGCACCGCGATGATCCGATGGCAGGAGCCAGGTGCTTCTCCTGGTCTCCCATGGGGTGCAGGGCCCAAGCACCTGGGCCATCCTCCACTGCACTCCTGGGCCATAGCAGAGAGCTGGCCTAGAAGAGGGGCAACCAGGACAAAATCCGGCGCCCTGACCGGGACTAGAACCCGGTGTGCCGGCGCCGCTAGGCAGAGGATTAGCCTGTTGAGCCACAGCGCCAGCCATCTGGGTTAATTCTTAAAAGGAATTGGGGTAGGCATTTATCCTAGAAGTTAAGTCACTCATTAGGACACTTGCATCCCACATTGGAGAAACTGAGTTCAGTTCCTAGCTCCACCTCTTGATTTCAGCAACCTGATAATGCACACCCCAGGAGGCAGCAGCGATGACTAAAGTAATTGAGTCCCTGGCT
This sequence comes from Sylvilagus floridanus, assembly GCA_949820135.1. Taxonomy (NCBI): domain Eukaryota; kingdom Metazoa; phylum Chordata; class Mammalia; order Lagomorpha; family Leporidae; genus Sylvilagus; species Sylvilagus floridanus. The sequence continues at coordinate 52,298,140 of OX463235.1, read as the reverse complement.
CCTGGCTTTGGCCTTGGCCTTGTCCCAGCCGCTGTGGGTAAACAAGTAAATACTTTTTTTTTTTTTAGTGGAATTGGTGAGTCAAAGTATATACGCTGTTCCAAGGCTTTTTGATATATACTGCAAGTTGCTTGTCAGAAAAAAAATATCCTCCTGATTCTACTCTTGTAATCCATGTGAAACTGTCCATACCTCCATCCTCACTGCCACGTCCTTTAACCAGGACACATCTCTTGCCTGGGTTCGATGGTAGCCTCCTAATTCCTTTCCACGTTTTCACTTTTGCCCTTGTCTGCTTTGTTTTCTGCACAACAGCAAGAAGGACCTTTGAATGTACTTATATTTATTTATTATTTTATAAAAATAGTATTGAATGAAAAATGTAGCTTATTAATACATTCTTAAGTGGAGGCAAGTTCTCCATTGTTTGGGTTGCTTTTGTCATAATATATTTTTTTCATATTAGAAATCATTTTTAGAACTGCAGTTCTATTTTCCAGCCTTCTTCCTTTTAACATATTATATGGCTCTGATAATTCAACTTTTTATTCAGTTTTAAAATCTGGTAGGGGCCAGCAAACATTCCATATGGACGCTGGTTCGAGTCCCAGCTGCTCTACTTCTGATTATAGGCTGGAAAAGCATTGGAGGATGGATCAAGTCCTTGGGCACCTTGCACCTGTGCGGGAGACCTGAAAGAAGCTCCTGGCTCCTTGCTTTGGATTGACACAGTTCTAGCCGTTGGGACCATTTGGGGAGTGTACCAGCAGATGAAAGACCTATCTCTCTCTGCCTCTGCCTCTGCTTCTCGCTAACTCTTCCTTTCAAACAAATCTTTTTTTTAAAAAATCTGGTAAGATATATCCTCTTTTCAGAAATAACAGCCTCTGTGGCCATCGTTGTGGCATAGCAGGTAAAGTGGCCTCCTGCAACGCTGGCATCCCAAATGGGTGCCAGTTCAAATCTTGACTGCTTCACTTCTGATCCAGTTCCCTGCTAACACACCTGGGAAGATGGCCCAAGTGCTTGGGCTCCTGTCACCTAGGTGGGAGACTTAAATAAAATTCCAGTCTCCTGTCTTTGGGCTGGACCAGCCCCAATCATTGCAACCATTTGGGAAGTAAACCAGTGGATGGAAAACTGCCCTCTCTGTCTCTCCCACTGCCTGTAACCTTATCTTTCAAATAATAAATCTTTAAAAATATGGCCTTTGATTTTTGCCAGATGAGGTTTTATTATTGATATTTCAAGCTATACCAGCTACCCAAATTGGCATATAAATTCTAAAATACTAAAATAGTTTATGGCTTTACTTAATCATATCATCCTTTTTATTTCTTTTGGAGCTTTTGATGGATTTAATGAGTTTTAGTGCTGTTCAGTTTGTAGCTCTTTTAAACTGATAAGAACAGATACTACACTTGATTTTCGCCAAAAGGCCGAGAAAGGATTGTAGCTCTTTTTTAAAGCATTGAGAAATGCAGTTGTTTGTTTTTGTTTTTTTTTTGTTTTTTTTAAGAAAGAGAGAGCTCCCATCCACTGGTTCACTCACCAAATGCTTGTAATGGCTAGGCCTAGGCCAGGCTGAAGCCAAGAGCGGGAACTCAATCTAGGTCTCCCATTTGAATGACAGGGACCCAATTACTTGAGCCATCACCTGCTGCTTACCACATTAACAGGAAGCTGGAATCAGGAGCAGAGCTGGGCCTTAAACCCAGGTACTCCACCTGATAAGGGATACAGGCACCACAACTGCATCTTTACAGAGCCAGCTGCCTGCTCTAAGCGGTTGATTGTTTCTCTCCAGCTTCTTTGAATTCACTAATGATTTTGGGGGGGGGGGGGTTAATTTTCTTCAATTTTTGAATCATAAGGTATGCCAAAATAAAAATGTTGATTTTTCCATTCCATAGGCTGTTGCTTTCCCAGCCCTATAATCATCCTATTTTAAGTTTCCACTTAGCAGTCATAATTATCTGAAAAATATTTGGATTTATTTATTTAAAAAACAAAGTGATAGGGAGAAGTTGAGAAATAGAACTCTTCCATCTGCTGGTTCACTGCCTAAATGCCTGCAATAGCCAGAACTGGACAGACTGAAGTCAAAAGACAGAAACTACATCTGGGCTTTCCATGAGGGTGGAAAGGGCCCAAGTACCCGGGCCGTCTTCCAATGCTTTCCGAAGCATGTTATCTGGGAGGTGACTTGGAAGTGGAGCAGCCAGGACTGCAGTTGGTTTTCTAGTGTGGGATGCAGGTGTCCCAGACAGTGGCTTAATTACTGTACCACAATGCCAGCCCGTTATCTGAAATGTTAATTTATTTGTCTTTTGTTATCTCTTTTCTCCCTCCACATTTTTTAATTCTGTGAGAGCCAACTTGCTTTGCTATTCTCTGCCGTATGCACAGTGCTTAGAACAAACATTGTCACAGAGTAGGCGCCCAATAAATATCTGTTGTTGAATCAACTTTCTCTAAAACAGCATTTTAACTTTGCCCTTTCTTATATCTATATCACACTTATTCTTTAAAAACTACTGTGGCATACTCCACAAAGAATGGTAAAAGTTGCCATCTTTGGTATTTTTTTCCTTAATGTCACTTAAGGGAATGACTATGTAGTATTCTGACTTTGGTTTAAAATATATGCGTATAACTCAGGAGTCAGTTTCAACAGGTATATTCATGTGTCAGCTTTTTTCGCCACTGTGCGTGTGTGTGTGTGCACATTATTTGTGGTTGTATTTTTTTAAGATTGTTTTATTTTAAAGGCAGAGTTATGGAGGTGCAGAGGCAGAGAGAAGAGAGGTCTTCCATCCATTGGTTCACTCTCCAAATAGCCACAAAGTCCAGAGTTGGGCCAATCCGAAACCAGGAGCCATGAACCAGGAGCTTCTTCAGTGTCTCCCATGTGGGTGCAGGGGCCCAAGGACTTGGGCCATCTTCCACTGCTTTCCCAGGCCACAGCAGAGAGCTGCACTGGAAGTGGGGCTGCTGGGACTTGAACTGGTGCCCATATGGGATGCTGGCACTGCAGATGGCAGTTTTACCTACAGTGCCACCAGCTCCTGATTGTATTTCTTAGATCTCTTTCAATGCAGTTTACTCATGTTGTGTGTTATAGCAGATGTTTACGTTTTTACATATTTCAAAATCTGAGCTTTCCCAAAATTTGCAAACCTGATTGGCTCTGCAGCCTCATACAGCAAAAATAGACTCTTCAGTGGAGCCAGCGTTGTGGCATAGAAGATAAAGCCACCACCGTAATGCTGGTTTATGTCCTGGCTGTTTCACTTTTGGTCCAACTCACTGCTGATGGCCTAGGAAAAGCAGCAGATGATGGCCCAAGTATTTGGATCCCTGCCACCCACATGGAAAACCCAGATGAAGCTCCTGGCTTCGGCCTGGCCCTTGCTGTTGCTGCCAGTTAGGGAGTGAACCAGCAAATGGAAAACCTGAGTCTCTGTAACTCTGACTTTAAAATAAATAAATAAATCTTTCTTTAAAAAAAAAAAAGGATTCTTTAAAAGAGCCTTATTTTGTGCTTCTTTTTTGTAAGGTTAAAATGATTTATAGCCAGTCTATTAATTAAATGTGTTATGACAGTGCTTCCCTGTGTCTGATAGTCACGTAGTCTTAGTGAAATCTGGCATCTCAAATTCTATTTCTGAATTGTGACTTGTATTCATTTTTAGTTATGATAGTCCTCAGAAATTACCTGCATATTTGGCCTCTTTCATGTGTGCAGTCTAGGTGGGAATGTAAAGTGTTTAATTAATAAAATCCAAAGTTTTTGAGAGGGACTGGCATTGTGCCGCAGCAGTTAAGGCCATAGCTTGTGACACTGGTATCCCCTATGGAAGACCTGAGTCTGTCTCTCACTGTCTTGCCTCCTTGTTCTTGGCTTCAGCCTGGCCAGCCCTGGCCTTTGTGGCCATCTAGGGAAAAAAACAGTAGATGGAAGATCAATCTCTGTCTCTGTGTAGCTCTGGTTTTCAAATAAATAAATAAATCTTTAAAAAATTTAAAAGGCTTTTGAGAGATCAAGTTCTTGATATAGAAAAGTCAGCGTGAAAAAAACAGCACTTCTACATCTTGACAATGTCAAAGTACACCATAATTAGGGAGATAGTGTCCAGTAAACAACTTCTGCAAAGACAGATAGACTTTTGTTCCAGTTGAGATTCTAGAGACAAAGAATTTAAGTTATTATTGGTATTTTTTTCCTTCAGCCATTGGGCTATTTACAGTGAGAGTGACCAATTGCTGTTTTAGCGATTAATACATTTTTTGTTACATACTATATAAAATTGCATACTCTGTGGATTTTTGTTTATGTTTGTCTTTGACTGCTTTAGACTTTATAATTTCAGCCTTGGAACTTTGCCTTCCTTCTCTCTCTCTGGTTTGCAAGTTTGAAAAGGGAAGTGAAAGGAGCTTTGTAAAGCATCTTTTAAGGAAGAACCTTTCCCTGGAGTTTATCTTGTCAGTGGGTAGAGAGGTTTTACTTGTAGTCGGACTTTTTTTTTGAAGGAAACAAAAAGCAGCGTATCTTTGATTCTCAGTGTGATGGTGTGAAAGCAGACTTTCTAGTGTCAGTAGATAGCTGTATTATTGTTGTTTTATTGGTATCATTTGAGGAACTCTTTTGTAGAAGATTTTTAGTTTGAAGATTTATTTTTCAAATATACTTTGGCTTTTTCACTTTTATTTTTTAGGCTGTGCGTGTTACAAAACCCAAAATCCCAGAAGCCATAAGAAGAAATTTTGAGTTAATGTGAGTAATATCCATGGGATACCAGTATTTCTGTTTAGGGCTATCTGCACCTTAACACAGCAATATATAAGAAACAGATGATATACCCTGGGGTGGGATATACTCATTTGTCTATCTTGTATGTTTTTATTTAGTGTTAGTGTCTGTTCTCATGTCTTAATTCTCCCTGGCCTCTTACTAGTTTTCTCTTTATGTGTGGACATTGTGGGAACAGTTTTAGTGACTAAGGATGCACTTTGCTGTAGAACTGTTGCTGGAAAGCTCAGGAACTATAATTTGTGTGTGAGTAGTACCTTGACTTAAACGTTAATAGATGAAAAACAGAGTCCTAGCTGCATAAGGTTGATGAGAATGTCTGTTTTTTGTTACTTGTTGTAATGGTAAGAATAGACACCTTGGTGGTAAAAGTTTGGTTTTCCATTGTATGCGATTGTATTTCTAAAGTTAGAACTGGATCTTTCTAATTTGCCTTTGGGAAAGGAGGTCTTGCTTGAGATGAATCCAGGTAGTTTTCTCTTTTATGTGTTCATCACTGGGTAGAAATGAGAAGTGACTTGCTTGACATGAAATTAATCTCTAAATGTTTTAGAAGGTCCCTTTTAGGGGAATACTCAACTGTGTTTGGAATGACAATACTGTTAATATGATAGGAAGAAAAATGTGCTGTAAAGATAACTGCAGAGGTCAAGAACACAGCATATGTGTAAATGCAAGGGATCTGAGGAGTGGTGATACTGCTTCTTGGGGTAATGCACTGCGGAATCTTTTTGTTCCCAAGGGCCTATCTTCTATAGTATGTAATTTTCTTTTCCTTTTTTAATTGTAGAAGAGGAACTCTTCTTTTAAAAGTATAGTAAGCCAGGCTAGGTAGATCATGGATCTGAGCCAGTTATAAAAAAAATACAGCTTAGGATATCTTCAGCTTTAATGTCATCACTTCAAGTGATGGAAAGATTAATATTTTGTGTTCTCAATCATCAGGTAACTTAGTGTTTAAAGTGACATTTCTTGTCTTTATCAGTGTTGGCAGGAGGATGGGGGCTTTGGATGAAAATGTCTTGGGGAAACTGTTGGAGTAACTTTTAAATAATTCAGAATTATTATTAATTTCATAGACTATGAGAATTTCAGAATTAAAAGCTACCTTGGGATTGTCCAGTCTAGCCTCTCATCTAATGGGAATCTTATTTTCAAACTGTTTCTGCTAAGTGGTCACTTAGAGGTCACTTGTACGCACATAGTGATTGACTGAGCTAGCGATTTCCATTATTAGAAGCTCAAGTTCTAAGGAAATTCATCTTTACATTAAGCCCCACTTCACTAATAACTGACCTAAGTATATCCTCTGTGTAACAGATAGGGCCACTACACATGGGCATCAACCCGAGGAAGGCAGGGGCGGAAATCCAGCCTCAGTCTGCTTGCCAAACCATGCCCCTAAGGAACTGCATCTGCCCAAAGGCTGCCTTTTTCTAATTGGCACAGGGGTGCTATGTGGCCTATCAGGAGGCCTAAGGGCAGAGGAAACATTTATGCTCTGCCTTCCAGATCCACAGGCCTTGTAGTTAGAAGGAAAGAAACTAAAATGCACTGAATTATTTTTCCTGTCTCTGAGTGACTAGGCAGATTGTTTAATCTTTCAACCTCAGATTCATTACAAGTACAATAAGGTAGGTAACACCTGTGTTGCTCATCCTAATGAATCAAAAAATTCTTGCTGAAAAATGATCCTTTGACTCACCGCAGGATCATAATTACTGGCTGTGACTGCCCACTAAGAGAACCATTTCTGATTTTTATGTTGTTTTGATTTGCAGGGAAGCTGAGAAGACAAAACTTCTTATAGCTGCACAGAAGCAGAAGGTTGTAGAGAAAGAAGCTGAGACCGAGAGGAAAAAAGCTGTTATAGGTACTTGGATTTCTTTCTAAAATGAATGTGTACAAAGCATGTGTGTCAGAAGTTTGTCCTGTTTTTGTTAGTCTCATATTAAATATTGATGTGGACTCAAATAAGATTCCATCATATGTAGTAGAGAATTCTGGAAACTTCATTGTACATTCTGGTGTCATAAAGCCTTTAAAAATAAGGTGAGAGAGACCAGCATTGTGACAGCGGATTAAGCTGCTACTTACAACACCAGTATCCCATGTCACAGTGCTACACAGTCCCGGCTACTCCACTTCCAGTCTCCACTTCCTTAAATGTGCCTGGGAAAGCAATGGAGGATGGCCCCTGCCATGGGCCCCTGCCACATGTAGAGACCAGGATGGAATTTCAGGCTCCTGGCTTTGGCCTGGCCCAGCCCTTGCCATTGCAGCCATCTGGGGAGTGACCCAGTACATGGAAGATTCTTTCTCTCTCTCTTTTCTGTCACTATACCTTTCAAATAAATAAATTAAAACAAAATAAAATTAGATGAGGCCAGATGAGCATGGGGCACAGTGGATAAAAATGCCATTTTGTTTCTTTTTTTTTTTTAATTCGTTTATTTGACAGTGAGAGAGAGACAGAGAGAAAGGTCTTCCGTTGGTTCGCTCCCCAAATGGCCGCCATAGCCGGCGCTGTGCCAATCTGAAGCCAGGATCCAGGTGCTTCTCCTGGTCTCCCATGCGGGTGCAGGCGCCCAAACACTTGGGCCATCCTCCACTGCCTTCCTGTGCCACAGCAGAGAGCTGGACTGGAAGAAGAGCAACCGGGACTAGAACCCGGCACCCATATGGGATGCTGGCGCTGCAAGGCGGAGGATTAACCAAGTGAGCCATGGCGCTGGCCCCAAAAATGCCATTTCAAACATCTGGATTTCATATCACAAAGAGCCTGAATTTGAGTCCCAACTCTACTCCCAGTTCCAGCTTCCTACTAATGTGCACCTTAGGAAGCAGCAGGTGATGGCTCAAGTAATTGGATCCCTGCCACCCACATAGAGACCTGGATGGAGTTCCCAGCTTTTGGCTTCAGGCAGCCCCAGCCCCAGCTATTGAAGGGATTTGGGGAGTGAACCAGCAGTTGGAAGAGCTCTCTTTGTTTGTCACTGTACTTCTGTCTCTGCCTTCAAAATAAATAATAATAAAAAATGTTTTATGGGGCCAGTACTTAACAAAGTGTTTTGGTTTTCCAAAGCTAATTATTAGACTTTCGTGTTGCTGACTGCCACTATTCTTTTTCAAGGACAGGGACAATGGATAGGGCTCTGTGGAGTGGGGTTTTATTTATACAGATTAAGAATAGGGAAATTAGGGGCCGGTGCTGTGGCGGAGCAGGGTAAAGCTGCCACCTGTAGTGCCGGCACCCCTTATGGGCACTGCTTCAGGTCTCAGCTGCTCTGCTTCCGATCCAGCTCTCTGCTATGGCCTGGGAAAGCTCTGGAAGATGACCCAAGTCCTTGGGCCCCTGCGCCATGTGGGAGACCTGGAGGAAGCTCCTGGCTCCTGGCTTCAGATCAGTGCAGCTCCTGCCATTGTGGCCATAGGGGAGTGAACCGGCAGGTAGAAGACCTTTCTCTCTGCCTCTGCCTTTCTGTAACTCTGCCTTTCAAATAAATAAATAAATCTTTAAAGAAAGAAAAAAAGAATAAGAAAGTTCTTTGGCCAAAGCTCAAAATGATATCCTTGCTATTGATATGCACATGGTTTTATCTGGGTAGATAATGCCATCTATGAAAGCATTGCAAGGTTGCTTACAGCCCATTTTTTGAATATCAGTGTCTTCCTCACACTCCAGAGTACTATTATTAGACTTTCATCTTAGGATACTGAAAGTTTAAGATGCTTTTTATTAAACAATTCAAATATGTAGAAATGTTCAGAGAACAGTATAATCAAGGCTTAAAATTTTCATGTGTCTTTAAAATCATATTTTATTTTAAAGAGAAAAAATATGTTTGTAGCCTCCTTTTCTCTGGTTTTGTTTCTTGGCCTTATCAGAGTAGTTTCCATTCTGAAGTTTATTTATTTATTTACATAAATAAACATGTAGTTAGCATTTTGCAAATTTGATTTACCTATTTGAAACCACAAAAGTGGTATCAAACTTCACATTTTACAACTTGACTTTTTTTTTACTAACAATGTTTTATTTATATTGATATGTCTAGATCTAGTTCATTTTTTTAACTTTATTTATTTTTATTTGAGAGGCAGAAAGAGAGAGCTCTCATCAACTGTTTCACTTTCCAAATGCCTACAATGGCCTGTCCTGGCTGAGACCAAAGCAGAAACTCAGTCCAGCTCTTCGATCTCAGTGGCAGGAACCCACTCACTTTGAGCCATCACCACTGCCTCCCTTGGTCTGGAGTCAGGAGTGGAGCCAGGAGTTGAACCTAAGGCACACCAATGTGGAACACAAGCAACTTAATGCCACCTTCCCCACTTGATTTTTAACTGCTATGTACTTCATTTTGTGAGGAGACCTGTTTATTCTGATGTGTTAACAATGAAGAGTTAGGTAGTTTCAGATTTCCTCTCATTACAAACAGTGCTGCAGTACTGTCCTTTTCCGTATCTCCTTGTGCATCATATGGAAGAGTCTCGTAAGTGTATTACTCAAGTGTGATGTGGGTCAGTGCCCTGTCATCAGCTTTTTGTTTCTGAGACACCATGATATGGGTATAAAAATTGAGAATGAATGTTCAGAATTTCCAATGGGATTTTGTTCAGAAGTTCTTTCTTTCTTTTTTTTTTTTAAAGATTTATTTATTTACTTGAAAGTCAGAATTACAGAGAGAGAAGGAGAGGCAGAGAGAGAGAGGTTTTTCATCTGCTGGTTTACTCCCCAATTGGCCACAACTGCTGTAGCTGCGCCTAGCAGGAGCCAGGAGCTTCCTCCAGGTCTCCCACATGGGTGCAGAGGCCCAAGGACCTGGGCCATCTTCCACTGCTTTTCCAGGCCTTAGTGGAGAGCTGGGTTGGAAGAGGAGTAGCCGTAACTCGAACTGGTGCCCACAGGGGATGCTGGCACAGAAGTTCTTATTGCTTTTTCACATAGTAATGTTGGAGATTATAGTTTTATGTTTTTTCATAATTTATTTTTTCTAGTAATTCATTTTTGTTATCATTTATAACTTACTGATTCCTAACAGATTAATAGGGGGATAAAAGTGTTTTCCCACAGGTAGTTTGAGAAGCAGTGCTCTACAATACTTATGTTGAAGTAGAATTCCTGGGTCATGGGGTATACATATCTTCCAGGTTTAGCACAGTGGAAAATTGCTTCCTAAAGTGAGTCTTCATTTTACCTTCTTTTCAACCTTGTTTGATTCCAGTTTCTGTACATTGCCTGTATCCCTTGGAGTCATACTTAAAAAAATTTATGCGAGTCTGATGGTATACATGGCATCATATAATTTCAACTTGACTTTCCTTCATTATTATTAGAGTTGAATTTTGTGTATTGGTCATTCAGGTTTCCTTAAATGTGTGAATTGCCTGTTAATATCCTTAATAGCCCATTACTTGATTGCTTTTCTGACTTGATTTATAAAAGTTCTTTATATGTTTCTCTTGGATACTAATCTCAGGTTTAACCATTGCAAATATCTTTTATTAGTTTGTGGCTTATTGTTGAACTCCATGATATCCTGGACATACATATATATTTAGTTTTCATGTATCAAATTCATCAGTCTTTTTCTTTAGTGCCTTTCCTATCTTGTTTGAGAATTTTTTGCCACCTCATAGTAATAATTTTATTCTGAAAGTTTTGCTTTTCACATTTAGATCTTTAATCCATCTGGAATTTATTTTAGTATTTAATGTGACATGAGGATTCAGTGTTATTTTTTTGAAATGGCAACCAGTTGTCATATTCTACATACTGAATAGTTATTTCCTCTACAATTTCTAGTGCCACATATGTCATATAACAAGATATTGTGTATTATTTGTTCTGTTGCTAGGATCTCTATTTTGTTACAGTTTTTTGGCTTATCCTTCTCCAATATTACCTTATTTTATTGGAATAGCTTTTGTATAAGTTTTGTTATCTGGGAGAATAATTTTCTCCTTAATTATATTCCTCTTAACTATTCCTATTTTTAATATTGTCCTGGACTACTATAGACTCTTTATTCATCCATGTACCTTTAATCACCAGCTCCTAAAATGCTGTGTTGGGATTTTGATTGGAATTGTATTGAATGTATGCACCAGTTTGGAGAGAATTAAAATATAAAGTCTTAATAAAACTATTACCTTTCTCCATTAATGGGAAATGTCTTTGAAAAAAATATTTTATAATTTCCTTAAAGTTCTTGCACAATTTTAAGAGGTTTATTCCTATATATCTTTTAAGTTTGCTGCAATTACAGACAGACTCTTTTTTAAAGGCACTTTTTCTGACTGGTTGTTACTTTTGTATAGGTATAGTGTTGATTTTTTTTTATTTAGCAGTCTTGCTGAAAATGCTGTTATTTCCAATAATATCTTCAATTTCCTCTGAGCAATCCTATTGTCTTCAGATAAAGACAATTGCAGTTTTTTCCTGTATAATGTCACACCTTTAGTGCTTTAGACAGTGATTTCTAGTACAATGTCAGAAAAGAAAGATAGTGACATTCTTGTTTTTCCCCTGACTTTCAGTGGTCCCAATGATGTTACTATATTTCACATTTATCATTTAAGGTTCTGTTCTTTGCTTGCCCTGAACTTTTTTTTTTTTTTTTTTTAAGATTTATTTATTTACATGAGAGGTAGAGTTACAGACAGAGAGAGAGACAGAGAAGAAAGGTCTTCTGTTTGCTGGTTCACTCCTCAAATGGCTGCAACAGCCAGAGCTGGGCCAATCAGGAGGCAGGAGCTTCTTTCAGGTTTCCCACGTAGGTGCAGGGGCCCAAGCACTTTGGGCCATCTTCCACTGCTTTCCCAGGCCATTAACAGGGAACTGGATCAGAAGTGGAGCAGCCAGGACTTGAACCGGCACCCATACAGGATGCCAGTGCCACAGGTGGATGCTTAACTTACTGTGCCACAGTGTTGCCCCCCCCTTTTTAAAAGATTTATTTATTTACATGAGAGGCAGAGTTACAAAGATAGGGAGAGACAAAGTTTGCTTGCCAAGAACTTTTATTGTGATTGGCTGTTAGAACAATTTTTTGCATATGTTGAAGTGAACATATATGTTATATTAGCAAGTTTTGTGTTACTAAATTATTTTTGTGCTCCAGGGATAAAGCCATCTGGTCATGATATAGGAAATTTAATATATTTTTCTATATGAATTGCTAATAATTTCTTTAGAATTTTTACTTTTGTTTTCATAAATGATTTCAGTTTATAATTTCCTTACACTGTTATTTTTCTTTTTTTTTTACTTTTTTTTTTTTTTTAATTTTTGACAGGCAGAGTGGACAGTGAGAGAGACAGAGAGAAAGGTCTTCCTTTGCCGTTGGTTCACCCTCCAATGGCTGCCGCGGACGACGTGCTGCGGCCGGCACACCGCGCTCATCCGATGGCAGGAGCCAGATGCCAGGTGCTTCTCCTGGTCTCCCATGGGGTGCAGGGCCCAAGCACTTGGGCCATCCTCCACTGCACTCCCTGGCCACAGCAGAGAGCTGGCCTGGAAGAGGAGCAACCGGGACAGAATCCGGCGCCCCAACCGGAACTAGAACCCGGTGTGCTGGCGCCGCAAGGCGGAGGATTAGCCTGTTGAGCCACGGCGCCGGCCTATTTTTCTTTTTTCAAATAATGGTTATATTAAGCATCACATGGAGTGAAGAACATTTCTTCATTTTCCATGGTTTTTTTATTTTTATTTTTATTTTTTGACAGGCAGAGTTAGACAGTGAGAGAGAGAGACAGAGAGAAAGGTCTTCCTTCTGTTGGTTCACCCCCAAAATGGCCGCTACAGCCGCGCGCTGCGCCGATCCAAAGCCAGGAGCCAGGTGCTTCCTCCTGGTCTCCCATGCGGGTGCAGGGCCCAAGCACTTGGGCCATCCTCCACTGCCTTCCTGGGCCACAGCAGAGAGCTGGACTGGAAGAGGAGCAACTGGCACAGAACCGGCGCCCCAACTGGGACTAGAACCTGGGGTGCCGGCGCCACAGGCAGAGGATTAGCCTAGTGAGCTGTGGCGCCAGCCTCATTTTCCATGTTCTGAAACATTATGTATTATCTCTTCTTTGTAGGTCTGGTGGAACTCACTTGTAAAAATCTTGGACTATTAGATTTATGTTTTTTGTTTACTTGTTTGTTTTTTGTGGTAACATTTGATTTAATTTCTATATTTAGTATAGATAGGTCTTTTCAGGTGTTTTAAGTCAATTCTGATGATAATTTTTTTAAGAAAATTGTCCATTTCCTCTGTTGTTTAAAATTTGGAGGCATAAATTTGTAGAATTCTGTGAAGATTTTTATCTTTCATTGGGTCAGTTGTGCCAGAGGTCGGTCTGTCTTTATCTTTTCAGGGAATTGGCTTTTGGTTTTATTTCTGTTGGTTTTAACCTTTTCAATTATATTATTTGCACTTAGTTTTGTTTTCTTTGTTTTGAATTTACTCATTGGTTCTTTCCTAACTTCTTGAGTTAGAAACTTAATTCATTATCTTGTGATCTTTTCTAATGGAAGAGAAGCATGTAATGTTATATATTTTCTTCAAAGGACTGCTTCTTCATCTCACAAGTTTTTAAATGTGCTCTTTTGTTGGTCTTCACTCTTAATTAAGCATATTTCATTGTAACTTCATCTCATAAATTACTAAAAAGTGTTTTCAGTGATTTTTGAGGGGCTACATTTTTATTATTGTTTTCTAGTGTTACTACTTGTAGTCAAAAATAAGATCTATTATAAGGCCGGCGCCATGGCTCAACAGGCTAATCCTCTGCCTTGCGGCGCTGGCACACCGGGTTCTAGTCCCGGTCGGGGCACCGGATTCTGTCCCGGTTGCCCCTCTTCCAGGCCAGCCCTCTGCTGTGGCCCGGGAGTGCAGTGGAGGATGGCCCAAGTGCTTGGGCCCTGCACCCCATGGGAGACCAGGAAAAAGCACCTAGCACCTGGCTCCTGCCATTGGATGAGCGCGGTGCACCGGCCGCAGCGCGCCGACCACGGCAGCCATTGGAGGGTGAACCAACGGCAAAGGAAGACCTTTCTCTCTATCTCTCTCTCTCTCACTGTCCACTCTGCCTGTCAAAAAAAAAAAAAAAAAAATAAGATCTATTATACAGATTTTAAAATGTTTGTTGAAATTTGTTTTGTGACCTACCTATACTTGGTCCTTACATGTGTCTGAAAATACTAAATGTATTTCCTCTATTTGTTGGGTGAAGCTTTCTCTATATATCCATTAGGTCAGGCTTATTAATTGTGTTTCTCACATCTTCTCTGTTCTTCTAATTTTTGCCTTCTTGATCTATCACCATTAAAGGTATATTAAAAATTCCTACTGTGACTATGGATTTGTTGGCTTATAATTATTTTCTTTATAAATTTTGGGGCTGTATCATTAAGAGCATTCAAGTTCAGGATTCTTGGACCTGTTTCATAATAACCTTTTTTATTTCCAAGCATGATTTTTGGCTTAAAATTATTTTGTCCAATGATAATATGGCTACACCAGATTTCTCTTGGTTAGTTGTAAACCTTGGTGTATCTTTTTCCATCCTTTTACTTTCAACTTTTCTGTGTCATTATGTTTTAGGTGTGTCTGTTATAAACAGCATATAGCTGGATTTTGTTATCTTATCCCATGTGAGAATCTGTCTTTTAACTGGTGAGTTTAGTCTTTTTATATTTATTGTGGTTACTGCTATCTTTGGATCCATATCAATTACGTGCTGGTTACCATGGTTTATTTCTCTGCTTCATTTTCTCTTCTAATTGATATTGAATTGATTGAATTTTGTTCTTCCTTTTACTTGATTGGAAGTTTTACATTGTGTTTCTGGAATATAAAACTAGTCATTACCTGTGAAATGTTAACAAGTATTACCTGACTTGACAAAATCTGAAGTTAACCAATCTATTTTCTTCTTGAATAATACCTTGGAATCCTTTAACTCTACCATTGCTCTCTAGTATTACATATTGTTATTGCCTTGTGCCTTAATTTCATGTTGTTTTTATCTTCCCATTGATTATCATCATTGTTATTGATGCTTTTAATATACATTTATTTATTTATAAGTTTTAAGTAATGTTTTCCTCTCACTGCTTCTGGTGTTTCTTTTCTACCAATTTTTTTCAATGAAGGCTAAGGAGTAGGAAGCTTCTTCAGCCTTCTTTTGTTTGAAATAATGTGATTTCATTCTTAAATGGCACTTTGGCCTACGGTTCTATGCGAAACTAAACTTATTTTACCTTAACCATTTTGGCAATATTATTTCATTTTGGTTTGGTCTCTTGCACTGTTCTGTTTATAAGTGTGCTGTCAGTCTTAATCGTTCCTTTTGAGTAGTCAGTCTTATCTTTTTGCTTTTAATTTTTTTCTCTCTGTATTTGGATGTTCTTCAGTTTCACTATGATGTATCTAGTTAGAGAAAAGCTTGCTTCTCACTGGCCTTGTGGGTAGGGTTTTTTAGTTCCTCTTTTACATAGAGTTACAGCCTTCTAGAGGTCTTGGTTTTAACATCACAGGCCTTCTCTGATTCTACAATAGCAATAACCCAAATCCCTCTCCCTTGTCTAGTAACCCCCACTCCAGGCTACCACCAGATTCTCAGCTCTCTATTTGCTTACATCATTTGAAGAGATCCCATTTCTTTCTTATGAACTTAGCCATGCTTTAAAAAACAAATCTGTTATATGTTATCTAGCACTTTAAAGGTGTTAGCAGAAGAGTTTTCTGCTAGCCTTTCCATCATTTTTCTAGAACTGAAAGTTTGGTCATACCTTTCATTGGTTTATTACCACATGACACCAGTGTTGAACGCCATTCCCACAACAGTACCCCTGTGTTGAGGCAACATTCCCTGGGATTCTGGCTGCAGGCTCCAAATCCCTTAGCTTTTATTCATGTTTATCCCAAGTTTCTTAAGTCCAGTTGCACCTAGTAGTTTATTTAATAGGAGTATAGAAGGACTTGCCCTAGAGTTTTGGTAAAGGATACTGTTTTCTAGAAAGAAGAAACCACTGGAAATTTTTTTTGTGTTAATGCCTTTCCCCCAATAACCAGAGATAAAATGTGTTAAGATACAATATCCTAGATCAGGCACTGTCCTGCAATGCCAGCATCCCATATGGGTGGCGGTTCAAGTCCTGGCTACTCTTCTGATCCAGCTCTCTGTTATGGCCTGGGAAAGCAGTAGAAGATGCCCCAAGTGCTTTGTGCTCCTGCACCCGCATGGGAGACCTTGAAGAAGCTCCTGGCTCTTTGCTTGCAATCAGCTGTTGCAGCCATTTGGAGAGTGAACCAGCAGATGGAAGACCTTTCTCTCTCCCTCTGTCTATAACTCTACATCTCAAATAAATAAATAAAATCTTTAAATAAAAAAAGATACAGTATCTCTCTGTATCCATTGGAGTTTGGTTCCAGGCCCTGCCTCCCCTTTACCACCTCCCCCTGCAAATAACAAAATCCTTTGATACTCAAGTCTCTTGTATAAAATGGTCTAGTACTTGCGTGTGACATACACATCATCCTGTAAAATTTAAGTCATCTCTAGATTACTTACAAAACCCAATACAGGGGCCGGTGCTGTGGCATAGTCGGTAAAGCTGTCGCCTGCAGTGGCATCCCATATAAGCGTTGGTGCTAGTCCTGGCTGCTACACTTCTGATCTAGCTCCCTGCTATGGACTGGGAAAGCAGTGGAAGATGGCCCAAGTGCTTGTTGCCCCTGCACCCACGTGGGAGACCAGAAGAAGGTCCTGGTTTCAGATCTGCCCAGCTCTGGCCATTGCAGCCATTTGCAGAGTGAACCAGCGGGTGGAAGATGCTCCCCCCCCCCCCCCCCCCGCCTCTCTGTAACTCTGCCTTTCAAATAAATAAATAAATAAATCTTTTAAAAAAAATACAGTGTAAATGTTATACAAATAGTTGTATTTTTAAGGAATAATGATAAGGAAAGGGTCTATATGTTCAGTACAGATGCAGGTTTTTCTCTATGAATATTTTGAAACCACTGTTGGTTGAATCTGCTATTGTAGAACCTACAGATACAGAGGACCGACTCTTGGAAGGAAAATTGAAAATGTTACTTAACAATTACAGTGACTACATTTTAAGTGTGATTTGAGTATTCTTTGGTCCTGGATCCTTTGTTAAGTCAGAGATTTACTAAGGATATTTGATTTCCCCTATGTGTACTCGCCTGCTAGAACTAACATGTTTGCTTCCAACACTCTTTTCACATTCTCAGGTGAATTGTACTGCTTTCTGTTGTATCTTCTACAGCTCTGATATTCTTTTCATTCTGTCTTTTTCTGATGGTAACTTAACAGTGCATCCTGACTTTGTTAAAACTAAGCTTAGATCTTTCACTCAAGACAGAAGTCTTCTAACTGTCCTAATTTTTTGTTGTCTTCTCTTGTTGCCTGGCTCTGTATCACCTCTGCATTGTGACTTGTTCATTCATGCCTTCTTGTCTTTCTTTATCGTTCCTGGTGTGTCCTCTTAGGTCCTTTCCATTATCCCCTTTACCATTCCTTCAAGAAGGTCCTCCTTGGCTTAACTTACCTGTCTTATTTCTTTCTTTTGCCATGTTATATCATTGACCTGTGTTGCCATGCCTTTATGTTGCTGTTTTTTTCTGTGATACTTTCATAAGATTTTTTCCCTCTTACCTTATGTATCGTAATATAATCCAATGAAGACTGGAACTGTTAAACTTTTGTACTTCCTCTTTTGACAGAAAATTAGCTCTACTAGAATAAAACAGTGAAGTAGGAAATAGATTTCCTTTTGCCCTTTGAGTTGTTTATAGTCTAGATAGATTAATTGTAAGGTGCTGCTGATTACAGAAATGTTTCTGAATGTGTCTTCTTCTGTTGTGTATTATAGAAGCAGAGAAGATAGCACAAGTGGCAAAAATTCGCTTTCAGCAGAAGGTGATGGAGAAGGAAACTGAAAAGCGCATTTCTGAAATTGAAGGTACCTTAGGGAGAGGATGATGTTCTGACTGCCCAGAGCTGCCTCTCTGCTCACAGATTGGGCTCTTGGTTGTGGTGGGTGGGAAGTTGTAGACATGTCTGGAGAAAGTAGCTGGCCTAATATGCTGGATAAATTTTTTTTTAATTTAAAACTGGAGTAACTCAACGTTTTGTTTCCTTCCTAAACTGGGGCTTATTAGCCACCTGTCTATTCTCAAGTGGACAAAATATGAAAATTACCCACAATAGGTAGCAAAAGATGTATAAAATAATCCCTGCCACCAGTTTCTTTACTACCTGTCAACAATATCAGATTAGCTGGGGAGAAAATAACTTTTCACAGAGAGTCTCAGGCTCCTGTTTTCGCTCAGTGAGAAGTTGATATTCTTTGCTGCTAGTCCTAAGGATACTTTTGCTTATATTGAGCTGCTTCATCTTTTTATTCATTAATGGATTCTGAATTAAATTCAGAAACCACAGGGAGAATACATTAAATACAGTGGAGCTTTCGTGTTTGATCTTCGTTATCTTGTGTGAAGCCTAAAGCCTGGGTGGAATGTGAGGCCTGGGATGAGGGGAGGTGGGAAAGGTGCAGGAAGAAGGAACAACTCAGTAAAAAACAAGTGGGCTCAGATAAGCCAAGAGAAGGAACTATGTGGGGGCTGGGGTTTGAAAATGCTGATGTTGCTGTAAACTTTTGAAGTGAAGTAAACAATCATAATATTGGGCAGTAGAGGCAGCTGAGAGAATGGATTGGTAACTCTTTCATGTACCCTGACTATTTTACTTGCTAGATGCTGCATTCCTAGCTCGAGAGAAAGCAAAAGCAGATGCTGAATATTACGCTGCACACAAATACGCCACGTCAAACAAGGTGACTGACTTTTTGGGACTTTCAGGGACTCTAATATGATAGAGGTGATTTTATCCATTGTCAAAGAAGGACAGTGACCAGTACATTCTCCAGAACCATCCAGTTGAATATTGTACATTCAGTGGGTTGGGACAACTTTGTGTAGTTCCTTGTTTCTTATAAAAATAAGGGATTTAGACAAAGACAAGCGTGTGTGTGCACATGCACAGGTCAGATGCTGTAAATCCATTCATTTTTATTGCTGTCCGAGGGCTCAATAGTAAAGTTGAAGAGCTTCTCCAGAAATGATAAGAGCGGCAGGAGAAGAGTAAAGTTCTTATAGAATTGCTTTCCAGATAAGGTAGCTTTTTTTTTCCCCCATAAAAGCTAAGGCTGTTTAGATCACTGTTTCTCATCAGAGAGATTCTTTGCATTTGGGCGTGAGATGGTTTTTCATCATTGAAGACTATCTTGTGCATTATAGAATGTTAGTATCATTAGTTATCATTAATCATTCCCTAAATACCCTCTTTCCCCAGGCCTTCTGTTGTGAATAGCTTCTGCATTAAGGCGACAGCTTGTTGAAAAAATTTAAGTCAGGAACATAGCTGTTAATGCAATAATTACACTCCAAAGTGAGGGAGGGTCATTGGCAGTCTTTCAGAATTGAGCTGTGAGTCTTAGGAGACCAGTAAGATAAATGGATACAGGGAGAGAGATGACTTTTGCACCAAAGTATCCTAATGGCTTTCCTCTTGTTTGCTTCACACAGCACAAATTGACCCCAGAATATCTGGAGCTCAAAAAGTATGAGGCCATTGCTTCTAACAGTAAGATCTACTTTGGCAGCAACATCCCTAGCATGTTCGTGGACTCCTCTTGTGCTTTGAAATATTCAGATGTTAGAACTGGAAGAGAAAGCACCCTCTCTGCTAAGGAAGCTCTAGAACCCTCTGGAGAGAGCTCCATCCAAAACAAGGAGAGCACAGGTTGATGCAAGAGGTGGAAATGTTCTCCCAAATCAAGATGTGGCCCAAGGGGTTAAGTGGGAACAGTGGTAATACGGACTCTTCAGATTTACAGAGAACTTGTGTTCGTCTGTTCTGCCTCTCCTGTGATAATCCTGGTTTGTCAGCTTATTGACTACAGGAGAGAGCCAGCTGTCTGGCTCTCAAAAAGTCTTTTCAGCTGCAAACTTGTCAAGTATCCTGTGTGTTCCTTTTCAAACTGGTACTCATGAATAAGGGAAAGTCTGATGCTAAGATACTGCCTGCACTGGAATGTTAAACACTAAATATATAACAAGCTGTGTTTTTCTAAGCTGAGATCTATTGAATAATGTTTACATTGGTCCCCGGGGAAATGTATACTCAGCCAGTCAAGATATACGAGGCCAGAGAGAAGACTGCCAGGATATGGTAAGTTAAAGAAGACTGATTATACCTGGAACCAAAGTTGTCTCTTTGGGGTCCAGTCCCAGCATTCATCCATGTGATTATTATCCAGGCCGCTAAGGTTCCCCAGGAAATGAGCTTCCACTTGAGCAATCATTTACTTGATAAAATTTGTACCTTTTTGTTTTCCTATAGTCAAGTTGGTGGCCTGCAGGGACGTAATCTGTGCTTTGCCACCTAACCAGAGAATCTTCACAGATTTCTAATCACTAGTTTATTGCATTAACAGGCTCAGAAAGAGTGCTTGGTTTGAAGTTGGGTGAGATGAAACCTTTGCTGTGAACCAAAGCTCTGAGGCCCTTGCATTTCCTCCATTGGGTGATGACTGCCAGTGTGTCATAACTGCCCCAGGTTATGTATGACTAAGGTGCCTGGCTTTTAACCACAGACAACTCCTTATATGTCACCTCAACTCTGACTGGCCAAGACTGGGATAGGGCTTTAACCGGAAATAGGAACAACATAAAATTCCTAGCCATTTACTGCACAGTATTGTATCATAATTGCAAGAAGTTTTTATTTTTAAAACTGGATTCGGGATGCATTCATTTGCCCCAGCACTTATGTCGAAAGACCAAGTCCTTGGGCTGCCATGGTTCCTAGCACACTGATTCTCCTTAAGGTTGTTCATCAGAAGCCCACCTGGTATGGAACAAAGAATAATCTAGAAAGCATCCTTGCTCATCTTTATCTGCTGCTCTCCTGGCCTGAGATGCTGAAATCAAAGTTGTTTCTCCAACTTTCATCTTCCCTAGGAGATCAAGATTCCCCTGACTTCTGGGCAGCCAGTGAATCTAATTTTCCATGGGAGGATGACATGACAGACTTAATCTGTGACTATAAGAGATCTACTTCACCTGGACCTTTGTTTCTTTCAGATTAACTTGCCTGGAATGGTGTGCTGCATAATTAGGTCTGAGCTTGTGCAGCTTCTTAAGACACCACTTGTATTCACCCTGTTGAAGCCAGACAGAAAAGTCTTGGGACCACTTCCAGAAACTTTTCAGCTGTCAGTCCTGATGATCTCATAACAGCTTAATGGCTTGTGCCAAACACTTCATTGGAAAAGGAAAGCCCAAATTTGAATGGGTCTTTTCGTTAGGCCTTATACTATAGAGGCATTTGTACTAAGGAGAAAATCATTTTTATTGTTACTCATTTAATTCTATAAATTCTCTACAAATGAATTTTGTGTTTTTTAACCCTCCTTAAAAGAGCTTTTGAGTTATAAAAACTCTTAACCTGTCATTGTTGCTGCAGATAAATAATGATTGTTCTGGGAAATCTGGATCATTGGCCTCTGTGCTTTCATACGTAGAGACGTTTGCTATTCACGTGAGCAAAGGCTGTTGCCCCAAAGTGATGGCTGTGAGTATTCCTGCCAGCCACAAGCCCCTGTGGCAAGGCTAAGAAGAGAAATGGTGTTGTGAAGGTTTAAAGAAAGCACTTCTGCTTAAACACCCTGTAAGCTCTGCTTCCCTGACCCACTCAGTGATCTCTTAAGTCTAGCCATCCTTCAAGGATGTTCATTTTGGCAAATATACACTGTAATCTTGATCTAAATTTATATGTGAAATGCTACCTTTTTTAAAATAAGAAACTAAATAAAATTATTTTACTATCAGTGATTTGTGTTTTTTTTCCCCCTTGCCTGTCTTAATTCTCTTCTAATATCTTAACAAGCTTGCAAGGCTGTCTTGCTCATTCGGTCAGCTAGGCAATTGTATTTACTGTAGAACTGTAGAAGATTTTATTATATGTTTTCAAGAGTACTGCCTTTCTGGTGTAAGAATTTTAAAACCAGGGTTTCAGCTGTTTCCTGACTCCTGGAATTTAACAAGGGATCTTCTGATTCTTTGTGGAGACAGGGCCAGCAGCAGAGGAGTAGAGGGAGTATAGAGCGTCATGCCGGTTGGAGCCTTCCCCCTGAGCTAAAATGCTTCTTACACTGAAGAAGGGAGGTGGCAGCCATACTGATGGAACAAGGACAGTTTTATAAATTGAAATCAGCAAAAGTGTAATATAACTAACTTCACTAATTCAAATGTTGTTGGCAGCCCAAGAGCCAGAATTGCACTTGCTATTCACAAGCACTGTAGATAGCCTCCTAGGGACAATTTCCTAATGATGTTGTGCCAGCAGGGACTGGCAGTTGAGAGTTTTGGAGAAAGCAGTCGTTTACTCGGATTCCTCTGGGATCCAATCTTAAGGTCTCTTGCGTTAGCTGCTGCAGATCAGGAACTTTAATTTGAATTGTTTATCCTAACAGGCCTTTGATAAACGTTAAAATGACTTGATTTCTGCTTCTTGCTGGGAAGAGAGAAATGTGTAAATTAGAAATATGGCTTCTCATTTTTTGTTTTTTTTTTTTATTTGTTTGTTTGTTTGTTTAAAGATTTATTTATTTGAAAGGCAGAGATACAGAGAGGAAGAGGCAGAGAGAGAGAGAGAGAGGTCTTCCATCCACTAGTTCACTCCCCAGATGGCTGCAATGGCTGGGGCTGTGCCAATTCGAAGCCAAGAACCAGGAGCTTCTTCCAGGTCTCCCACGTAGGTGTAGGGTTCCAAGGACTTGGACCATCTTCCACTGCTTTCCCAGGCCATGGCAGGAAGCATGGTAGTGGAGCAGCCAGGACTCAAACCAATGCCCGTATGAGATGCTGGCATTGCAGGTGGCAGCTTTACCCGCTATGCTGCAGCACTGGCTCCACAGCTTTTTTTACTATGTGGTTTATGATTAAGTCCCAACTATATGCATGTAAGACCTTGCATGGTCTGACCCCTGCTGACATCCTAAGGTTTGTGAATGTACCTTTTCTCTTTCCCTTTGCATAAATGTTTTTCCATCTGCCTGACTCATTTTTCCTCCCTTGTAGCACTAACTTTCCTTTGCTAATTCCTAATGAGCCACCTTTTTCAGAGAGATTACCTTGTGAACTGCTTGCTTGGGTTAGCATGCTATTACATCCCTGTCTGTATAATAATATGTAACTAAGAGAAATTATTTAACATTTCTAAACCTGTTTACTCATCCTTGTGGATGGAGCTTCATTGGGTTCAACAAGGTACGTTGACACACCGGACATAATAACTTAGATGTGATTGGGAAACATAAGGTCACCTGGTCTGCTGGAGTCCATGCATGTTTGTCTCTTGAGTAGACTAAAGTTCCCCAGTTGGGGGAGAGAGAACACAGTTACTGATTCATACAAGTGCATAATAAAACACATTGGTATGTCCTCTGCAGCTGTGAGCTAAGCTGGCTAGATTTTAAACCTCAAACAGCACTCTAGGAACATCCCAACAAGATGGGCCAGCTTCTCAGCTATCTCCTGAGCTCTTGTCTTTTATATGCATTTAGGACTAACTTGCTGTTAATTCGTTGCTCACTCCTAGTGTGCATTACTACATAGAGCACAACTCAGAGTGACATTTTACTCTTCGCACTTACCATGCACTGTATTTTGAATTTTTTTTCCAAAAAGCATGTGTTGGAATCTTAATCCCCCCTACACAGTGTTAGGAAATGGGGCCTAATGAGATCAGTAGGCCACAAGAGGAAGTGAGTGGATTGTTATTGTAGGGAGTAGGTTATTATAAAAAGAAGAGTTTGGTCTCTGGCTCTCCCACTTCCCTACCTTGTCTCCCTCTACCCTTCCTCACTTCCACCTGGGGTGATGCAGCTTCTTGACCTGAGACTTGCCAGACTCCAGAACTGAGGGAAATAATTTCCTGTTTATGAGTTACGCTGTCTGGTCTTGTTACAGTAGTACAAAATGGACTAACATGGGAAACTGGTCCCAGAAGAGTGGGGTGTTGCTATAACAAATACCTAAAAGTGTGGAAGCGGCTTTGGCATTGGACAATGGGCAAATGCTGTAAGAATTTGGAGCAGGCTAGAAAAACCCTAGATCGCCATGAGTAGAGATTAAGGGTGGTTTTGATGAGGGCTCAGAAGAAAGGAACTATAGAGAAACTGAAACTTCGTAGATACTAAGTGTTCAGGATGTTAGTAGAAATGTGGATGTAAGAGCAATTCTGATGCAGTCTCAGATAGAAGGGAGGAACAGGGTCCTGAAAACTGGAGGAAACACCATTCTTGTTACGACAGGACAAAGAATTTGGCTGAATTGTGTTCATGCCGAAGGCAGAATTTAAGAATGGACTGGGACCGGCACTGTGGTGTAGCGGGTGAAGCCGCCACCTGCAGTACCAGCATCCCAAATGGGCATCAGTTAGAGTCTTGGCTGCTCCACTTCCCATCCAGCTCTCCTATGGCCTGGGAAAGCAGTAGAAGGTGGTCCAAGTCCTTGGGCCCGTGCACCTGCATGGGAGACCCAGGAAAATCTCCTGGCTCCTGGCTTCAGATCAGCACAGCTCTGGGCGTTGTAGCCATCTGGGGAGTGAACCAGCGGATGGAAGACCTCTCTCTCTGTGGCTCTGCCATTTCAAATAAATCTTTAAAAAAAAGTGAACCAAAATATCAGGTGGAAGAAATTTCAGAGTACGATATTGAAGGAGCTGTGTGACTTAACTGCATGTATTAAGATGTGAAAAGAAAGAAATGGTTGAAAGGAGTTTATAGTTAAGATGGAAACAGAATTTAGGTATTTAAAGGGTACTCAGCCTGGTGACATACAGAATGCAAAAGAAAACCAAGGATGTGGCCATTTGACCATCTGCTGAATAGATTTCCTATGGATAGAAGAAACCCAGAGGCCAGCACCTTGATCTTGGACATCTCCTCTTCCAGGAAGTGTGAGGCAGTAAGTTCTTTTCATTATTAATTACCCGGTCTCAGGTATTCTCTTAAACAGACCAGGACACCTAGTTTCTTTGGAATTTGTACCTATCTGCAGTTTTTTTCCTCAGTAACTCTTTTTTAATTTTTCTACCTTCTGTCTTATTTCTGACTTTATCTTAATTTCTGTAAATGTTTATTGAGCCCCTACTGTGTACCAGCTGCTGAAGTAGCCAATCATAGAGCTTGGTGTGTGGGCTGGGGTAGTACAGTAAGTAAGTAGACAGGTGTACCAGTGCAAGTACCACATCAAAATGGACTCTTGAGTGCTATGGAGCACTGATGAATGTCCACCCAGTCTGGTGTCTGATCTGAGCCAAGTATTTAGGGATGGACAGGAGGCAGCCAGCCAGCTGAGGAGGATGGTAGTGATAATAGAATGTATTGGAGGGAACGAGAGAACCATATGCTATTGCATTTTAAAATACAGCTCATTGAGTCCCTTTTCCTCAGCAGTGCCAGGTGGCATGAAAGACTTAATCATAAGCCCTTATTAATAATACTTCCCATTTATTGGGTATAGCCCAGGTCCTCATCTGCAGCCCATTTTCTTTTTGAATGCCCACAACAACCTTATGAGTGTTTCCTGTTATCTTCATTTTACAGCTGAGATTTGGTGAGGCTGCTTTACCACAGAGCACATGGATAACCAGTGACGGGTTTGAACTAGTTGTGTTCCAGATCCAAGCTCTTTACAACAGCCCTTTATGTTGTCCCTTGAAACACTTAGCTTTAGGGTAACGGAAACTCTACATAGGGGAGATTTCAGAGGAGGTATAGCCTACACCAGAAGTCAGGAAAATGGGTGAGTGGATGGTTAATGGTGATGGGAAGTGATGAACCAAAAACTGACTTATCTGCTCTCTGCAGGGCTTGGAAGAAGTGTTCCAGGTAAGGCTTGGCAGTGTGACAGCTAATTACAGAAAGGTAAGATCACTGGGGTCTGGAGGTGCAGCTCCCCTAAACAAGTGGACATACAGTGAGTGCTGGTTTCCCACCCAGATTCTGCATTCTCAGTGTGAAGTGTTCATGCTGACAGCTCTCAGCTAAGTTGTCTGCAAACGTTTCCCTTGGCTGTAGAAAGTCCCCTTGCCCAGGGTTATACCCCTTCCCTGGGGATAGCCCCCATTTAATAAGTAGTCGATACAGGGGTAGAAAAGCCAGGAAAGTTACTTGAACCGTGCAGTTCGTCCAGAAATTTCTGCCTTGGTTGTCTCTATCTGCAAGTATGTGAGGATTTGCATCTTAATATGCATAATACTTATAACTGGAATCCAGACACAGAAGGGAAGTTCTGACAAACTCGGTACATCTGATTCCTCTGGTTCCCTGGTAGCTCTAAGTATGGCTGTGGCTGTGATGGGACAGTTTCACACAACATCAACTTTGTTTCCTCTGCATCTTGCCTCAAACACTGTGAAGCTATCAGTCTACACACTGGCTTAGCCCAAAGGAGCACAAGAACTAATACCCACCCCGGGTCAACCCTCAACCACTGGAAGACAGGAACACAAATGGCTAGAGCAGAGGGGAGCCAAGATCTTTTCAATGGAGACCGCAACTTTCTTGACACAACAGGAAGAACAATGTGAACATCAAATTAAATCCAGTTTGGGGCTGGTTTTGTCGTGCACCAGGCTAAGCTGCCACCTGTGAATCCCATATGGGCACTAGTTCAAGTCCCATCTGCTCTATTTCCAATCTAGCTCCTTGCTAAATGTACTTGGAAAACAAGTGGAAAATGGCCCAAGTGTTTGGACTCCTGCCACCTTGTGGAGACCTGGATGAAGTTCCATTCAGACTCCTGGCTTCAGCCTGACCCAGACCTGGCTGTTGCAGCCGTTTGGGCAGTGAACCAGCGGATGGAAGATCTGTCTCTCTCCTCTTTCTCTGTAGCTCTGCCTTTCAAATAAATATTTTTAAGAATTAAATCCAGCTCAACAAATGTTTGTTGAATATTTGCTATGTGCCATGAAACCCAAACTGTGTAAAAGTGATGAACCAATGATGGACGACCCAACATTGAGTACAGTAAGCATAGTCTCTGCTCAGAATCAAGTCTCTTGGGAAGGTTGACCTTGAAGAATTCCAGATATGGTAAGACTACACCAGAGGAATGTAGTGCCAGAAGAATGTAAATAAGAGAGGGGAAAGATAAAGTGAGGAAAAAGCACTAGCCAGTTGAAAATCAGGGAATAAGTCACCAATGAAAAGGTAACCCAGGTGAGGGGGAGTTTGGCACAGTGGTTAAGGTGCCACTTGCTCACCCCATGTTTGGAGTGCCTAGATTCAACTGCTGGTTCCACTTCCCATTCCAACTTCACATTCCAACATACCCTGGGAGACAGCAGGTGAGAGCTCAAATACTCGAATCTCTGCCATCCATGTGGAAGACCTAGGTTGACCTCAGCTCATGGCTTCAGCCTTGCCCAGCCCTAGCTGTTGGAGTTATAGGCACTTGAGGGGTGACAGGAGGTTCATAATTTTTTCTCTCCTCTTTTCAGATTTTTTTAAAGTTAAACTTAATTTTAAAGTGAACAAATTATTTTGATAGACATTTTACCAGAGTGGATATGCAAATGGCCATTAAGAACATGGAAGTTGTTCAACACGGTTTTCTTTTGTTTTTGTTTTTATTTTTTGCCAGGCAGAGTTAGACAGTGAGAGAGAGACAGAGAGAGAAAGGTCTTCCTTCCATTGGTTCACTCCCCTAATGGCTGTTACGGCCAGCGGTGTGCCTATCTGAAGCCAGGAGCCAGGTACTTCCTCCCAGTCTCCCATGCTGGTGCAGGGACCCAAGCGCTTGGGCCATCCTCCTCTGCCCTCCTGGACCACAGCAGAGAGCTGGACTGGAAGAGGAGCAACTGGGACTAGTACCTGGTGCCCCAACCAGGACTAGAACCCAGGGTGCTGGAGCCACAGGCAGAGGATTAGCCAAGTGAGCCACGACGCCAGCCTCAACACGTTTTTAGAGATATGTGATAAGATACCACTGCATACCCACTGGAAGGGCTGTAATGGAAAAAATATATGTTGGCAAAGATGTGAAGAAATTGGGCTTCTCATATGTTGCAAGTAGGAATGTAAAATGATGCAGCCGCATTGGAATACATTTTGATAGTTTCTCAAAACGTTAAATGTAATTATCCTTAAGGCCCAGATATTCCACTCCTAGGCATATGCCCGGAGTTGAAACAGGTCCACACAAACAACAGCACCTGAATGTCATAGTAGTCAAAAGATAGAAACAAACCAAATACTATCAACTGATGAATGAATCAATAGAACAGTATATCCAACCATGGATTCTTATTCCATAAAGAGGAGTGAAGTACTGGGGAATTCTGCAATATGGATGAACCTTGGAAACCTGCTAAGTGAAAGACAAAAGGCTACATAGTATATAATTCTGTTTGCATCAGATGTTCAGAATGGGCAGATGCATAAGGACAGAAAGTACACTGGTGCTGACTGAGTCTGAGAGGAGGAGGAAATGAAGAAAGCCGATGAATATGGGGTTTCTTTTGGGGTAATGAAAAGATCCTGAAATTTTATTTTGGCAGTTTGTTGCACCACTAAGTATATGAAAAACTACTGAATTGAACACTTTGACAAGAATGAATTGTATATAGCATATGAATTACAAGCATATCTCAAACTGATAGTGAAAAAAAAAAGTTCAAGCAGTAGTATAAAAATCTCAGTTCCAGAACCCTCCAGGAAGGGGAAAAAACATCTGTATGGGCACAATGTAATTAGTGGGATTGTGAGCACCCAAAAATGAGACGAGAGGTTTGTTGTGGCTGGCCTTGTAAGCCTTGTTACACATCTCTTTTTCCAAAGGCTGGAAACCTTTCAAGAGTTGAAGCAGGGGTTGGCAGGGTTAGCTGGTTTTAAAACTGCCCTTTCCCAGCATGTTTACTAGTGCACTATTCGCCTGCTTGCAACATCCAAATCAACATTAAATTTCTAACTTTTCACAGTATTTGAAAGTCAACAAGCAACAAAAACATCAGGAACACTGGTTCCACAGAAGGTACTGGAAAGAATACAGAAAAGCACATGAACTCCCCAAGCTGATTAACTGTCCCTTGGTTCTCCATTAACAAGCCCGTCTCTGGCTTTGGCCCCATTCCACCTTAACTGACCGCAAAGCTCTAAAATTCCTCCTGACCACTGTGCAGAGACTTTCATAGGGCCCGGCTATGGCTGTAGGCTAAGCCTTTGCCTGCGATGCTGCCAGTCCATGTCCCAGCTGCTCCTTTTCCATCCAACTCTGCATATGGCCTGGGAAAGCAGTGGAAGATGACCCAAGTGCTTGGGCCCCTGCTCTCATGTGGGAGATCCAGAACTGGAAACTCCTGGCTTCAGGTTGCCCAGTTCTGGTCGTTGTGGCCATTTGAGGAGCAAACCAGCTGATGGAAAACCTTTCTCTGTCCCTCCCCCCTCCTCTCTCTATCTCTGTAACTACCTCAAATAAATAAAATCTTTTTTTAAAAAATGCTTTCATGAATGGAAGCTAATGAGCGAATTTGTTTAATGGAAGTAAATAGTCTGCCATGAGAAACAAAAATATGTCCCTGAAATGAGAAAAGTAACAAAACCAGTTAATTTTACTGCTACATAGATTTTTAATGTTGACTATAGGAAATAATATATAGGAAGTAATACTAGAAAACCACAGTAGATTTTGGAGAATATTTTAATTAACTTTATCATAGTACTAATTAAATCCCCCATGAAATACTGTATAGATCATGAGACATTAATAAGACTTGTCTCAAAGAATAAGATCATTCATTTTTTTAATTTTTATTTGCATGTTATTTGAAAAGCAAAGAAAGATTTTCCGTATGATGATGTACTCCCCAAATCTCTACAACAGCCATGACTGGGCCAGGCCAAACCCAGGAGCCCAGAACTCAATCCAGATCTTCCACATGGGTGGCAGGGAGCCAGCTAACAACAGTCATCCGTTGCCTCCCAGGTGTGCATTCGCAATGGCTGGAGTCAGAAGTGGAGCTGGAACTCGAACCCAGACACTCCAGTATGGGATGTGGGTATCCCGAGTGTTGTCTTAACTGCTGTGTCAAACATCATCTCAAGCATTAGATATTTTAAATGCAAATAAAAATGAGGTAATATTTTTAGACTACTAAGTTACTAAATGGTTTATTTGTGTTTGTTGTAATGTAATATATATATCATAAAATTTACTATCTTAACCAAGTTTCAATAGCAGTAAGACCGTTCAGAGTATTGTGGAACCATCACCATTAGCCATATCAAGAAATTTTTCAGCATACCAAACAGTAACTCCCCCTTTTCCTCTTCTTAGCAACTCCTTGTAACTTACCTCTCTTCTGCTTTCTGTGCCCATGAATTTTTTATTGGAGACAACTCATATAAGTAGAATCATGACATATTTATCATCTTGTGTCTGGCTTATTTCACTTAACAATTTTCAAAGCTCATGTTGTAGTGCATATTAGAATTTTAGCCTTTCTTCAGGATGAATAAAATGCTATTGTACATACCACGCTTTGCTTATCCATCTGTTAGTGAATTCATATTCACTAAGACTTTGAACTACTAAGAGATGTGATAAAAATGATGTTTGAGGAGGACAGCTCTGACAGCTTGTGTTTTCCAAGGCAGATCTCAGAATATTCTTTCTGATAATTTATAAGTCAATAATTTCAATAGTTTTACAAAGCTCTAAAAGATAAAATGAAGTTATATATGTAATAAATCAGTGCTGAGAAGAATGGAAATGCTTAGAAAATCAAAGCACTAAAGCTACAGATTTTCTGAATGATAGGCAAGAAATGAACCATTCTTGAACTTCAAAAAAGTAAACAAACCCAAAACCTGTTCCCTTTTTTTTTTTTTTTTTTTTACCTTTCCCCAAGTCCAAGAGCTCAGACCAGCCTTTGCCCAACCGGGCACACACTCTGCACAAACCTTTGCTTCCTAACAGGTCACCCAGACAGTTGCTAACATCTAGGAGCTACAATGGGACTGCTGACAATCTCTACTGCTCTTGTGGTTTGTGTCACTTGCCTGATTTTCCTTTTTGTGTGGAAGAAAAGTCACAGAGGGGGAAGGCTTCCCCCTGGCCCAACTCCCCTTCCTATCATTGGGAATATGCTGCAGCTCAACCTCCGCGATATCCCTGCATCTCTCTCCCGGGTAAGGAATTTTGACTCTGGGCTGTGGGATGACTCTCAGGTCTTCTCATCACATGAGCATTGGAGTGTTGTTTTTGTATTAACAGATGTACAGAGTTCTCTTTTTTATAGGATAGGATCACATTTAGAGTGGGTAGTAATGGGTGTTAGAGCTGACTTGATGTACTGGTTGAGTTATAATATCTGAGAACTGAGGGATTCGAGCATATTTTAACTTATAGGCTTCTAGTCCCCTTGAAAAAGTTCATGGAAAATAGCATTTTAAAAATAAGTTGATTTTTGTATGAAAGAGTTGCAAAATGCACACAGGTTCTTTTTTTCCAAAATGCATGTTTTCCATGAACTTTTTGATCCTTTGTATATGTGGATTTCATATTTTATACCCAAAGAAGCCTATTTTTAATTCTGTTTTTCACAATTTTTGAAGTATCTTCATATAACATCAAAAGGCAAGCCAGCAAATTAATGATGTGCTAAATGTCCTTTTATGTTGTTGCTGTTATTGTTATACACTACATGATTTATGGGAGGCTTTTTCAGCTTCCTGGATATGACCCCCGCCTCCCTCCCCAACACCCTGCTCCAGTACAGCCCAGCTCAGCTACCATGGCTTTTACAGCTGGAAAAATTCTGTCTCCATGAGCTCATTGTGCAAAAACATTCTCCAAGACATAGGAAACAGCACAAGAGATTTCTCAGGTTGTGAGCCCTAGCACTAAGTAATTAATTAGTTAGACATGTAATGTGCCCCTCCTGTTTGACAAGATGTCTTTTAGACTCTGGGAATATTCCAGTGAACAAAAGAGGATAAAAACCTTGCCTTTGCATAACTTGCTTTCTGGTAGGGGGAGCCAAGCAAAAACCAAAATGAGTCAAGTATTTGTATTCTGTATATCTCCCATATTATAAATGCTATGGAGAAAAATAGAAGGGTAAGCAGAGGTTATTTTTAATAGCTGTTTTTTTAGAGCCATTATAGGTTCACAGCAAAACTGAGCAGAAAATACAGTTCTCGTGTACCCTCTGCGCCTTCCCCCAACATGTGCAGCCCCCTCCATCATTGACGTTCCACACCAGGGTAGTACGTTTGTTAAAACTGAGGAGTCTACAGGCTCCATTGCTTACACTAAGGTTCACTCTTGGTGTTCTACCTTCTATGGGTTTGGACAAATGTTTAATGTACCTCTTTCCACCATTATAGCATCCAAAAAACATTATACCACCCTGAAATCCGTATGATCTGCCTGTTCATCTCTCCTCCACCACACTGTGCACCTCCAACCTCTTGGCAAACACTGATCTTCTCATTGCATTTGTAATTTTGCCTTTTCTGGGTTTTCATACAGTTAGAATTAGACTATAGTAAGATTTTCACATTGCTTCTTTTGCTTAGTAATATGCATTTAATATTTTCCATGTCTTCTCACGACTTGATAGCTCGTTCCTTATTAGCGCTGAGTAACATGTTCTTGTCTGGATGTACCGCAGTTTATTCTCCTACTAGAGGACATCTCGATTGCCTCCCTGGTTTTGGCAGTTGTGAGTAAAGCTACTGTAAACATCCACGTGCAGATTTTTGTGTGGACATAAGTTTTCAGCTCTACTGGGTAAGTACAAAGAAGTGCAGCTGCCAGATGGAATGGTGAGGATATGCTTAGTTTGGTGAGAAACTGCCAAACTGTCTCAGGGTGGCTGTACCCTTTTTTGCCTTCCTGCTGGCAAGGAATGAAAGTTCCTGTTGTCCCACATCCTTACTGACATTTGGTGTTGTCTGTGTTTTGCATTTTGGACCTTCTGATAGCTGTGTAGTAATATCTCTTTGTTGTTTTAATTTGTAGTTCCTTAATAATATGTGATAAGGAACATCTTCTCATATATGCATTTGACATCTGTATAACTTACTTGATGAGATACATATTCATGTCTTTGGCCTATTTTCTAATCCAGTTGTTTGTATTCTGATTGTTAAGTTCTAAGAGCTCTTTGTAAATTTTGGATGAGTACTTTATCAGAAATGTCTTTTGCAAATATTATCTCCCATATTGTGGTCTTCTCATCCTCTTTATGGTGAATTTCACAAAGCAGAAGTTTTTAAAGTCCAGTTTGTCAATTATCTCTTTCATGGATCATTCCCCTGATATTATATCTGAAAAGTCATTGCCATAACCAAGGTCATCTAGGTTTTCTCTTATGTTATCTTCTAGGATTTTTATAATTTTGCAATTTATAATCAAGCCTGTGATCCATTTTGAGTTACTATTTGTGAAACGTATAAGGTCTGTGTAAATTTTTCATGCTTTTTATGGAGACTTCTAGTCCTACTATCATTTGTTGAAAAGAAAAAGACTCCTTTTTCCATTTTACGGCCTTTACTCTTTTGTCAAAAATCAGTCGGCTATATTTATATGGATCTGTTTTGGGGCTTTCTAGTCTGTTCTGTTGATACATTTGTCTCTTTTTTTCCCCTACCTCACTCTTTTGCATACTGTAGCTTTATAGTAAGTCTTAAATTGAGTAGTGTCAATTGACTAGTTTGTATTTGTTGTCCATCTATATAGACTTTATAACTAGTTGTCAGTATCTGCAAAATAAGTTGCTAATAAATTGACTGGGATTACATTGACACTAAAGATCAAGTTGGGAAGACTTCATGTTGGCAATTTTGAACTTCTTGTTTTTGAATATATACTATCTCTCAATGTATTTAGTTCTTAAATTTATTTCATCATATTTTTAGTTTTCCTCATATTTATATCTTTTTTAAAAAAATTTATTTGTTGGGGCCAGCACTGTGGCACAGCAAGTAAAGCTGCCAACTGTGGCACTAGCATCCCATATGGGCACCAGTTCAAGTCCCCACTGTTCCACTTCAGATCCAGCTCCCCGCTAATGCTCCTGGGAAAGCAACGGAACATGGCCCAACAGCTTGGGCCTGCACCCACGTGGGAGACCTGGAAGAAACTCCTGGCTCCAGATCAGTGCAACTCTGACCATGATGGCCATTTAGAGAGTGAACCAGTGGATGGAACAGCACTCGCTCTCTCTCTCTCTCTCTCTCTCTCTCTTTCTCTGTAACTGCCTATCAAATAAATAACTCCTTATTTATTTATTTATTTGAAAGGTTTTTCAAATAAAGATTTATTTATGTGAAAGGCGGAGTTGGAGATGGGGGGAAGAGGAGAGAGAGAGAGAGACAGACACAGAGAGAATATCTTTCCTACGTTAATTCACTCCCAACTGGCTGCAACAGCCAGTGCTAGGTCAGGCCAAAACCAGGAACTTGGAAATCTATCCAGGTCTCCCACATGAATCGTAGGGGCCCAGATACTCTGGCCACCTACCATTGCTTTCTCAGACACATTAGCAGGGAGCTGGAGCAGCAGTGGAACAGCCAGGACTTGAACCAGCACTCACATGGCATGTCAGTTTCACAGGCAGTAGCTCAACCTGCTGTGCCACAATGCCAGCCCTCCTCATAAATATCTTTTTACATATTTTATACACACATACACACAATCATGCACTTCAGAGTGCCAGTTATAATGGTGGTCTCATAAGATTATTGCTTAGGGATATCATAGTAATCTTAGTTTGTCTAAGTGCACTCTATGATGTGGAAACAATAACAAAATAATCTGACAATACATTTCTCAGGCTGTTTCCTTGTCTTCAAGTGACTTGACTGTATATCACTTTTATGGGTACTACTGTAAATGATACTGTGTTTTTAATTTTGCTAGTATTTAGGAAATTGACTGACTTGTTTATACTAGCCATGTATCCTGTAACCTTGCTACAATTACCTGTTAGTTCT
The DNA here is from genome assembly GCA_949820135.1 of Sylvilagus floridanus. NCBI lineage: Eukaryota > Metazoa > Chordata > Mammalia > Lagomorpha > Leporidae > Sylvilagus > Sylvilagus floridanus. Next base: position 52,263,236 of record OX463235.1, on the reverse strand, counting down.
GGGAGGTTTTCTTCCTGTTGATTCTTTCAAATTTTCTATAGACAATCATGTCATATGTGAGCAAAGATAGTTTTTTTTTTTTTAAGATCTATTTATTTGAAAGGCAGAGTTACAGAGAGGCAGAGCAGAAAAAGAGAGAGTCTTCCATCCGCTGGTTCACTCCCCAATTGGCCGCAATAGCTGGAGCTGGGCCGATCTGAAGCCAGAAGACAGGAGCTTCTTTCCAAGTCTCCCACAAAGGCACAGGGGCCCAAGGACTTGGGCCATTTTCCACTGTCTTCCCATAGCAGTGGCTGGATAGGCCATAGCAGAGAGCTGAATCAGAAAAGTAGTAGGCCGGCACCGCGGCTCACTAGGCTAATCCTCCGCCTGGGTACCAGTACTCCGGGTTCTAGTCCCAGTTGGGGCACCGGATTCTGTCCTGGTTGCTCCTCTTCCAGTCCAGCTCTCTACTGTGGCCCACGTGCTTGAGCGTCTGCACCCGCATGGGAGACCAGGAAGAAGCACCTGGCTCCTAGCTTCAGATCGGCACAGCATGCCAGCCGTAGCAGCCATTTGGGGGGTGAACCAACAGAAGGAAGACCTTTCTCTCTGTCTCTCTTTCTCTCACTGTCTAACTCTGCTTGTCCAAAAAAAAAAAAGTAGTAGTTGGGACTCGACCTGGCACCCAAATGGAATGCCAACACTACAGGCAGTAGCTTTACCCGCTATGCTATAGCACTGGCCCTTATTTATTTAATATATATACCGTTTATTTTATTTTCTCCTCTTACTGTATTAGCTAGAACTTCCATATGTTGAAAACCAGTTGTGCAAGGGCATATTCTCACCCTGTTCTTAACTATATCAGGAAAGCTTCTAGTTTTTCATGATTAAGTATAATATTAATTATAGGGTTTTTGGGATTAGCCTTTATCAAGCTGAGGAAATTCTCATCTATTCTTATTTTATCTTTTATTGTGAGTTCTCTTCATAAAAAGATGTTGGAGTTGGTCAAGAGATTTTTTATGTCTACTGATACAATCACTTTTTTCACTTGTTGATATGATCTTCCCTTTCATTTTCCAGTTTTTTTAAATCCCTGCTTTTCTGTTGTATGAGTTTCTACTGACATATCCTGAAACTTAGAGCTTCTTTCTTCAGTCATGTCCAGTCTACTGAGAAGCCCGTCAAAGGTTCTTCATTTCTCTTAGCCTTTTTGATCCATATTGTTTCTTTTTTTTTTTTTTTTTGAATTCTTTCTTGGGATTTCTATTTCTGTTTTCATTGCATGTTGTCTACATTTTCCATTAGAGCCCTTGACAAAGTAATCATAGTTGTTTTAAATTCATGGTCTGATAAACACAACATCCCTGCCTTATCTGAGTGCTATTCTGGTGCTTTTTCTTTCTCTTCAGGCTATGTTTTTTGCTTTTTAGTATGCCTTGTAATTTCTGTTGAAAGACAGATATTACAAGTATGTGTCAGATCAAAGGAACTCTGGTAAACTGGTGTTAATGATGGGGTGATAAAGTGTGTGTGTTTGAGGGCAGTGGTCGGGGGAGGAACTATTTTTTGGCTCTATGATTATGTCTCAGTCTTTTAGTGGCCTATGCCCCTGGACTGTGCACTTTGCAAGTGCTTCTCGGTTCCCTGTGTCTCAGGTAGGATAGGCTGGATGAAGAGAGCTGAAATTGGGCATTTTCTTTTCTCCTGTAGGGAAAGTTACAAAAGACTGAAGCTCTGTATTTCCCTTCCCCCACATTGGTTAGGCTCTGGTAAAATATTTTTTCTGGAAGGTAAATCTTGATAAGATTAGAATGCTTTGGTATATGTATCTCAAATAGTTGTTTTCCCTCTTCCAGAAGCACAAGGGATTTTTCTAGAATATTCACTGTGAAAACTTGGTAGTACTCATGGAGGCAGAACTTATAAGTGTGCCCCCTTCCCGGGTCGGACCCTCCACTAAAGTTGTTAAGTCTTGGACTTGTCCACATTGGAAGCACCAACAATTTGACAATTATAGCTCAGCTTTTCCTGCTCTGGTGTTGGTTCCCTGGGGCAGTTTCTGCTCCCATTTGTTGTTATTCTCTGTGTCTGCCAATAGGTTTCTCTAATACTGGGGACAGAAGTTTGTCTTAGGGTCTTACTTATCTGACAGGCCTAAGAAAGTTGTTGATTTTTCACTTTGTTTTATTTTTCACATTAGGACAGAATGATAACTTCCAAGTTTCTTACATTCCAAACCAGAAACCTAAGTCCAGAGGTTTAAACTTTAAATAGGGTATCTGGGGGAAAACTTCATCAAAAAGGTAATATTTGAACAAAGACTTCAAGGAGGTGACGGAGAAAGCCATGTGGTTAATCTGAGACTAAAACATTCCATGCAGAGAGAACAAGGTCTAAAACTCTGCCACAGAAGGTGTATGGTGTACTCAAGCCAAAGCAAGCAGTCAGCACAGATAACAAAAAGGGAGAGAGGGGGCAGGAGTAGGGCATGATGTTGAGGAGGTACAGAGTATCAGATCACACAGAACTTCGTTGTGTGTTTTTTTTTAATTTTTTATTTTAATTTAATTTTTTTATTTGACAGAGAGAGAGACAGAGAGAAAGGTTTTCCTTCCGTTGGTTCACTCCCTAAATGGCCGCTACGGCCAGAACTATACCAATCTGAAGCCAGGAGCCAGGTACATCCTCCTGGTCTCCCATGCAGGTTTTGTGGTGTGTTTTAATAATAATAACAGCATGGTATGGTTTATGTTTAACCAGGTAACTCTGGAGACTTAAGAATTAAGAGTAGATCATAAAGGAACTAAGAGAAGCAGGCATTCTCAACAACACTGATCTAAGGAGAGCTACTGGTATCTTGGACCAGTACAGTAACAAAGAGGATGGTGTAAAGTGGCTAAAATCTAGATACTTCTGGAAGATGGAATCAAATGATGATAGAATGAATGTGGGATATAAAATAAGGGAAGAGTCAAGAATGGTTTCTGGGTTTTTGACTGAGCGGTGCCACCACACACTTGATCTTAGCCAAAAGGCCGAGAAGTGATGGTGCCACTAAGTAAGATAGGGGAGATTATTGGAGTTATCTGTTTGTCTGATAGAAGGGATGTAAGCAAAAGAAGATGTAGACAGCTCTGTCTTAAACAAATTGTTTCAAAATCATACTAAATATCTCAGTGGAGATGTGAGTAGGCTGTTGGATATAGTAGGCTACAATTCAGGGGAAACTACATATATATAGATTTGGGAGACAGAATATAGAATGTATTTAAAACCAGCCAGTGCCACGGCTCAATAGGCTAATCCTCCACCTGCGGCGCCGGCACACCAGGTTCTAGTCCCAGTTGGGGGCGCCGGATTCTGTCCCAGTTGCCCCTCTTCCAGGCCAGCTCTCTGCTATGGCCCCGGAAGGCAGTGGAGGATGGCCCAAGTCTTGGGCCCTGCACCCCGTGGGAGACCAGGAGAAGCACCTGACTCCTGGCTTCGGTTCAATGCAGTGCACTGGCCGCCGCAGCCATTGGAGGGTGAACCAGCAGCAAAAAGGAAGACCTTTCTCTCTGTCTCTCTCACTGTCCACTCTGCCTATCAAAAAAAAAAAAAAAAAAAGAATGTGTTTAAAACCACAAGACTGGATGGGATCACGGAGGGAATGGGTGGACTAAACCATAATCCCAGGCACCCCAACACTTAAGTGTCTGTGAGATGATGGAGAGCACACGTGGAGCCTGGGCCTGAGCCGTCGGAGGTGGGAAGAACACCAGGAGAGCGTGGTGTCATGCAGTCCACAGGAAGGACCTGTCTCAAGGAGTGCTTTGATCATGCCTAACCAATGATTGGTGAAAGAAAATGAAATTCGGCCAAGTAAAGGTTTTTAGGCATCTGTATAAAAACAGTTTTCAGTGGAGTGGTATGACCAATATCTTGATTAGTGTGATTTAAAAAGAGAATAAAGAAATTAGAAATAGCAGATATAGATGATTTTTAGCAGATGTATTTATTTATTTGAAAGGCAGAGTTACAGAGTGGGAGAGACAGAGAGGAGGTCTTCCATCATGATTGGTTCACTCCCCAGATGGCAACAACAGCTGGAGCTGTGCCGATATGAAGCCAGGAGCCAGGAGCTTCCTCTGGGTCTCCCACACAGGTGCAGGGGCCCAGGGACTTGGGCCATCTTCCACTGCTTTCCCAGATCATAGCAGAGGCTGGTCTGGAAGTGGAGCAGCTGGGACTCAAACTGGCACCCATATAGGATGCCGGCACTGCAGGCGGCAGCTTTACTCGCTAAGCCACAGCGCCGCCCCCAGATGATCTTTTCAAACAGTTTAGCTATTTTAGAGGAGTGTCATGCCACAGTAACTAGAAGGGAATGAAACCCAGTGCACAAATTGGGGAGTTGGCTTTCTTTTCTTGAGCATAGATAGTCTTTAATAGAAAATTGTGTACATTTCCAATTATTTCTGTTACCTCTGGATTTAAAATTAAAAGAAGAGGTCCTAGCAGTTTGTGCTCCAAAATACAGAGTATTCAGAGGAACAAAGGAAGCAAGTTTTGTTTTCTGGGACATAGAAAAGAGTAAAATATGATAAAGTTATCCACCATTTATGGGGAAAGTGACAGAAAAGAAAATGCAGAAAGGAAAAGCAATGGGAAGGGGGTAGGAAATGAGGAGGAGAATGAAAGAGAAAACTCAGGGAGCCAGAAGAAAAAAACTAAGTGGTGATTTTATTAACTATTTTCTCTTAGAAGTAATCATCATAAAAAATAGGGATCAAATTAATATGCAAATGAATTTTTAAATATAATTTGTAATTTCAAAGATGAACCTTCTCATATACCATTACATATCCTCCTAAAACTAATTTCAAATGGTTGCTTTAAGTTCAATGGGATGGATATAAAATAAGTTTGAAAGTCAACCTCCAATTGTTGGCTATTTTACTAGTTTATTTTTCCTCTTGTAACAGTATAACTATGTGGATTTGAGCTGTGCACAAAGTTTGACACAGTATAAATGCTTAGTAAAATATTTGCTGAATGGTTGCATGTAAAAATGAAGGAGTGAATGACTCCATGGGGATACGTCAAGGTGAAATTCCTGAGATGGGACTGATGGAGCAGAGGCTAAGTAACATGTGAAATTATTTGCACCTGTATCTCCAACAGATTTCGCAATACAGCTTATGCAACTGCTTGCATCTCTTTGCAGTTGGCCAAAGAGTATGGTCCTGTTTACACCCTGTACCTTGGACCCTGGCCTACCGTGGTCTTGCATGGCTATGACGCGGTGAAGGAAGCTCTGATCAACCAGGGTGATGAATTTCAGGACAGAGGACGTTTTCCTATTATTGATGATACCCTGAAAGGATACGGTATGTTTCAAATAAAAATACAGGTTAATTAACATCTGAATATTTGGGAGATAAATTGTGAAAAAAAAAATCCTTTATAGTAAGCAGCTGACTAGATGCTACAATGCTACAGTGCAGTCTGGCACTAACTACCCAGAGTTGCCAGGTTAAGGGCACAGTCCCCAGTAAGGCTGCCCTCACTTCTGATGCCAGCTCCTGTTCAAGAGTCCCCATGTCACCCACTCTTCTGACCAGCAGACTGAAAACTCAGGGGTTCCCGTGTCTCCCTCAGGTTCAGTAATCTATAGGATGACTCACAGAACTCAGGAAGGTGTGTGCTCACCATCACAGTTGATAGAAATGCAGAGAGACACAGAGCAAGATCTGAGAGGGTTCCGAAGCAGAGCTCTGTATCCTGTTGCTGAGAATTATGATGCATTACCCTCTTGGCACATCCACATGGTCACCAGCCAGGAAGCTTACCTGAGCCTTGGTGTGCCAGGTTTCTGCATAAATTTCTTTCCATGTGCGAAACTGCCCATGTGATTGAACTCAGTTTCCACCCCCTCTCCACCCCAGCTCAGAAGGTCAGGCTTATAGTAGCTGGCTCAACCCTCTAAACAAACTCTCTAGGGGCTCCCCATGGTTCATTTCGTTGACATGCATGCAGGTGTGTTCCAGGGATCTACCAGGAATACTTGAGAAATTCTAAGGGCTTAGAAGCTCCCACAGGCTAGGGTCAAAGATCAGACAAACTCTGATTACATAACAGACGCTCTGAAAGCTCTGCTGAGATGAACATCAAAACCAGACTCCAAATTCCCTGTAAGTTAATTCTGTAAATATCATTGAGATAAAAACAATGTGAGAACCTTTTGAAATAAAAATCATTAGCTAGGGGTTTAGGGAGATGGAAAAGCCAGGCTTTGGGATGTAGTTTCATGCTTTGGAGTGTGGTACAAAGGATTGGTGGTACAGTGGCAGCTACCACAAACAAATAACCAGATATAGAAACTACAGCCTAGTTTGTGGAGGATGGAAGAAGATGGAGGGTAAGATCCAGGAGGTACTGCACAGGGAGCTGGGAAGACACTTGGAAGTTAGATATGTGTTACATATATTCCTTTATGTATATAAATATATCATAAAAATTTTAGGATAGCCTGAAAGTCTCCCCTAAACCACTGAAAATTACAAAACTAAATCTTTTCAAAGCGTATTAATGAATCACTAAATATAACATAATAAACTAAGTGCAACAAGAGAAGTGATTTTTGATCTCTCTCACCTAAGGTCAAAGTATATATTTGTTCAACTAAAGAAACAAGCCTTCCTTCTACTACCTACTTTTTTGCTAAAAAAGTTGGTTACATTAGCTGTGTGTGTGTTTCAATTAATTTTTATAAAGATTTTATTTATTTGAAAGAGTTACAGAGAGAGGAGACACACACACACACAGAAAGAGAGCAAGAAATCTATCTGCTGGTTCACTCCCCGAATGGCCACAGCAGCCCAAGGCTAGGCCAGGCTAAAACCAGGAGCCAGGAGCTTCATCTGAGTCTCCCATGTGGGTGGCAGGCACCCAAGGACTTGGGCCATCATCTGCTGCTTTCTCAGGTCATTAGCAGGGAGCTGGATTGGAAGTGGAGCAGCCAGGACTTGAATCAGTGCCCATTTGGGATGTCATTGTCACAGGTGGTGACTTTACCCACTACACCACAACATTGGCCTCAATGTCAATTCATTTTTAAGTGGAGATGAGACTGCTGGGCTCCATGGAGCTATCAGAGAAGTAACTGATATAAAGCTTAATAGTTTTTGCAACTGTGAGAAAATTGGTTTCAAAGCTTCCTATGAAATTCTTTTTATACATAGTCTTTTTTATATTTTTTTAAAGATTTTTTTTATTTGAAAGGCAGAGTTAGAGAGGGAGAAACAGAGAAAGAAAAATTGATCTTCCATCTGCTGGTTCACTCCCTGAATGGCTACAATGGCCTGGTCTGGGCCAGGCCAAAGCCAGGAACCAGGAGCTTCATCTGGGTCTCCCATGTAGATTGCAGGACCCCAACTACTTAGGCCATCTGCTACTTTCCTGGTCACATTAGCAAGGAGCTGAATTGGAAGTGGAGCAGCCAGGACTCACTGGCACTCAGGTGGGATGCTGTTTTTGAAGGCAGTAGCTTAAACGGCTGCACCACAACACCAGCCCCCGCTATGAAATTCTTAACTGCTCTTATTTGCATGTAATAGGAACCAATAGTTTGCTTTTTCTTCCCCTAACTTTCCTATTCTGGAAAGTAACAGAAAAGAACCACTCCTTGATATTTTAGTTTTCTTTTCTTTTTGTATCAGTTTCTTAGGGCTGCCATAACAAACATTTGGGGAGGCTTTATGACAACAGAAATTTGGTGACTTTGTCTCATGATTTGGGAGGTTTTGTTTTTAATGCTTATGAGCTCTGTGGGTCAGGAATTTGAACAAGACACAGTGCAAATGGCTTTTCTCTCATCCATAAGGCTTGGGGCCTGGACACACACCCATTTTTTTTACAGATTGAACAGCTGCCAGTCATTGAAATGGCTGAGAGCTGAAATCCTGTGGAGGCTTCTTCACTTAGGAATCTGGCTTCTGGGGGGGCATTACCCAAGGCCAGGGGCAGCAACGAGAGACTCTCCACCTGGCTTGGGCCTCTCACGGCTTGGTCCTTGGAATCCAGAGGGAGCTTCGTGGGGGCCCGAGGCAGAAGCTGCATAGCAACTTCAGACCGGGCGTCCACACATAGGGCCAGGTTCTCGCCACTGTGAGCAGTTGCCAACAACCAGCCCAAGTCCCCAGGGGAGGTAACAGCTCTCCCTCTGGATGGGGAAACAGTCACACGGTGGAAGAACATGAGGGATAGGAGATCTTGTCAGCAAGCGCATCTGGGGAGTGAACCCATGGATGGAAGCCTCTGTCTCTCATCCACCGGGAAGTGTGACGTGACACAGCCACAGCTACTGTTTCCAGAGCTAGCACCTTGCTTTTCAACCTCCAAAACCATGAGCTAAATAACCCTCTTTTCTTTAGAAGGTTCCGAGCTTCTGGTCTTTTGTTAAGCCCCAGAAAACAGACTAACCCAATGCCCTTCCTCCAGACCCACTGCTCTTAAAAAGCCCAGAGAAGAAGCAGCAGCGTGACAGAGCTCTTAGAGCTGCGGAAGACCACGTCTGTCTAGGAAGATGTGCGCAGGGAAAACCCAGAGCCAGCTGCAGAGATAATAGCAAGGTCTCCTTACAGGAAACTGAGGTGTTGCACTGAGAGTAACCACAGTAGCAAATTTCGAACCCAGACTAGCTATGGGCTGGGTTAACTAAACCCCAAACCAAAGGTACAACAGAAGGAGACACTCTTCTCAAGTGTAAGTGGAAATTCACAAGGGCAGACCATATTCTGGGTCATAAAAAACCTTCACAGGTAGTAGGCGTGAACTTGGCAGTTAAAAAGCCTGTGTCCCATGTTGGAGTCCGTTGATTCAGTTCCTGGCTCGGCCCTGACAATGCAGATCCTGGTAGGCAGCAGTGATGGCTCAAGTAACTGGGCTCCTCCCACATGGGAGACTGGATGGCGCTGTCATCTCCCAGCTTCAGCCCTGGCCTAGCCCTGCTGTTGCAGGCAAGTGGACGGGATGCCTCCCCCCCCCCCCCCCCCCCCCCGTTTCCTCTCCCTCTCCCTCTTTCTGTCTCCCAGCCCCTCCTACTTCTTTTCTCCTCCTCCCTCTCCTTCCCACCCTGTTAAAAAAATTCTTAACAAATTGTAAAGAGAATTCCTATAAACTATATTATCAGATTATAGTACAACAAAAATTGAAATAAACAAAAGAAGCTGCCAGGAAAATCATCTGATATTTAGAAGTTAAAAAATACTCTTTTAAGTAACTGTGGATTTAAAAAGAGGGCTCATGGAAATTAAAATATTAAATGAAAATTCTCTAGTATATGATAATATAGCATTATATTCATATACTTAAAAAGAATGATTTAGGCCGGCGCCGTGGCTCAACAGGCTAATCCTCCGCCTTGCGGCGCCGGCACACCGGGTTCTAGTCCCAGTCGGGGCACCAGATTCTGTCCCAGTTGCCCCTCTTCCAGGCCAGCCCTCTGCTGTGGCCCAGAGTGCAGTGGAGGATGGCCCAAGTGCTTGGGCCCTGCACCCCATGGGGAGACCAGGAAAAGCACCTGGCTCCTGGCTCCTGCCATCGGACGAGCGTGGTGCGCCGGCCGCAGCGTGCCTGCTGCGGCGGCCATTGGAGGGTGAACCGAGGGCAAAAGGAAGACCTTTCTCTCTGTCTCTCTCTCTCACTGTCCACTCTGCCTGTAAAAAAAAAAGAAAAAAGAAAAAAAAAAAGAATGATTTAAAATAATAACCTAACCTTCCTCCTAAGAGACTAGAGAAAGAAAAGCAAATTAAACCTAAAACAAGTAGAAGGAAGAAAATAAGAATAGAAGTCAATGAAATTGAAACAGTAAAAACAGAAAAATCCTCAAACTGAAGACTGGTCCTTTGACAAGATCAGTACAATTGATAAACCTCTAGGAAAGCTGAAGAGAGATAGGAGATGAGGAAGGGAGACAGAAAACTCAAATTATTAATATCAGAAATGAAAGCAGAACTACCACTGTTGACCCCGCAAACATTAGAAGAATAATATAGAAATATTACCAACAATTCTATGTCCATAAATTCAATAACTAAGATGAAATTAACCAAACCAATGGTGTAGCCATTGCTAGGGTTTCTTTGTGTGGTTGGTTGGGCAGGTATTTCTTTTATATGAACATGTATGAAAATTCACTGCATAAAGGTGATGGTCATCAGCTGTTCAAAACCTGGATTTTATGAACACGTTAGATCTCCCCCAAAGCACCTGAATTTGAGGATAGAGTAATAGAAGGTAAATCCAACTCTCCGAAATGGATCTCGCCCCTGCTGCCTGGCCACACCCACTCAGTTACTGTCCTGTGTTTCTCTCGCTTCTGCAAAGGGACAGTGCCGATGACTGAATCACTTCCTTTAGGAACCTAACTTGAGAAATTATCAAAGATGTGATGCATAAGTTATGAACAAGAATGTTCAGAGTGGTAATATTTTTAGAATCCTACTTGATGTATAGAAGGAGATCACTTAATATTTATTAAGTAGAATGAATAGCAAAAACCTGGATATATCCAAATACCTACTTTGAAGATTAAATAAGTGATTTGACCAAATGTATACTTGCTTTTTGATTTAAAAGTGATGGAAAGGCAGCATTAAAAATTTTTAAAAGATAGAATACTTCTAAAATCAAAGATGATAATAAAAGCTAGCAGTTGTGAACACTTTTTATGTGCTGAATACTCTGCTAAGTATTTTACAAATATGATATTCATTCAACACCATGATCACATGCAGAAAATACTATTTTTGGTTTCCATTCTTCAGATGAAGTTGTTGACACGAGAGAAGTTAATAACTTGCCAAAATTAGAAAATGTGGAGCAGAGATTTTCATGGAGTATGCTTAGTTCTAGAGCACCTGACTACTAAGCACACTGCCCCAACTCACTTTTGTTCTGCACTGTCTCTTAGATGTTGCCTATACATGTGCACATTTTAACAGTTGTGATTATATGATTCAGAAATGTTTGTATACTGCTGTCTTCTAAAATGTTAACATATCTGATATTTTCACATAGTTTTTTTTTTTAAGATTTATTTTATTTATTTGAAAGAGAGTTACAGAGAATGGGGGGGGGGGTGTCTTCCATCTACTGATTCTCTCCCCAAATAGCTGAGAGGAGTGGAGCTGAGCCAATCTAAAGCCAGGAACCAGGAGATTTTTCCATGTCTCCCACATGGGTATAAGGGCCCAAGAACATGAGCCATCCTCTGCTGCTTTCCCAGGCACTTTAGCAGGGAGCTGGATCAGAAGTGGAGCAGCCAGGACTTGAACCAGTGCCCATATGGGATGCCAGCCCTGCAGGCCAGCGCTTTAACCCGCTGTACCACAGTGCCGGCCCTTCCACATAGTTTTCATAATCATCATTTTCACAGTTGCTTAATTTACCCTAAGACTGGTTAACTAAGATTGTGTAAACTCCTATCCTATTATTAGGATTGAGATTGTTTGCAAATTTCTTAATATAATATTGTAGTACACATCTTATATTGAATTTTTTGTATAAATTTTTCAGAGAGTAGTTAATAGATCAAACAAATTGTAATAGTTTTTGCTGTATTGCATTAATTTCCAAAGTATGTTGTAAAGTGCAAAGGGACCAAATAAATGTGCCACCTTTGCCACAGGCTTGATTGCCCTATAATTTTTTTTTTTTTGACAGAGTGGACAGTGAGAGAGAGTCAGAGAGAAAGGTCTTCCTTTGCCTTGGTTCACCCTCCAATGGCCGCCGCGGCCAGCACGCTGTGGCCGGCGCATCGCACTGATCCAAAGGCAGGAGCCAGGTGCTTCTCCTGGTCTCCCATGCGGGTGCAGGGCCCAAGCACTTGGGCCATCCTCCACTGCACTCCTGGGCCACAGCAGAGAGCTGGCCTGAAAGAGGGGCAACTGGGACAGAATCCGGCGCCCCGACCGGGACTAGAACCTGGTGTGCCGGCACCGAAGGCGGAGGATTAGCCTATTGAGCCACGGCACCGGCCACCCTATAATTTTTTAATGCTGGCTAATTTGATGGATGTGAAATGAATATTTAAATGATTATCAGTGTTGTCCTTGTAATTTGATTTTGAGTAATCTGGCAGCTGAAGATTCAGAGGAGTGAGAGAGGAAACTAGTTTGAAGATGGTTATAACTTTTTAGATTCCTAAAAATATCATAACCTGAAGTATGGCGGCGTGACATGGGTTGGCAAGATGAGAAAGACGGTATACAGAAGGAATCAACAGGGTTTCGCAAATGTAGGGAAGGATCAGGAAGGACGCGATGTGAAGATGCACCCAGGATCTGGATTTTGGAGCACTAGAAACTGATGGTGCATTAAGAAAAATAGGAGACTCATGATCCATAACTGGCTTCATCCAGAGGAAGAAATAAGACACCATTGGTGCAAAACATATGCATTCCTTTGCTTCTTTGTGTTCAGATTAGAATAATATTAGCTACAGCAAATTCTGAGGAGAATAGAAACGTAAATCCTGTATTGGTGTGCTTTGAAGTTTTTTACCCTGTAATTGAGAAAATCACATATAGAACTAAAGCACAAAGTAAAGATTAAGGGTAAAACCAGAAACCCAAGAGAACATATATGTATGTATTTATTTGTGAGAACATGTATGTATGTATGTATGTATGTATTTTTAACAAAACCAGATGGAGAATTGTTCCACACCTGGGAGTATTCTCCACCTGTCTGTGGCTCCCTTGGTCCGGTTCCACCCTTTCTGCCTCTTGCTGATCAGAGATTGGCTTTTATTTTCTCTATGTGACGTACCTTTCAGCTGAACTCCAGAGCACGTGTGTACGTTGCCAGCTCTCAGCCCCTGATGGGAGGCAGTAGAAACCTGGTGAAGGCAGACACAGGCTAACAGCTTTAGGGAAGGTTGCTCTGTGATGCCCACACGCACCTGCTCTTCCTAGGAATCATTTTCAGTCACGGAGAGAGGTGGAAGCACATGCGTCGCTTCACCCTGATGACCCTGAGGAACTTTGGCATGGGGAAGAGGAGCATCGAGGAGAGGGTCCAGGAGGAAGCCCGCTGCCTGGTGGAGACGTTCAGGAAAACGGAAGGTGAATCACTGGCCAAGCCCTGGGGGGCCTGGGACATCCTCCACACACCTCCCGTGGGAGTCACTGTGTGGCCCACGATCTGCACTCTCTTCGGGGAGTGGGCTTGGGGTAAAGCCAAGGGAAGGAAACAACTCCAGAGCTATGAGGTCCCCTTCTGAAGGCTTGAATTTTCTAAGGTGCATTTTTTCCTTATTGAGAAAATGAGGCCAAAAACCAAGCCTCAGAATAAAGATTAAAGAGAGTAACAAAACATTTACACAGAATCCAACATATCATAAATGCTTATAATACTACTTGCTGCTATGACTACTATTATAGTAGTCATATAATAATAATATGTATTATGAGTACAATATAATACTACATGGCGTAAAGGGTTATGTTATAATAATATTAACATATAAGTTGTAATTAGTAGCATTACAAGATGCTTATATCCCAATTTGGGGAATTTTGGAGGAACATAAAGTGTGTGTATAAATCTGACGGGAGGGCAGCCCAGCTTTTGAAATCCTATCACAGGATGATTAAGATTCTCAGTGTCAGAACTCTCTTTCCTCCATTCAGCTCAGCCCTTCGACCCCACCTTCATCCTCTCTTGCGCTCCCTGCAACGTGATCTGCTCCATCCTCTTCAATGAGCGTTTCCAGTATGAAGACAAGATGTTCCTTTTCCTCATGGAGTCATTAAAGGAAAATTTTAAACAAATAAGCTCCCGATGGTGCCAGGTAAACCCAGGCTTGGATCTGTGTTTGTGGTGGTTCTCCTTGGCCCCGGGGTAGCCTGTAGGCAAAGTCAAGGGCTCCTCCCCTCCATGTGGGTTGAATGAACGGAAACAAAGCCACTTAGCCCGCATCTACAGAAGCTTGGCCTCAGCTTGCCCCTGTGGGTTTCCCATGCAAAAGAAGACAGAGCATCCCAGTGGCTTATGTTCCCTGCTGGGCCCCTCTATGACTGTGGATTTGACCAAAGGTGGGAAGAGCAAGGAGACGGGAAGGGGCTGCTCTGCTCTTTGGGACTCTCACTCCCGCTGTCTTCTGCTTGGGCACTGTGCTTGGAAACTCTGCTGTCTCCTCCTGGGCTGCAGCGCTGCTGTATTTGTTTGCTTCCATTTTCAGATTTATAATCTTTGGCCAGCACTCATGAGGTATTTCCCTGGAAAACACAAAGAATTCTCAGAAAGAATTAATGACATTAAATACTTCATTCTGGAAAAAATAAAGGAACATCAAGAATCCTTGGATCATAATAACCCTCGGGATTATATTGACTGTTTTCTCAGCAGAATGGAGCAAGTACTGTGGTGACCTTCCCTGGTGCTGTTTTTTTGCTCCACGGAAATACATGAGTATGTAATCACATCATGTATGTAAGTTTTTTTTTTTTTAAAAAGATTTATTTATTTATTTGGAAGTCAGAGTTACACAGAGAGGAGAGGCAGAGAGAAAGAGAGGTCTTCCATCCAATAGTTGGTTCACTCCCCAGATGGCTGCAATGGCCAGAGCTGTGCCAATCCAAAGCCAGGAGCCAGGAGCTTCTTCCCGGTCTCCCATGTAGGTGCAGGGGCCATCCACCACTACTTTCCCGGGCCACAGCAGAGAGCTGGACAGGACTTGGAGCAGCCAGGTCTTGAACCAGTGCCCACCTGGGATGCCGGTGCTTCAGGCCAGGGCTTTAACCCACTGTGCCACAGTGTTGGCCCTGTATGTAAGTCTTGATATTTGCATGGCTTGAGACAATGGAGCACTCTTATCATTAATAAGGGAAATTTTTAAATCATTCAAAAGACCCTCTTTTTCCTCTATGACCTCCTGCACTTAGACATGAGAATTTAAATGTTCTCAATAAATATTTAAAATGAGCTATGTAACGTGTACATATATAGATAGTTCTGAACACATATGTATCTTGGGATGGAAAAAACATTATTTTCTCTACAGATCATTTACACTCACAAAGTCAGATATTTTTGCCACAGTGCCTTTCCTGATAACATGTCATAGACCAACGCATTATAAAAACTGAGGAGTGGGCATCGGCATACTGGTTAAAATGTTGCTTAGGACACCTGCATCCCACGTGAGGCTGCCTGGGTTCAGGTCCCAGCCCCGCTGTCCATTCCAGCTGCCTGCTGATGCTCACCCTAGGAGGCAGCAGTTCATGCCTCAAGTACCTGCCACCCAGCTGGGAGACCTTGATTGAATTCTGGCCTCCTGGCTTCTGTCCGGCCCTACCCCAGCTGTTATGGGCATTTAGAGGAATGAACCAGCAGGTGGCAGATCTGTATGTGTGTATACGTGTGTGTGCGTGTGTGTCTGCCTTTTAATAAATAAAATAAATTATTTTTTAAAAAAGAGTGGAAGCCATTCTTTAAAGAAGCTGTGTTTTGACATTGGAACAATTTTCCTTTTTAAAATTGGTGCTAGATGGCTGGCGCCATGGCTCAATAGGCTAATCCTCTGCCTGTGGTGCCGGCACCCCGGGTTCTAGTCCCGGTCGGGGCACCGGATTCTGTCCCGGTTGCCCCTCTTCCAGGCCAGCTCTCTGCTGTGGCCCAGGAGTGCAGTGGAGGATGGCCCAAGTGCTTGGGCCCTGCACCTGCATGGGAGACCAGGAGAGACACCTGGCTCCTGGCTTCGGATCAGCAAAGTGCCTTGGCCAACGCACGGCAGCCTTAGGGGCCATTGGGGGGTGAACCAACGGCAAAGGAAGACCTTTCTTTCTCCCTCTTTCTCACTGTCCACTCTGCCTCTCAAAAAAAAAAAAATTGGCACTAGATGAAGGATCCTAAAAAAGTACAGTATGCATTGACTGTAGGTTTTATTAAATATACTGAACAAGTGTGGCATAGCCACCCATCCTCAGAATGCCACTGAACACAAACAGCAGCATGATGAGAAAAGCATATTTAAATGAATAAAGACATGTAACAATTCAAAATCTGAAAATTATTCTTAAAGCCCTGTAAAATTAACATTTTTATGTAGCAGTCTCCCAAATATATATGAATGAAAGAAAAATGCTACTCAGCTATGACATAAATATGCAAACGTTTGATGAATGATACTGTGTGGTCTCCTTACATTCAGGAAGGGCTGATTTGGATAGCTTAGCCTGATTTTCTTAGAAAACATGTCTAAGGAAAGAGAGGCATTTAACGCATTCCACTTTCCAAGAAGGTATACTGAGACACTATTCATTCTGGTCTATACTGAGACCAGATTTTTTCAGGGTGGGAGAAACATAGCCAGGCTATTACTCCAATCATTTCAAAGTGTTTATTTAGGGCCTGACATTGGAGCGAGTTAAACACTGCATTGGCATCCATATCAAAGTGCCAGTTCAGCTCCAGGTGCTCTGCTTCTGATCCAGCTCCCTGCTAATGTGCTTGGGAAAGCAGAGATGAGCCAAGTAAAAGGGCCCAGATAGAGCTTCTACCTTCTGGCTTTAGCCTGGCCCAGCCTAGAACATTGCAGCCATTTAGGGAGTGAAGCAGTGGATGCAAAATCAATCTCTCTCTCTCTCTCTCTGTCTCTCTCTGTCTCTCTCTCTCTCTGTGTCACTCTGCCTTTCAAAAGACAGAAAAGCAGAGTGACAAAGAAGGAGAGACAGAGGATCTTCCATCCACTGATTCACTCCCCAAATGGCTGCCAACAGCAATGGCCATGGCTGGGCCAGGCCGAAGCCATGAGCCAGGAGCGTCTACTGGGTCTCCCATATGGATGCAGGGGCCCAAGTACTTAAGCCATCCTCCACTGCCTTCCCAGGCACATTAGCAGGGAGCTGGATCAGAAGTGGAGCCGCCAGGACTCGAACTGGCACCCATAAGGATGCCGGTATTGCAGACAGCAGCTTAACCCTCTGAGCCACAGCATCAGCCCAAATATTAAAAAAAAAAAAAAAGAAGAAAAAGATAATGGCACACTACATACTACTTAAATCATAGTTAGAACATAAATGAAAAATATTTTGACATTTTCTCAAATATTTTCATCATCAAAGATTTTTATCATCAGGCTTTTTGTTATGAGGGAATTATTTAAATGCTTAATATTTTTGACTCCAGATAAAGGCAGTAAGGACTCTAGGTAGGAAATAAAAATGTGCAAAAACATTTGGACTTCTCACCTAATTTTATTTTTTCTTTCAAATTAATATTATCATTTTAGAAGTCATTCCATTTTGAAGTGAACAGAAAGAATGAAACAAAGCTACAAAAGAAAAACTTGATTCAGGGCTTTAAAAACAAGGTTAATTTTTTAAAAGATTTATTTATTTGAAAAACAAAGTTTACAGAAAGAGGAGAACAAGCGAGAGACAGAGAGAGAGAATCTTCCATCTGCTGGTTCATTCCCCACAAGGCTGTAATGACCAGGACTGTGTCAGGCTGAAGCCAGGAGCCTGTAATTCCATCCAGATCTTTCATGTGGGTGCAGGGACCCAAGCATTGGGATCATCTTCCACTGTTTCCCAGGCACATCAGCAGGGAGCATGATGAGAACTGGAGCAGCCAGGATTCCAACTGATACTCCTATGGATTGCCAGTGCCACAGGTGGTGGCTTAACCCACTGTACCACAATGCCAGCCCCTGAAGTTAATTTTTAAGACAAGTACTTTAAATACTTTCCTCAAGTTTAAAAGCCTACTAAAAGAGTCAGCAATGGAATTTTAGTACTTTTAAATTTGGAAAATTGTTATTAGCTTAATTAGTTTCATATCATTAAACATTCAATTATCCAACAAATTCTAGATGCCAATTTTTGTGCTGGACTAGGGGTGGGTGGTGTTGGGGATACAGCAAAGAAGACTTAATTTCATTTTTCTTTTTAGTAAAGTAATTTTAAAATAAAAACCTTACAACTTTTAGGCCCTGGATAAACATTTGTGTTCTAAATGTTAGATCCCATGTAAAAATTATGATGCAAAGTGTCCCACTTAGAAATTCATTCTTACTATTAGAAGTGCTATCAGTAATAGTGCATATTGTATGAGAACAGGTGGAGCTGGGGTCGTACAAATCTGTGTAAGTGAAGGGAACAGACCGTAAACCAATGATCTATTCTAGTCTTTTTCATTAAATATAACTAGAACATACTATTCATTGAATATTTGTAGGCGTGAAGCATTGTTCCAAGAGTATCCATTAACTGTTTTGTTGTAATAGCCTCATAGGATATGTTCTATTGTTGTACCTGAGCAAGTGTAAACAAAGGAGCACGCATTGATAGAATTTGATGGTCCTTTATTGCCGTTGGTGGAGAGTAGGCTAATGCCCTAAAGAACTCTCGACCCTGAAGCTCAAAGCAACAGGGTTTATAAAGGCAAAAACCACAAAATTGGGAAGGGAAATCATGGTTGCTAGGAACAGGGGGGAATACATGGTTACTGGGGTCAAGCTGACCTAAAACATATGGAAAACTAGTATCAATTATAATCTTGACAATACCAGTTACGATCTTAACAATTCAATTATAATCTTGACATTAATCCAGGTATTGGTTTTAATCATATGTAGGACATAGACAAATTACATTTTTATCATTAACCCAGGTACAGTCTATCCACTTCCAAGCTTGAGCGATCATGCTGGGGGTTTCTATGCTCTGCCAAGTGTGATGTAGTAGACTGCTATTGTTCAACTGTTTTAGATCATAGTTTCAGACCAGAGTCTCATGGCGTGGGGGGGTACCTTCCCAGAATGGAGTCTCAAGTGCTCCAAAATGGAGTCCCTACTGTCAAGGTGTTACTTCACTATTTCTTAGTCCCAATTTCACAGGTGATGAAATTGAGTAAGAAAATCAAGTCATTTACCAGGGACACACATCTGTGCATTGGCTACCCTGGAATGTGAACCCAGAAATTTGGTTCTATGTCTTTTTTTTTTATCCCCTACACTACAGTATACAGAATGAATCTGATTAATAGTGAAGGATAAACCGTTGTCTTCTCTTCCCCTCATGAGCCATTAATTCTATCCTTTGTAGGAGAAACATAACCCAGGGACTGAATTTGACTTGGAGAACTTGGTAGTCTGTGGATCAAATCTTTTTACAGCGGGAACAGAAACAACCAGTTCCACCCTGAGATTTGGGCTCTTGCTCCTTATGAAATACCCAGAAGTGCAAGGTACAGTAAATATCCTGGTGACCAAATGAAAGACTAGCTCGTGGCCCAGAGGAGGGTGGGGTTTGTGCTGCTTCTGGATTGCTTTGCTTTCCCTGGGCTGCCAGCAGAAATCATTGTGAAAAGGACCCTTCGTTGTGGTTTTAGTTTTGTAGATCAGAATTATGTCTAATGATGCTGATTCGGAAAAGAGACATTTAAGAACACAAAGACCCTCATCTGTGTTTAAAAACACATGGGAGATTCTGCATGCCAAATCTCATATATGAAATGCATTGCCAAAAACTAGGCCTTTATTGGATGAGGGGCATCTGGCTCTCTGCTGGATTCTCTTCTGGGCCTGCGAGTTCCTGACTGTGTGGCCTGAAACAAGTGCTTTTCGTCTTTCAGACTTCTGTTTTCCCTCTTTGAAAGGGGACCAAACTCCCAAAGGGAACTTTTAGTTTCAATATAATTTTGAATTAAAATTTAAAAATTGAATTGTAGTAGCTGAGTAATCTTAAATACAGGCCACAGGAAGCCAGCGTTCCTATAGCACAGTAAGGTGATGCTTGCCACACCCACCAAACGTGTAGGAGGAAGGGAGAAGCTGCCAGGAGTCTCCCACGAGAGTGGGGATTAAATATTTGCCCAACACAATTGTGGTATTGTGAAGTATATATTTGGTCTTTGTCTCCTTTTTATGGTCTACAACTGCTGAAATCCTTGGAATCTTCAAAGGAGTGTCTTTTCGTGTGCCAGTCAGTTGGCTGATGGCTGGCGGCTCTTAGGGAGCTTCAGAACAGGGACCAGTCCCTGAAAAGATCCAGACAGGATTAGATCCTCACCCCTCATCCTCCAGGGAGGGGGAGAGGTGTGTTAAGGTTTTAGGGTTGGAAGAAAGCAAGGAGGCCACTAGTTAAAATGGAAAAGACTTTATTTTAGGGGGCGTTGTGGAAGGAGGTGGTGGTAAAGAGAGTCAGGGTTTGCAGCCGGGCTTATTCTGTTTGAGCAGCAGGCAGAGTCCCTTCTTCAGCAGCCTGCTGGGGGAGGTGCAGAGCGCAGCATGGCCGCTGATAGGGTGGGGGTGGTGCGTGTGTGGAAAGGCTCCTCAGTGAGGTTTGCACTGTATCGGCCTTGTAGTTTGCTGCCCCAGGTACAATAAGCATTCCTCTAGCTTTAGATTGTCTGTCTGCGCCCCGTTTCATTGGTCCTGGGGGTTAGGGTCCAGTGACCTGATGGGTTCTATCAGGCCTCAGTGGTCTACAAGGTTCTAACAGAGTTGAAAGGTGAGTTGATCACCAGTGGCCAAGGATTTAATGGATCCTGCCTGTGTAGTGAAGGTTCCACGAAATCCGCAAAGGACAGGACGTGTTTGGAGAGCTCCCGGCTGGGGGAACTCATAGAGGTGCTTACTGAGTGACAGCAGGCATGAGGGCTCTAGGGTGGCGCATTCCCCAGACCTTGCCCCAGGGTCTCTTGTGTATCCTTTGTAACGTCCTGATGATGAACTTGTAAATTATTTTCCTGAGTTCTGTGAGCCTCTCTAGCAAATTAATCCAGCCTAAGAAGGGGCTCTGGGAACCCTAATTTATAGCCAGTCAATCAAAAACACAGATAAAATACCCTGGGCTTGCAAATGCTGTCTGAACAGGGTATGTGTGGGAGGGGCGAGTGCTGGGGCCTGAGCCCTCAATCTGTGGGATCTGAGACTGTCTCCAGGTAGACAGTGTCAGAACTGGACTGAATTGAGACTGCCCAGTTCCTGTCCACTGCTACAGAATTGATTGCTTATTTGGTGTGTGTGGGACAACCCTGGCAGAATTGGTCACAGAAGTCTTAAGTGTTGACTGTTGAGCGACAGTGCTTTTTCCTCTCACAAACTGCTTTTGCAGGAGTTGAGGAATAAGCCATAATCCCTGCCACGTAGGTCCTTTCCTCAGCAGTACAGGAGAACAAACCAGTTAAGGCAAGAGGTGGAGGACATACCTAATGAGCCTTTATGTTTTGCAGTGAACTCTGGTGTTTGCTGCAAAACAGAGAACAAAAATTCCATCAGGAGGGGACCAGTGGGCTGCTTGGCAACATGTCTTTGACCTTGGGAACCTTTTCTAGAATACTTCCTGTCACACAAGGCAAGCATTTTCAGGGCATTGCTAGGTCTGCAACCACAGGTGGTATTTATGGTTCATTTCTCTGCAGCCAAAGTTCAGGAAGAAATTGATCGAGTGATTGGACGAAACCAAATGCCCTGCATGAGTGACAAGATGAAGCTGC